>JAUTXW010000125.1:132500-775000 GCA_030620095.1 Kuschelorhynchus macadamiae | reverse complement strand
CCAATTAAATGCTCGTCGAATATTGTTCTGTGGATAGTTGTTTTTCAAAACGTGGAGGTGGATTATCGTTTTTTCGCTGTCCAAAGGATGAACCAAGGTAGGCACCTACCTATTTTGGAATATAAAATTATAACATTATAATTTTTGTGCAATTTTAAAAATATTAAAAAATATATGAATATCCTTTGTATAGTACCCATTTTTTTGGCATTTAAAATGAAATATAATATCTCTGCAGATGTCAAGCTTGGAAGTCGCATTTAGGGTTTACTGGGGACCACAAATATGCAGACATTAATTCTGAGTTGTCCTATCAAAAAAAAAATAGGATTTGCAGCCGTTATTTTACGGACGAAAGCTTTATGTCACCTTTAAAGCAACCCTCCAGTACAAGCAATTCCCACATTATACCTATCCAAAAAGTAGCTAAAATTTGGGGGGTAATATCTCCAGTGTGTCTGATTTTTCCGGAAAAAATCCGAAAAACTAGTTTGTAAGGAATTTGTTTCATAAATAGTGTATGAGCACTACTGGTTTTAAAAATCCGAGCCGAAGACGAAGATTTTTACTTCCCTAAAAAATTGTAATGGTGAAAAATCACCCTCCGAGATTTTTTCATTTTTTCAGGGGGTCATACCGAATACATGTTTTCTCCATTCCGTCGGTCTCTGGCCGTTCCCGATATAACTAGAAAACTAGGTACTTATCCCATTGACTTCAAATTTTGGTCAAAAATTAATGGTCATTATGAGTTAATCTGGTAACATTTTGGCGAATATCCAGAATGGCTGTAAAAATGGCGGCCTAGTAAATTGTTAAAAAAATATTACTAAAAAAATACACCTCAAATTTTGCACAAAGTGTTACGTAGTAATCGACGGGTAGCATTTTGGTACGACCCGAGATGGCGTAACAAAATGGCGACCTAATAAAATATTTAAGTAAGAATTAATTTTGGTTTAGAAGAAGGCAAAAAGTGTAAAAATATAATTTCTGCGAAATCTATTTTCTGTCTGTCTGTTAGTTTATGTGATAAATTTCAAAGGAATAATTATGCTATCGAGTTTAAATTTGGTATTTAGGTAGTAATCCATATGGTATTGAGTAAAATCGGTTGAGAAGAAGTGGGTGGAGTGAGGATTAATTGATAAAAAAACAACAATTTTTTGTTAATAATTCCGTAATATGCCTTTTTATGGGTTTTGGGGTACTCAGATTTGAATCGTAACACTTTGGTAAATAATAAGGGATAAGGGAAATAATAAATATAAAAGAGTTTTGTGTTGTTCTTGCAGCAAGAACAAGACAAGAACAAGAGATTTGCAAGAGTCTTGTGATACACTACATACGCAACTTAAGTCCAATTTGAAAAAATGTCTATCAGCAAGATTCAAACCACATCAACTTGAAATGGTGAATATAAAGGGTGTCCCATGAAATTTTGACTAGGGAATATCTCAGTTGATGTACAAAATAGAATAAAGTGTCATTCATAAGATACATAGTCTTAGCATAGCTTTGATCATACACTTCAGCTCACAATTCACAAAGCCATAGCAAACCAAACTTCTTTTCTTTTTTAATCAGACACCCAATGCATTTGTTGTATTTTGGAAAGTTTATTCGAAAAGCAGTTGGTTAATATCATATTTTATCCTATATTAAACATGGTTTCATCGGTTTCCAAGTTGTCCATGCATACTTCAGAATGTGTACTCTTTAGCACCCTGTATAAGCTAGACCAAAAAATATGGTGTTTTCGAATTGGCCTTTAAATAAGCAACAAAATAAAACGAATATACTTGTGTATAGAAAGATTGGTTTGCTACGGTTTTGTGAGCTACCCCGTATGATCAAAGTTATGTTTAAATTATGCACCTCATGGATCGCATAGAAAGTCCTTAAGACACTATGTCCATTTTCGAACACCAACCGGGATGTACTCTGTTATAAAGGAATAATATTAAGAACTCATTTCTTACACTGTTATAACTTTTATAGTTTACCAATAAAAAAAACTTAAAACAAAAAGGAACATGCTTTTGTATTACCGGCTTAATTTAGCTAAAACTTCTACTCTCCATTAAAACTCAATATTCCAGGAAGGGAAATATTTACGTATTCGGATACCAGAAAGTACCTTTCGTAAATGTTAGAAAAATCCCGGCTATTGCATTATGACATGGCAATGCTTGTTATAAACATATAATATTATACCATTTATAAATAAAACAATGTAAAAAATGGTGATGCTTTTCGACTGTGATATTTTTCTTTTCTCCATCTCGTACGAATAGTCACGTCCATAGAACGGATTTTTTAAACATCACATTAATTTCCTTAAATTTTTATTTAAATTAATGACTGTCGGATACTAGTAATAAATATTAAACTTTATTACTATTATTATTTTACAATTGAACACCGCCTGACATCGCCTTCCCCACAATATGCAACTGAGGAGAAAACGATTACATTTTTCATTTTATTACTCTAATCTCCCCTGGAAGTTTTTTGTTCAAGGCGGCACGGGCTTTGTCCCAGTCGAGTCGGCAGGCTTGTCTAGCCCCTTCGACAAAGTTCCGACTCGGAGTGAAGGAACTTATATATTATATTTAGTAAACTTTGGCCTTTTTTACGACCGGTCGTAAATCATTTAAGTGCGTGCACTCCGAGAAGTTGCTAACGATATACGAGGGTTAATTTGTTTGTTCGCGATGATATTAAAATATTATTTAAGGCCTCTTTTATGGGGGGCGATTATAAAATTGAATAGGTAGATATTGCAGGGAAGTGTTGTAATCGTGAAAAAAATCACCCTCCGGGATTTTTTAAGGTCTTTGCCTTTTAGGGTCCCTAGATACCGAAAAAGATGTTTTCTCAATTCCGTCGGTCTGTCGGTTTGTCTGTCTGCTTGTATGTGGCATAGCCCAAAAATTACATATCTGATTGAGTTCAAATTTTGGTCAAAAATCAAGGGCTATAAGGGGATGGCACAGTTACTTTTTGGCTAAAATCTAGTATGGCAGAGCAAAATGGCGGCATAACGTAAAAAAATCATTATCAAGAAACTACTTGTCCAATTTAGTTCGAATTTGTACGAAAATAAAGTATGACATAGAGAATGATTGGTGAAATTTTTGTAGAAATTAGTTATGTGGCAACAAAATGGCGGCTTAATGAAATGTTAAAAAATTCAGTATCAAAAACCGCTTTATCAATTGACCTAAAATTTTGCATAAAAGTGAAGTATTTAACAGGGTTATACTGGTAATTTTTGTGCGAATCCTGCATAATAAAACAAAATGGCGGCGTAATAAAATGTTTAAATATTTGCTAAATAGCATTTTTTTTTTTTGAAAAATCTTTCAATGAAAGAAAATACTTAAGAACATAATTTATTTTTTGTAGACTATGTAAATTTTATTAAAAAAATTATTGAAAAAAACTTAAAAATTTTAAATAGATATCATTTTACAGAAATTGCACAATTTTATTTCCAATGCTTTATATGCTCTAAATTATATTTATGTTAAGTTATAAATATCAAAATATATTCAAACGTCAACATTGCTAACACAGGACCCTAAAAACAAGTTCATTATGTTTACTATTGACTGGTTTTGTTTTAGAAAATTGCGTTTGTGTTTATATTCATATGAAATAAATCGTTTGGTGTATAACTTATATAAATTAATCAAAAGTATTATTGTTTTACTTTATTTTAATTAAAATTTATTGTCAAAATAAGTATATACGAAAATTTCCTTTCGGTAATCTGATTTCCTTAACTTTAAAAATAGATCCTTGGGAAATCTAAGAAAACGAAATGTTTTCGTCATTTAAAGAATTTATTCTGCAAGAATCCACGCAACAATAACTTCCGTGGGAAGGCATCACAACCTAAAACTTTAACAAATTTAAGAAAAATACTAAGGATAACACACAACAACAATATTCTTTGGCGCTCCCGATATAATCCAAGTCTAACCTTATGCGAGGACACTATGTAACAGTTCTAGCGATCGAGTCCCTGTCTTGACTGGGGCCGGCAAGGGCAGGGTGTTAAGCGAGGTGCGGAGTCGGCAGGAGGGGGATTTTCGTCCCGTTAAACGAGTGACCGGACTTATAGCAGAGTACATCGTCGGTTTGATGTACTCTGCTTATAGTATTGTATAGACTTTGCTTCTAGTACAAAAGTATAATAGTCTACAGTAAACATTGGTACGGGGTCACGTGACTAGCGCAGCTTAAAAACCAATAGCGGGTCGTGGAACTACAATAAATTTTAACATTAAAGAAATTAATTTGTTAAAAAATATTTTATCAGATCCAAGCTTTTCTTAGCGTCACTACTGCATGTGTTTTAATGTATTATTGTGTATTTGTTGATATGGCTCAAATCTTCTAATTATATGTTGCCTTACTTCAAGAAGCAGCATTTTAAAGGTGCCGTGGTATTAGAAGAACATTAATTTTTTAAATATTTAATAAATAAGTTTTATTTACTTTATCTTGGACATTGCGAAACTAAAAGCTTTAGTTGACCTAACTATGGTGCGGCAATGTGAGTTGAAAACAAAAATTAGTTCATTTTGTATAGTCTTAGATTGTCCCGTAAAAATATTACTAAATTTAGCACAATGTTCAGTAAGTTCGGCATTTCTTTTTATTAAGCATGCAAATATTTCCTTAAAATTGCCACGGTTAAAAGAATCTGTTGTTTCATTATGACCTCGAAATGCCAAGTCCTGTTTACCCAAAGTAATAGTAACATCAATTAAATAATTTAATAATAAACAGTTTTTTCGAACATTTTCATTATAAACAATTTTATTAAGACTTGCATTTTCTTGTAGTGCATCCGCAATAGTCGCCCTATTTTGCTCCAGTCTTGTAAGTGCTACCGAATTTTTAATATGCTCTCTTGAACTTTCATGCGATTTTACTGCTCGTGAAAATTTTTTAAATCCGAATATCCGCCCCCTGAACTCCAATTATTTTTGACGCAACCTAATAAAATACAAGGCCAACAATATAAGCTTTCTTTATAAATACTTCCGCATAGCCACCTATAAGTTTCGTACCAAGATATTTGAAAAGTTCTTGAATATTTTTTACCTTGCCTCTTATCGTTAGATATTGCTAAAATTTTCGGCATCGGAGGGCTACCTAATATCTGTTTCTTTTCAGTTTCGCTTCTTCTTAAAAAAGGCGTTTCAATTAATGAAGCAATAATGTCGTGAATAGGATTCATTTCAAAATAAAAAGCAAATACAAAAAATGGAACGGTCCAACTTACCAAATCAAAACAAAACAAAAACTTACTCACGCGTATTTATTCACCTTAAAAGACAGAACGCCCTCAATCAGCGATTATCGCAATCTATTTCCTATTTCTTTCTCAGCCGCACGCACCACGTAAAAGGAAGCCGTTGGAATATTTCGCTCGTCATGTGATTTAAATAACCAATAAAAGCATATCCAAGCTACAGATTTATCGCCTCAAGAATGCAATAGAAAACGCGTGCATCGGCAATCGCCATCCCGCTCTGTCGTAATCAGGTGACTCGCCGGCATCGGCACCGGCCTTTGATAAATAGGTCAGAAGTCGAAACTTTCCCAGCTAAAATTATTTCGCCTCATTCGAGAGCACTTTCTTTAGGAATGGGTTTGCACGGATTGCACGGTCGGTTTTTTGATGTGGTCAGAATTTATTTTCTAAAATATTTATTATGGGATTATATTTTGTTTTTTTTTTTTATGTTATTATGTTGTAAAACTGTTAAAAAGTATATTTCTAATTGGTAATAGATAAAAAGTTATATAAAAAAATTCTCTTTTCCTTTATTTTGGGGGTGAGGCGCGGCCTCAGAGGCCTACCCTGACGAGCCGCCACTGGGAAATAATAAAGTTTCGGATGATTTCGCGCCTTTTTTTAATATTCACTTGAGTTGGGCCAATTTTTTATATAAGTGTTGTGAGGTAAAGGAATTTAAATGGTGATTCTTTGGGTAATTAAAAATAAAAATGTGTTCGTAAACATGTTCTAAACTGGTTAGAATTTAAGATTTAGGATATTAAACAATTAAAAAACAATCTTCTATTTTTATCTTATAGCGCTGGCTTTTTCTTACTTTCCTCGCAACGGGAAAGTATTCTAGTTGCAAAAAAACAGTTTTCGCAGTTCCGTCGGATAGTCTGTATGTCTGTCCGCGACAAAGCTCAAGAACTGCTTGTCCTATTTTCTTCAAGTTTTGGTTAAAAATTAAAAGTCATATGATGATATCATTTTGGTAAAAATCCAATATGGCAAAACAAAATGGCGGCATATTGAAATGTTAAAAAATTATTACTAAAAAACTGCTTATCCATTTTATCCAAATTTTGCAGAAAAATTAGGTGTGACATGAATATCAACTGATAAAGTTTTACTACAAATCAAAAATGGCGGCCTAATAAAATCTGTGTCAATGCGGAAAACTACTGCATCGATTATGTTCAAATTTTGCTCAAAAATCAATCGAATAGAAAGCCAATAAAAGCGCCTTAAATGCATTGATTTTAGTTTAAAACTCTAACACCCGTTTTCATTAAAGAGGTTTAACTTTAGACAAGGTCTAACTTGACAGTTACAGGTTTAAGGTGACATTTTCAACAACTGAACAAATAATTTTTCTAAATGTCACAATTACAAAATGATAGTGACATAAGGCAAACATAACTAAAAACTAAAGTTTAATAATATATAAATAACTAACTTCCTTTTAATCTTACCTAAAGTAGTAGAAAACGGATTATTTCTTTGAAATTTGTAAAAATACCTATTTGCCTCAAAAATCAATCGAATTGAAAGCCAATAAAAGCGCCTTAAATGCATTCATTTTAGTTTAAAACTCTAACACCCGTTTTCATTAAAGAGGTTTAACTTTAGACAAGGTCTAACTTGACAGTTACAGGTTTGAGATGACATTTTCAACAACTGAACAAATAATTTTTCTAAGTGTCACAATTACAAAATGATTAATATTATATAAATAACTAACTTCCTTTTAAACTTACCTAACGTAGTAGAAAACGGATTATTTTTTTGAAATTTGTAAAAATACCTATTTGCCTCAAAAATCAATCGAATTGAAAGCCAATAAAAGCGCCTTAAATGCATTGATTTTAGTTTAAAACTCTAACACCCGTTTTCATTAAAGAGGTTTAACTTTAGACAAGGTCTAACTTGACAGTTACAGGTTTGAGATGACATTTTCAACAACTGAACAAATAATTTTTCTAAGTGTCACAATTACAAAATGATTAATATTATATAAATAACTAACTTCCTTTTAAACTTACCTAACGTAGTAGAAAACGGATTATTTTTTTTGAAATTTGTAAAAATACCTATTTGCCTCATTAAGGAATAGGTAAGAACCTTCTTTTTGTCAACGTTAATGAAGCATGGGTCATTTCTTCATTTTCGTACATCAAATATTTTAACAGCTCGTCATTTTGTTTCGCCATATTAGGCGGTCCAACAAAACCGCAGCTTGTCCTACGACAGCTATTTGACCAATTTATTGTGGGACTTATCAAACCAATATTTAAGCCTCATTGGCTAAATCAATTTGTTTGTCCTACGACAATCCAAAAATGACATGACAGTGACAGATCGTTGGAGTGCCTAATTGGATTCATAACAATATTTTACCAGTTTTTTTTATATCAGAAGTAATTTTTGTGGAAAATTAAATAAAATTAAAGTTAATCGAGTAAGTGGATTTTTTAGCTATACCGGAACAGACCGACCGACCGACCGAGAGTAATGGAAAAACAGGAGGATCTGTAAAAACCCGGAACGATAATTTTTTCACGAATAATGATATTTCCTTATGCGGGAAGTGAAAACTCACGCCGTCACTGGCATTCATCAACAAATGGCTACGGCTTGGGTATGGGCCATCCCCACTTCTTGTTTTATCGTAAACATTGGTCGATAGAATGTGAAAAATAGGTGAACCATGTTGGCGCATACCCCTAACGTGATTTATGAATGAGTTGTGATCTCTACTTTAATTCTCTAAGATTACCACTATTCAGGGTTGTTACTACGATATTTTTGGTTGTCCATTTGACAGAGCGTGAATTGAGCACTTTTCCTAAATTAGGTTAAGCCGTGTTGTCAAGTAGTCGTGGGGGTCGGTGGGACCATATTATTTATTTCTGGTAATATGTATAAATGAGAACTAACGTAGGTGAAAGCAGCAAACTAATTTTTATTATTATTGTTTATTACTGTCACTAAAAATCAATAAAAAAAACAAAATATTAGTATTGTTAAACGTACAGGGTGTCCGGATTTGGTTGCAAACGCAGGGTACCTCGCTTATTTTTAAAGATAGAACCTTGCGGTTTTCACGAACCTGAGCTAATTTTTTTATGAAACTCATGAAGCCGTAAACAAAATTTTCATAGCCTTCTTCGTTTATGAGATACAAATTTTGCATTTTGGGACCCCCTCGTATCTCGGTTATCCTTTAACTTAAGGCAAAGGGAAAAATTGCTGCTTATGCAGTTTTTTACGCTGGATCCAGTGGCGTTGTCATATTTTTCAATTGAGTTGTTATTTTTTAGATATGACCCAAAGTTGTGTTTTTTTAAGTGGGATATTTGTTAAGAAATTGATTTGTCCTTTTAAAAGCTTCTCAAAAATATATATAATAGTATGCGTCTATTTTAATAAACAACAACAAAAATCCTAATTTTTATAATTATCACCCCAAATTTTGCAGTAGGCCATGCAAAACGATGCCGTTTTGTTTTCTTGGAAGCAAATGACATTTCCCGATTTTGTACGCGTACATAAAATATAGCGCTAGTTTTTTGTATTTATTTATCGGATAAAAAACAATTTACTTAATCACGGATCATTTATCAAACCTCGTACGAAAACATATAATAAAGAAAATCGGGAGGCTGAGGAAATTACGAATTGGCTAATGCAGAAGCTTGCCCTACAAACTCTTGTTGGACCAGTGAAAAGAGTATAGGGATTCCAAAAACTAGAGTTCAAGAAATTCTAAAAAAGCACAAATACCACCCATACAAATTTAGGCTCGTGCAGCACTTACAGCCAGGGGATGCAGAGCGTGGGGTAGTCTTCTGCAATTGGTTTCGAGAAAGATGCGATATGGTTAAAGATTTTGAAAGGAAGGTTATATGGTCAGACGCAGCACATTTCAGTAATTCTGGTATACTCAATAGGCACAATAGTAGATATTTCCCAGACGACAGCAGGGCAGGTTTGGTCTAAATGTGTCCTGCTTCATATTAGGAACACATATACAATTTTATATATTTGAGGGAAATCTAACAGCCAATCGCTACATAGAAATTTTAGAGACAGCTATACCTGAATTACTTGACGATGTTCCTCTAGCGCAAATTAACGAAATTTATTTTCAACAGGACGGTGCTCCTGCACACAATTCTGGAATGACGAGATTATTTCTGGACAATAATTTTACCAATCAATGGATCCGAACAAATGGACCTATAAGATGGCCCCCTAGGTCCCCAGATTTGTCGATTTGAGATATCTTTCTATGGGGATATCTGGAAAATAGAATTTACAAAGACCACTATGATAATGTCCAAGATTTAGGAAATGCAATAAGAGAAAATTTTCGCTATTTACAAAATCATCCCGTTATTTTGCTTAATTCCCTAAAACGAATACGAAAATTGTGCGAAGCATGCATAGAACAAAATGGAAATCAGTTTGAACAGTTCTTTTGATTTCCTTGGTTACTGTAGTTCTTATACGACAGTTGATTTTTGCTGAAAGGCTTGTTATATAATAATTTATTACTGTTTTGTTCTTGTGTTACATAAATCTAGGTAGGTGGTACTTTTTTGGTGCGAAATTATCAATACATATTTTGATTAAAATAGATTTAATTACATATTTATTTTGATTTATTTTTAGGATGTAGATATTGTTAACGACTTTAAATAAAAGGCAGCATTGTTTTGCATGGCCTACTGCAAAATTTGGGATAATTATAAAAATTAGGATTTTTGTTGTTTATTAAAATAGACCCATACTATTATATATTTTTGAGAAACTTTTAAAAGGACAAATCAATTTCTGGACAAATATACAGGGTGTCCCATTTAAAAAAACACAACTTTGGGTCATATCTAAAAAATAACATCTCAAATGAAAAATATGACTAAGCCACTGGATCCAGCGTAAAAAACTGCATAAGGGGGTCCCAAAATGCAAAATTTTCTATTTCGCCCTGTATCTTATAAACGAAGAAGGCTATGAAAATTTTGTTTACGGCTTCATGAGTTTCACAAAAAATAGCTCAGGTTCGTGAAAACAGCAAGGTTCTATCTTTAAAAATAAGCGAGATACCCTGCTTTTGCAACCAAGTCCGGACACCCTGTACATGCTAAAATATAAATGATATAAGAAAACGGGCCACGTTGCCGGTTTTTCAAACATTAAACTTAGTGTTTTGTTTTTTAGTTCTTGGCAACTTTGCAAGAAATTAGACAGGAAGTGCCGATTGTGCACATTTGGCGCGTCCTAGATTTCTTCAGATTTTAATATCCATAAATGCCGAAAAACATGTTTTCTCAGTTCAGTCGATATGTGCCTTTCTGTCCCTTCGTGGCATAGATAAAAAACTACTTTCCCGATTGACGTCAAGTTTTGTTCAAAAATTAAAGGTCATATGAGGACGACCTTGTAACATTTTGGTAAAAATCCAATATGACTAAACAAAATGGCGGACTAGTCAAACGTTAAAAAAATTATTGATCCAATTTGTCTCAAATTTTGCACAAACATCAAAGTATTATGATGGAATCAACTGGTAAAATTTTGGAACGAGTCCAAGATGGCGGGACAAAATGGCAGTGTAATAAAATATTTAAACATTCAGCCTGAAAAAAAACAAATTAACGGATTGATTTCAAAATGTATGCCATAACTAATTGAGTTCTATAGAATCAAAACACGACAAATCCATTTAGGTAAATTTTTGGGAAATCGCCAAAAACTGTTAAAATATGTTTGTGTTCTCCAATGTTTAAATATTTTGTAGTGATTACTTATATTGGGTTTATGATTTGGAAAACGGCACTGTTTCTTCCAAAACCTCATTAAACAACTTAAAATTTAAATAAATAAAATGGATTTGCCGGATTTTGATATTAAACTTTGGATTTGTCGGATTTTGTAACTCACTTAATCGAACTTGGCCTCAAATCGTTGTTAAAAAAATAATAATACGGTGTTATTACTTTAATTTTATATTATTCAAAATAAACTTTTACATATTTATTAGGTTTTGTATGAAAGTAACTTAGCAAGTTCTGCATATTAGACCACTAAGTCGGGAATTTTGTCAACTGGTTCGCAAACACTGCTACCATTTTCAAGTTTTTCACTAACTACATCATCCTGGACTTTATAACATTTCTTTAAAACTTCATGGTAATACTTCAAGTTTTCCATTTTATGCCACTCTTCACCAAACTGTTTGCTGAGTAAAATTTTAACATCCTTAAGTTTTGGTTGAATCGGACAAACACCAGCAGAAAGTCGACATTGCATAATGCCGCTTACTGACTTTCCTTTTTTAAACACCGTCTTGTATTCCCCAAGGTCTTCTGACTTGTAGGATTGTTCACCTCGAATAGTGACTATACTTAGTTTCTTCCTTTTCTGAGTAAAAATCTTTTGCACATATTAAACCTAAAGTGCCATAGGGCAGGCGGTTTAATTATATTCTGCGAGTCTTTTTTCCAGTCAGACCTCCAGGTCACTACCTAATTTGAAAACAGTTCCATGGTCTTTAAATATTTCATGAAATTCCTCTGGAGATACGATGGTATCTTTTTTCTTAATAATTTTCTCGATACGAGCAAAGACTCTATCAGGCAGAATAAAAGAGTGTCCAGCCACGGGCATTATGAGCTCCATTTTTTTAACATATGAGGGTGCATTAACACTAAGCTTGTAATCATAATAGAATTTTTGTTTTGTCCCCCGCAGCCATCGGCAATAAGACGAACAGTATCTATGGTATCTAGGTTGGTGTTGCAAAGTTTGTGAAAAATTGCACTTGCAATTTCGTTGGTGCCTTTGGAATGTTGATCTTCTGTCGATGAATATAAAAATACGTTTTCCTTGGACAATGGAGCATGAGAAGACCCAGTTACGGCTCCAAAATTATAAGTATATAGCTGCCGACTATAATATACTGACTGATCTGGAATTTTTGGCATGACTTTGGCTTTCTTCCCTAAGAGAATCGAAAAATGCATTTGCTCGTAATCTATGTATACGGTGCTCAATCTTCAGCGTATTTTTTAGTTTTTCATCTTTTTCTACTTTAATTTTTTCGATAATCTGAAGGCAAGTTGAACAAACGTCTGTTCTAGGAGAACCAAAGCCAATATTTTAGCACGTGTTAAAAATATGACGAAAATAACTTTTTTTATCATAATAAACGAATTGTCAAATTCCACTTCCTTACAATAGTATCCACACATTTTTGATATATTTAAATCGGAGGTTAAGTAGGTGCGACAACTCCTATTTCTGCAGTAATGAGACTCGCCGGTTCTAAATTTACTAATAAATTTCATTACAGAGGCTTTTCTCTCCGCAAAATGAGCAGTCTTTCGATGGCCTCCTTTATTCTCACAAGCCATCTGTCGTTTTTCATAAAATCGCTTAAGAGTACCCAGCACTCGATCTTTCTTTATCTTAAGAATATCAATAAATGCTTTTTGACAAACAGGAACTTTCCTTACTATTGAATTAGCAAGGCCAACATAACACTTCACAGAAAAGTGTTTTCTATAATTACGATTTCCCGTACGACCTGGACGTTTGACATCATTGGTTTGGCAATATTTAATAATAAAATTATCTTGGCCTACCTTATCTTCGTGGTTATAAAAATTTTTGTGGAACTCTCTTACATCATTCATCGATACGTACTGCATCTGTAAGATTTTGTACAATGCTGGCAACTTGGGTATGAAAGTAATTCTATGGCTTTGTATCTAAAATAACTTAAAACGGATATAATATATAAAAGACATTAAAGCAAAATGTGTTCTAACCTTTCCTTCTTTTCTAGTACACGTTTCCAAGTTTCTCGTCTGGATATACGTTTACACGCCAAATCCGGGGTCACTGGTTTTGGGAACTCACCACTACACTCTGCCATATTTATATTAATAACCAACGAATTATTTAATGATTAATATGATTATTATTATGTATTTCTTTATGATAATAACTGCTGAAAGTGCGACTATATTGTAGCAATAACACAATCGAACAACGAATGGCGCTAGTAAACAAAGCATGCTACAAATTCGATGGTGTGATTTTCAACGGAGCGTTGTGATTGGCTGATTTATATTTGTCGGTGTTTGATTTTAAGGTCACTTGGATTTGCCGGCTTTTGAAAGTAACCGCGATTTTTAAACATAAATATCCTATGGAAATACTGCGTTTTGCAATATAAGCGTTTTACTCTGCTATAGAGTGACAAACAAAAATGTTTTTTGGCTTTTTCGCAACTGAATAATAATTTTTATTCAGTTGCGAAAAAGCCAAAAAACATTTTTGTTTGTCAATCTATACGCAACAAATAATCTGAACACATTTAAAAATATGCTATAGAGATATTACAAATAAAATCCAGTGCCGTATAAAACTTAATTTTCATCGAAAATGGATTTGTCGGGTTTTGATTCTAGGGGACTCACTCAATTGTGGTATAATCAAACCGTGTTACTAATACAAGAAGGCGGAACAAAATGGCAAACTAATAAAATAGTTTCAAGAATCAGCCTGAAAATACTATTTATTAAATTAATTTCAATTTTTGTGCAAGAATTAAGTGTGATATAAACTGGTAAAGTTGTGGTACGAATTTAAATGGCAAAAAACTGGCGGCCAACTAAAATTTTTTAAATATTAAATGTAAAATTGGGATAAACTGGTACGGATCCTACATGACGTAACAAAATCGCGGTATGTGTCAATGTAATTGTATAATTCTCACAATTACACATAAAAATTCTATAATTTAATAAGACAATTCTATGCATATTTAATATTTACTTAGATGGTACGTACAGTGTCTACACTGACCTTCTTACAGTCACGTCAGTTGAACCTTGCACGTTCTGATGACTATACATAATAGAATGTTGTTTTACTATTTTGCATCATTGAGATCGCACGCATTGTTTAATTGATAGTTGTATAAATGGAATGTAAATCTTAGAATAAATGAGTACGTTATTAACCACGATAATTGTTACTCATTTACTACGAACAAATACCTACTACGTCCTACATCGCCCCGCTGCTCATCTCAAGCCGAAGCTGAGCAAAGCTATTGGCAAGCAAAGCTTGCACATTGGTCCTTCGAGCCTTAAAGCCGTTCTTCAACCGAAGAACATCCGTCCAATATACACAACCGTGTATCCGTCCATCAACTTTATCGTCCGTCCATCTACAAGCAACCAAAACCAACCATATAATCACAGTTGTCAGGAAGTCTGTCGTACATGGCAAGAAAAAAGCTGAACAGAAACCAAAGAGCTAAGAAACGTCAAGAAAAATTAGAAGAAATCGTTATAGCTTCTTTAGACGGAGTTGACATCAAAACGCACAATTCAGGTTTGCCAGTCACGCCAACCATAGATAAAAAACCGTTTGAATTCGTAACCAGGCTAGAAGCAAGATTTAAAGAGCTTTTCGGCGAATAGCTTACCACCAAAACCTGTTTTAGGGTGTCGTTGCCTGAACTGAGTAGGGTAACGTGAAGAAGCACTCGAAAAAACTAAGTGGTGGGAAAAAGCAAAGTGCCGTTAGCTTCACTCGCACACACAAATATACACGTTACCTAATAATTGGTATTTTCCTTGTTGCCCAGTTACCGCTGGCGAGGGGAATACTAAAAGGAATAAATAAGATATACCTGTGCCAGTTCACGCTGGCGGGCATATATTATCGTTTCCACGATTGAGTATCACACACAAGCAAAGGCTTTTCCCCGTGACCAGTTAACGCTGGCGAGGAAAATACTTTAAGGGTTTAATAAGGTATTCCTGTGCCAAGTTCACGCTGGCGGGCATATATTATTGAACTCAGCTTAACATACAACACAAACAGACACTACTTGCAAACTAGCCGAAAGTAAACAAAAAACAAATAAACAAACAAAATATCCCGTCCCGTCTGTTCGAAAATTCATCATGTCTGCGGAAAGCAAAATGAATGAGCTTGTTCAAGAACAAGAAGAACTAGGAAAACAAATAATCCAGCTTATCAGCAATAGCAAGAAGGACTCTTCTTTGAGAAAAACAGAAACATGAAAATCGAAAACGGATCGTATTGGAACCTCCACGTCACTAATGACTACATAGCCGTCGACTACGACACGCAACTGTACTTCCAACTTCATGAAAACGACTTACAACAATGCATTAAACCATACCCCAATGATCCACATCAGTTTATCTGTTCACCAAGTTCAGTCAGAAACATAGAAACAAATCCTTCATGTATTATAGATGAAATATATGAACGAGCCGCTCCAAGACATTGCGCCATTGAAAAAAGCAGCATAAAAGGCATACTATGGAAACAGCTGTGCGCAGCCAATACTTGGATGTTCATATCCAGCTCTCCAACGGTAATATCTGTAATCTGCAATGGTGCGCGGGAAGATGTTGCAATAAACGCAACAGGGATAATTCAAATATCTCAAGAGTGTATAATTCAAACAAAACAAAACATACTCACGCCTAAACGAAGCACCACCGTTCCAGTGTTAAATAGTTATGCCAAAGCGGTCCCAAACTTATTAGGCAATGCGATCCACCAGAAACAACTAGACATTTTACCAACCGAGCCAGTGTTCGAACTGACAGACAGCCTTCATGCATTGATAAACGATCAAGAACACCAACAAGAGCAACTACAGAACATTCTTTGGCGAAACATTAATCATCATTCCATAGCAATTAGCAGCATCACTACAATTATCATAGCCATTCTTATAATTGCAGGATGGTATACAGCCAAAATCATTGTAGCACAGCATCAACAGGAAACCAGATCACAGGACCACTCAAAACGAGGAATTTGAGTTAAGATCTCTCACTTCATCCATCGGAGACAGGCCGCAGAATGTATAATTCTCACAATTATACATAAAAATTCTATAATTTAATAAGACAATTCTATGCATATTTAATATTTACTTAGATGGTACGTACAGTGTCTACACTGACCTTCTTACAGTCACGTCAGTTGAACCTTGCACGTTCTGATGACTATACATAATATAATGTTATCAAATTTTACTATTTTGCATCATTGAGATCGCACGCATTGTTTAATTGATAGTTGTATAAATGGAATGTAAATCTTGAATTTACTACGAACAAATACCTACTACGTCCTACATCGCCCCGCTGCTCATCTCAAGCCGAAGCTGAGCAAAGCTATTGGCAAGCAAAGCTTGCACAGTAATAAAATATAGTTGAATAAAATGGCGCCCAATACGTTTGAAAAGATAGTATATGTAAGACATATACAGGGTTATTCACGCAACCCGTTCATTAAAGTGTTTGATGATGCCATTTAGATAAAAATTTCAAATTTTGGGATTAAGGTAAGGTCAAGGGGTACTTCTTTTTTGAAATATTTGCAACTCCCTGTCACTTCCGGTTTAACCGGAAGTTGGTATCAACTTGCTTATTTTAAATGGAACACCCTGTATTTTATGATATTTTTGGATTCTACGGAGAATTTTAATGCTATTTTATGTAGCATGTCGTATCCCTAGGTTCAAGCGTTCATAAGATACTTGACCTTGAACCAAAAATGAGCCTTCGGGCTACCAAATTTTAAAATCTCATATTTTTGTAAGTTTTGAAGATATAATCTTCATATTTTGCAGACGATCGGAAAATAATCTTAGGTTTCTATTTTTTTTATTGAATTTGTCTATTTTTATATAGGGTGTCCTAAATTCAGCGGCAAACATTCACATTTTCAAAGCCGCTAAAGTCCGTTTTTTTAAATGGGACACCCTATAACTTTATGCACTATCATATGTAGAATTTAATTTTCTATCGAACTGTATTAAGGTTCCCTATTCCTATTCGTAACCACTTTCGAAATAATCAGGTTTTTTTTAAACTATCATATTTATTTGCTAAATGCTTACACCTTCCCGTAGTAAGCCACGGAAAAACAATTGTTGTGCTTTTCTATTCAACATGACAGCTGATTTGAAACTTTTAAATTAAAATAAAATAACACTCAAAAACTGATATTCTCAATTTATTTTATATTCGCGGAGAATGTTACAAAATATTGGAGAGAACGTGCCATGTTTTTAATGAAAAACATCCTCATTTATCGCCAATGAACAAGAGAAAATTGAAGAGGATTGAAACGAAATTTTTTCGTTTCGGAAAAGTTAAAGTTATAAAAAATGTAATAAATTGTTTACATTATTTTTAACCATATCTACTAAGTTCGAGACTGTTCTAAACTTGTTTTAGTGAACTTAAAAATTATAGCAATCTAACAATCAATAATAAATAAATAAAATAATAAAATTGAATTATAACAAATGTTCTATATGCTGTCCGTTCATTTGAAGACACATTTAAATTCTTCTTTGTACAGTTGCTGTGGCCCGTTGAATTTGTCCGTTTTCTAATTCGGCAAAAGCTGTTCGTATCCTGTAAATCTTGTTGGTTATTTACTGGGGAAGTATAGACTTTACCTCTGATATATCCCCATAAATAAAAGTCTAGGGGTGTTAAATCAGGCGATCGCGGGGCCCATCTCCAAGGGCCATTGGGACCAATCCAGCGATCTTCAAAAATTCGAGATAATTGGAGATAAACTGCAGCGGAATTATGTGCTGGTGCTCTAATTGATACCAATAATTTTGCAGCTCACCAATAGGAATTTCTTCTATAAATTCAGAAACCGTCCCTCGTAGAATTTAGAAATACTTATCACTGTTTAAATTCTCTTCATAAATACAGTACCGCACCTGACCATTTAATACTATACCGAAAACATTGAAGCTAAACCTCTCTTGAGAACGCGTTTCGCGTAAAGCGTGCGGATTTTCTGCTGCCCAGAAATGTTCGTTTCTTCTATTTGTTATTCCTTGTCTAGAAAATTTCGCTTCATCGGTCCAAAATATTTTTGAAAGGAATTGAGGGTCCTCTTAAATTTTCAAAAACATGAATTCGAAAAATTCTACTCGTCGGACGTCATCACCAGGTCTCAAGGCTTGCACGTTTTGGAAGGAATAAGGGTGCATATGATGTTCGCTCAAGATTCTTTGGACAGATGAAGAAGAAATTCCCAAATCGTTTTCTGCAGACGGTCTTTGCGGGTTTGCGTGGAAATAAGCTAATGTGTTTATTACGTTATCCTCGGCATTTGTCACTGGTTTCGCGTTTCGGAACATTTTTTGTAACTTTAACCTTGCCAAAACGCAAAAAGTTCGTTTCAATCCTCTTGAATTTTGACTTGTTCATTGGCGGCAAATCAGGATGGCGTTCATTAAACACACGACACGTTCTCTCCAAAATTTTATAACATTCTCCACGAATATAACATAGATTGAGAATATCAGCGTTTGAGTATTCTTCCATTTCGATTTAGAAGATTTAGTTTATCACTGACAGCTTTCGATAAATAACGCATACTAATCATCTATCATATTGGATATTGGATCTCAATTGTTTTTCCATGGCTCACCATTGGAACATGTAAACATTTAAGCAAATACATACGATATTTTTATAAAACCCAATTATTTCGAAAATAGTTACGAATAGGTATAGGGAACCTTAATACAGTTCGAAAGAAAATGTTTGCCGATGAATTTAGGACACCCTGTACAAAAATAGACAAATTCAATAAAACAAATAGAAACATAAGATTATTTACCGATCGTCTGCAAAATATGAAGATTATATCTTCAAAACTTACAAAAATATGAGATTTTAAAATTTGGTGGCCCAACGGCTCATTTTCGGTTCAAGGTCAAATATCTTAAGAACGCTTGAACCTAGGTATAGGACATGCTACGTAAAATAGCATTAAATTTCTCTGTAGAATACAAAAATATCATAAAATACAGGGTGTTCCACTTAAAATAAGCAAGTTGATACCAACTTCCGGTTAAACCGGAAGTGACAGGAAGTTGAAAATATTTCAAAAAAGAAGTACCCCTTGACCTTACCTTAATCCCAAAATTTTAAATTTTTATCTAAATGGCATCATCAAAAACTTTTAATGAACGGGTTGCGTGAATAACCCTGTATACTATGCCTGTATACTGAACTAAATTGGGTCACACTTCACTATTCCTAACAACTGGGAAAAAATCATAACAAGGGAAGTTCCGGGTAAAGGAAAGTTACCGATTTTTTTGTATATGAACATGCTAAAGCAGAAGTTTTCACCAGCAAAATACCAAATGTACCAGCCAGTAGTAATTTATATCATCAGTCAACCATGTTTTTAGATCCAAATGATTATATCATGATGAAATAGTAAAATGTATTGAACAATTTGATGGCAAAAAGCCAGTGGTTTTGATAAGACCTCAGTAAAAATTGTCAAACTTTTAAAAATATATATTAGGCCTATTTTGTTGATATTAACTAAATTATCGGAAAAGTTAGGTATTTTTTCAAGTTTTCATTAAGTAGGCAACCAGTTTTACACATGTTTTTGGAAGGAAAATTGGACATTTATTGGGTTTTATTTTCATTTTAGTGTTTTTTCTTAAGTTATAATTAATAAAAAGTCTAATTAGGTTACATAAGGATCGGTTAGGTCCGATGTAAAGAAAGCGTGCAACTGCTAGCTAACAAAATTCCGGGTCTATACTAAAACAAGTATTTTTTTAACAAAACCAATACTGTTATCACATGCTACAATCAGATTTGAAATATGCGTGCACTCTTAGTGTTGTCATTGCCGAAAGTGATTTAGGTCCTGTGATCCAGACCGCATTAGGTCGGCACCAGATTTGTTAATAAAACTATCGTTAAAAAAAAGACCGTTTTGTTCAAATTTAGGACTTCCACTCTGTATATATGAAGAAAATTAGGTAAGTCTAGCAACATCGCATATCATTTTGTTTCTGCGTTTTGTCAATATTGACAGTTTTACCTTTGAAAAGTACTGACATTTTGTAAGTTTGTTCGTTATTATAGAACATTTTATGATTTTTTAAATAAAAAAATATTTCGTCCACGCATTTTTTTGCTTAACTACACTAAATTGAAGGTAAGCTTCCTAACAAAACCAAGGAAAATCGAGATGTATTAAATCGTACCATACCCATATATATTTAAAATTTCTTTAGTTATATTTTATGAAAAATATTTTATTTAACAATATGTAAAAAATCAAACTAGGTGCTACCAAAGACTGATAATACTTTGGATAGACGATCCATCCAATGTAAAAAAATTAAACCCTAAGTGGATCCCAACTCTGAATTGTATTCCTTTTTAAGATCTATCAAGTCCGCGACGTGCTCGGCCTTCGATCAGCTGGTTAAATTCGTTTATAGATAAGCATAATTTTTGTAATTCTAAACAAAACTAAAACATTAATCAAACTGCTACACGAGCAGTTACTGTAGTCAATTTATTTGTGTATCATGAATGGTGCTACCTACCAAAAAACTGGTTCATCCGTAAAATTGTACGTGTTAAATTCATGGGCGCCGCCAGGAACGGGCAAGGGGGGGCGATTGCCCCCCCCTGGATTATGTCTGAACTAAAAAAATTTCAATAAACGATATTAATATTATCATTTTTAGGAAAAAATAGGTGAATACAATATTTATTATATTAAACCTAGGACTGGGTGGAATTTACTTTTGCCCTTCCAGTGCATTCTTAGAAGCATGTTCGCGAGCACGGCCATTGCCGTATTGCCGTAAACAGCAGTTGCGCTGAAGGTTTTGTCGTTTTGTGTCTAGACCTCACTACTAGGACATAGTAACTAGGTATATATTATTATCGTCGAATCATCGTTCTTTTTATTTATTAGGCTGTACCTATTGCCCTAGAGTCTTCAACTAGTTTATTTAGTACCAGATTTTGTTAGGCAGTTAGGCACATAATAATAGGTACCTATACTACAAAAACAATTTATTTAGTGGCACAGGAAGAATAGTAAGAATACTTATTACTTTTGTGAAATTTGTGAATCTTTGTAAGATTAAGGTAAGTCAAAAACTACCCGTGATCCCTGATCCCGTTAAACTCCGTGCACTTTGCAATTTAATTTTACGCGCAGCTTGCAAAAATAATATTATGTTGCTTGCTGCTTTGATAACACCATTTTGAGTAATTATTATTATTTTTGTAGAAACAGGGACCAATTCTACCCAAATATGTTTTGATACGTGTTTTGCTTTTGACCTACTCTCAAAGCTCGCTTGAATTGCATAGGTACTGCTAATATTTTATCCTCAATTTTATCAAGGTCTGTCTAGGATCTTACTCCTCAACAGACTTTGCCTCAACTGTCAATGGCGTTGCCGCGTTGCGATGAATGCGATGGCGTTTTTGGCCCGCTCATTTTGAAGCGGACAGCGGACGTGAGTAAATTGGACAAAAAATTTTTTTGTTAATAATTTGACAAAAACTGTTGATGCATGATCGTATTGGTTTGATACTTGCACGGGTATGCAATATGCTCGAAGACAAAAGATCGGCGGAGAGACCTTGTTATAAATTGATTGCTTACTTAGGAATTTTTATTATTTTTTTATAAAAAACGCTTTCGCTTGTTGCGAAAAATTGGTGACACCTATACCGGGTGTCCCTGAAAAGTGGCTCAGGCTCACCCTTATAACTTTTTTATTTTTTAAGATAAAAATCTTAAATTTGGTATGTAAGTATACGACATTAATTCGGATTGATTCACATATTCAGTTGTCATCTGTCACTTCCGGTTTAACCGGAAATGACGATAACTTTTGATTTTTAAATAGCAACACTGTTTTTTTTTCGCGTTATTTGACAGAAAATATGTTTATAAATACAATGACACATCAAATGTCAATTTTTGACAGTTCCGCTTTAAATAATTTTAATTTTAAATTTTGAGTATAAAAGGTTAATTTTGATCCAAATGTCATGTTTGGGGTACCAAAATATTCGGAAAAAAATGCTCTTTCCGAAAATCATAATGAGCCACCCTTGTTCCATTTGAAAAAAATGAGTTATGATCAAAAATATGATTTTGCAATCTTTAAACCCTTCAGAAAAGCAAACAAAAAACTTTTTTGGATAATATCTATTTTTCTAAGGTTTCTTGATTAAGAAATAGTAATTTTATCATAGTCATGGCACTCTAGATTAAAATTTAAAATTAAATTATTTTAAATTAAAAATTGTTAAAATTTGACATTTGAGGTATCATTGTATTCAGAATGCCATTTTCTATCGAATAAAACCAAAAAATACCGCGGTTCCTATTTAAAAATCAAAAGTTATAGTCATTTCCGGTCGAATCGGAAGTGACAAAAAACAACTGAATACGCAAATTAATCCGAATTGATGTCATATACTTACATACCAAATTTCAAAATTTTATCATTAAAAATAAAAAAGTTATAAGGGTGAGCCACTATTGAGGGACACCCGGTATACAATGATTCCTGGTTTTTATAAAACTCGCTCTTTTCAGTCATGGATATAAGGAAATTTTTGGTCAAAAATTCTCAGGAACCCACTAAGAAAAAATTGGAAGATATCGAGTGTCCTCAAGCTCAGCCAAGCACTTCAGCTGGGTCTTCATCAGTTCCAGGACCAAAGGTTGAATCTGATGTTGAAAATCAAAAAAACGATCTCGATCTCGGTATTTTTCTAGATTTAGAGAACATACCCACCGATGTAAGGTTCGAAGTTCTGAAAAATCCGTATAGGCCCAAAATGTCATATGATTTCAAAAACGATGTTAGTGAGAGTCAAAAACAAAAATCAAGATATTTCAAAATGGCTTGGTTGAATCAGTACGAGTGGCTGGTTTATTCCCCTAAGTTGAAAGGCGCTCTCTGCAAATATTGTGTGTTATTTAAACCAAACGTTAAAAGAGGGCTTCTAGGATCTTTTATAGTAAAAGAATTTAAAAATTATAAAGATATGCATGCCTGTGCCAAATCACACCAAAATTCCGAGTGGCATCGCAATTCTTGTAGCAAAGCAAATTTTTTTACGAAAACTACGTCTGGACAAATGTCAACAGTATTCGAACAGGTCAATACTGCCGAGATAAATGAAATTGAAGCAAATAGAAAAAAATTAGCACCAATAATTTCGTCAATTTTATTTTGTGCTACACATGATATTTCTCTAAGGGGAAAAGAAGCATCTGGAGGAAATTTTCAAGATTTATTGAAGTTTCGGTTAGAAAGTGGTGATAAAATATTAGAGGATCATTTGGGAAATTGTCACAAAAATGCTAGATATACATCACACGAAACACAAAACGAACTAATAAACATCGCTGGAAATGTTTTACAGAAACGAATCGTTGACGAAATAAATAATAGTGCTGGGTTTTCTATTTTAGCTGATGAAACCGCAGATATAGCGGGCATTGAACAACTTTCCCTCGGAGTACGATATTTGGATAAAAGTAACAATATAAAAGAAGACTTTCTTGGATTTGTTGCTTTGAAAAAAATGGATGCTAAAACAATAGCAGAAACTATTATGTCGAATTGCACACAGTTTGGCTTGGATATGTCTAATTTGTTTGGCCTGGGATTCGATGGATGCTCTACCATGTCTGGGAAAGAAAACGGGGTGCAGAGATTGATTCGAAACAAATACCCTTCTGCGACGTATTTTCATTGCTCTTCACACAAGCTGAATTTGGTTATAAATGAACTAAATGCAGTTCAGCAAATTCAAAATGCCATTGGAGTGATTAAAGAAGTTATAGATTTTTTCAGAGAGAGCCCAAAAAGGCGCCAGTTAGTTGCTAGCATCCCTTTACTCTGTGAAACGAGATGGACTGCAAAATATAAGTCGCTTAGGCTATTTTCTGAAAGAATAGTCGACATTCATTCTGTTTTACTCAATATTACGAACAGTTCAGAGGATTTTAATGTGCAAACCAGGAATAAAGCAAGTCAGCTGATAACTGCCATGTCATCTTCACATTTCATCGTATCACTAATAATTATAGCAAGATATTCAGCACAGTTGGAACCAATCGCCAATATAGTGCAAGGCATTTCAATGAATTTGTTTGCCGTTAAGAATCATATTGATGGCTTGATAAATTCGTTTCAAAAAGATCGTGAAAATTCAGAAACTAAGTTTTCTGTCCTATTTGCTGATGCTTCAAGCCTAGCACAGAAGCTCGGAGTTGATTTAAAAATGCCAAGAATTATAGGAAGACAAACGCAAAGGGCAAATACAGAAGAATATTACAGAATTTCTATTTTTGTTCCTTACCTAGATTCCATTTTGACATCTTTGAGGACCCGATTTTCGGATGATGCTAGTACTGCATTCTCGATATCTCTTTTACATCCCAGGAATATAAAGCAGAAAAAGTTACCGGAGAAAAACATGATTGTTGCGATTTGCAAAAAATATAGAGTTGAAAATTTGGAGGCCGAATATTCCACTTGGATTTCAATTTGGGAAGATAGAGAAGTTCCTGAAGACTTGGATTTCCTAGAAATAGTCGATAAAGAGTGTGTTTTTTTTCCGGCTATCAAAAAATGTATCGAATTGTTTCTTATAATGCCACCGACCACATGTACAATTGAACGTTCATTTAGTACCCTGAGAAGAGTAAAGACCTGGCTTAGGGCAACAATGACCGAAGCTAGACTATCGAACCTATGTATGCTTAGCGTACATAGGGAAAAAATAGCAGAAAATAAAGAACAAATAATTAAAGATGTTATTGATGTCTTCGGTGCGGATCGTCGCAGGCTCAAGTTTCTTTTTTGAAACAGACTTTGAAAATTTGTGTTGAAATATTGAGAGTTCTGTGAAAATTATTTTTCAAAAGAGAAGCTTGAGCCTTGAGCGACTAGAATAAATTTGTATAAGATCGCGCTCAAAAAAAAATTCAGACAGCGAATTCGCTGGACTATTAGAATGTCAACTTGAAAATGTCACATGAAATTCAAAACCCCTCATAAATATTGACCATGACACATTTCATAGTCATGACATATTTCATATTCCCGCATAAATTGTCTGTCTGAGATTTTTTTGGGGGCAATAATACCTAGTTTTGTGTTTCACTTTTTTGTTATACTTTATTTAAATCAGAACATACTCTTGTCCCACGAAAGATGACCATCACGTGACGATGGTCATTTTTTGTGGAATCAAGTATATTTTTTGTATTTGTATACTCACTTAAATGTATTATTTTGTTAAAACATTCATCAAATACAATGTTTCACTTAAATAAAAATTTCGCCCCCCCTTAGTTTTTTTTCTGGCGGCGCCCATGGTTAAATTCATTAAAAATGGTAATCTTTCTAACCCTAATCAGATAAACTCCTTAAATTGAAATCCTAGAAAGCTATGTGCCGAAAATGGAAGAATGATGAAGAATATAAAACCGTATCTGTGAAAAGATAAACAAGGTCCACTTTTCCTACTTTGTTCAGAAACAATACACTGGCATTATTAGACAGTAAATGGTATTTAATTGTCCATAAAGGCTGTAACACTTGAAAATACACTAAAAATGCAGAAAAAACTCGGGAAAAAGGTAATCAATGAACCGAATCAATAAGGGTGACGTTAGTGACATTCAGTGGCACAATGGCATCATCTTTTCAAACCGACCAGACTAGCGCTGTGAGGCAAATGGGGTTAAGATGAGCTTTATAAAGCCATAATTTTTACACTTTTTTTCATAATGTTTTGGAGGATTACTGTAAATTGGACAAGTTTTGGAAGAGTCATTTTTTTCAATAAAAAATTACTAAAAAACTTGTGTTATTCTCCCTCTTCAGATGCGATTTTTAACGCCGTTTGCGGAAATTTAAGCTTATATGCTGTTACTAATAACTAAAATACTTAATTCTCACTAATCTTTATTTATAATAAAGTTTTTTTTGTAAAAGTTAATAAGAATGCTGATTAGGTTAGGTTAGGTTTGCTGTAAAGAAAACGTGCAAATTTCGAGTCTATATTAAATCAGAGATTTTTTTTAACAAAACGTGTTAGATGGATCGGCTCCGTTAGAGTTAAGATAGTTGATAAAACCATTATTTTATTACTGCCATAATAAACAAAAATGTGTTGTACAAGGAAATGAAAATCAGGTGAAATTGGCAACAGCGGAATAATTTCGTTTCTGTATTCTGTCAAAAGCCTCATCATAGAGCTAGAGAGTTTTTGCATTGAAAAATAGTGGAATTGTGGTTTTTCAATTTTTTTTTAATGGAAAAAAGTGAGTTTCTGAAGAAATTGTTGCTTCTATACTATAAAATAGAAAAAAACCCAAAATGTTTGGCTTTATGAAGCTCATCAGACCCGGAAAACGCATATATTTATCAATCGGTTTATTATTTATTCAAAAGTAGTACCTAATTAGTAATCAATGACATGGAAATTTAGCTATATTTACAAATAAAGGTCTGTATTTTTATAGAATAGACACAATGCGGTACTTGCGCTGCAGCATTTTTTTTTTCATAATAAAAATGTATGCGTAATGGAAAGGCCTTACATCCTGAACAATTTTGCCCTATTTGAAATAGGAAAAAATATAATTTGTTTTGCTATAATGTAATGTTTAAGGTTTTTCTGATCTCGTGATTAATAACACCCCTTGGGTCACCCACTGGTAAAAAAATGATTTTTAGAATCATGACAAAGTTGGGATATACATTTTGTATTTGTAACTTACCTGGCAGTTCTAAAAGTAACCCTAATGTCCCATAAATACGTTATAATTTGCAACTGTACATTTGAAAGAAAAGTACTTGACAAAGGGTTTCTCACAGCACAAGAATTAATTGGAAAAAGCTTTTGTGTTTACTTCAAAACTGTTATTAGGAGTAGCGACTAAATCTCAAACCAATTCGTGACTGGAATATAAACAAAGTTTGTTTTGCTTTTTATGTGCTCAGTGTTAAGAGTAACATTGTAAAAGTTCTGTGTTCCATTTCCGACGACCGATGTCTTTTTTAACAAAATCTATAATTTTGTATATAGTTGTTTTAAATTTCGGACTGCGTTTTGGTCAGCCCTTTTTTTATTGTGTCGATGTTAAAAAGTGTATACATACAAAATAAAAAGTTTCGAATTGGTTTGAGTTTTATCATGTTGCCAAGTGTATTCTATCAGAAACTAACGAGGCCAAAGCAGTCTTCCGGTTCGTCTCGTCGAATGCAGACCTGTGTGTTGTTAACATAAGTAAAACGTGTTCGGTTTTGCTGCTTTTTATCATAGAAAGGGAGCATACGTGAACGTGTGAGGCCATTCTATCCCGTTCGTCTGCCGCAGTTCTACATAGAATATTAGCGTAACGGCCGCTACGTGGCGGGAGTGGGAGGGGTAAGGGGATAGCTTGAAAGAAAAGGTTATCTCGTGAGACCAGTAGTACTCTCAAGGGGCATCTAGTGGAAGCCAAGATGCATTAGAAAGTTTAAAATAAAGTCAAATTTAAAGATTTTAAAATACACGGGGTGACCGGGAGCCCAGAGCTCGCCATCCGGACATCCCACCGATAACGTCCCCAAACCGGAATAAAGTGTATCTCGCTCCGAGGGTCGCCGGATAAAGCGAGTAAGCTCCGGACGGGGAGCAATCTGGCAAGTTGCGAAGTGCAGTGCCAAAAACATATATTGGAATTGGAACGAGGCCAAAGCGGATTAAAATTCAAACATTTTAAATAATGCAAAAAATGGTTCCAAACAAATTTTTTTTTTAGATTTAAATTAAATCTAAAAAATGGTCATGTATCCTATTGACACTATATAGATTTATCTGACGTGAACTGTACCTATATATATTTATTTTGAAAGTAATTTTTATTGAGACTGCATCAAACAATAAAATATCTGCATTAGGGTAAGTAATCAGAATAAAAAGCTTCAAGTAAGAATAAACTGAAATCAATTTAATAAAAAGATATATACAATTCGTTTAATACAGTACAACTTAAATAACTATTTAAAATGTACATAGCCTTAAAAAAAACAGTTCATTTTTTGTCTCTTGACAGAAAATGTCTAATTCTTATTTACAAGTTAATTAATCAATATATCTGGCGGCTATAACAGTATCTACACAAGTCCCTTTTTCAATTTCATCAAATGTAGGTGCTAAAAAGGGCAATCTGACTTTTCTAAATCGCTTTTGTGTTTTTCTCTTCTCTGCATGTTTCATTTCTTTTACATGGACAATGGTCATTTGTCTTGCTAACCGTTCCTTAACCAATGCATCGTTAATTGAATCAATGCTCCTTGTTTCCCAGTTGTATTCCCCTAATCTTAAATAAAGGACTTTTTTTGCAAAATTTTTACTAGTTACTTGACAAAATAAAATTTTGTTGCATACTAAAGCTCCGAACTTTGCAGCTTCATCAGAAGTCCATACTGTTGATCCAGCAGGAGGACCCAATCCTAAAAAAAATGATATATATATATATATATATATATATATATATATATATATATATATATATATATATATATATATATATATATATATATATATAACAGGTAGACACGTGTTTCTGACTGAAGGTCTTCATCAGTACAGTCAACTAGCTAAGAGACGAGTACAACTGCACCAAAACTTAATACAACAAAACCAGACCAGAGTCACCAAAAGGAGCAAAACCAACATTTGTGGCTACCAAGAGAACATCCCAAATCTTCGCCAGACTTCATACTCTATTACCATGGAGCAGCATAAAGCTACCTGTGGCAAAACTTATCCCAAGAGTAATTGAATCAAAACAAGTAAGGTATTAACATTGCCAGAACTATAATTTAGTTAATTCTTTGGGAAGACTGCTAAAGCAAAAATGGTATTTAGCCAACTAAGGATACATGTTTCTGACTTAAGATCTTCATCAGTACAGTCAACTTGTGGAGAGAAGAGTACAACTTGTGCCAAAACTTAACAAGCAAAACCACACCAGAGTCACCAACAGGAACAAAATCACACCAAAGTCACCTACAGGAGCAAAACCAACATTTGCGATTACCATAAGTCAGAAACACGGGTCTATAGTCGGGCAAATTCCATTTCTGCTTTAGCAGTCATCTCAAAGAAGTCCTTTTTCTATTAACTAATTATAT
Organism: Kuschelorhynchus macadamiae; assembly: GCA_030620095.1. Taxonomy (NCBI): domain Eukaryota; kingdom Metazoa; phylum Arthropoda; class Insecta; order Coleoptera; family Curculionidae; genus Kuschelorhynchus; species Kuschelorhynchus macadamiae. The sequence goes on along the minus strand of JAUTXW010000125.1, from coordinate 745,586 downwards.
ATTATATCCCAAATCACTAAAACAAAGACAAGCAGACTTTATATTTTTAGACTGGGAAAAAAATTATGGCTTTTTAAAAATTTCTACAAAAAAAAATCCTCGGACAACCACTTTTTCTCTGACAAAAGTGTGTAAGAACTGGTTTTTAAGCAAAAACATGGGATGAGGGTGTTCACTTTATGCTGGATAACCATTACACACAAATAATGGAAACAATGGTGTCAAAATTTTTTATATGTGGTGATATTCGGCCGTCTAGTACCTAAATGATATAGGTGATGATGAACAGGTATTGAAACTGGTCAAAAACAATACCAAGTTAAAATAAACAAGCTTATTGGCATATATGGAAAGAATTGACTCAGACTGCACACAATCAATTAAAAACTACAGACAAAGTACCGCCTAAAATACTGAATTTATTTTTCTCCGTTTTACAGATAGTTCTGTCCTAGGTTCAGAGGTGTTTGATGTTTTAGTATTTTAATGGATATTTTATATGAATTTTCTCATTTTTTTTCTGATTGGAAACCTTACATACTTCAAAAAATGTTTTCTCAACATTTTAAAAATGTGACTGAGCCAGTTCTTTCCCTACACAATTCATTTGGTTAACTCTTATTTACCTGAAAGAGTTGCTCTTATTGCAAACTGAGGAATATCATACATATCCTGGGTCATAAAATAAATTTCATCTAGTGGAACTTTTGCCATAAATCCAAAATCTATTAAGAAAACAAAAGCCCAACTTGTTCCCTTTATTTTTTCAGGTATGTTCACCAAAAGTGATCTGTAAAATGCTCCTTCTGTATATGAGACACAATACATTTTTAGATTAAAATTTGTTATAGGAATTCTGTAGTGGCTTTTATATTTTGAGTAGAATTCATGTAAATATTTGTGTAAAGCATCTACTTCACTTTCTTTACTAACAACCCAAAAATGTGATGGGTCATAAGTGTGGCTAACTCTCATGCGATATGCCACATAGTTTTTCCAATTTTCTTTATCAAAACATGAACTGATTTCAAACTTTTTAGCCTTTATATGTTTAAGGAAATAGGACCAGTCGTTTGCAATGTGCTCTGGAGGTTTATCAAATTCTTGACTCATTTTTTAATTGACACCACACAATTAATTATTAATTAAATTAAATAAAAAAAGAATACTTTAAATAGCTCAGGAACACCGACCACTAAAACAGTTCTTACCCCTAAAAAGTTAAAAAAGTAAAAACTAAATACAAATACACAAAAAAATATACTGCCTAGTAGTTAATTTGCAGAATAGTTCATATAGCCTTTTACAACCGACTCCATGATTTAAACAAAAATAAATATCTGTGCGTAAACGCGGCCCGTATTAACCGTTACGTCATCATATTGCCTCAAATTACGTGAACGATTGAACCATGAGTAAACCTGAAAGTGAGATTTGTTATTTATGGTTATAAAATATTCAGTATTTTCGAAATTTTTATTGGTAAGTAAACAAACATACTTTGTTTGTAAATTATTTTATGTAAATATACAAAAATGTCTGAACGGTTCAACAATATTCAAAGTGTTCTTAAATTGTATTGGACAGGTCCAAGACGATGAATCTGATCACTCCTTATTCACGGTAAGTTAAAAGTACTTTACGTAACGATAACATGCACATTTCCCTAATTATTTGGCATTTTTTCAAGATAATTAAAAAATTGAAATCCAAACTTCAGGTAGAAACCTCATGTAAGATGTAATTTAACATAGGTATGTTTAATCGTTCGTTTTTACTGTATTACCGTTTGGAAGGACTCAAGGACCGTATTACCAAAAAAAATTAATAGTTGTAGGTTCAAGTTCCCGTGTCTCAACTTCAACCATAAAATCGGTGACAAATTGCCATAGTTAATAACAGTGCCATAAAAAAGAACTGAACTGAACAGCTTTTGTTATCAAAAGCCTATTTTAAACAAAATAGTGTAAATTATAACTTAAAAATTGCTGGATGTCCAGTTTAATTTTGCCAATGCTTTATTTCTTTCTGACAAGTTTTTGCTAACTGGCTTCCGTTCCTGAATAGTATAATTTGCCAGACTGCTCTCCTCCTGGGGCTTTGTGAGAGTTGGGGCGACACTCCCAGATGATATACATCTCATTCTCTAACCTAAAAAATTGCGTTACTTCCGTTAAAACTAATACTGCAGTCTTCCGGTTCGTCTCGTCGAATGCAGACCTCTGTGTTGTTAACATAAGTGGTGCCACGTGTTCGGTTTTGCTGCTTTATTTCGGGGGGAAACGGGAGACTCAACTGCTCAGGTGGAAACTTACGACCCCGCTAGAAAGGGAGCATACGCTGTGAACGTGTGAGGCCTAGTTGTTCCTGCATTCTATCCCGTTCGTCTGCCGCAGTTCTACATAGCTAACGGCCGCTACGTGGCGGGAGTGGGAGGGGTAAGGGGATAGCTTGAAAGAAAGGGTCATCTCGTGATATCAGTAGTACTCTCAAGGGGCACCTAGTGGAAGCCTAGATGCATTTCAAAAATTTAAAGAGGAATTATTAAAGTATTTGAAAGATTCGGGGTATTCGGGAGCCTCTCGCCATCCGGATATCCTACCGATAACGCCTAAACTGGACCAAGGTGCAGGGTCGACTTCGAGGGTCGCCGATTTAACGACTCTGAGCCCCGGACGGAGGGCAATCTGGCGACTGCCTCGTAGCAAAGCCAATAAGTCCTGTTATGTAACAGGCTAAACAGGAATGAAGAAGAAGAAACTAATACTGTAGTGTCTTTCGAGTCGCCTCATGGAAGGCAGACCTTTGTGTTTTTGACATAAAGGGTTTCACGTGTACGGTTTTGCAGCTTTGTTTCGGGGGAGGCCTAGGCGTGAGATTCAACTGCGCAGTGTGCAGACCACGCTAGACAGGACGCAGACGCTGTACGTCTGCCCAGTTCTACATAGAATATAAGCGTAATGGCCGCTATGAGTAGGAAAGATGAGGGTATAGGTCATCTTGTTATACCAGTAGTACTCTCACTTAGTGAAAGCCAAGATACATTTCAAAGATTCAAAAAAGAAGGAATAACTTAGAAAAATATTTGTAAGAGCCGGGGTGTTCAGGGGCTTAGAGGTCGTCCCATGGGTAACGTCTCCAAATTTTAGTAAGGTGTAAAATCATCTAGGAGGGTTGCCCCAGATCTGACTAAGCTCTAGACGAAGAGCAATCTAGCTTATGGACCTGCATCCGCGCCAAAAATCCATCAATAGGATAATACATTGGAAATGATCCCTGAACAGCTGATCTGATTTTGTATTGATTTAATTTTATTATTTTGTAAGACGTTAATGAATAGTAAGTTTTTATACACCATAATTTTTTATGTAGTTGGGTTTTAAATAATGGATTGCGTTTTGGTTAGCTCCAGTTAGGTCTTTATCTTTTGGTTTGATGTAAAGAAGTGTATTTAAGTTCTGGATTGGTTTAATATTTAACCGCTCATTACTTGTTAACTGGAACTACCGGAAGATTTCCCGAAGTAGATTGTATGACCGATATGACCATGAGCCATGAGGTTTCTGTTTGTTTTTGTAATTCTGTTATTGTTTTCCGGCTTTTTGTCTATGTCAATTGTAATAAGCGTTTTTAGTTATTTAAATATTTGGTGTTTGTAGGATATAAAATTAAATTAATTGATAATGTCTTTTCTGTCAAGTTATCAACCAAACTATTATTCTGTGGAAGACATTCTTGCCACTCAAGAGAGAACTCCTTGCAAGTTTCTTCAGAATGTGCCACGGATGGGTAATATATGTCCATTTATTTTATTAGCTAGCGATGAGCTAAACTGTGATTATTGATTCAATACCTGTGAACATGATTTTTTGAGTAACTCTTATTTTCAACCTCGTTTTAACCTGGGGTTTTGATTTTGATAGATGTACTTCCTTGTAAGACTGATAAACCATTTGACTATTTTGACTGAATGTGAGTTTAAAATAAATTGTGTATCTGCATGGTAACTATATGCTTCCAAAGAGTAGCCTGAATCCTTACTGGAATGTTCACATTTTCTGATAGTTATAAATCAGCAAACTAAAATTTCACATCCGAAAATTCGAATTAGGTAAAATGAAATTGACTTTGTTTCATGCAAATAAATAGTGTATGTTTCACACTTCTGTCTTCACATACTAAAAATTACATCAACTTTTCTTGTCAGTACTTTATTTGATGTAATGTTTTCTGGAAATAGCTTTCAAGTTTTGGATAAATTTACTTTTACCAGTTTTTATAGGTTTGATTTCTATAGGTTAAATAATTTTACACATGTATGCGTTAGTTGGTGAAGCTATGTGACCAGATATAAGGTTCTTGAGAAATTATCACGTTGAGATAAAAATGAGATTAATTAATTTTGTATTTGATTAAGTCATTATTTTGTAATTTTTAATAACAATGTGTTTATCGATACTCTATAGTCACTCACAGGATATTAATGCCAAATTCAATGTTTAGGTACTCAGTTTGCATTAGGCAAATTGAAATTGCCCAGTAGGTGTTAGTAATAATGAAAAATATATGAATATATTGTTCTTGTAGGGAGACTAAATCCATCAACCGAAGAAACAGATCTTAAAGCTGGAACAGAACTAGAACTTCCACTTTGGCTGGTTTTAGATTGTTCAACTGGTCGGCAACCTGTGGTTGGTGCTGAATTACCTAAAATCTACAAAGAGGCATACAGGGAAATTCTTAAAGCAGATGCAACTGCGGTGGATTTGCATAAGTTCAATTTAAATTTTTATGAATTAGGTTCATATGTAAAACACTTTGATAGAAAAGGAGATGTGCATGACATTTTGTTACATGTAAGTTAGTGTGTTTTTATAAGCTTTTAAACACAGTTTGCCAACTGAACATTAAGCTGGGAATATAGCTCTGGGATTACAACTTCCACTTTTTCGATTGCATTGTTCTTATTAAATAATTTTGTGATTTCAAATTTTAAGTCTAATTTAGTCCAAAAATTAGTTCTTCTGAGTGCTACAGTTGTTGATACTTTATTATCCTTATATCTGTCAATGTTGACATTCATTAATAAGGTAGCTTTTGAGCCATTCCAATGGTTGACCCCTTACACCATAAGCTGCCAGTTTTTCCAACAACAATATGTGGTTAACACAGTCGAATGCCCTACTGAGGTCGCAGAAAACTCCAGCAGGACACCAACCACTCTCTAGATGTTTAGAAAGTGTTTCAATAAAATTGTGTAGAGCATCTGCAGTGGAAACCCCAGAGTGAAAACCAAATTGATTTCTTGACACAATGTTCTTACTAGCCAGGTAGGGTTCAAGACGATCAACAAAACAATATTCGAAAATTTTGGAAAATGAAGATTTATTGGTCTATAATTGTTAATATTTTCTTCGTCATTGGATTTATGCAAGGGTTTGATTTTATTTTTTATTTTAAAAGGAAAACATCCAGTTTCAAACGACATATTAATTAAATATACTAAAGGAGCTAGCAGCAAGTGTATAGACTTTTTTAATAAAAACACTGGTACATCATCGTACCCAGCCTAAAATTTTGATTTAAATTTTTTTAAGTCAAGTCAAGTCAAGTGAAAATTTGCTTTATTATCACAAGAACAAATAAAATTCCTATTGACAAAGCTTTAAATTAACCTAATGATACAAAGTAATAAGAACATGTTTTATATAAATATGGATGAAAAACATAATTACTAAATAAATGAAGACAGTTAATGTAACGCTATAACAACAAATAAAAAAAAACATACCTGAGATGCACTAACAATAAAGAAATATATTTATATAAATACACATACATACACACATAAATACATGTAGACATATATACACATACAGATACATATATACATACACGCATATACATATACAATAAAAACAGATCATTTCCCTTCTCCTCAGAAAAGTCAGTACAAACAAATAAGGATCAATGCATGTCAAAATGAGCTGGAAAAGTATTCAAGACTATAATAAGCTTGTTCTGTCAGTAGTTTTTTTTACATTTTTTGGAGAACTTTTAAACTCACTGGTAAGTGATTAAAAATCTTTAGGCCATCATAAATAACTGATTTTTTTGTAAGAGTGCTTGATGTAATTGGAAGTGGCAAGTTATGCCACTGGCGGGTGTGATATTGGTAGTTGGTAACCACAAACTTATGATGATATTTAAAAATTAGACAAATGGTGTCGAGCATAAACAGTGAAAACAGGGTTAGAATTTTTTTTTGTACAAATAATGGTCTGCAAGAATCCCTAGGTTTAGCGTTACAAAGGTATCTTATCGCTCGCTTTTGTAAGACAAATATAAGATTTAACAGGTTCAGATTAGACACACCCCAAAACGCAATGCCATATCTTAAATGAGATTCTATGAGGGCATGATACACTGTTTTCCCTATGTTAGTTCCAAGTTCATTTACAATAACCTTAACTGCATAACAACCAGAAGCTAATTTTTTACTTAATTTCACAATATGATTTTCAAAAAGTAGTCTGTTATCTATTACAAGACCAAGAAACTTTGTGTTAGAAGATTTTTCATAGTTTTACTAAGATTCTAACAGCAGATTTGAATCAAACCATTTTTTTATCTGTATTAAATCTGATATAATATTAGCCAATGCATCAACATTTCTGGTGCTATGGTGGTATCATCGGCAAATAATGTAAATTTACCTTTAATATCCATAGTTGACAAATCATTTAGGTATAGAAGAAATAGTACTGGTCCAAGTACTGAACCCTGTGGCACACCTCATTTATTTATATGACTCTTCGAAGATGTGGCACCCACAAATACTCTTTGACTCCTTCCCTTCATGTATGATTCGAGCCAATCCAGAGCACAACCCCTAAAACCATAGGATTGAAGCTTATGCAGCAGTATATCATGACTCACGACGCAATCAAAAGCTTTCGATAAGTCGCAAAACACTGCCGCTGCAACCTCCCCTTCGTTGATATTTCTATACACTAATTTTTCGATTATTTTAGAGTGTCGAAAGTAGGGATGTGGGTCGGTAATTCGACGGCTGGTTAGCGTCACCTCCCTTGAATAGAGGGATAACCTTAGCTGATTTCAGATGAGGAGGAAATTCGCCAGTCTCCCATGAGTTAATGGCCAAAACTAATATATTTAGTGCTACTTCAGGAAGATTTAGGAATAACTTAGCAGACAATCCGTCTTCACCTGTAGCATTTTTATTTTTGATTTCCTTTATGTCTTCTTAAGTGTCTTTATGTCTTCTTTACCTCGTGCAAATTTAATTTTGTTAAGGGAACCTCGGTAGAAAGCAGAATCTCCGTGAGGCTTCCCGCAACAGAGCAGTAATGGTATTGTTTATCTCATCAGCAACAACTCTTATTTGCCTTTCCTTGTATATTGCTCACAATTGACCAGCTTTCCCTCTGTTTGTTGTCAGATCTTTCAAGACGCTCAGTGTAGTAGTAGTCTTTGGCACTTCTGATAAGTTTACGGTACAGTGACCTATATTTAATAAAATATTCATGAAAATGTTCATTATTAGTATGTTTTCTTATTACATACAGTGAGCGCATATTTGCAGCAGAGACCTTGGGTCCTTTAGTAACCCAAGGCTTCTTATTCTTATCTTTAATTTTTTTTTGGGAAATGAAATACATGGGTTAACTTCATGTGAAAGGAATCTAGATAATGGGATGTATCGAATATGCTATCCCAACAAACATTTTCACACATTCGTCCGAAGCGATTAAAATTATTGCTGTAAAATAACCTGCCATACTTAAATTTAGGACCACGACACTTATTAGTTTTTAAGGGGACTGAGACTTATGTTTAAAAAGCATTGTTTCTGTTATTGGCTCTAGATAAAAAGAATTGCGAATAGGGTTTACGTGACTATTAGATGGCCTGATGCCACCATGATTTGTTATGTTACTTACCATTTTAATGGAGCATCGTGAAAGAAGTTATTGAATGTGTTGCGAATTTGTACATAGCTTTCTCGAATATTTTAAAAATATGTTAAAGTTTAGTGCTTAAATACTACTTATTTTTAGACTTTTACAACCAGATTTCGGTTAATTATGGATCTTGCACACAACTCTGAATCCAATCCCATTATACAACAGAAACTGGATATGTTGGAGAGAAGAATTTATAAAGATGCTCACAATGCTAAGACAAAACTTACTAACTGGCTGTTAGAAAGTGGAGTTCAGTTGCAGGCCGCAACTATGGTTAATAACCACAGAAAGAGAAAAAGAGTTGATGATGATTTGTTTAGTTGAAGTTTCAATATTTTAACGTATATTTTTTCAAGAATTTTTTTTTTATTATTATACATTATTTTATATAATTATTGTTTTTTTTTCAAAAATTCACTTTACCAGGATTATTCAAAATGGATAACTTTATTCAAATAAATATAAAAAAGCGACAGACAGTAACAACGACGCTAAATTAATATGTTACTGTACTCCCTTTAGCCTGGATTCTCAGTTTCAAACTGAGAATCAGGCAACAGCATCCATTATTGAGACTCTAAAGAACACTTGCATATTAGTCTGTTGTCTTTATCACCCTTCTGTGTATTTTGTAGTCATGGATGTCTCTTTATTTATCTGTGGTGATTATAATTTTGATTTTATGTCTAAAAACTGTAACATTCGAAATGTTTTTTTCAGTTCTTATGGCCTGATAAAATCATTTTATGAACTGTCAAGAATTCAAGGTTTGTCCCGCTTCTTATTAGACAACATATTTACAGACTTTCAAACACTGTCCCTAAAACATTGGTTGTGATGTTTTCTTATCACAGGGCCCGGTATAGTAAATTTTTCACTGACCCAACCTAGTTTCATTGCAAAGATGTTTTTCACAAAACAACAAAAATGCCTTCAATTTTCTTTTGTCTAAGAAACAGTGGTTTCCTAAACTCAGTTCTTTGGAGCAAGAAAGTAAGTTCGCACACCTTTTCTCTGTACCTTTTTTGGCTTGTTTGAGATATATTTTCCTATAAAAGATAAACCTACCAACAGGGGTTAAGAAGCATTATTTTTGGATTATTCCAACTCTAATTAAAGAAGGTATTGTCTTGAAGGAACTTTATTTACATGTGAAAACCTCCAGTGATGTTTTTCTGAAGTCTCTGTATGAATCTAAACTAAAGGAAGGATAAATAAATAAACTTGCCGACACAAAAAGGTACTACAACTCACAAATCAATATTGTCTGCTGCTAAATTTTAACATTAATACATAATCATAAGCTAAAACGAATTCCTGATCAATTTATTTTAGAAAACAATCACCAAATAGGAATAAATAATCTTAAGTTGATTAAAAATGTATCTAATAATAGATTATTGGATGCATTTGAGAGTATAGAAATAGTTAAATGTGGTAAGAAAGCACTAAATAAAGACAGAGGGCCTATTCCCTATTATATAATACCCTCTATTGTTTACTTGACAACGGTGCAGCCGGGCGCAACCAAGTGTGACCACATTTACCTATAAATAGTCTCGGTTAGGATAAGTTACTTTAGTTTATATCATCTGCTGATGATGTTAACTTGGTTAGCGAAACGCGCGTCCAGAACGTAACAAGTTCTGGTGTAGTGTGTTTATACTTTAACGGAAAGGAAGTAACTGGTGAAACTAATATGGCAAACTTCTTGAACTCTTTGAATAGAGTCGGTTAATCAGATCGTTGATAATCATGGGGACAATCAGACCATATCCTTACCTACCAGTAGTGCTATTGCACATTCTATTTTCCTCACTCCTTTGAGCGAGAATAAAACCCTTGAGATTTTGAAGTCCATCTCTAATAAGAGCAAAAAATAAGAAACATCAAAACTCCATTAAAGTATTTAACAAATGAATCTTTTGAACATGGGTATTTCCCCAATGTATTAAAGAAAAACAATTATTGACACCATTCTCAAAAAGGTGACATGATGACGTGGACCATTATCGACCTATTGCTCTTTTAGCTTTCCAAAGTTTTTGGGGAAGCTTACAGCAAATTGGTAAATTTTATGGACAGGTTTTCCATCTTGACTTCCAGGCAGTTTGGTTTCAGAGCTGGTCATTCTATAGAAGACCCCTGTCCTTTCATTTTATAAAAAAAATTCTTGAAAATTTTAATAGCAAATTAACAGTGGGTATTTTCTATGACTTCACCAAAGCTTTTGACACTATCATATGAGATTCTTTGGGCCAATGCTAACAGCAGTGTGTGTGACATTTCAGCGTGGTGAACAATGGAGTGTGTCTTAATAATTCAAAAAACCAATTTTATGGTTTTCACCCCTAGGAGAGTCCTTTAGAATAGAAATTTGCTTATCAGAGATAGATCTATAAGTACTTAACAGATGAATGAGTCAAGTTCTTGGAAGTGTTGGTTAATCAGCATCTCTTGGAGCACTTACGCCGAATATGTATCCAATAAAACATCTTCATACAATTATAATTATGCTATACCAAGGCCTTGTGAACATTGACACTTTTAAAACCTTCTATTACGAATCAATTAGGTTAGGTTAGGTTAAAATTGAGTGGATCAAACCAACCCTCCACTGCGACTCTGTAGTCTATTGTGGCTCACACCTGTTTTACACTTCCCTGAGCAACTCTAAGTCCTCAATGAGTCTTATTCTTGCCTTTGGGGAGGTATTGTTCAAGTCCTCGGGCAGGAGGATATCTCTACCGAAAATAGAGAACCTGATCCTGGCAGCTACCGGGCATTCACATAGCACATGTCTGGCTGTCTCGTCATCCTCCATACATAATCGACACTCGTTTTTAAGCCCCATCGCAGACCACAATGGCCAGTGTATAGGCCTACTGCTGTTTTGAGCTTAATTCTGTTCATATTTAACAGACTTTCTGTTACCCTCTTCTTCATAGGAGGGGGGATAAATGCCTTTGCATGGGACAGGCCTGGCAGTGCATGTCAATAGAGATTAGCTTTTTCCTCAACCAGGTTCAAAATTGCGTCTTGGCCGTTTCGTGGAATACTCCTAAAGCTGGTTCAGGTCCCACGAATCTCGTCTCTGCTCCTTTCTTTGCTAGAAGGTCCGTAGACTCATTTCCCTCCAAATTTGCATATCCTGGTATCCAGATAAGAGCGATTTTATTGTCGCTCCCTAGGCCAGCAAGTGCCTTTTGGCAATTCCAGACTGTTTTGGAGGTACAATGACTCGCTTCAAGTGCTTTAAAGGCTGCTTGACTATCCGAGAATATTTTTATCGTTTTATTTATTTATTTATTTATTTATCAACAGGCATAACCCAATATTACAATAGAACAAAATATATTAACAAGAAAAACAATTAAAACTAATAACTAATAACTAATTAAGTAACCCAACCCTAACCAAGACTCAACACAGCTAAGTTGCAAAATAGTTAACAGAACAAAGGTAACATTAATAAGGAACAACCTTATGCAACACAAGACTTCACGCTCCTGGCAAAGCTTGCACGCCCCTCAAAGCAGTCAATAAGATGGGAATATTGGTTAGCCAATCTAACAGATCTTGCCAGAAAAGCATTATGGCCATAGTTTGTGCGATGTGTTGAATTGTGGAAGGAAACCGCCTGTCTAGTTTGCCTTGGTTGGACGTGGAGGCCTATCTTATTAAGAAGTCTAGGACAGGAGCTCTGAGAGTGTAGAATGCTATGAAACATTTTAAGATCTCTAAACTTGCGGCGAGTTTCTAGATTGTCCAAATTTAAGGTTGACTCCATATGACGGTAGTCAATCCTGTCCTGGTAATTGATTGGTAGACCAGTCTGCTTAAAGGCTACATATCGAAGAAATTTATGTTGCACTCCCTCAATCCTATTAATATGTTCGTTATAGTAAGGGGACCAGACACAAGAGCTGTATTCAAGATGAGGACGCACAAGTGAGCAATATAGCTGTCACATGGAAGCTATATTTTGAAAATCCTTTGAGCACCTTTTAACAAATCCAAGCATCTGAAATGACTTTCACACTATACTTAGAATGTGCGGAACAAAGCTTAGACCACTATCAAGCATTACCCCCAAGTCTCTGATCTCGGAGACAGATTCCAGCATGACATTGCCAATTCTGTAAGTGTGGTCTAAAGGCTCTCTACACCTTCTGAAACACATTGAAAAGCACTTTCCAACATTCAAGTCCATACCGTTTGCACCACACCAACTGACCAGTCTATTTAAATCTGACTGAAGCCTATGGCAATCATCCACTGATGACACTCTAAGGAAGAATTTTAAGTCATCAGCAAAGAGTAGAAATTGGCTGTGATGGAAACAGGTTGAGATATCATTTATGAAAAGGTTAAACAGCAGGGGCCCCAGATGTGAACCCTGTGGAACACCAGACAATACAGGTATCTCACGTGATTTGAAGCTAAGAACTCTAACAACCTGTTCGAGCCACTTCAATAGAGAGCCCGTAATTCCAGCCGTCTTTAGATTATGCACTAAGAGCATATGATGTACTATATCAAAGGCCTTGGAGAAGTCGGTATACAAAGCATGCACCCGATACCCCTCCTCCAAGAACTCGGACAGGAAGTCTGTGAATGAAAGAACATTCAACTCTGTTGATGGTCCCACACTGAAACCAAACTGTTCGCCAATGAGCTGACCCCGAAGAAAATATGTCAAGACCTCACACACAAGCCTCTCAAACATCTTGGGAATCGTGCTCAGAATACTAATGGGTCTATAATTTTGTATCTGTGCATTGTCTCCGGTCTTAGGAACTAGTCTTCCAGTAACTGGGAAATACACCAGTATCCAAGGATAAGTTAAATATAATGAAAAGGGGTCGAGCCAACAGAAAACTGCAGTCTCAGGAAAATTGGTGGTAAACCATCAGGGCCAGGACCCTTGTTCACATCCAGCCCGGATATATCAGTATATATATCAGACAAGGACACTTTTAAGTGGGACATATGAAGATTATTAAGAGTTACATCATCAGGAATATCACATGATTTGCTGTTGTACATTTCCGAAAAGTAATCGGCAAACAAATCGACAATAGCCTCACCAGAAGAGCCAACAGTATCCCTGTAAGACAACACACTAGGAATCTGAAAATTAGAATTTCTGGAGCGCACAAACCTCCAAAAGTTCTTCAAGTTAGTAGTCAGGGATAATTCTGTAATATACACATAGTCACTATAACATTGTCTCTTTAAAGTTTTACACTTAGCCCTAACATTACAAAATTTGACATAATCAGAATACAATTTTGTGTTAACATACTGCTTATGTAATTTTTTTTTTCAATTATAATGGCCTTCAACTCAGTGGAAAACCAAACTGGAAATTTTTTAGTAGAATACTTTTTCAATGGTACAATACTATCAATACATAGATATATTATTTCATAAAAAATATTGACCATTTCATTAACAGACCTGTTCAGAAACAAGGCATCCCAGTTGAAGTTTGAATGTTTGATGTGTTTGTTGATCCTGCAAAATTCTAACATACAATTCGATAGCATGGACTTCTGCTTGGAATATTGAGATGTTATTTCCCAGGCTTACTGACAGACCAAACTTCGGTCTTACCCCATGTATTCCAGCTCCTACACCTTTATTGGTTTTGGAGCCGCCCGTGAAGAGGCACAGCTCTCCTTTAAGTAGATCAGATTTATTCTGATCCCACAACTTTCAGCATGTTGGATGATTCCATGTGACTCGTGCTATCCACCATGCTGTTGGTAACATGATGGAGTCTGTATGTTGTCCTCATTGCTTCCCCTTCCACAAATAGTGGTGGAACTTTCAAAAGGAGCTCCATGGCCGCTGTCGGAGTGGAGTGAATCGCTCCTGTAATGACAGGCAAGCCTGTCTCTGCAGTCCACTCAATGTGGCTTGGGCAACACTTTGTTGTCCCTGCTCCACCAGGCTACAGAGCCATAGGCTATCATTGGTCTTATGACCGTTAGGTACAGCCAATATAGATGTTTTGGTCTCATACCCCATCCCCGCAAATATTTCACTTCAGCTGAAAATGGTATCACCCTTAAGGAAGGTGGTCGAAGTCTCTCCAGATTCCTTTTCTTTGTGAAGGGGACTAGTACCATTTTTTTAGGGTTGATAGACATCTCTTCCCTCTCACACCATGTTAGTGTGGTGTTCAGTACTTCCTGAAGGGTTGCTGAGATTTCCTCTTCAGCCTTTCCCTTTACTATGATGACTAGATCATCGGCATATGCCTGCAGATCAACCTCCCACAGCCAGCAGATTGTCCACCAGTAGTGACCACAGCAAGGGCAATAACACTCCTCTCTGTGGACACCCTCTAGCAGCTCTAAAGCTCACTGTCTCGTCCTGTAGAGATGTTGTAGAGAACCAATTAACTCTGTTTTGTTATATGTTCTGTTTAGGGCAACTGTTCTAGCATCGATCGGGTTCTGATTAATCAAAAGAGAGTCCTAAAAATGTTTTGACTCCCAATTAGGGCCCCGTGTCGTTCACGTTTTGCTTCTGAAAGGATATTAACTGTTATAATTTTATATATTCTCCAAAACGCTTGTACTGCCTTTGAGAACCGTTCCATCTACTTAAAATGGAGTGATATTAATACTTATAGAACTCGAAAAACAGATAAGCTTCATGTACCCACTGCAAGATTGACTCAGGTGCAGGAGGGACCTGAGATATATTCCCTGAAGGTAATTAATCACTTACCAACATATTTTAAAAAGCCACTAAAGGGCACACTAGCTGTAAACCCGTTTTACTCTCTGGAACAATTTTATGTTTCAATTTTAAAATGTCTAAATATATTGTTGTTTAGGTCTTTCAGATTGTTTAACGATATTTTTACTATTTTCCCTTAAATTTGACCTTAATATGTATTTGACAAATCCGATATATGTAAACATGTCTATAGAAATAAATGATTTGATTGAACTTGAACAATGTATGCGAGGATTTGTTATTTTGTAAAAAATACTTGTAAAGCTAGTAATTTGTTTAAGATCATAGATTTATACATGGAAAATAATAACAACCAGTGGGAGAAGTGTGTCAGTGTGTATACAGATGAAGTTAGCGCGATGTCAGGGCAATATGGAGGACTTCCATTAACACCAAGGCTGGAAATGTAAGTTGGGTACATTGTGTCATACAATTATCAAATTAGTAAACTTCATAAAAACCAGACCTGTAAAGGCAGTATTTTTTCAAGTGCCAAGCACACATATCTTTACTTTATTACTGTAACTTTCGGTGGTTGTCGAGAAGTAACGCACACACGTGTACACGTATTTATTGACCGAATAGCATCGTAAAGCATTTTAAAAATACTGACTTCTTAATAAAATTAGCCTATCTTTGCGACACATTTGAAATGAACCTTAATAAATCGTTGCAGGGAAGCAAAAGAAGTTGCTGTTGTGGGAAACAAAAATCTATTCACTTATCAACATTAAGCACCCATATTTTCCAGAGAATCTGGATCTTACAACTGGATTAGAAACGTATTGCAATCGACCCCACCACCATCTACACTTTTAACAGTCGTGGAAGAACAGCTGTTAGAACTATCTTACGAGTCTAAAACTACGATTCGATAAAGGCAAGCCATTTCTATTTTGAAGCAATGCATCCCAAGAATATCCTGCTATCAGTACTGTGGCTTTAAGGGTTCATTTTACCATTTGCTACGTCCTACTTATGTGAAACTGGGTTTTCTGAAGTTGCAGTAATGAAATAGAAGCACACGTCACAATAAATTTAGAAAAGAAATGAGAGTAACAATTTCAAAACTTCAGCCCTTGAGACTTATGCTCAAAAAAGTTTATTAACCTAATTGTATTGTTATTATTATAATAATTAAGATTTTATATTCTTTGGAGTTTTCCGTGAATAATAAAGTAATTTTATTGTCTGCTAGTTACACACAGGTATCTTCATTCAGAAGGGGGCGTTGCACAAAAAGTTGCGACCTGTAAAGGGAGTCGCACTAAAATAAGATTGGGAACCCCTGTTATAGACCACAATTTTGTTCATAATTACTTTCCTTAAAAAATTATACTTTTTGAGATAATAAAAAAACTATTTAAATATAAATCATCAATTTCTATCAAACATTGCTAAGTTTATACATTCAAAGCCCTCCAAGCCGAATTGATATTGATCCACATTGACACTATTGTCATAATTGTATATTTTTTGGTTCTTATGAAAAAAATCTTTAATCTTACAGTATATTGTATATTATACTTTTACTTTTCTCCCGAACGTGACAGTTTGCTTCCACGAGATGTAGGCGGCAGTTTTCCATGACGTTGCTATTTAGACCCTGTGGCTGTATTACACCTTTTCAAGGCCGTTTAAAAAACTCCTTTCCATGACATCCCCCTTCTCGCAGGTTTGCGAATAAATGCCTTGGTTAGTTACAAATTTTATAAAAGTGTGAGCTGCCAAGATATTGCATTCTTTTTTAAATGTAACATTCTGTAAATATTACTTTCTATTTTGATAGGTCTCTTTTTTCTGAATCTAAATATATTTGACTACTTTTAACTGTAAAAATGTATGAGAAAATGTAGTACTTCCCTATAAGACAAATGTGGTGAAGGGAGAAAGATTAATTATAAAGGTTATCATACTTATAATCAGGCAAAAGAGGACCATGTAATTTACAGTTTTTTTTATTAAAAACTTCATCGAATTTTCCACATGCAGTACACAAAAAAGATTTTAAGCGGTTTTTGTAAAAACTGTATTTAAAAAAAAAAGAGTTACAAAGATATTTAATTATAAAAAAATACTTATTTTTAGGAGCCCAATAGCATACAAATTTTATAAATATGAATAGATCTTGAATTTACTAAAAAAGACCATTTTACATTGGATGTATGGAATGGGACAATCAAAACACATATAATTAAATAAATGTATATTCAACTAACAATATTATAAAGAATTATTGCCACCTCCAGCCTTTAATATCTATAGTTGTATTCTAAAATATATATATATGGAATTTTAAAAATATATATATAGTGATTTACAATAATAGAAATATATAGTAAAAATAAGTCTAAGCAAATATTTTCTAATCAGGTATTTATAAAACAAAATATAAATATTCCAAAAAAAAAAAAAGACACATTCAATCATATTTAATCTGATTAATTCCAAGCCTATCATCATTTTGAGGAAAAATGAATAGTTCTTTAAAAATAACTAAAAAATATTCTATTTTGTAGTTAAATATTTAAAATACAATTAGCAACTGGTGAAATCAAAATTCATGCAGCTTAAGGGATCATAGTAGGCTGCTGTCATAGGTAAAATGTTATTGTCTTCAAATGTCAGATAAGTTGGTAAAACATTCATCTCACCTTGTTGAGGAGTGGTTTCAGGAGAATCATTTTCGGGTTCTTCAGTGGCCAGTACAATCACCAGACCTTAACCCCATCGGGTACAGACAGAGGTAAAGAAGTTGAAAACAGCCTTATCTTGTAGCTCTAAATTTTCCTAAACTATAAAATGAGTTTTCGACCAAAAGTTGTTTAAGTCACTTTCTGAACATAGTGATATTTTCCATCTTCTTTCTATGTTCTGGTATCCCATTAAAAATCTTGATTCAAGAGTAATGTGGTGACTTTTAATAGTGAGTGAATTCATGTCTGGGTATTGTCAGGGCAGCTGCATGTCTTGTTGGGTAGGTGAAATTTTCCAAGTTCTGTCTAAATTTGTTTTTATTTTTAAATATGTAGATTACACATTTTAATATGTATATTGAGGTCAGTGTTAGAATGTTGTGCTTTCTAAATGTTTCTTTGCGACAAAAACTCGGCTTATGTTCGTTGCCTGTACCCAAAACATTATATTGTAACTTAGAGAGTAGTAAGTAAGTAGTAGTAAGTGCATAGTAACCAGTTAGCAGTGTGTAGGGTGGAATTGTCTGTTTATAATTTTAATATTGTGTAATATGCCCTACTTAGTCCAGTGCAGATATGATAAATCTGTTTGTCCCATCCTTTCGTCCGTATATGTTCCCAAGAATTTCACAACTGGAGCATTGTTCTCAAGGTTTGCTTTAGGAATGTTTTTGCAGAAGAGCACTGTCACTGTCTTTTCCTGTTTAATATCAACCTATTTGATAAGCACCACTGGCGCATACTGCTAATATTTTTTTTAATAAATCCCTCTTCGTCCAATGCGAATATTCCAACAGACATATCTGCAAATTTTATCGTTGTTCCGGGGAGCAATAGGTCATTAACAAACAGTATGAAGATAAGTATAGCTAAAACTGATTCTTGGGCTGCTCCTACATTTATTTCGTACAGGTCAGATTGGAAGTTGTTGATTTGTAACAGAAGTTTCCTGTCTGCTAAAAAGAACATTACCAGTGATAGAGCATTTCATTTCAAGGTTTAAACTGTCAAAAGCCCTAGAGTATGAAATTGGTAAGTTCCAACGAATATGTCAATTATTACTATCTAGAATTTAATTTCATCAATGCTCGGTAATTATAGCTTATTTTTTTATTAAGAAAATGTTTTATTTTTCTCTTAAAAATTGCTTTACTTTTGTCGCACCAATGAAGTGTATATTGAAATACATTATTATGTAAGTTATTTGTCATTTGAAGACAATCCAATTTTACCTCTAATAGCGGCCTACTACGACTCTATACTACATGATGATTAATTTCCACTGTTACCAATTTAATTTTAAATATTTTACTTTAGCATAAAAGTTGCTTTACTTTTGTCCGATAGTGTATATTGCTGACTTCTCATTTTTAAGCTATTTGTGTTTAGCAACCGCTATATATCTATGGACATGTTAATCTAAAGTTATTTTAATTAACTGTTGCAGTGGAACTAGCGTCATACAAATTACTGAAACAAACAAATATCATCCATGATTTTAGTATTACTGGGAATTATATATTCAGTTATATGCTTACTACTTCAGCAGTTATAATGTGAAAATATTTTATTTCTCAATTAAGAATTAATCAAAGTAAAATAAAAATCATTTACTCATTTACAGATTTGAATACGATTAATATTACAACAGTCACCTTTCTAACATAATCACTAAAAATAATAAAAACATCAAACAAAACTAGAATATAGAAATGTAAAAAACAATAAATTAATATTCTGTCACCCATATACAAAACGAATGTAACAATAGCAATATTAACAATGATTTAAAATTATTTATATCTAGGAGAAAACCCCTAAAGAGGTTTATTGAGCTAATAGCGGAAAATCAATAGACAGTGTCTTCTGATCAACTTAAATGAGGTAACTCTCCTAACAATAAAAAATAAGAGACACTTTTCCAAGGATCAACTGCCCTCTTTTTCAATTATTGATTAATTACAGAATTATAATTAAAGAAATGTTAGGGAAAGTTCGATACCATAGTTGGTTTTAACGAGTAACACTTTTCTGATAAATATCACAAAAACACTGCAATGCATTTTGTCCACTAGAATTTCATTAAACCAGTTAGTATTAACAATATATAACAATGTGTAACAAATTTGGCATTAATATAATTTTGAGCAATTATCTTCTCTAAACTCTCAACCATTTACATAATTTATATGAACTTATTAATTAATTATAGAGCACCATGATTAGAAAGTCAAAATTTCTAGTCTTACGTTATTTGTAAATCACAGCCCCAGCACACACATTATCTGAATTATTTTTAAAATACTTAGTCTACGTTTCTTATTGGTAGCATAATATTTGCACAAAGTATAATATACATACCAAAGTAGTTTTCTTCAGAGAATGCCATTTTATTAACTTAGTTATAATAATGACAACTCAAAAGATGAATTGGGGGTAGGTATAGAAAATAGGTTATGAAAAAATATCAAATTATAAATGTCAAAATTATACATAGGAAACATAAATATACGTCTATGGATAAAAAGTTTAAGGCCCCTATTATATCTACTTATACAGGGTGTCCCGAATTGCAGTGTCCAAACTTTAACAGCGCATTCTGCATTCAAAATAAGCCTTAATTTTCTATATAAACATATATCTGCAAATGCTTCGTTTTCGAAATACAGGGTGTTAAAGTTTTAAGAAAAAAATTGTTATTTAGTCATAACTTTTTTAGTACTAGAGATATTGTTATTAAATTTGGTAAACAGCATTTGAGTAACAAAAGGCATTTTTTGATTTGAAATATTTTTTAATTTTTATCAGTGGCGTCCGTACAGGATTTTTTATTGAATATTCTTGAAGAAAAAATGGTACGCTACTGCTTTTTCTGAAAACAAAAATCATTCCTAAAACCCCCACTCAGTTTGGAGCAAATTTGATCCCTTGCCTTTTTTTCGTGCGATGCAAGGATTTCGAGTTAAAAAATAAAAACTATTTTTATGTATGGCGTAGTTAAAATTTCCATTATTGTTAATTATTTCAGTGGCAAAACCTTTAACATCTTGGTATGCCATGATTGCATTTTTGTGACAATTGAACAATTGCTAGTTTCGTCTTTAAAGTGTGACATTTGAGTTTTTAGAGTAAATAAATGTCAGGTACATTACAGTTTATACAAAAAGGTAATTATCAGTCTAACTAGTGATTTCAAAATGGTGTTATTCAGTAACTTTGAGTATGCTGATATTCATTTCGTTTATGGTTTCTGTAATGGAAATGCAAATGCAGCAGTACGGGAATACCAATGAAGATTTCCAAATAGAAGATTACCTTGCAAACAAGTTTTCATTAAAACGCATTTAATGTTTAGGAATTTTGGACTCAAAAAGAATCCGAGAAACGAAGGTAGGAGAAATGAACAATATCGAAACGTAATTTTAAATAAGTTTGACAACGCTAGGACATTAAGCCTACCAAGGGCAGCTCATAATTTACAAGGCAACGCAGTTTTTGTTTCTAAAAATAAGGTTCATCGCGTTTTGAGGAAAGATCACAGGAAGCCATTTTAGATGCAGCCAGTTCAAAACCTACAACCTGGTGATGCCGAAAAACGTGTCAGTTTTTGCAATTGGTTTTTCGCCAAATAGAGGAAGAGAACTTCTCAAAAAATTTTTATGGACTGATGAAGCCACATTTACCCGAAGCGGCTCAGTAAATTTCCATAATTTACGAATCTAGAGCCATGACAATCCACGTGTTGTACGAACTAGAGCATTTCAGCAAGAATTTTCTGTTAATGTTTGATGTGGTGTAATAAATGAAATTTTTTGCGGGCCCCATATTCTACCACCACGCCTAGATGGACAGTTATTTAACGATTTTCTACAAAACGAGTTATTTCAATATCTAGAAAATATTCCTCTAAATCTTAGAAACGAATTCGGGATTCCTAAATGGACGGGGCTCCCGCGCATTTTGCACTTGTAAATCGCGAGTGGTTAAATAATAATTATCCAGAACGGTGGATTGGACGATTAGGAGCTACAGCCTGGCCACCACGTTCCCCTGACCTCACACCTGTCGACTTCTTTGTGTGGGGTTATTTGAAAAATTTAGTTTATTCCAGACCAGTTCATACAAGAGAAGAACTGATTCTAAGGATAGAGCAAGCCTGTGAAACTTTGCGAGCCAATACGAATTTTATACGCCATGCCACTGACACAGTTAAGAGCAGATGCCGAAAATGTGTCGAAGTTAGAGGAGCTCATTTTGAGCAATTATTGTGAATTTTAAGGCCCACATTAATCCTTAATGATTTTTAAAGTGCTCTATAAATTTTTTTCACGATCTAAGTTAATAAAAGTTATGAATTCTAGTTTTTGTAAAATTAATTACGAACTTGTTAATAAAGAGTAGTTTCTGTAAAATGAAGTATCATCTTCAAAATTTAATTAATTCTAATTACCGTTTTACAAAATGAATCGACGATTTTAGAATTATAAATTCATCTGTCATACTTTAAAGACGAACCTAGCAATTGTTCAATTATCACAAAAATGCAATCATGGCATACCAAGAGTCGACAATGAAGGAATGATGGTAAGTACCAAGGACATTAGATTTTAATAGGTTGCCTGCTAACTTCTGCGATGTCACCCTGATAACCCAAACATAATGCAAATCTCCATTACAACGGGTCGATGACGTCATCTCTCCTTAGTTGTCAGACAAGCTTTTATTTTAGAAACCCTACATACGTTGTTCAGAAATTATGAACTCACTCGGAATGCATGAAATAAATATCGGAAACCAAATAATTTTAAAAACTTGCTGTTACAATCCCACCTTAAAGGTTTTGCTACTGAAATTAACAATAATGGAAATTTTAACTATGCCATACATAAAAATGGTTTTTAGTTTTTTACTCGAAATCCTTACACCGCACGAAAAAAAGACAAGGGATCAAATTTGCTCCAAACTGAGTGGGGATTTTAGGAATGTTTGGTTGTTTTGTTTTCAGAAAAAGCAGTATAGTACCATTTTTTCTTCAAGAATATTCAATAAAAAATCCCGTACGGACGCCACTGATGAAAAATTAAAAAATATTTCAAATCAAAAAATGCCTTTTGTGACTCCAAGGCTGTTTACCAAATTTAATAACAATATCTCAAGTAATAAAAAAGTTATGACTAAAAAACAATTTTTTTCTTAATACTTTAACACCCTGTATTTCGAAAACGAAGCATTTGCCGAGATATGTTTATATAGAAAATTAGGGCTTATTTTGAATGCAGAATGCGCTGTTAAAGTTTGGACACTGCAATTCGGGACACCCTGTATAATCACTATGATTTGGAATTAGAAATAATAGAGGCTTTTGAAAGTTACCAAAGCTGAATTTTAAACAGTAGATAAACATAATAAAAGTTGAAAAAACTTTGCGAGAATATATGGGCGAACGTATATAGTCCCCCCTCTCCCTTCTAACTTTTGAACAGCGAAGAATATTTTCTTGAAAATTATGGTTGGGCGCCATTAAATTACAATAAAATTAAATGGAAAGGAAAGTCTTTTAACAGCTTATATGAAAGGTATTTTCAACCTCTATTCAATGACGTCTCTTTTTTAAAAATCGGTTTAACGGTTGCTGAGAAATGACAAAAGCAAAGAAAAATGTTTTAAAATAATAATTGTCACAAAGGAAAAAAACCTTAAACAATGGTTATCTCAAAAGTTATGCTTAAAAAAATGACCCTATTCTAACTAACCTTTAGCTTAGCAAGTGATCAAAATGTTTTCCCTGTACTTCCTGGTAATAAAACAGACTATTTTAAAACTCATTTCGTACGGGGTTATGTTAGCACAGACCTCCATAATTCTGTCTCCAAGTTCATGCACTATTTCAATTTGTTTAATATATATAGTTACATAACCCCACAAGAAAAAATCGATGGGAGTGAAGTCGGGGAACCAAGCTGGTTCTGGAAATGTTAGGTCCAACTAATCTCTCACTAGTCTTAAAACATGATCCATTTCCACACAGTTTTTTTCATAAGTAGTGTGATTTCTCTCCAGAAATATAGACCGTACTTTACAGAACTGCATCTTTCTGTCAGGATCATCTTCATGCAATTCACGTAAAATGATCAAAAGAAAAATCATTTTGGAAGCAAAAGAAAAATAACAAAATAAAACAATGTCAAAATTCAAATAATTAACCAG
Source organism: Kuschelorhynchus macadamiae (assembly GCA_030620095.1). NCBI lineage: Eukaryota > Metazoa > Arthropoda > Insecta > Coleoptera > Curculionidae > Kuschelorhynchus > Kuschelorhynchus macadamiae. The sequence continues at coordinate 721,939 of JAUTXW010000125.1, read as the reverse complement.
TTGTCAATTGGATACCAAAATTTCGTGTTGCTTGGAGACCAACAATAAAATATTTGTTGAATTAAGTACTTAAGTAAGTAAGTAATTAAGTAACACATAGTCCAAAATTTATTTACAATTTGACAGACAACAGACTATTTTGTAGTCAGAAGTTACAGGGACAACGTTTTGAAAACTTGTTGAGATAAAATTAATTAAAATAGGGTCACTTTAAGCATAACTTAAGACAACCATTGTTCAAGGTTCAGTTTTTTTATTACTCTGTGACAATTATTCATTTTAAAAAATCTTTGCTTTTATTTATTTATAAAACGAAACTACATTTATTTCACTTCATGCCAAAAGATCTAAATAGATATGACGTCAAGGGTAAAAATAAAGGATAACATAAGACATTTTTAAAACAATATTAAGATTGGACTAACTAACAGAAAACAATTATTGCAAAATTGAAAAGTAGTTTCTAACATTATAAGTTTTTTCAAGAAGAAATAACTCTTTGTACTTTTCTTAAATTTTTTGTAAGAAGTTATTTCTCTTTCTCTTGCTGGTAGTTGGTTGTACATATTCTCACAAAAACAGTAAGGACTTTTTTGGAAAGTGCTAGTCCTATAAGAAGGTATATAAATGTTTGTGGAGTTTCTTGCACCATAGTGTAAAATTAGAATACATGGAAGTGGAAGAATTTTATACTGTTTGGAATAGGGTCTAGTGGACTTAACGAGAAAATTTTTCCTATTATTCTTTTTTGTAATATAAACATTCTGTTTAAATCTGTTGATTGGCTGCAGTAAATAATACCATAGCTTAGATGGCTATATGCTAGTGCGTAATAGATATTTAAAAGTAGTTTTATCCCCAAAGTGTTTTTTAGATTCCTTATTGCTTACTTGCAACATGGTTCATGTGGTTGCACCATGTTATGTGTGGATCTAGATGTAATCTTAGAAATTTAAAATTTTCAATCCTATTTAAATGTTTGCAGTTTAATGACAAATTTGGAACCTGAGGCATATCTTTTCTTATGCAAAATGTCATAAAGCAGGTTTTGGACTCGTTGACAATAAGGAAATTTTTCTCACACCATAAACCAATTAATTAGAGGTTCAAAATACCTTTCATATGGGATATCAAAAGACTCATATGAGATGATTATTATTTTTTAGGTTAAAAAGCAACATAATCCTACGATATAAATTTGAAGAAAATATCTTTTGTAATTCAAAAGTTAGAAGGGGAGGGGGGTGGAACTATTAATGCACTCACGTAGCTGAGACATGGGGTGCTAATAATGTTGGTGAGGTATGTAAAGGACCCCGCACATTTTTTATGGAAAATAGCTTTTAGTCAATTTTTCTGAAAATGTGATATGTTGTAGTTCTTAATCCCATGATCAAAAGCCTTTTTGGCTACAACTAAATCCTGCGGTTAGTTTTTGATGTCCTGGGTGACGAAGTTGGAATTTTGAATGTTCCATTTTTACGCAAAACTTTTTTTTTAATTTTAAATACTTAATATGTATTCAAATAGGTCAGCCTCTTGATTAAAAGCTAATGCATGTAAAAGTAAAAATAAACTGAAACCTGAAGCTGTATTTCAAAATCTAATCATTTTTGTTTCATATTTGACTGTATCTAAGATATTAAAATTCCAATTTTTACCAAAAGCACTTTTACAATTAAAACAAACAGTCAGATTTTGCTGGATTTATGATATGTTTATCAAAATTAAATGTAAATTAAAGAATTTCACCGGATATTTTTGTAAACAGCTGACATTACAGTGGCCATGAATTTTACTATAGAAGTTTTATAACCTACTGCATTATCTGAAAATCTAGATCTAATCTGTTCATATCTAAGATATTTAAATAGTCAGTGAAACTGGCACATTTTAATTACCATCCAATGCATATTGTCAAAGTTTACTGACTAAAAATATAAGTTGCAGCACGTGAACACGTGACTCGATTTACCTATTCCTCGCGTCCCGCCCCATCTGGTACATTCTGTGTAACGGTCGGGTCTCCGGCACATACACAGTTGTGAGGCTACATGACCACGCCAGTTTGTTATTGTGCTATATAGTGAGACAAAAATTTTTTTTATTTCTGTAGACGGTTGTAAAAACATGTATTTCTGTCGTTTCGTTTGTCGGTCTTTTTTACTACTACGATGGTCCGCAGATATTTCCCAGATATTAAGTTTCTAAATGATTTTCGTTAACGATCCTCTTTTTGTTATATTAGAGTGTCGAATTATTTGGGGTTGGGATCCAGTAAAAAACAATAGACTTTTTAAACTATCGACGTTTCGCTATTTTATTGTTGCATCCTCAGGACACATAAATTCAATATCCTGCATCAAACCCATATTATCAATCTTTATCTAAGATTGGTCCGTAGTTATTTCTCAGATATTAAGTTTCTAAATGGTTTTCGTTAACGGTCTTCTTGTTGCTATATTAAAGTGATGTACTATTTGGAGTTAGGAAATATCTGCGGACCAACGGAGTACGTAAAGACTGATAATATGGGTTTCAATTTAAGATTGGCAATTGACTTTAAATTCTGCAGAAAAATTAAATGTGCAAATGGTATAAACTGGTAGGAATTCAACATGACATAACAAAATGGCGGTATGTATCAATATAAAAACTATTTATTGAAATTTATTTTAAGTTATGCCCAAAAGTTAATTGTGACATAGGTTGAAAGAAAATGGTAAAATATTGGTAGGAATCCAATATCATCAAACAAAATGGCGCCCAATAAAAAGGAAAAGTGTATGTAACACTTATATACTGTGACTATGTATTGAAGTAAACTGAGTCACACTTCACTGTTCCGAACAAATGGAAAAATATACGAGGGAAGTTCCGGGTAAAGGATATTTGCCGATTTTTTTATTTATATAATAAAAATATTGTATTTTTAAATTCGACTAGCAGGTAGGTAACAATTTAATATTAAATTCACTATATTTAAATAACATTTAAAACTGTACTTCTAAAATATTAAACTAGTCCAATAATTTTTGTATAAAGTTATTATTTATACTTTTGAAATTCCCTGGTAGATGCAAATTCGTAGCGCGAAGCCAAACTACTTTTAAACAGCTCTGTAATAGGAGGCAATGGCGATGGGGTTTGAAACTAGGCGGCTCGCCTTTTATCTGCGATTTTCAAAGTGCCGACGGCCCACTGCGGCAACTTATATTTTTATTCAGTAAACTTTGATATTGCCAACAGATACAGATTTAATAATATAATTCAAAATAAAGTGATACAGGGTGTTTCATAAAATTCTAGAAAAACTATTACCTTTATGTCAGATTCACATGATTTTTCATAATTCCTCAAAGACTGGTACAATTCTATTAATATAATATTAATACACAAGGTGTTTGATAAATAGTTCGTTTTTTTGTTCTAATAATTTCAATATAGAAAATTGTAAAATAAGTGTGGATTGTAACGCAAAAATTAGAAGATAACCTATTATTGTTATTCTTATATTTAGTGGATACATATACAGTGTGTCATTTAAATGGGTCTCCTTTTGTTATTTGAACTACTCCAAATAAAACAATTCAAATTTGCAAGCTTTAATACCAGGCTAATGCTTTTTTGAGATGCATGTGTGTTTCGTGATCAAACATTTTAAGGTGGCGGCTGGCCGCCATCTTCAAAACGAATTAATGGATAAAGGGGTCTAGTAGCACATGTTTTGAAAGGCCTTTGCAATCCTAATTTATATTCAAATTATGGAGACATCAACATTACAATTTAAAATGAAATGGCGGCCACTCGTAAATGTTTGAAACCCTAAAAAACTTGAGATATTTTATTGCTTGATTCTTAATTAATATTTTCTTATGAGCATGGCTGCTAAATATTGTACTTTTTTAAAATAATATACATTTATATTTTTTTAGATTCTGTCACATTAATGAATTACCGCCATTTTGAACTGTAATCATAATGACCACATATTTTGGAGATACATTATTATTGCTAAAAACACTTTTCAAAAGATGTACTACCCGATCGCCTTTTTCATTTTGTGTTTCCTTATATCATCACACTTTGAGGATTTATTATCAAAAATTAGGTAAATCTGACATAACTATACCAACATAGTTAGTGTAGAATTTATGAAACCCCCGGTATCATTTTATTCTTAATTAAATTATGAAAGATGTATTTAATGACAAAATACGTTAGATAAATAAAAATGTGTCAATTTGAGCGAGTATTTAAAGATTCCAGCTATAAAGTGTTGATCCTTTATAATAAAAATGGGAATTTAGGTGTTGTACGTGCAGCCGAATATGAAACAAAAGTGTCCGAATTCTTAATTACAGCTACACCCTGTATAAGTCTATTATTACTAATACATACCTTAGCTTCTAGTCAAAAATATTCTAAGCGACTATTCTATTTAAATGGGTATTAATTAATTTATATGTATATAAAAAACTAGAGGTAGGATTAAGTTGTAGCCATTAGAGTTTTTGATCAGGAGGTTGGGAACTATGACATATTAAATTTTCGGAGTCCTTTGTAAAATAATTTAGAAAAACTTTTTACATGGAATAGGTTATTGGAAATTAAACTACATATTTGCTGTCTGTTTAAAATAACAAACGAAACAATCTACAACACTACTATTAAAACATACTTATAAAGTATATAAGTATAAAATGTATATCAATAATAATTAAAAACAAGTCAACTACCATAATTATTATGTATTCTTGACCAGTGGAAACTAGGAAGAAGTAGTGCTGTTTTTTTTCTATTTTAATATCAAATTTGGGGATTCTATAATCTAAATTTGTAAGTAAATGTTTATTAAGTTATAATACAATTAATTTGCATCTTTTTTGTTTTACATAATATGAACAAGTATGTGATACAGTTTAAAGAAAATACCAGGACTGATCAAAAATGCATAATAAATAAAAACACTATTGAATTATATAAACAAAGACTTTGAAATTAATATACGAGCCCAGAATCATATCATTTGACCCAGTCATTATTTTATTTAAGAAGGCATTAGTTTAAACACAAAAGAAAAACTATCGAACGCAACTTCTGTTATAATAATTTTAAACATTAATGTAAACATTTTTTATTAAAACAAATATTAGAACACTTGAAATATGCACAGAATACTAAATTAAATAATATAAAAATGAATCATTTCGTTTGCCCCATAAAACATGGCCATTTGTTTATCAAATTAGCCTTGAGTTAAAACATTTGCTGCTATTTGTTGATTGTTGACAGTGACAGATCAGCGATTAGTTGTGAGTATATTACTTACAAAATAGTGTGGGAAAAAGCGTTGTTTAACGATTTGCGTACAGTTATTGTTAATTTATTCAAATGCGCTAATTCTTGTGGTAAACTCTCTAAGCAACTGTAGTTGTCATGCTGTCACACTGTGCGAAATATCGTTAAATTATATAAAACGACAGTAGCAGTTGGAGAAAAGCCTAATTTGGGTAGAACTTCAAAAATAAGTCCGATCAATATACGTATTGTGAAACAAAACCGTCGTGCCAATTATCGTGAACTAAGTTTAGCGAGGAACAGAGCAACTGGTGAACATTTCTCAAGATAAATTTATGTCAGAGCTCTCAAACGATTAGGCTATTCCTTTTATAAAGTAAGTTATTTGCTAGAACTTTTTTTATTCAAACTCAATACATTTTTAATTCGTAGTCTAAAGAAAAACGTTTGTTAACTGTTCGACAGAAAAAGAATAGACAAATATGGGCAAAAAATCATCAGAACTGGTCACAGGTACAATGGGATAGTGTTATTTGGAGTGACGAGCCGAGCTTTGAGGTTTGTGTTGGAGATTATCAAAGTAGGGTATTATGGCCCAAAAATGAACCGTATAATCCAGAGTGTTTACGCCGAAAAGTAAAATTTCCAGCTCCTATAATCGTTTGGGGCTGCAAGGTACATTAACATTCTTAGAGACTGCTTGATGCCATCCATTGAAACAGTACAAACTAGAGAAAATAAGTACATATTCCAACAAGATGGTGCTGCTTGCCATATTGCCAAAATAGTAAAGGAATGTGTGCATATTTCAAGTGTTCTAATATTTCTTTTAGTAAAAAATGTTTACATTAATGTTTCAAATTATTATAACAAAACGTGCATTCATTAGATTTTTCTTTTGTGTTTACTAATGACTTCTTAAATAAAATAATGAAGGTGCCAAATGATATGATTCTGATCTCGTATTTAGGATGTCAGTACCCTTATCTTAGAAACCTCTCACAATAACATCCACCTTTTTGGACAACAAAAATATAAAGGGATAAAATGTATAGAATAACAACAAACCTATCTCAGGAGTAAGATATTGTATGTATGTAATAAACTATTTAGTAGTAACAAACCAATATGGTCGTACAAGGATATGTTTAACATTCACTAACTTTCTACTCAATATATAAGTTCATAAGGCACTAAAATATTTAAATATTTGAATGCACGAAAGGGAAGCAAAAACTTGCGACTTATCTACACAGAAGAGAATGCAAGTTTTAGCAAGTTGATCAATTCTTACATACCCATACCGAAAAGAAAAATTGCTAAATGACAATTATCTGCCATTCATTATATGGCATCACTTAGCTCACAACTGCAATGGTAGTTTTCTGTCCTTTGGAAATACGTTTCTAAAAATAAGAGTGAAAATAAGGCTATAACACCTACAAAGGTACATGGCAACATATAATAAAAATGTGTAAGTAACTCCTGAACTTCTGGATAGTTTGAGAACAAACTTTCCGATACACATTTTCTTTTTCACGACTATAACAATTAGTGAAGCTTTAATAACTCTTCGTTTGCTTGGATAAAGTAAAATGACTATTCTTACTGAAGTTAAAATCCTTGTTGTTCTTCTTTGATCGGTTCAGGTTTAAAAGACAGGCTGTAAGATTCATCGATGGTACCAATTTCCCTCATGATCAATACACTGGATGTTGCTGGAACAAAACTACAAGATACATTTTCATTCTTCAATACTATTATAGGGGATGTGGTTTTATCATATATAAATTGGAAAAAAAACTATTCATCAAAATAGTTAATCGAATAAAATATCAAAATAGCAATCGAATGTGGAAAACTCACTTTCCACACAAGTTAGGTACAGGGTGTTCCAGCGAGGACTGAACAGGGACCTATTTTCGACCTTCCTTGTATTTTGGAAAAATTCAAAATAGCCAATTGATGTATTTTTTCTTGTAGAATCCAAAAATGTCATCGAAAAAATATTTGAACCAGAAACAAAAGAGTTACGCTATGCATCAGGTGCTTTTTAAATGGAATGTATCGTTTTTTATACGATTTTTGGAAAGAGTGATTTTTTTTATGTCCGTTCTAATTAAAAGATTTGATTTTGCGATAGCTGTTTTAATGTTTTACAAACTAAAATTTTAGCTTCACCTGTTTAAAATATACGATAGGTTGGTATAGGTGATCAAGGTAAAACGACGTTTGAATGCTTTGTCAATAAAAATTGACATTATTTTAATTATTGTCGAAGTCTAAAAAATATATATTTGACTTTGATCGAAATGAAATACTCTTTGGACGAGAGACTACAGATTGTTATGCTATTTTACAAGTGCCAAGAAAATGCAAGAGAAGGAAGAAGAAGATTTATTGCAAATTTTCATAGAAATATATCCATCAATACAATTCTAAGGATAAAAAACCTATTTGAGGAAAATAAAACTTTACATGATAGAAAAAGGAATATACAAAGAAGAAGAAATCGAGATCAGGCCATTATAAATTATTTTCAAGTTAATCCAATCAAATTTATTTCGGATGCAGTTCGGGAAGTTCAGTACGGTAATAATAAGTAAGGCGCAGAAGAGTTACCCGAGGGACTGTTCACAGGACTCTGAAAATTCATAAATTTGGGCCTTTTCGTATCCTTTCACTTCAGCACCTAACACCGGCACAAAAAGAACTTCGCTTCCAATTTGTTTCTCAACTGGTAATTCGGCAAGAAAACGAAGAACCTGATTTATTCAAAAATATTGTGTGGACCGACGAAGCTACTTTCACAACATCGGGAGTATTCAGCAGACATAATAGTCACCACTGGGCCGTTGAAAATCCAAAAAAGTTCCAGACTATTAAATTTCAAGGGAGGAATTCTATTCATGTTTGGTGTGGGATAAAAAACAATAAAATTTTGGGACCAATATTTTTTAACGGGACTTTAAATGGGCACAGATATTATGAGTTTTTAGAAAACGAAATTGAAAATTTTTTGGAAGACTTACCATTGGTAGAATATCAGAATTTAATTTGGCAACATGATGGGGCGCCTCCTCATGCCGTGCATGATGTGGTTTAATTTTTAAATCGGCGCCATAACGAATGGATAGGGCGAAATGGAACATATGCTTGGCCGCCCAATAGCTCCGACCTCTCAGTTTTGGATACATTTCTTTGGGGCCATTTGAAGAACGTCGTATACAGACAACGAAACGAAAATATTCAAGAGATCATGGGAAAAATTGTCGATGAAATAAACCGCCTTAACCAGGAAAATCATATTGTAATAGCAAGTGTAGAAAGGCTACAAAGGGGTTATCGATGTCGTTTCGAGAAAAACGGCGGTCACATTGAAAACTTATGTTATTAGTAGTTTTATTTTATTATTTAATAATTATTTTTTATTGAATTTCTTTTTTTATCATGTAAAGTTTTATTTTCCTCAAATAGGTTTTTTATCCTTAGAATTGTATTGATGGATATATTTCTATGAAAATTTGCAATAAATCTTCTTCTTGCTTCTCTTGCATTTTCTTGGCACTTGTAAAATAGCATAACAATCTGTAGTCTCTCGTCCAAAGAGTATTTCATTTCGATCAGAGTCAAATATATATTTTTTAGGTGAAGACTTCGACAATAATTAAAATAATGTCAATTTTTATTAACAAAGCATTCAAACGTCATTTTACCTTGATCACCTCTACCAACCTATCGTATATTTTAAACAGGTGAAGCTAAAATTTTAGTTTGTAAAACATTAAAACAGCTATCGCAAAATCAAATCTTTTAATCAGAACGGACATAAAAAAAATCACTCTTTCCAAAAATCGTATAAAAAACGATACATTCCATTTAAAAAACACCTGATGCATAGCGTAACTCTTTTGTTTCTGGTTCAAATATTTTTTCGATGACATTTTTGGATTCTACAAGAAAAAATACATCGATTGGCTATTTTGAATTTTTCCAAAATACAAGGAAGGTCGAAAATAGGTCCCTGTTCAGTCCTCGCTGGAACACCCTGTACATAATTTTTCTTATGAGCGTGCATAAATTGTGTATTAGCAAGTGCAGTTTAGTGAGGAGGGTGAAATGAAGTATGTTAAACTTTTATTTAGTAGAATTGATTACTTCAGATTAAATTTGATCAAAAATTAGAACTTTAAAATATATTAAATGTTACTTTCAGAATTCCTAAGCTGCATTTCCCTTTAGCTACTTTCAAAAATAGTTTCAAAACCACATACATTACATTTTTCACAAATAAAAATAACAATATATTTTTAAATTATTTTACTAAACAATTATTTATTGTTGGTTATAATGTCTATACTGCATGTACAGGGTTTTCCCGTATATTTTTCCACACACCTAGAGAGTTTATTTGAATAGATACGGAAATGTCGTAAATACAAAAGTTGTTGGGTTTTTTATGAAGATTTAGAATATTATATCATTAGTGCGAAAATATTATTGGAAATGTCAAATTTTGACAGGTTGCCAGTTTTTTTAAACGGAACACCCTGTATATTAAATCATATTCTTGAAGATCTTTTTTTTTCTAATTTATATATATATATATATATATATATATATATATATATATATATATATATATATATATATACTGTTAATATATTCTGTCAATTAGTTTTGGATATATAAGCGTTTAAACATTAAAGAAATGGTAAGGTAATTTGCGCTAAAACATAGTGAGCCATGGTCAAGACAATTGCAATGAACGACGCCTTTTTGACGTTTACCGGTCAGAAGTATCTATTTACGAGCATTTTTAATATCTAATACGTTGGACGATGGGTTATTCGGAAGAAAAGGAACTCGAAATTATTGTATTTACATGGTAAAAATGCATCGATAGCTCGTAACGAATATTATAGACGGTTCCAGACCAACACTGACTCGTAGAATAATATTAAACATCGTCAAACAATTGAATGAAAGAAAAACACTTAAGCGAAAAGTTAAAATCGTGGAAAGAAACAATACTATAAAAATCAATAATATAAAGTAGGTAAATAATAATATTAGCTTAAAGAACTAAATTTTGGTTTTCTATATAGCCTCCTTGGTTTATAATGCATTTCTAAATATTCTAAATTTTCTGTGTATGGAGGCGTAGATAAAATGAGGTGATTGGGTGTTTAAATCGTCGATTGTTTGGACTATATTTTGCTCTGAAGCTTGGATGGTTCTTGGCCTATTGTAGTATATCTTATTTTTCAGATAACATCTTAATGGTCCATGTCTTCCAATCCAAAATGGATACCTGTCATTTAAAAAATTGGTGACCGGCTGGACATTACGAAGAGGGGCACCATCTTGTAGCCATATCAAATTAAGATATGATTTAATCGGTAGTTGTTCTAAATGCATCTCGATTTCGTTTTCTAATAACTCCTGATACCTTTGTCCAGTTAAATTCCCATTTAAAAATCTTCCCTGAATTTTGACCGCCTGAAGAGCTCGCGGGTTTTCTTTTGACCAAAAATGCTTATTTTTCCGGTTAAACATGCCTCCAGTGGTAAATGTTGCCTCGTCAGTGAAAATTATGTTTGACAGATTTAGTTGGTTCATCATAACACGTCATTCTATTTCTTGGCAGAAATTGGCAGTTAATTCTTGAGTAGATAAAAACTTATATAGCTTATATTTATAATGTTTTAGAACTGAGTGGATATAATGCCATGATTTGTTAAAAAAAGTGACTGCATCGGGAATTGAGGGCTCAGGACTTTCTAAAACAAGAAAAAATAAGACAAATAAGTTATTTTAATACAAAAGTTTCAAAATTACCTTCAAAATATAATAAAATACTTAAATCTTCTTCAGCGTTTTTTTCCACTATTCTAACTTTGCACTTAAGTGTTTTTCTTTCATTCAATTGTTTAACGATGTTTAATATTATGCTACGAGTCGGTGTTGGTCTATCTGTAAACCGTCTTTAATATTCGTTACGAGCTATCGATGCATTTTTACCATGTAAATAAAATAATTCTATCATGTCGAGTTTCTCTTCTTCCGAATAACCCATCGTCCAACGTATTAGATATCAAAAATGCTCGTAAATAATTACTTCTGAGCGGTAAACGTCAAAAAGGCGTCGTTCATTGCAACTGTCTTGACCATGGCTCACTATGTTTTATAGCGCAAATTACCTTACCATTTCTTTAATATTTAAACACTTATATCTCCAAAACTAATTGACAGAATATATTAAAAGTATATATATTTGAAATTAGAAAAAAAAAGATCTTTAAGAATATGATTTAATATACAGAGTGTTTCATTTAAAAAAACTGACAACCTGTCAAAATTTGACATTTCCAATATTTTCGCACTTATGATATAATATTCTAAATCTTCATAAAAAAACCCAACAACTTTTGTATTTACGACATTTCCGTATCTATTCAAATAAACTCTCTAGGTGGGTAGAAAAATATACTGGAAAACCCAGTACAGTTTGTCAGATTGTTCACATTTAGAGGATGTCAATTCTAAATACTGTGTATTATAAGTTGTACTACTTGTTAATGGAAATAAAACAGCTCCACCTTCAATTTTCTTTTTGGTAAAAAGTTTATTTGCAATTTGTTTTTTGTTCTCTATCGAGTCTTTCAAATAGCCTTCTGCAATGGTAGTGAATTTCCATTCTCTATGCTTCTTGATAAGTTATATTTTCTCCTGAATCATTGTGGTGGAAGATCTATGACCCATGTGCATTTCTGGATCCTGGGAATCCCAGGTATCCGGCAATATTGGATGGCATTTTCCCAAATGTATTAATCCCCACAGATTGTATTGTGCACTTTCCCTGTTTGTAGTTTACAAAAAAACGACGATGAGGTCTGTTCGAAGAACGTAGAGCTACATGTTTCCTATAAAGCTGAAGGTGAATTGCATCTCCACCAATTACAAATGTTCTGGAAATATGAGTTTTTGTATCAGGAATTTTGATGATTAATAGGGTATCTTTGTCTTCAAAGCTATCAAGACCCATATCATTGACTCCTACTCTCGCCAAAGTTATAGACACTTTAGTCTAAAAGAGAATGATCCCATATTTAAAAAATAATGAGAATTTCTGTCCGACCTGTATCTGAAGTTGAATGACAATGAAGCAGCAGTCTTCTGTGATTTTTCTAAGGCATTTGACTGTGTGGATCCTGGAATACTGCTGCGAAAACTCGAGAAATATGGGTTTAGGGGATCAGTCTTGATTAGTTCACTTCTTATTTGAGTGGGAGATAGGGAGTCGAGCGTTAAAAACGTGGCCTCGGTAGTGCCCCAGAGTTCAGTCTTGGGTTCCATTCTCTTTCTACTGTATATTAATAATATAAGTTACACAAATATCAGGGGGGCTTTCACTTTGCTTGCGGATGACACCACTATCCTTTGGCATCACCCAGATCCTTCTAAACTCGGCAAGATCATCACTGAAGACATTAAAATTATCAAAAAGTGGTGTGACTCAAATTTTCTATCCTTCAATGTGTCTAAAACAAACATCCTCCACTTTAATTGTACTTTGGATGACATAAAGCTAAATTTTAATATTATCCCTGCATGCTCCACAACAAAGTTCTTGGGGGTATATCAGGGGCGTGCGGTGAAATTTTAAGATGGGAAAGCAATTTTTAGAAACTTACCTATTTGTAATGTAATTCGATTCTTCGATCATTTTTTACAAATTCGTCAATGACGTCATCATAAAAACGTTGATGCTCCGACATATTTTGGAGAAGTTTATTTTTAATGGACAACAGCCATGTATGCGAAAGTCTCTCCTGCCCCGTTGAATTCCTCACGAAATTTTTTATACGTTTAAGTGTTAAAAAATTACGTTCTACTGATGAACTTGTGGCAGGTATTGTCAATGCTAATTCACACAATTTCGACACTTCGGTGTAGGCATCTTCCAGCTCCTTGTCTTTTAAAAATTGCATTAGTTCCTTAGCGTTATTTTTTGCGCTAATGTCATCAGTTTCGTAAATCACTTTTAGTTCAGATCGCAGTAACACTCGGTCGAAGAACTGGCTATAATGAAGAAGAAGAGATTTAAACGCATCTTCTGGAAAAGTTTTTCCTTTAAATGCATCAAAATTGCAGAGCTCGAGGAATTTAAAATCATTTAAATCGTTAAATCTATAGTTTATTTGTTGCTGAATTTGATCGATTATTTCATAAAAGAGGCGTCTGTATGATGTTTGAACATCTCCCACCTTGTCTGTTCGAAGACGCTTGGCTTGTGGCTCTACATTTAACGTCATCGTTTTCTCCCAAAATAGGTCAAAGTCATCTCTTTTTTGGGTTAACATGGACTTAAATTTCATCCACTTTTTTTAGGCAAAAAGCAATATTATTTGTTTTAGTTTGTAATATATTAAAAACATTGCCCGAGAATGGAAATATTTCTGAAAATATGTTCAACAAATAATTAAAATTTAAATTTCGTTTCAAACAGTCCAAAAAACCCCTCGAACTATTTATTGCTTCTGAGTCCCACGTTTCATTATTTTCTATTATATTCTCAAATAGTTCAATCTGTGATTCACGATTTTCAGATATTGTTAACACAAGTCTTCCATTATAGATCCACCTAGTAGAAGCTTCTTTGGACAATCGTTTGTGGACAATGGAGTCTAAAGCTTGTGTACGTTTTGTTGACTTGCAAAAAAAAGCAGCCATGCTACTTAAAGTAACGAAAAATACTTTACATTCTTTAATGTGATTGATGGACTGGGATAAAACTAAATTTAATTTATGAGCAAAACAATGGGCAAACACAGCACTTGGGAAAGTTCCTGCCATCACTGCAGCTCCATCATAGGTTTGAGCAACTAATTTTTTCTCTCCATTAATTTCTTTAGTAACGTTATAAACTACGGTATATAATGCATCTGCTGTACGATTTTCGGACACATTCTAACGACCTAAAAATCGCTCTTGAATACTTACGGCTGTTTTAACGTAGCGTATTACTATAGATAATTGGCTAAAATTAGTGATATCAGTTGTTTCGTCCAGAACAATAGCAATGAACCGCGCCTCGCCAATCTCCTGCTTAATTCTTTTTAGAATAATGGTTGCAACAGCGGAAATTAAATCATTCTGGATTCGATTCAACGTTCCGCGAAAAACGCTAGATTGCTCTAAATGATTTTTTAAGCAATCATCATATTTAGTCATTAAACTAAGTAAATCTTGAAAATTTCCTCTATTTGAAGAAACCCTTGTTTCGTTATGACCTGTAAATCCCAATTCGTGCTGTCCGAGAAAACAAACAACATCGATAAGTCTTCTTAATATTTGCCTATTTATACTGTTTATTAATGGCGTGTTCAATTCTGGTTTTGCCGACGACTTTTTCTTTTATGACTGCCTGCAAATTTGGATACAATGTGTCTTTTTACAGCTTTATGGAAATTGTTTAAACTGCAAAAACCAGGTTTATTCCAGAGACCTTTTTCATTTTCAAAAAGTAAACATGGCCAACAAAATAATTTACTTATATTTTCACACCCTGTTAGCCATTTAAATTGTTCGTATTGTTTTTCCGGATAAAAATGTCTAATACAGTTTTTCATTTTTTTTGCCCTTCCTTTGGAAATTATTTGAAGCTTATCAGCTTTTAGTAACTTTAAGTAGTAACTTAAGCTTTTTTAATAACCTCTGGCTCGATTCACATGAAATCAAGCATACAGGACTTGGCTGCAGAGAAGCTAGCGGCCCGCATAGGTTCTATTCCATTTTCTATTATCGCTCGGTCGGAGTCAAGGCCGCTTTTATTATGGGCTTGATAATTAAGATAATATTTTAGCATTTTTAATATAAACTAAATTAATGGTTTCCTATTTCAAAAATTACATGCACTGCTTCCCTTGCTTCCATGGACTGTACGCCCCTGGGGTATATATAGATACAAGTTTGTTATTTAAGGAGCAGTTATTGCAACTATCTCAAAGGATTTCTTCGGGTTGCTAGAGAATAATAAAACAAGAGCTAAATTTGACCACAGCAGGAGTGGCTTAATTTGCCCTTGTAGAATCTCACTTGAGGTATGGTATTGCGTTTTCGGGGAATTCTCCACAGTACCTAATTAACGCACTGTTTGGGCTTCAAAAGAGAGCTCTGAGGTGGGTGTGTGGTGTAAATGTGAGGGCGCCATGTAAACCCCTATTCTTTAAACAAAGAATACTCACATTGCATTCTCTATACATATTGGAAGCTGTCTGTCTTATTTATAAAAAATACCACAATTTCTTGCTTAACCAAGTCAACTCATATAATACCTGAAAAGAGGGTAAACTGCCACTGTCTCTCCTGCGTACATCATTAATCAGGAATTCTGTAATGTGTATTTCGTTAGCCTTAATTGTGTATGTCAGTTCACATTATTTTTGATGTAATATGGGTGATATTGTTTATTTTGGCTTGACTGATTTAGGAAAATTTTGTATATTTGGATTTTAAAAATTATGTTATTTAGTTTTACCTCTTTTCTCTTCACATTTCTCGTATGTTTGTGCTGCTTACTAATTTATTTTTGTATAACGTTTTATTGTTTGACAAATTTATTTTGAATTGTATTTGTAATTATTTAACTGTTATTAACATCTTATTTTCAGCTTTGTCAATTAGATAATTTTCTTTCAACAATAAAGCATTTTTTGAATTTGAATGGTTAATTTAGTAAGATCTTCGTGATGACATGCACCTGCCAATCCAATAATGGTCTCAACTTCAATCAACAAATAGACATCATCAGGTGAATCAGAAATTTTTTTTGCAATTTCCGCTTTTGATAAAACTTTGGTTTTTTTTTGGACGGTGTCCTACGTTTTTCCATTTCAAAAATGCTGTTAATTTTTGAATATTTACCTATATCTACATCTTTGTTTGTTTTGATGATCAATTTGAGCATTGAAAAAATTGACCATAGCATAGAAGATTTGCAGGTTTCCAATTTTTCGCCAAAATAGGCTAGAAATACTTCTTTAAGAGATTTTACCTGTTTTTTCTCGCACCATTCTGTAAACCTATCAGCTGAATGCTGCAGCTTTTTCCATACTTTCTGTCTTCGTCTATGTCTCGAATGTCGTTGTGGCGAAACCGTCTTTTATCAAATAACCGCAAACTAAATCACGCACAGACGCATAAATTGTTATTATTGCTTTTTGGTGTCATCACAACTGAGACTTGTCTATTTACACTATTATTGAAACTATTGTAACTAAGGTTATATTGAAGGATTACAAATCTAGATGAGAAATTCCTTCTTTCTGCTAAGAGGGTTTTTTTAATAATTTTTGAGAAAAAAAAATGTCTTAATACTTTTGATACAGCTGAAAAAAATAATTTGTCAATTTCAAGGACTAGTGCGGAAAGTAAATTACTTTCCTTAGTTTTATTTTCTATAACGTTAATATTGCATCATTAGTTTCGATTGAAATCGCGATTTTTTACATTACATTGTTTATAACAAATAAACAAATGATAGTTGCGAGTGGAAAACATAATGGCATATTACTATGGACTACCTTGTTTTCGGTTGCTATTTTTGGCAACAAATCACAGTTTTTTTGCTCTATATTGATGGGCCTAATAGAATACATTCGACCGATAAATAGATCTGATATATCATTTTTGTTTAATGCATTTCTACATACCTGTAGGTGACTGATGTGATGGCGGGCTAGCTACACTACCTCCATTGATCAGCTGATCTGCTGGGCTACTAGGCATGGTCGTCGGCGACGTTACAGGACTGTCAGTCGAATCACTAGCTTGGTAGCCGTTAGTCATCTGTTGAGGTTGTGGCGAAGGCACTTGATTGGGTACTATTAAGGCTGGACTGCTGTCTATACCACCTGAACAAATGGAATTATTTGTAACACAGTTACTCAGATGAATATTTACAAACTATATGACGAAACTGAGATTAGAATACTTTGCAATTTTATTGTGTTTTAATGAATCAGCAAAAACTATGTTGGAGGTTGAGAAGGTGGTTAGTAAATATTTAATTGTTATGCATGTATTCATAGCCGTTAAAGATAAATACTTTTATGAAAAAAAGAAGTTAGAGATGTTAATATTTATATCGAATTTCATAAGTTTACATCATCAACTGGGATTTCTCCGAGACTAAATTTTATGGCACAAATTAAACTAACTAAAGAACCGTTAATTATACCAATACTAATTATTTAGATAATTCTTTTTCACAACATTTATTATCAATTTAATGTTATTCAAAATAAACATCAATTATTTTTGATGTGATTCATTTTATTTGTTTATACATTCAACATGCATTTAAGTTTGGGATCAGTATATTATATATTAGATATGTCATAAATATATAAACAAAAAGAATCAACAAAAAAAAATGAAAGCTGAACTCGTTGATGTAGAATATTTGAATAAAAAACATTCACGTTTGTTACTCATTTTCCATAAATATTTATTGCCAGCCTAAGCATCTTCAGTTCAATAAATAGAAAATAGCGGAAAGTTTTGTAGGAGTTTTGATATTTGGTACCTTTACGTTTGTGGGGTCGCTGGACACGAATCTGAAGTTTGCCATATCCGATTTTTCCCAGAAACATGTTTTTTTTTGCAAAAAAATTCGAAATTTTTTAATTTTTTTTGTTTTTTGGCACATAACTCGAACACTATACGTTTTTTTGGAAAAAGTCCTTACATTCAAACTTAAAGTCGAATTTTCTACAATTTTTGTATATAACAATTTTTTGTACCACTATCCGTGATAGTGTGATAGTAGAGCGCGCTGAAAAATGGCAAAAAAAATTAAAAAACATCCAGATTTATTTTCCATCAGCACTTTTGTCGTTGCTGACTGTCACGAAGCCTGGGAGATTTGAATAAAAGGAGTAAAAAGTATTTTTGGTAACAACTTTGACCAAGTTAAATTCGTGCGAAGTCAAAGAGTAAAAACTCTCGCACTGATTAATATCAATATGCAATATCAGTTGAAGAAGAATTAATTCCTATCAACCCGACAACTTTGTTTCAACGTATTTCCGTTGCTAAACATTCTGAAAAAGAACTTGAAAAGTTCTTATCGTACGACCTCGCACCTTATTCTTTGACGCTGTTCGACTACCTAGACCCCAGGCGACAGGCTTTACGGAAAACAGCCAAATCCACATTGTACAAAGCGTTCAATCCCTTGCAAAGCCACAAGTTCAACAGACAAGTAAAGTATGTTATAAACGGTGGATTTTTGTTGCATAAGGTTCCCTGGTCCACCAACGCAACATTTTCCTCTATTTGTGACAACTACGTTGACTATATTCAAAGGAAATATGGACCTCAGCCAGTAGCGATCTTTGATGGCTACCCTTCTTACACAAAAAATGGAACAAAAACCGCTGAGCGAATTAAAGAAGGTCTAGAAAAATCTCTCTCTACCTACCATCTCTAAAGAAAATTTCCTTGCGAACCCAAACAACAAGAACCAGTTGATTGCCATGCTGGGTGAAAAGCTTTCGTCACAAAACTTGTCATGGAAACAAGCCGAAAAAGATGCTGACACCCTGATAGTGGAGAGAGCTCTTTCCTTGATCAGTTCTGATACTCAGGATTTGATGGCTACCCTTCAAAGGCTGGCTGAGGTCTTACACAAAAAGTGGAACAAAAACCGCTGAGTGAATTAAAGGAGGTCTAGAAAAACGTCTTCAGCTAATATCTTAATTGACCAAAGCATGGTACCTACCATCTCTAAAGAAAATTTCCTTGCGAACCCAAACAACAAGAACCAGTTGATTACCATGCTGGGTGAAACGCTTTCTTCACAAAATTTGTCTTGGAAACAAGCCGAAGAAGATGCTGACACCCTGATAGTGGAGAAAGCTCTTACCTTGATCAGGATGTGGTAATTGTTGGAGAAGATGTAGACCTGCTGGTTATACTGGTTGGCCGCACTACAACTGAAAACATATTTTTTATGAAACCTGGAAGAGTCAAAATTCCGACTGCAATTTTTTCTCCACAGAAAGCGATAAATAACAAAGTGATCGCAGACAACATATTGTTCCTACATGCTGTGAGTGGCTGTGACACCACATCATCATTTTTTAATCAAGGGAAGATAACATTTTTGAAAACTCTTATCAGGGAACCAACCCTCGCGGATGTAGTGAAATTCTTCAAGAATCCTAATGCCACTCACGATATGATTAAAAAATCTGAGGAACGTTTCCTCGTTTCGGTGTATGGATTCACTGGGTCAATTCCGACCCTGAACCACCTCAGATACCTAGTTTACAAGGGATCTGCATACAGATTAAAGTCAGATGAATTAAAATTAGAGTTCACTGAGATTGAAGAACCAGAAGACCACCTGACAGAATATCTGGAGCTCACAAGGTTCAACCCTAATACTTCTTTAAGCATTCAGTGTACCACAAAATATCTCACGGATGTTCGCTAGGATCAATTTTATATTAAAAGTATAAAATCTTACAATTACACACAAGCACTACGATGTTTTCTATGTAGATCTCCAGGAGAAAGAGCCCGCTTAAAAAAAAAGCACCACTGACTAAAGTTACGAGTACTAATTAAGGACCACGTTGGGCCAGAAGTTTATATGTTTTCCATGTATTTTATATATTTGTAAGTGCTTTTTATTACCTTTTATTTAATCCATGGTCGATATTAATTTAACAAGTATAGTTTCCGAAGAATTCGCAATAGAAAATCGAAAATCTCCTTTTTTAATTTTGTTCGCTTTTTTTATCATTTTTCAGCGCGCTCTAGCAGCTGAACGGATAGTCGTACAAAAAATACAGGGTGTCTCAAACGGTTTCAAATATTTGGAAATGTAATAATAACTAATATACAAAATATTCAATGTATTTATTTACAAAATTTAAAAGAAAAGAAACATGAAATTATTTTTTGAAAATTACATTTTTTAAATGTTGTCCTCTTCAATACTTCGATAGAAGCTGGAGCATTTTCATATACCTTATGCTCAAGGAATCCCCATAAGCTCGTGGAGCGCGGCAATGGATGTGTTGGTTGTATGGCAGGTTGCCCCATCGTTGAAACCAAGACTGTAGGTTGTAATCTGGCCGCTGACGAAGTTCCAGTCCAAGGAACTGCCGTATCATAGCGATATAACGCTCTGAATTCACCGTTACGGCCCTGCTTCTTGCATTCTCAAAGAAGTACGGTCCGACGATGCTTTGAGACGATAGTGCGACCCATACCGTGACTTTAGGGGAATACAATGCACGTTGGTGAATATTTTGCGGATTTTCTGATCCCCAAAATCGGCAATTATGTTTATTGACGTGTCCATTTAAGTAGAAATGGGCCTCATCGCTAAAGAACAGTGGTCGAAGTTGGCGAACCTCTCAAGCATTTCATTAACAAAGTTGAGCCGTGAGACAAAATCAGTATCTCTGAATTCCTGCACTAGTTGAATCTTGTATACTTTAAAATGTAAATCATTCTGAAGAATTCTGTGCACAGTCGATGGGTGAAGATGTAACTGAGATGCTCTTTTACGGACACTGGTTTGTGGAGTTTGTTGCACAGACTGACGGACACTCTCTACGTTTTCAGCGTTTCTAGCGGTACGAGGACGATCCGTGTGTGAAATTACCGTAGTGTTTCCCGAAGTTTCAAATGTCCTTAGTCAATACAAAATGGTAGCTTGTTGAATATCGTGTAAACCATAATTATGTCGATATACGCGGCCCGCGGCAACTAATGAATTACCGTTTTGATAATACGCTCGCACACAAAACGCACGTTGATCTCCCGTGAAGTTCGGCATGGCAACTAAATTTCCAGACACTAGTTTTACTAGCGCGAAGGTCTGCCACCACTTCCGTCTGCGCAGTGGCGTGCAGTACACTAACTATATGAAACCTTTTGAGACACCCTGTATTATAAATATGAATTGAAGGAAATATTACCGTCTTTAATTTTATACATAGTGATCTTTTCTAAAGAAAACATAGTTTCCAGGTTATATGCAAAAAATCAAAAAAATGCCAAAATTTCGAAGTTTTTTGCAAAAAAAAAAACATGTTTCCGGGCCAAATCGAATATGGCAAACTTCAGATTCGTGTTCAGCGACCCCAAAAACGTAAAGGTAACAAATATCAAAACTCCTACCAAACTTTCCGCTATTTTTCCTAAGATGCCTGAACTATGCTCCATTTTCTATAAAATTTGGCTTAAAATGTTGTTGCTGTCAACATATGAGACACCTATTTGGTTTTTTGCGTTCTGTGAAGAATCAATTAACTCGCTCAACACCGTACCTAATAGGTATCCCTGTCATTTTTTTCCGGCCAGTATTAATATTTGTACAGGGTGATCAGTTAAGGGTAGCGAGCGGCCATATCTCATAAGATATTGGTCGTATAGATTTGCCAAGAGAAATTGCTGGAAATTATTTTCGAGTTTGCCAAACGTCCGCTAGAGGACATAACAACCAACACCAAGTAGAAAAATGGGGTTTTTATAGAATTTTGCCTAATGAAAATATATCGATGATATCATTTTCATATTTAGTGACCATTTCCCTACACTTTTTGTCTAAAATGTTTTGTTCTATATATCAAAATAAAGCGGTGGGGGAAGTTCAATTGTTTTTTCAAAGAAATCAAGATGTCTCCCGTTTCTTTTGACCGATTTTAGCAAACTTAGGCTCATATGAAAGAGCATAATTTGCACTACAAAACGCTTATTTGGTTTTGAATTTTTGTCTTTTGCTGATGTCGTTAGATGGCGTTAACTGAATTAATAGCATATTTTTTAGTTTTTTTCAAAAAAAAACAAATGTAATGGTATATTTATTTTTGCATATTTTAAAAGGGGATAAATTTCTCTATAATTTAATGAAAATAATTTATCATCTACCTTTTTTTGAACCGTTGATATTGACCAAAATATTATTTTATTTTATTAAAAAATGGCACGCCACTGCTTTTTGTCAAAATAAAAATCATTTTCGTAATCACTTATTAGTTGCTAACAAAAAGAACCTCTTGACTTTTTTTCGTAAGACGAACGGTTTTGGATTGAAAAAATAAGATGTTGTTGTTGGACAGTTTTATTAAGATTTTTCATTGTTAAGGATCTTATTTTTTCAATCCAAAACCGTTCGTCTAATGAAAAAAAGTCAAGTTCTTTTTGTTGGCAACTAATAAGTGATTACGAAAATGATTTTTATTTTGACAAAAAGCAGTGGCGTGTCATTTTTTAATAAAATAAAATAATATTTTGGTCTATATCAACGGTTCAAAAAAAGGTAGATGATAAATTATTTTCATTAAATTATAGAGAAATTTATCCCCTTTTAAAATATGTAAAAATGAATATACCATTACATTTGATTGTTTTGAAAAAAAACTAAAAAATATGCTACTAATTCAGTTAACGCCATCTAGCGACGCCAGCAAAAGTCAAAAATTCAAAACCAAATAAGCGTTTTGTAGTGCAAATTATGCTCTTTCATATGAGCCTAAGTTTGCTAAAATCGGTCAAAAGAAACGGGAGACATCTTGGTGTCTTCGAAAAAACAATTGAACTTCCCCCACCGCTTTATTTTGATTTATAGAACAAAACATTTTTGACAAAAAGTGTAGGGAAATGGTCACTAAATATGAAAATTATATCATCGATATATTTTCATTAGGCAAAATTTTATAAAAACCCCATTTTTCTACTTGGTGTTGGTTGTTACGCCCTCTAGCGGACGTTTGACAAACTCGAAAATAATTTTCAGCAATTTCTCTTGGCGACTTTTATTATGATTTTTTTTTTCTCAAATCTATACGACCAATATCTTATGAGATATGGCCGCTCGCTACCCTTAACTAATCACCCTGTACATTGCAAATGCATTGACTCTTTGGTCCGTTTTTTTTTGGTACTTATTTGGTGCTTTTACATCTTTAACTACCTGTTTTTTGAATTTTGCTATAATGTCTTTCCTTTCAAATTTCTGGACCTTCTGGATTTTTTTAGACTTTCATAATATTCACGCTGCCTATTTTCCTCTTTAGTTGTTCTATATCTTCCTTGTATTTCTCAGTGTTCTTGTAGTAAAATTCTTTTTCATTATTTCTCTTTTCGCTCTGATCTTTTAACTGCTGTTGAGAGCGTCCCTCACTCGTGTACTTTCCGTACTTTTGCTTTGAATCAGATTTATTGCAGTTCTTGCTTATCATCATTTAGAAGAGAGTCGATTTTTATAGCTTTCCCTTGCCTTATCCACTTTTTTATTTATTTGCCCCATTTCTTCAGTTTTACTTATTTTGTCAGTAAGTCGTTCTTGCAGCGATTTAATTTGGTTTTTATAAGCATCAGCGTCTTTACGTTTTTACTTTTCTGAAGACATCTGGTCTTCCATTTTTTTGATCTTCTGCTTTGGGTTCTCTATTTCATCCTTGTACTCTCGGTCCATTTTTTTCAATAGCTCCTTTAGACTTTTTACTGCAATACTGCAATTTCTAGAACTGGTTTATATAAATGTGTTTTTCCAAGTAATTGTAAAAATATTTTAATTTAATTAATCAAAATTGTTTAGGGTGATATATTTTAAATAATACAAAAAAAATCTTACATGATTTTCTTACCTCCCAACAACATCTCTTGTAATAAGCTATCAATGTGAGTAACCCCAAACAATTTAGCAAACTGAATTTGTTCGATCATCTGCCAAGTGATTGACTGGAGAGCAGGCAGAGTGAGTAGTAATTCGCCAAAACGCCCCCTACTGTCATACTGTCTATCGCTGATGTAGTCTTCAAGGTTTATTTGTATTTGAAAACGTAACTGTTTGATTCGGTCAGGGCTGCTGAGTCCTTTTGCATCTGGAAATGTAAATTATGTTTAAAAACATACAATAGACAAATATAATAAAGGCAATCAAATTTCTTTTTAAAAGTACCATTAAATTTTTTTTTTCTTCTTAAAGTAATATTTGAACTATGTATGGTCCTTAAAAAATAGAAAGCTTTGATTTCCCTCTTTATGAAAAGATTGTGATTAACTATGGAAACGGCGCAATGATCATTCGCGGTTGGCTACAACTCTGTATATCCATCGAAACGGTCTGCTTTTGACATACCTCCCCCTTTCGTCGATGTTTTAGATCTGTGTGGTGTTCTTTATGATATATTTTGCAGAATTGAAATGAAGAATAATACAATTTATATCCCTAATCTAATATCTAATTCACAATCAGTCGGATTCTATCTTAAATTCAATTCTTATTCTGTTATTAAAAATGTATTAGGTGAAGTCAGGGGCGTGCAGTCCATGGAAGCAAGGGAAGCTATGCTTCCCCAAAAAAAATTACAAAACATCTTCTAAAAATGTAATTTTTGAAACAGGAAACCATTAATTTAGTTTATATTAAAAATGCTAAAATATTATCTTAATTATCAAGCCCATAATAAATGCGGCCTTGACTCCGACTGAGCCACAAAATCGAATAGAACCTATACGGGCCGCTAGCTTCTCTGCAGCCAAGTCCTGTATGCTTGATTTCCTGTGAATCGAGCCAGAGGTTATTGAATTTTCCCCCGGCTGTTTGCAATTTTTACATTTTAGTCGCGTGCTTTAAGTGGGGGAGGAAGCTATCGTTGGAGTAGGTTCTTTATTTGAACGGCTATCGGTGTGTTTTGTGTGATACGTACGGGGAATTTAGTAAGAAGAGTGTGTGTGTGACTGTGTGGTGTATGTCTTAATAATAAAGGGATTTTCAACATTAAACTTCGCTGATAAGCTTCAAATAATTTCCAAAGGAAGGGCAAAACCGCCTATGAAAAATTTAACCACAAAAATGAAAAACTGTATTAGACATTTTTATCCGGAAAAACAATACGAACAATTTAAATGGCTAACAGGGTGTGAAAATATAAGTAAGTTGTTTTGTTGGCCATGTTTACTTTTTGAAAATGAAAAAGGTCTCTGGAATAAAACTGGTTTTTTCCAATTTAAACAATTTCCATAAAGCTGTAAAAAGACACAGTATGTCCAAAGCGCATTTGCAAGCCGTCATAAAAGAAAAAGTTTTCGGCAAAACCAGAATTGAACACGCTCTTAATAAACGGTTGGAAATTAATCACCGCCAACACAATGAACTAGTCGATAAAAATAGGCAAACATTAAGAAGACTTATCGATGATGTTTGTTTTCTCGGACCTCACGAATTGGGATTTATAAGAAGACTTATCAATGTTGTTTGTTTTCTCGGACCTCACGAATTGGGATTTAGAGGTCATGACGAAACAAGGGTTTCTTCAAATAGAGGAAATTTTTGAAGATTTACTTAGTTTAATGGCTAAATATGATGATTGTTTAAAAAATCATTTAGAGCAGTCTAGCGTTTTTCGCGGAACGTCGAATCGAATCCAGAATGATTAAATTTCCGCTGTTGCAACCATTAGTCTAAGAAGAATGAAACAGGAGATTGGCGAGGCGCTGTTCATTGCTATTGTTCTGGACGAAACAACTGATATCACTAATTTTAGCCAATTTATCTATAGTAATAAGCTACGTTAAAACAGACGGAAGTATTCAAGAGCGATTTTTAGGTTTTAAGAATATGTCCGAAAATGGTACAGCAGATGCATTATATACCGTAGTTTATAACATTACTAAAGAAATTAATGGAGAGAAAAAATTAGTTGCTCAAAGCTATGATGGAGCTGCAGTGATGGCAGGACAATTAGGGATCTGCGAGCTAAAGTTCGAGAAACTTTCGCAAGTGCTGTGTTTGTCCATTGTTTTGCTCTAATTTTGGGAGAAAACAATGACATTAAATGTAGAGCCACAAGCCAAGTGTCTTCGAACACACAAGGTAGGAGATGTTCAAACATCATACAGACCACTCTTTTTTGAAACAATCGATCAAATTCAGCAACAAATAAACTATAGATTTAACGGTTTAAAAGATTTTAAATTCCTCGAGCTTTGCAATTTTGATGCATTTAAAGGAAAAACTTTTCCAGAAGATGCGTTTAAATCTCTTCTTCTTCATTATGGCCAGTTCTTCGACCGAGTGTTACTGCGATCTGAACTAAAAGTGATTTACGAAACTGATGACATCAGCGCAGAAAATAACGCTAAGGAACTAATGGAATTTTTAAAAGACAAGGAGCTGGAAGATGCCTACACCGAAGTGTGGAAATTATGTGAATTAGAATTGACAATACCTGCCACAAGTTCATCAGTACAACGCAATTTTTCAACACCTAAACGTATAAAAAATTTCGTGGGAAATTCAACGGGCCAGGAGAGACTTTCGCATACATCGCTGTTGTCCATTGAAAATATACTTCTCCAAAATATGTCGAAGCATCGACGTTTTTATCATGACGTCATTGACGAATTTGCAAAAAATGATCGAAGAATCGAATTACATTACAAATAGGTGTCTAAAAATTGCTCCCCTTTCTTAAAATTTCACCGCACGCCCCTGGGTGAAGTACAAGAACCTTTTGTTGTATCAGTTGTGAATTTATTCTTAGGAAAGAATAAACATTATATTTAATGCAAATATAAATGTTTCAATGTAAGCAAACTTTTTGCGGTAAAGATAAAAAGAAATGTAACATAATAAAAACAAGAAAACACTTATTCTTGAAGATTTCAAAAAGGTAATTTTTGACTTCGGAACGCCAATTATACCACAACGCCATTATTTTATAAGGCTAGAAGCTCTAATAAGCCACCGTTCCCCTATTACATAATACAAAATGTGTTGAACAACTGAAAATTGTTGAAAAGTTTTGTTCGTTAATCCAAAAAAAAATCGAAGAAATTGTCTACATTTCTCAAAGATTCCTAGTTTTAATAACAAACATAGAAAGACTCCAAGTCTCAGTAAATTATAATTATTAACATAACACCTGTTTCGCCCTTTAGAGCATCATCAGATCTTCAAACAACGGACAGAACCTTAGTAAATATTCACAATCACAAATCCAAAAACAGTAAGAATAAAGCATAGTAAAGTACAACAAAACAAATAACTCCTTATACATATTTCAACGGCACTAAAATGAGGTTGTTTCACGTGAATAAACAAAATAAAATATTAAAAAAAGTTGCATATCCTAGATGGGATCGAACCCGGATCGCTTGAGTGGGAGACCAGAGTAAGTGCCTATAGACCACTAGACTGGTTAACGAAAATAATCAAAAACTCTCAATCTCAGCCTATAAAAGATACGTGAATGATATTTGCATTGTGGGGAATGACAACAACGAACAGTTGGAAGATTAAGGAAAACTACCGTTTCACGGTAACACGGAAGGATAGAGTTTGAGGTTTACCTAAGGCGTATAAGATTATTCAATGTGCTTCAAACCGGTTGTGTAATTTACCATTGTCAAAGGAAGCGTTTAATAAGAAGATGAACAACGGTTTTCCTTTGGAGTCTATCAATAAATTATATTATAAATTTATAAACAACTACATAATGTCCATACATTCGAAACTTGGGGATAAGACAAATATTTTCAGATGCGTTACTTTTTTCGGAAGTATTTCTATAAGTATATTGGCAAATTTTTTTAAAAATATTAATAAATATCAACATTTTACGCAAAACAGTAAATACTCTTAAGAGACAATTAGTAAGGACAAAGGATACAACCGATAAATTGTCCAGATCTGAGGTTTAGTAATCTATAGGCACTTACTCTGGCGGTCCGGGTTCGATGTCAGTTAGGGATATGCAACGTTTTTAATATTTTATTTTGTTTATTAACGCGAGACTCGAGTTCATTTTAGTGTCGATCAAATATGTATAAGTAGTTGTTTGTTTTGTTGTACTTTAGTGTGTTTTATTCTATTAGTAAGTTATTGTTTTTAGATTTGTGAGTGTAATTATTTACTATGGACCTATCTATTGTTTGTAGGTCTGATGATGCACGAAAGGGTGAAACACATGTCATGTTGATAATTATAATTTACTGAGACCGAGACTTTTTCTATATTTTGAATGATTGATCTTGCATTTCACTAATATTAGATTTTTATCATCCATCAAATATTATTTAAAGCAATTCTAATCATTTTTATATACACAGTGTTTCCCCTGTTGGGTTAATGAAAATTCTTTCTACCGGTCATATGGTATCAAGCATGTAAAGTGCGGGACACGAAAGAAAACCGAGCGGTCCTTAAAATAAAGGTTCATAGTCTTAAGCAAGTGGAAAAGTAAAATTTGTGTACGCAAATAAATTTTATGTTATTTTATTTGTTGTAATAGTTTGCCGCTTCACCTATAAAGTGCGCCAGCTAAGCGGTACGGAAAATTAATCGAGGATTTAGTAAATTTCGCACTGATCCACTTGTAATTGGGATGTGCCTAGAGTCTCCATGCATTTGCCGCTAGAAGGTTCTAGCTATTTCTAGTGGCGCCTACACATTTCGAGCTTTTGTTTTCATTTCTATATAAATGCGTTGCGTTGAATTTGAATTATTATTTCGAAGTAACGATGACGAGCAAAAGAGGAAAAACAATTCGAAGCGGTGCACGTGAAGTTATTGCGAGCGATATAGAGGCCTGTACTAGAGAAGCTGAAAATAATAGTTTGACTATTCCAATTCAAAATCGAACAGAACCCGATGCATTTTGCACTGGTGTTTCGGAAAGTAGTGTAAGAAAAATTCACAGAGAACATAATGATCGCTCATGTTCTACTTCACCTTTAAAATCTCCTAGTAAAAAAAGACCCCGATTATCATACAAAGATAAAATTAACGATGGTGATTTTAAAGTAATTCGAACGAACAAAAAAATTGCTCATTGAGAGACCAAATATTTTTCACTGGCGGGTGAAATATCTATCAACTGTAAGGCAATATAGGCAAGAAGGTCGCAATGTTGTGTATCTAGACGAAACCTGGGTAGATAATGATATGACAGTAAACAAATGCTGGCAAAGTGAAATTGTTACAGGTGTTGTTCAGGGAATCCGCTCTAGTAGTCGCTTTATTATAGTACATGCTGGTTCAGAAGCCGGATTTTTTCCAGGTGCTGCTTTAGTTTTTCGTTCGGGACTAACAACTGGAGACTATCATGGACAAATGAATAGAGATAATTTTGAAAAGTGGTTGCTCGAAAAGCTTCTTCTACCTAACATTCCTCCCAAATCAGTCGTGGAAATGGATAATGCGTCTTATCATTCTCACGTAAAAATCGAACAATCTTGTATGCAATGGAGAAAATATCAATTATATGAAGTAATATCAGCCAACAAGCCTAGACACCTTTAAGGCTGCCTCCAAACATATGCGACCTCAACCCTATTGAACTTGCATGGGAAGGAGTAAAAAATATATTCGAGAGCGCAAAACCGGTGAACTTTCAATTAAAGATTTAAACAAAATAACATTAGCGATTGACTCAATATCGGCTGAAAATTGGAAATCGTATATTAAACATGTTCGTTCTATTGAAGATAAATACTGGGAAGTAGATGGGAAAATTGAAACGGTTATTGATGATTTAGTTATCACACTGGGATCTTCAAGTAGTGACGACAAAACCTCATCATTTTCAGAAGAAGACAACGATTTAGAAGGAATCGAACCATTAGAATCACAGCCGTCAACCTCAAAAATGGCTTAGTTTTTTTTTCATATATTTTGTGAAATTGTTCATAAAGTAGCTGTCAATAAACTGCCTTAAAATAATTAATTTTATGTTCAATACCGGGTGTCAAAAATTATCTAATATTTCAATTAATATTTGAAAAACTACAGAACTCATATTATTCCAAAATTAACACATCAATGTAATTATAGTAGAGGAGCCAGCACTGATTGCAGTAAACAAGATTTATCAAAATTTTAACTTATGGAGTTCGACTTTGGGTATGCCAAAAGTGACCGTTCGTCTCCGTCTGTCGTATTACTTTGTACAGGGGGCGTCATTGTGAAGTACTATACAGGGCGTTTCCTAATTGCATGCTAATGTTAAAGGCGGGTGATTCTTGGACCTTTTTAAGAAAAAAGTTTAATATGAACCTAAAATAACTTTGGAGATACAGGGTTTTAAAAAAACATTTTTTTTAAATCCTAATTCTGATGCTATTATAGATAAATAACATAATTGCATAAAAGGGCATTTTTTCTTAACAATCAATTTTTGAAATTTCTACCAGTGGCGTGCATATGTAATTAACCTGGTTAAATCCGTATGCTCCTTAATGCATAGAAGACGTGTATCAAGTTTCATGCAGTTATATACAATAGCATCAGAATTAGGATGAAAAAAAAAATGTTTTCTTTTTAAACTTTACCATCCTGTATCTCAAAAGTTAAGACTTTTAGGACATAAAAAAAAACCCTTTAACATCAGCACGCAATTAGGAAACGCCCTGTATAGAACTTCACAATGACGGCCCCTCTATAAAGTAATATGACAAACGGAGACAGACGGCCACTTTTGGCATACCCGAGTAGCCCAAAGTCGAATTGCATAAATTAAAATTTTGATAAATCTCGTTCACTGGATCTGATGGTGGCTGCCCTTGTAAAATCTGGACTTGTAAATCGTGTATCAATATACTGGGTGGTCCAATAATAGTGGACGTAGGCAGTAGCCCGGGAACCGTTAATGACAGAACTCAAGAAAAAATATATTTATAGGTAAATTGATCAAGAAAAATCAAAATTAAATCATTTTAAAATTCTAAAGTTCCGTTTTTGCAAGACAAAAGAGATATAGAAGTGCGGTACACGAAAGAAAACAGACAAATATAGATAAAGGTTCATTAAGCATAGTTACATTTTTTAATTGTCTGAAGTGCGTATAGTCAAAAAGGAGTGCTATATTATTTAAAGAACGACGGGACACCACTGGTTTAAAGAGATTTATTGGCCGACTTTCCTAAACCGATTGACTCCGCCCGGTTTTTTTTCGTGTTCAATAACTGCATGACGGTAATTAGCAGCATTAAATTAAAAACATTACTTACTTGGGTCGAAAAAGACTATGGCTTTCAAACAGGCAAATTCAGTATCGTCGATTTGTACTTCGGTCATCGGCTTCACTAGCTCTTCCATAATACGGCTGCCGACCCGGGCGATGCTAAGATCTGCGGAGGGATCACGTGCAGGTGAAACTAAATAATATAGTCAAATTTAAGATGTTCTGTTAAAAAAACTGACTTATAAGCACCTGCACCGCTTGTTAGTAAATTAATATAAATTCGCGTCAAACTTTTTTGTCAATTTTGTTAACATTCCCACTTATTTTTGACTATCTAAACTACTAAAGACATCAAAATGATCAAAAAAATATTCTGACTTATTGCCATTTTTTATAACACACCCTGTAAATTTTACTTTCAGTAGATAAGTCTCTTTATTGTTGGTTCAAAATATACTGGGCTTGATCCAGTAGCGGGGTAAAGTAAAATGGGTGTTCAATATTTTTTAATTCGGTAGTACTCTTAAACAAAAAAAAATAGAATCAAACAATAATCAACATAATACGAGAAGAAAGGTCAAATTTAAATTATAAAAAAAAACTGCAAAAATACGTATCTATAGTCGAATGCGGTCTTATCGTGCGGGTCCAAAGGTCACCAACATTATGTATCAAATCAGAAAACACAGTGAATACCAAAATGTTGTGTGATTCTTTTATCGAGCTATTAAATCTCGATGGGCTATTTACAAATATACAGGGAGAAAGAAAATATTTTTTTTATTATATTACGCAATATTATTAAGATAGCCACTTAATATTATTTTATATATTAAATGTCGAGGGACTAAATAAGAAAATTCGCCAAATATGTATTTGGTTAAAATTTTTTGGTTGGCAAAAACAAAAATACACAAAATGGCAAGCGCCTTAATAAAGTCGGAAGGCGTTTCGAATCAGTGGAACAATCAGGATATGTTCTGTTTATGCAGCCACTTAATGAAAATAAGATTTTTTTATCAATCATCAAAAATTATGAGCCCCGCTTGACCTAAAAATCACTTATACAGTGTTATTTATTTAAAATGCGGGCCGCCCCTGTGCAAAGAAAACTTGTTTTTTTTGTATTGTGATAACAAAAAAAAAATTATTTTGCAAAAATATTATACACTTTTGTTAAAAACACAAGATAATTAGTTATTACTTCCCTCGTGAGATTTTTTCAGATCTTTACCTTTAAGGATCCCTAGATGCCGGAAAACATGTTTTCTCAATTTCGTCTGTAGGTATGTCTGTCCGTCAGTCTGTCTGTTCGCGGCATAGCTTAAAGACTACTTATCCGATTTCTTCAAATTTCAGTCTGAAATTAAGGGCCATGCATGATATGATGAAAATACAGGCTATATATATATATATATATATATATATATATATATATATATATATATATATATATATATATATATATATATATATAAATAAACATTCTGGCATGTGTGAATGCTGATCCAAGTATTTCTACTCGCCAAATTGAAAGTGAAGTTGGAGTTAACAGAGAAAGAACAAGGAATATTTTGAAGAAACATAAGTACAAGTCCTACAAATACCAAATCCACCAACACTTGGGTGTTAATAACTTTGCTCGGCGAGTTGAATATTGCCTATGGTTTATGGAAAACTCTAACCATAATAATAACTTTAATAGATTAATATTATTTTCGGATGAGTCTCGCGTCACGAATCTGGGAATGTTCAACAGGAACAACGTAAGATATTGGGCAAATGAAAATCAACATTTATTTAGAGAAGAATCTGTCCAAGAACGCTTTGGTATTAATGTGTGGCTAGGTGTTTTAGGAACGAGAATTGTGGGCCCAATATTTTTAATGGGCTTCTTACAGCACAAACCTATTTGAACTTTCTAGAAACAGCAGTTACCGATTTTTTGGACAATTTACCTCTTGCAGAAATTCCCAACTACTACTTCCATACTAATACTACTAAGGTGGCCAGCACGTTCGCCTGATTTGTCACCTCTAGAATTTTTTTCGTGGGTTATATCAAAGAAAAAATCTATTTAACTCGACCTGAAAATTTGGACATTTTAAGAAATCGAATTATTAGTGCTGTTAATAATATTAGTATAACTCACACAGAAAATGTATTACGGAAAATCGTTGAAAAATCTGATCAAAACTTGAAACATCGATTTGCGAAAAACATGTTCTTTTTTGACATTTTGTTAAATGAAGGCTTGAATAAAGAGTAAATAACCGTGCTTGTTTTTATCCCGGCCCACTCCGTTTTTCTATAAAATTTAAATAGGTGGGAATTATGGCAATTTTTCCATTAGGGACAACCGATTTAAGACACCCTGTACATTGCTATGTACACCAGTTTAATTTAATTTTACGGAAAAGCCTTTGCGTTAATACAAATGTGGCATTTTTTTACCAATTTACATGCATCTTCAACTTTTTTTTCGACGTCAGCAAAACGAACTGGTGTGCTAGACGACATAGCTAAAAAAAAGGATTCCCGTAGCATCAGAAACAAGATGGAATTTTAACACACGTACACAACTTGTTTAGAAAGTTTATTAGACACCCGCCGGAATAAACTTTAATACAATTAATCAAATTGGGACGTTATTGGGTTATTTATATAAACGATTTATTTATTGGCTTACATTTGTTGCTCGAATAATGGCACACTATGAAATCTTTTTTAAAGAATTTCAATTTCAGTCTTTGGATGCTGTTAAAATGAACAGATTTTTAAACAGGTTTGACAACAAATATTCGTAACTTAGATCGCACAACTTTATCACCAAAGAAGCGTAATCAGTCGATATCATCTTATGCACAAACAAAAGAAGTGCGTTGTTATCCTTCTAAATCAAGCCAAAGATCGCATTCAATTTACAGATCTTCTTCTAGCATCAAAGCTTTCTTTCTCTGAGAAATTTAAGGAATATAAAGAAAATTTTCCTACAAATGATTGTGATAAAGTTACACGAACCTATAACTTGTTTGACAAAGAAAAGCTTGAAACTTAGTTCTGTGTTATTAATGGCAGAAAAGATTTCAACATGGGGGAAACATCTTAGCAATTTTACAAGTATTTATAGATTGAAAGAAGTTTGGCTGAATGCTTAAGTGAAACTATCCTGTCATTAAAATTAATATGTACGATTTGCCCAGTTTTGAAAGTGAACGTTCTTTTCAATTAAATCTTCTTTCAAAAATACAATGCAGCAGTATCGATTAAATTCGCTTGCCATGTTAAACATTGAGAAGGAATTGATTTCTTCATTTACAGACTTTTCCCAAGATTGAGGTTTTTGCGAAAAACAAAAACTGTAGGATGGATATTTTGTACAAATAAACAATAAACTATACAAACTGTTCATCATCTGTTTATATTAGGTATAATCAAAAGCAGTGTTATTGTGCGGGTAATACGATTTATCAACGACAAACTTTAAGTTTGTTTTTCTTTTGACCTATGATATTTTTACATGAAAAAAGAGGATAAACATATAAATACCAGCAGTTGCAAAAATCTTTGAGCGATGTCACTTCAAAGTCAGATTGACAAGTCAGATGA
The DNA here is from genome assembly GCA_030620095.1 of Kuschelorhynchus macadamiae. Lineage (NCBI taxonomy): Eukaryota > Metazoa > Arthropoda > Insecta > Coleoptera > Curculionidae > Kuschelorhynchus > Kuschelorhynchus macadamiae. Next base: position 687,032 of record JAUTXW010000125.1, on the reverse strand, counting down.
GTAATAGAAAACAATTTTCGAGTTTTTTGCATCCACAAGCGAAAAAAATGGTATTAAAACTAATAAAATATTACGAAAACGAAAATTCACCGGCCAGTATCCAGGAGACAGTAGCAGAAGCTCTGGAAATCGGTATAAGGACTGTGCAGAAAATTGTGCATGAAAAAAAACATAATTTACTACCGAAGAAGATTAAGAAATGTACACGAAAAAAGCCAAAGACAGAAGACTTAAGTGATAATGTAAAAATGGATGTTCGTAATGAAATTTACGATTTATACAAGTCAAAAACTAATATAACCCTTCAAGTTTTAAAAGAAGCTTTAAAAAATCGAGGCATATTGGAAATTGGACTAAAATCGTTGTCAAAATTAATAAAAATGTTTGGGATATGAAAAGGACTGTAATCGAAGATTTTTATGCGAGTTGCCACATATAGCAAGTCAGCATTTCCAGTTTTTAAAGAAATACGCGTAAAATGTTAATTCAAAATCTAGAAAAGTGGTATTTTTAGACGAGACTAGGATATTTTCCAATGGAAGTGGTTCGAAATCTTGGCAGGATGAGTCTGTAAAAAGTGTCAAGAGAAAAAAGGATGTGAGACAGGGAAAACGGTTCATCATTTTGCATGCAGGTTCTTCAACAGAATTTCTCCCAGGTGCAAGTTTACGTTTTCTTCAACATCCAAAAGTATGGACTACCATGATAATATGAACTGTGAACTGTTTGAAAAGTGGTTAAAAGAACAACTGATTCCAAATTTAGATCTTTAATCATTCTGGACAATGCATCTTATCATTCAAGAATCTTAAATAAACAACCTACTTCATCCTGGAAGAAAAGTGATATTTATGATATTATATATATATATATATATATATATATATATATATATATACATATATATATATATATATTTTTTTTTTCCAGTTAGCCCCGAGTTTCTGGTAAAGCAATTTTACCGATTTTCATATATCAAATTTTGTCTTATAATTAATAAAAAAATTTTTAATTTTTTAAAATTGGAAAAAGTTTTATATAATTATTTATTTATTGCCTACAAAATTACGAACGTACCAAAAAAGTAAGCAAAAAAATGGTGTCAAATCTAATAAAAAAAAATTTTAAATTAAAATTCACTGGCTAATATCCAGGAGCCAGTGGCAAAAGTTCCGAGAATCGGTATAAAGAATGTACGTAAACTTGTGCATGAAAGAAAAACATAATTTACTTTCGAAAAAGATTAAGAAATGTACACGAAAAAATCCAAAGGCAAAAGACTTAAGTTACAATGCAAAAACGGATATTCATAATGCAATTTATGATTTATACACGTCAAAGACTAATATAATCCTCCAGAAACTTTTTAATATTATAGATTAAAAAATATCATCATCACTTAAAAAGTCCTCATCTTCTGAGTAGTCCTCAAATGGCACAAAGATCATTGGTGCTATTTTGACATCTAGAATTTGTTCTCGATTCCACCAATCTCATATTAATTTCTCCGTATGTTCCACAGATTTCTTCCAGTACTCCGGCGTAATATAATTTAATGAATCTTGCCAAACAATTTGCACTTCATCTGATGTAAGACCATCGTTCACGTGTTTTTCGTAATATGATTTTGCCCCAGCCCATATTAATTCTATTGCATTAAACTGGCAATGGTATGGCGGCAGTCGTAAAACCTCATGCCCATTTTCCCGTAATATTTCATCTACGGCATATATTGTTGGTTTTTTAATAGATTTTGCCATTAAAAAAAGTTCTAGTTTCAGCATATTGGGTAAAGGATTTTCTTTTTGTTTTATTAGTCAGTCATAAATATCACTTTTCTTCCAGGATGAAGTAAGTTGTTTATTTAAGATTCTTGAATGATAAGATGCCTTGTCCAGAATGATTAAAGATGGAGCATCTAAATTTGGAATAAGTTGTTCTTTTAACCACTTTTCAAACAGTTCACAGTTCATATTATCATGGTAGTCCATACTTTTGGATGTTGAAGAAAACGTAAACTTGCACCTGGGAGAAATCCTGTTGAAGAACCTGCATGCAAAATGATGAACCGTTTTCCCCGTCTCACATCCTTTTTTCTCTTGACACTTTTTACAGACTCATACTGCCAAGATTTCGAACTACTTCCATTAGAAAATATCCTAGTCTCGTCTAAAAATACCACTTTTCTAAATTTTGAAATAACATTTTACGCGTATTTCTTTAAAAACTGGATATGCTGACTTGCTATATGTGGCAACTCGAATAAAAATCTTCGATTACAGTCCTTTTTATATCGAAAACCCAACATTTTTATTAATTTTGACAACGATTTTAGTCCAATTTCCAATATGCCTCGATTTTTTAAAGCTTCTTTTAAAACTTGGAGGGTTATATTAGTTTTTGACGTCTATAAATCGTAAATTGCATTACGAACATCCATTTTTACATTATCACTTAAGTCTTCTGTCTTTGGCTTTTTTCGTGTACATTTCTTAATCTTCTTCGGTAGTAAATTATGCTTTTTTTCATGCACAATTTTCTGCACAGTCCTTATACCGATTCCCAGAGCTTTTGCTACTGTCTTCTGGATATTGGCCGGTGAATTTTCATTTTCATAATAGTTTATTAGTTTTATACCATTTTTTTCGCTTGTGGATGCAAAAAAACCCGAAAGTTGTTTTCTATTACTCATCTGACTTGTCAATCTGATTTTGAAGTGACATCACTCAAAGATTTTTGCAACTGCTGGTATTTATATGTTTATCCTCTTTTTTCATATAAAAATATCATAGGTCAAAAGAAAAACAAACTTAAAAAGTTTGTCGTTGATAAACAGTTTGTATAGTTTATTGTTTATTTGTACAAAATATCCATCCTACAGTTTTTGTTTTTCGCAAAAACCTCAATCTTGGGATAAGTCTGTAATTGAAGTAATCAATTCCTTCTCAATGCTTAACATGGCAAGCGAATTTAATCGATACTGCTGCATTGTATTTTTGAAAGAAGATTTAATTGAAAAGAACGTTCACTTTCTAAACTGGGGAATCGTACATATTAATTTTAATGACAGGATAGTTTCACTAAAGCATTCAGCCAAACTTCTTTCAATCTATAAATAGTTATAAAATTGCTAAGATGTTTCCCCCATGTTGAAATCTTTTCTGCCATTAATAACACAGAACTAAGTTCCAAGCTTTTCTTTGTCAAACAAGTTAAAGGTTCGTGTAACTTTATCAAAATCATTTGTAGGAAAATTTTCTTTATATTCCTTAAATTTCTAAGAGAAAGAAAGCTTTAATGCTAGAAGAAGATCTGAAAACTGAATGCGATCTTTGGCTTGATTTAGAAGGATATCCCCGCACTTCTTTTGTTTGTACATAAGATGATATCGACTGATTACGCTTCTTTGGTGATAAAGTTGGACGATTTAAGTTACGAATATTTGTTGTCAAACCTGTTTAAAAATTGAAATTCTTTCAAAAAGATTTCACAGTGTGCCATTATTCAAGCAACAAATGTAAGCCAATAAATAAATCGTTGATATAAATAACCCAATAACGCCCCAATTTGATTAATTGTATTAAAGTTTATTCCGGCGGGTGTCTAATAAACTTTCTAAACAAGTTTTGTACGTGTGTTCCATCTTTTTTCTGATGCTACGTGAACATTTATTTCAGCTTCTTCACTAAAAATTAACATTCCTTCATTTTCATTTTGGAGAACTGTTTCAAATGTTGTACGACTAGCCACGAGAAATAGGCATAGCAGGGTTGGTTTCTGTCGGGTTATCGCTCTGCGTAGTGTTTGAGACTGCTTTTTATTTGGCAAGCACTCGCCATGAGAGAAGCATATCTATTTGTTCCGCCCTTGTAAAACTTGCCATTTTAAACAGATTACAAACAACTTTCAGTCTTCACCAATAGAGACACGAAATAAAGCCCGAGAATTTACAAAAAGTGCAACAATCTGCCAAGCCCACAAGTGAAAAAAGTTACTTGTCAAAATTCAATTGGGTTTAAAAACCATAGCAACCTCTGTCAAGGCTAATATGATTATTTTAATTTCAGCAAAACTTTGTTTATAGGTAGTTATCACACTAGGTTAAGTTATCATTATGGTACAGGGTCTGATCAGAACTTGAAAAATCTATTTGCGAAAAATACATTTTTTTTTTTAAATCGGAACATTTTCTTTTTTGACATTTTGTTGGATGAAGGCTTGAATAAAGAGTAAATAACCGTGATTGTTTTTAACCTAGCCTACTCCGTTTTTCCATGAAATACAATTAAGTGGGAATTATGGCACATTTTTAAGTGCCTTTATTTGCAAAACTATACATATTAGACATAGGTTATGTTATACAAAAGTTGTTTAGAATTGTTAAGAGAGTTCAAAAAATATATATATATACAGGGTGTTCCGTTTAAAATAACGATGTCGCGGTCATTTCGGGGAAACCGGAACCGATATTCAATTGTTTTTATGTTACAAATCTTAGTACAGTATTCAACCCTATCAATACACCAAATTCCATATTTTTATTTCTAGCCGTTTTCAAATGGCGTACTGGGTAGTAGTTTCATTGTCACCCGGTATATATATATATATATATATTTATATATATATATCTACTGAAAGTATAACAACAGGGTGTTTCATTAAAAAAAAACTTTGTTACTTTACCTATTTTTGCTTTAGACACTTAAAAAAGATCATTATTAAAACATTAGGAACATTTCTGGGTCTATTTTATTAACCATGCTTGCACAAGTATGTATTTATGAAAGATTTTCCTAATTACTATTATGACAATGAACCTCATGGTAATAAAATGAGGATATAGTTCCGAAAATGTCCTTCGCTGTCTTCTAATGACAAACATTTCGTCGTACGCAATAATTAAAAATAATACTCAACTCGCTAAAAATTAAAATTTAATTAAAGAATACATAACAATAAAACCGATGTCGTTAGACATCCACTAGGTAATTTCTTTTTTAAATTGTGTACAGGAACCAACCATTATTTAGTTTATTTAGACACATTTATGTATTTTCACAGTCACCTTTAATAAAAAACTAGCGTACCTACATTTCTGGTTAGTAAATTTAATTAAGATTTAATACCGCTGTTGACAACATAAATACATATTTGCGTATTTCATATGACGAAATAAAAATATAAATTGTATATTTAACGAGACGAAATATAACATATTTATATAATATAGAAAAGTAGTCTCGATTTCGTAGGAAACCTATTGTTCTCCTATAATATTGATCTTATCAAAATTTATAAATTCGTTCCATATTACACAGAGAAACCAACAAAATATCGACTGTTTGTGTGTAATCATCATTAGTGACTGTATTATGTAGGTCGTATTTGTTTAACGCATATAAGGTAAAATAAAGAATGGGTTTTTCAATATGAGCTACCGGATTTTTTTGTCAAAATTTGCAATAGCATCCGTGCTCGCGTGAGTCGAATCTCACCTCTCATCGATCTCTGCGGATTGTTGTATTGGCATATACTTTATTTTTATACATGGTCCCAAAGAAAGTAGTCAAGTCACACGATCTAGGCGGCTAGTTAACGTTACCATTTCTTCAAATGATTTTGTGTCTGACCTATCATCTTCATATTGCGCTCTTGTGTGGTGGCCCGCCACTCGCAGGACGACATAGAGAAAGATGCTTGACAAACTCCAGAGACTTGCCTGTCTGGGCATAACTGGAGCCATAAGAACCACACCGACCCGATCTATGGAGGCCATTCTGGAACTAAGTCCTCTGCACTTGCTTGTAGAGGAAGAGGCTCGGAAGGCTTCTATTCGTTTAAAGGACTGGGGTCGTTGAATACACAGAGACTGGAATTTTGGACATACGCGAGTTTGGACTGAACTGATCAGATCAGACCCTCTCCTAGCCAGGAGAGATGCCATTATTCCGGTCTTTGCCTCTAAAAGGTTTGGTGTAATGGTTCCTGAGAGAGAACAATAAAGGGTTTTCCCCCCGTCCTTCCTCAAATTGGAGGGCTTTGTCTGGGTTACAGACGGCTCTCTAATGAAGGAGTAATCTGGGGTGGGAATCTATGGGGAGAGACCCAGGGCAAGAATTAGTCTTGCTCTTGGACGGTAAGCGATTGTATATCAGACTGAGATTACAGCAATCTTAGACTGCGTACAGGAAAACCTTTCCAGACGATATCACGACAAGCATATCTATATATGCTGTGAAAGTCAAGCCGAGATTCTCTCTCCTCTCTGTCCTCGAACAGGATCAATTCGCTGCTAACACTTGAATGCAGGAGAACACTAGAGCGGATCAGCTGACTCGGGAAGAAACTGCTTTCACTGGGCCGGAACCTGCTCCTGGAATTGCTCTTTCAGCTGTCAAGGCTAGGTTAAAGAATCGCACTGTCGGGAATTCCGTGCTGAATGGCATGAGCTAGAAGGACTCAGACAGTCTAAGGTTTTCATGTTCATGCCGTTCTGAGTCATTATTAGTGAATATTTTTTTTTTTATATTTTGGACTATGTTTTTTTTTGAATATTTGTAAAAAATTGTTTGTGGGGGTAAAGTGGATTTACAGAATTTTGAAATCAATGGATAGAGATTTGACTTATAATTGTACTATTTTACTAGTATGTTGGAACTTCTGCGTTAAATGTTTTAAATCGAAGAAGCCTTATGCAAGAGGGCCTTCATAACAAAAGACTGTGATACCATATAACGCTTTAATGATGATAAAACCAACAAAACAAGAATAGTGAGAATTTTTGAACATAAAATCTTTCACGTTCTACGAAATTTCGTGCGCTCTTCTTTTTTTTTGGAAAGATGGCATTTTAGACTTAGCATTGACATTGTATTCACAAATTTGAACACTATTCTTTCGGTGATTTCAGAGTATGCCGCGGGTATATAAAAAGAAAATTGGGCCAGCGGGCAAAAATAATTATAATTTATGCTAAGGGCAGTGGCGGCCACATACAAACACTTTGGTGGGGCCTAATGTGTTAATCGGAGATAATTTAAGTAGCCACCTGACCCTAAGCGTTGTTCAAGAATGTGAAGCTAATCATATTACATTTGTATTGCTACCTCCAAACTCGACACATCTTCTACAACCACTCGATGTGGCGTATTTTCGTCCATTGAAGGCAGCATGGCGCAGTGTATTGGAGAAGTAGAAGCAAAAAAATCGAGGGGTCCTTCCAAAGACCGTCTTCCCAAGGCTTCTGAGCGAGTTTATCGAAGAGTGGGAGGAAATTTCGCAAACAATTTTATTTCAGCATTTAAAGCTTGTGGAATAGTACCCTGGAACCCAAACGTTGTCCTTACAAAAACTCGTAGAAATGTAACACCGGAGGAAGACTCGGTAGAAAAAGCTAAAGCTAAAAGACATTTAGAATCCTACAGAATTCAACCAAAGGACAATCCAAAACGAGGAAAAAAAAATGGAAAAAGATTTAATAACCACATTAGAAGAAAACGACGAAAACCTGGAAAATGAAGATCTATTATAAGGAACGTCGTACTCTATCTGCGAAGAGGATGAAGAGCGAAATAGCATCGAAGAAGGGGCTGAATGTGACCTACCATCCTTTAATCGTTTGGTCCGAAATTTGGAAATCGGCGATTACGTGATTGTGAAATTTATTACCAATAAACGTGATAGAAAATGTATTGGTAAAATAGAGAATATAGGTGAGAAAAATGAGTTTGTCGTAAATGCATTAAGGAAACAAAATGGCAAAAAACACATATTTTTTGTATACCCGGTTGTTGCTGACGTAACAACGGTTACAAGAGAACAAATTTTAAAGAAATTAACCTTAAACAGCGTCAATCGCGGGAGGCATTGTTTTTTACACGAAGACTTTTCTTCAGTAGAATAATTTTATACTAATATGTTGGACTTATTGCTTAGTTTTGTTGAATTGACTGCTTAGTTTTGTTAAGGTTACTTGTGTTTTTTTAAATGTTTTATTTTCTTTCTATTTGATGTTCTTAACCTAGATTAAGTTTTGTTAAATCTCTGATTTACTAATAATAAAGAGTTTAGAAAATTTTTTTTCTTTTTTTGCCATTTTATTTTAAAAACTAATTTTTAAAACGATATTCAATTATGCACCTTACCCCATACATTTCAAAAATGAACTTTAAATGAAAATTATTGTGTAGTTCACTTTATTATACACAACATTTGGTGATCAATAATTTAAACAATACAACTGAAATAACTCTAAGCTTTGGGGATATTAAAAGGAAGGTACTAATAAACATAAATTTTTGTCTTCGAAAGATTTAAATCTTTATTTCACAACAATACATGTAAAAAACCTCAATTTTTGATCCACTTTACCCCATCTGACGGTACCCATTAAGATGGAAATGACCATCGTAGCTAAAATTGATCTTGAACTCTATCAACAAAGGTACGACGCTGCTTATGATCTGCTGGCTTCAATTCCTGCATCAATTGAGTTTTATACGCGTGTAAAGCCAAATTGAAATTGACATTCCTGAATTTTCAGCTACACTTTCACGAACCCGGGCAATATTTTCAACTGATCGGCTTGGACAGGAACGAATAGGCCCAACATTAACGAAAACGTGAAAGTTCTGATCGTAGCTAAAATGGTCGTAAATCCTACACAATGTATCAAGAGAGTAGCTGAGACATGCATAATTTTGCGTTCGTCCGTTAAAAATATTTGAAAACCCAATAAATTTCATCCTTATAAAATGAGAATTGTCCACGAATTATCCGAAGATGACACTGCCAGGCGACTAGAGTTTTGCAAGATTATAGCAGAAAAGATCACAGTAAATCACAATTATCTATGCCATATTTGTTTTAGTGATGAGAGTACCTTTCTCCTGAATGGAAAACACTCAAAATTGTAGATATTGGAGTGACATACCCAGTTTCCTCAAAAAATAAATGTTTGGGCGGGTGTTTGGGGTGACGTTATCATAGTAGAAATAAACTAGTATGTCACACTACAATAGAAATAGAGTTTTTGATCTAATTCTGCTACATTTTTTACGCGTCGCGCGATTCCTAGTGCCTACGGATATGACCGAATTGTTGCGGAAGTTTCCGAACGCCACGTCCGGCAAAGGGAAGTCGGGAACTAGCCAGAGACGTATTTAGAAAAAGATGGGCACACAATAAAATAAAAAATATCGTTTGATCGTCGGGTGAAAAATTATGTGAAATCGGAATATTGTAAAAGCCTTTCATGTAATAATAGTTCTGAATCTACAGATGAAAACAAATAAGGAAAAAAATTATTTTCTTTACCTAAATCGTCTTAAATGTCTCAAGTTCCTCACAATATATAAAAACCCATTTTTTCAAAGAATATCTTGGTATGTCTATTAGCTCACGAGTTAAACGGCCTGATTTTGGGCATAATCAATTTAGATGAAGGATTTAAACTCTGACTTTAATAAGCATTACCAAATTAATTAAATTACGAATTTTGGGCTCCCAAAAACACTCATTTTCGCCCATCCGACTCTGTTCTGGGACGCAAGGCTCGAAGCTCTCAACTCGAACGAGGGATCTCAACTGAAGCGCTTTTTTTAATGGTTATCACACATCACGCCTGAGTATGTGCGTGAAACGCTTTTTCATAATTTTATGTAAATGCGTACTAAATAAATTATTTAGCAGTTAAAAATAGACTGCTTCAAACTTTCAGCATTTATCTGAAACATCGATTGAACAAGAAACAAGATCGTCGTTTAAAAAATATCGATAATTATCGCCCATTACTATTATTAGCCGACTTTCAAGTACGCAAGGGTATTCGCATTCGCGGTGCGGTTACTCAGTGCTTTTAGAACACAACACGAACAAGCGATAACGTTCCTGTGAGCGTAAAGACATAAAGACTGAGACGTTTTCATTTTATATTATAAATTATATTTCTAATTCAAAGGCTAATCTTTATTAGGTATGTAAAAACTGTTTATGTTTAATGTTTGATATTTATTGAAAAAATTTATTATTTTTAGTGACATATAGTAAATATAGATTCTAGTTCGGAGTCAGATAATTCGATCGACTGGGTGTTGGATGGAAAATGAATGAAATGAGTAATATACAAAAATTTTTCCCTTCGTCATCATCAAAAGACGCAAATATACGGAACAGCGCAACTTTAGCGGAGTGTGCATTAGTCTTTCACACAGTCAATCATTCACATAGCTACTTCGTTTGATTGCACAGGAAAATTACTCTCACAGCTATTCGCAGATTCAAAAATTGCATAAAAATACTCTTGTGGGCGTACTAAAGCGACGGTGTTATTTATTTCTGACTTAAACGAAGCAACTGGTGAAGCTGAAGTAATAACTGTTGATTGGCTCTAAGACCTAAATGATACAAAATAGTAGTTTCAATAGTTATTACAAGCAATCATCGGAGGCTTATTTTTAAGAAGTTTAGGGCAAAAATGGGTGTGGTAAAGTATCATCCGAGAATTTTTTTCGTCTAGCCACACCGTCACGCTTTCCAAAATTGAAATCTGGCAACCCTAGGACGAACAGGTGTCTTAACATTCTATACAGACCCAGTTTCTTCAAATTTGCATGCTAAACTACAAATTGTTTTCTCTGTTGAACGATTATGCGCAAATAACAACGATCGACCATTATTGCCGCATGTAAAATAAAATCTGAATACATCCGATACGTACTGTTGGAAAACCCGCTAGCTTTTCGACGACTGAAAATTAATACGTTCGACCTACACATGCCTTCCCGCGAAAATTGTGCCAAAAGAGATAAACATGGTTTTGAATCATACATATGAAAAAAGCAAATTCAATTCAAATTTAAAACAATAAAAAAAATATTAAAATGAGCTTACCTGGACATTGTTTGGTTATTATACAATTATTTCCTAAAAGTAAAACGTCTTTTAGATGCATCGACCGTCTTGCTAGACCCAGAAGGAGATGTTCTCCTGCATGAGCTCTTAATAAAGCTACCTGAAGAATAAATATTATAAAATTAAAGATATAAATACAAATAATACGAAATTTCATAAAAATAAACTTAAATCTTTACCTGATCGTCTAATTGTAATTCTGTAAACGCTGGAATGTATTTTGCCCATTCGACTAATATTAACAGCTGCTGCTTCATAGAATCGCAAATATCATTTAAATTGGCTTGCTGCCTTCCTGACAGGTCGTAGTCGTTCAGAGGCGTTGATCCCATCTGCTAAATAATAATACTTATTAATGATAAATAATAACAATAGTTAACTTAGTCTATTATTCATGTCGCAACAATCGAGGAGACACTAATGAATGTAATTCACTAAATACAAAAAAAAAACCTGATATGATATTGACTGAATGTCATTCCTTATATATTTAGTTTGGACCAATTAAGTTTTAGGTTATTGTACAAAATACTTCCCACTATACTCTGTACAGGGTGTCCGGATTTTGGGCAAAGGGAAAAATTGCTGCTTATGCAGTTTTTTACGCTGGATCCAGTGGCGTAGTCATATTTTTCATTTGAGTTGTTATTTTTTAGATATGATCCAAAGTTGTGTTTTTTTAAATGGGACACCCTGCATATTTGTCCAGAAATTGATTTGTCCTTTTAAAAGCTTCTCAAAAATATATAATAGTATGGGTCTATTTTAATAAACAACAACAAAAATCCTAATTTTTATAATTATCATCCCAAATTTTGCAGTAGGCCATGCAAAACAATGCTGCCTTTTATTTAAAGTCGTTAACAATATCTACATCCTAACAATAAATCAAAATAAATATGTAATTAAATCTATTTATCAAAATATGTATTGATAATTTCGCACCAAAAAAGTACCACCTACCTAGATTTATGTAACACAAGAACAAAACAGTAATAAATTATTATGTAACAAGCCTTTCAGCAAAAATCAACTGTCGTATAAGAACTACAGTAACCAAGGAAATCAAAAGAACTGTTCAAACTGATTTCCATTTTGTTCTATGCATGCTTCGCACAATTTTCGTATTTGTTTTAGGGAATTAAGCAAAATAACGGGATGATTTTGTAAATAGCGAAAATTTTCTCTGATTGCATTTCCTAAATCTTGGACATTATCATAGTGGTCTTTGTAAATTCTATTTTCCAGATATCCCCATAGAAAGAAATCTAAAATCGACAAATCTGGATACCTAGGGGGCCATCTTATAGGTCCATTTGTTCCGTTCCATTGATTGGTAAAATTATTGTCCAGAAATAATCTCGTCATTCCAGAATTCTGTGCGGGAGCACCGTCCTGTTGAAAATAAATTTCGTTAATTTGCGCTAGAGGAAGATCGTCAAATAATTCAGGTATAGGTGCCTCTAAAATTTCTATATAGCGATTGGCTGTTAGATTTCCCTCAAATATATAAAATTTTATATGTGTTCCTAATATGAAGCAGGACACATTTAGACCAAACCTGCCCTGCTGTCTTCTGGGAAATATTTGGTGTTGATTTTCCTGGGACCAGAATCTACTATTGTGCCTATTGAGTATACCAGAATTACCGAAATGTGCTTCGTCTGACCATATAATCTTCTCTAACCATATCGCATCTTTCTCGAAACCAATTGCAGAAGACTACCCGATGGTCTGCATCCCCTGGCTGTAAGTGCTGCACGAGCCGAAATTTGTATGGGTGGTATTTGTGCTTTTTTAGAATTTCTTGAACCCTACAAGAGTTTGTAGGGTATGCTTCTGCATTAGCCAAAACCGTAATTTCCTCAGCCTCCCGATTTTCTTTATTATATCTTTTCGTACGAGGTTTGATAAATGATCCGTGATTAAGTAAATTCTTTTTTATCCGATAAAAAGTGGATATATTAGGTTGCCTCCTTTCTGGATATCAAAATAAAAATTAAGCAATAGTATTTCAACATACCTAAAAATTAACTATTTACCTGTTAAAATACATCTCAGAGGCCGCTTCAACATTTTCATTACTTAATATAAAACAAGCTAACATATCGTACTTTTCATAATGTTCGAAAGTTTGGTTTTCTTCCATAATAATAGAAATATATTTTTACACAATAAATAAATACAAAAAACTAGCACTATATTTTATATACGCGTACAAAATTGGGAAATGTCATTTGCTTCCAAGAAAACCAAAGAAAACGGCATCGTTTTGCATGGCCTACTGCAAAATTTGGGATGATAATTATAAAAATTAGGATTTTTGTTGTTGTTTATTAAAATAGACCCATACTATTATATATTTTTGAGAAGCTTTTAAAAGGACAAATCAATTTCTGGAAAAATATACAGGGTGCCCCATTAAAAAAAACACAACTTTGGGTCATATCTAAAAAATAACAACTCAAATGAAAAATATGACTACGCCACTGGATCCAGCGTAAAACACTGCATAAGCAGCAATTTTTCCCTTTGCGTTAAGTTAAAGGATAACCGAGATACGAGGGGGTCCCAAAATGCAAAATTTTCTATTTCGCCCTGTATCTCATAAACGAAGAAGGCTATGAAAATTTTGTTTACGGCTTCATGAGTTTCACAAAAAATTAGCTCAGGTTCGTGAAAACCGCAAGGTTCTATCTTTAAAAATAAGCGAGATACCCTGCTTTTGCAACCAAATCCGGACACCCTGTACATCATTTTATGAATATCAATCTGGACTTTTGGGTCTGTAGATATCCTTAGGTTAAAAAATAAATAAATATAATCTTTCTGTCGTATTTATAGCAGGTTAGATTAGGTTGAATAATGAAATTAAATTCCAAAGTAGTAGAGAGGGGGGGGGGGGCTCACAAAATGTCAATACACCATGCACGCGCTATTCCGGAAAGATGGATTAGTAGTTGAGATCCGACAGAACGGCCAGCTCGCTCGCCAGATCTTACACCACTTGATTTTTTTTCTATGGGGCTATATGAAATCCTCAAGTTTTCAAAATGGCTCCCGATTCTGTGGACGAACTGCGCGAACGCATAATCGACGTGTGTGTAGAAATAAAACCTGCAACCCTCCATAATGTATGGAAAGAATTCACTAACATGATGTCTATTGGTCAAGAGGTGCAAGGCGAACATTTACAACATTTTTTTAAATGAAAATTTGACGTTTATGTCTTCACTGTAGAATAAAGAACAAAATACAGTCATAAAATAGTTGAATGCATTTTTAAAAGCTTTGGGTTATGAAGAAGCACCAACTATAATAGAGACTCAACATTATTACTAAACTGTTGCAAAATTGACTCTAATAATAATTCGGTAACAAAACCAAAGACTAAAGTAATATCGGTCTATCATTTTCATGTTCGGTGAGAATGCGACAAAGATAAGATGTGTGGTTTAAAAACATCTATCTAAATTAAACAAAATACTCGATTTCTAAGTATTTGTTTATTCCGGTTTAATACAATTATCTAGTAACTTACTTCTAATGCTGCTCCAACTTGTCTTGACAACATTTCAGCATTGAGCAACGAACTAACCGATAAACCATTATTTTGGTTGCTTTCTTCATAGCTTGGCCTTCTGCAGCTTATCCTATCTCTTTCATTTTGTACAGCTGTAAATAATTATTCCCTATTAAACATTTTTAGCGAAAATACCTTTAATTTGCATTCTACCTAACACTAAAATCTACAGGGCCTTTCAAAAAATACGCCCATACATACTTATCTTAAAATGAGATACGGGGTATTTGAATTTTAGTAATATTTTAGGTTTATTTTAACATTTAAAAAACGATTATATTACATATTTTTAGGAAACTTGTACTTGATCTTTATTAATCACTTTTAAAAGTCACTGGTTTATGGCAAATAGGTTTATAACCTTTATCTACAAAGTATATAACTCAATCAAAAAGTTACAAAAGACCACATAGGGGTTCTTATTAGAAAGTCGAAACAATCATTAAAATGGAAAATAATTCTGGCGTTAATATTTTCGAACAAAGTTACAGTTAAAATTAACCCTCCTTTTCCTACGTTCGTGCGGAAATGAAACACGATTTATCGTAGGATTACTAGCACTGAAAAGTAACTTTACTAACTAATGACTATGTTATCTAAAACAGTCAATAAGGTGAAATACTTGCAAAGTAAGTTTTTTTTTTGTAAGAAACTCAATAATTTTTGTAATCACTGTATATTATTATTGAATTCAAACCTAATTCACGTTTAGCCGAGGACTATATCGATCGTAGGAAAAATTTTGTACCTAACACATGCGGAAAGTGTCCTTTCCGCCCTTGACGGCTTGACTAGAAGTCGCGTGCGGAAAAGTACCACTTTTCGCACTTGTTAGGTAAATATTTCAAATGATTAAGTGAAATTACTCTTTTATGCTGAATTAATCAAAGCAAAAATTAAACACCTTATATCTCAGAAACGAAACTTTACTAGACTCATGTTCATAGTAACGATTCTTCTTATATTTTCAGAAATTAAATATGCAAAATATTTTAAGGATATCTAATTTATGCTAGAAATTCTGTGCTGATTTCCCATAAATGGCAGTTGTGTATTTTAAAATCTAGATTTAGTACCACTCTCGCTATAGTAAAAAACAACACAGAAAGGAAAGCTGTGACATACGCACATACTTGAGTGATATAGATCAAAATCTTGTTACTATCCTAAGTCTGTTAGACTATTGGAAAGGATCTGATGCAATTAATTATCTTCTTCCATTCGTAGAATTTTAATATTTTAGTTTCAAGGACGACTCGTTAAGCATAATTCAATTTTATCAGGGTAATAGAAGACAAAAATTAGTATAACCAAAGACCTATTATAATCCAAACAGACAGTTCAATAAATAGATAATACAAAACCCTTTCTCCCATATCTCTTTCAGTGGACTCGAGCTCCATCTGCTGAATCGACATTGGTGCGCATCTCTATAGACCTAAATGGTGCTACTGGTAACACCGCAACAAAATCACGCAGTCACAGACATAACAACAGGGAGATGGAATTGTTTTGATTTGAACGCAGTCCTTATATTCTGTATCTTGAATTGTTTTGGATATTCAGTCTATCACCTTTTTTGTATAATAAAATCACTTTAGCATTTAGCCAATTTTCAGGTATTCTGCTGGTTTCCAAACATTTGATTTTGTGATTACATCTTCTCCTGGTGCTCGGCCATTTTACAATTGTGGCAATCTGTTCACTTGTCATTTGTGGGGCTTCTTCTGAACCTACATTTTAAATTTCTAGCAGCTGTGTCTGAGCAGTTTGGGGATTTGCTGAAGCATATAGGTTTTTGTAAAATCTTTCTACACTTCCATTATTTGTGCTTTTTCATTTTTAATTTCGTTGTCGTCGTTTTAATCACTGTTTTTATCACCCAGTGTTGCAGCTTCTAAAGTCATGTCTCACTTTTTTCCATATGGAATTATTTATTTCTGGGTACTCTGTGACCTGTTTATTAATTTTTCTTCTTTTCTCCATGAAATCCTTGGTGCCCTGTTTTAGTTTCCCTTATTTTTGACGTTTATTCATACATTTCCTTAATAGCTCTTATTATGTCGTTTCTGATTTTGTTTTCTAGTTCGTCTAATTCCATTATGGTTAAAGTATTTGAAGATATCTGGTTTCTGTTTTGTCCTTTTTTATATTTTGTTTCATGTTTTTTTAATTGTTGTGTTGGATATTTCTGTGGGCGTACACACACATTGTCAAAATGGTTACTTGTTTGGTCTATTTTATTTTATTAAATTTCCAGCAGGTGGTTCTAATACTTTAATACTAACGTCCGTAATATTTCATTAACAAAATATTATTATTATCAACAAGTAATTAATGAAATATCCTATTTTTTATTTAGATATAAAGTCATTGCTTAAAAACCGGCAACAACATAGCATTTCTGTGAATCGCACTAGTAAAATCGTAAATATTTCCATAAGAGTATCATTTTTGGGAAATTTTTGTGATTCTTTGAATAATTTTTAATAAAGTTCTGGGGCATTAAGATTCGTAACTATGTAAAAATGTGGGCTATTTAACTCATAGTAACCCTTTTTCGGGTAAGTCAGAATGTTGTTGTTTTTATGTACTAATTGACGTACTCGATTCTTCCTAATATATTATTAATTTGTAAGTACCTACGGTTAATTACTGTAAGGGTTAATATGGCTTGTAATTGCCATTTTATCGTTCTTTAGAAAGAATAATTACATATCTGCACATTTTTCTCTAAGCTGTATATTCGTAAATTCTGAGGCAAAACCCATATATGTAGATACACAAAACACAAATAAATTATTTTAAAATACTGAGAGAGGCAGTATATTGTTTTGCATTGAGAACAAAGTAAACAGAAATAAACGAGCTATACGTTTTGTTTATAATGTAAAAAGAATAGACTAAAAATGCCCGCTATGATAATATATTTTAAATTTGATTGGCAGTTAGATTGTTAAAAAATAAGTATAAAAATATTGTTATTACTAAATATTACGTTGACATTATAGGTCAACGGCAAGAAAGTATGTTATTATAACTTTACAGCGTTGCCATTTGTGGGAACCGACAAGAATAGCTATTTTATTCTTTGTCACACTGGCTTGCAGTATATGTTTATTTACTTTAACCATTGCATCAAAACATACCCGTTTTTGTGAATGAAACGTGTTTGTATGAAAAGATGTTGAGTATCCCTGTTGTATATGCTTGCTGCATACGAGCTGCATATTACCACTAAACTGCCACGCAAGAGATTGATTGGACAATTTACGAAATTGCCTGATGGACCGTTTATTTGAAGTAAGTACTTGTATAATGGGACTTTGGTATAACCAAATATTATATTATATACTTCGAATAGACATTCCATCAGACATTTACACAAATTCGCCACATTAATTGCTCGTATCGCCAAATAAACATAACCTCGCATGTAGCAAGATCTGGCGCGGTGTTGACAGTAGCGCGATTTAGATCTACTTGTTGTTTAGAAATATTTTAATGCGCATTTGAAACGCAATTGGATATAAAAATAGAATACAATTAAAAAGGCAAATAAATAGGATTTCTTATTACTTTTTAGGATCTAACGGTATGTTTCAAACGCGTTATAAAGTAAAAGATATAAAACTTGTATTTGTTTCGACAGATGATCGTTTTAAAATAAAAATTAAATTTTATTTTAAACCTTTTTATTAACTTTGGTAATACGAGTTGCAAAATAGATGGGTAAAACATACAATGGAAATTTATCAGTTTTCTTCTCTAATACTAGCAGACAAAAAAAATTTTTTTGTTGTAACACAAATCAGAATAGCATAATCTAATAGAATAGACCTATCCAACTACGAAAATGACAAATAGAAAGTTGTAGCCACGTAGGGTTTTCTTGTTAGAGTTGTAGAACCATATCGAATGTTACGATACTTAATATCTATAGAAAAAATGATTTCAGAAAATTTTTAACCCTGTTTATTGACTATGTTTACAGTTACGCCTATTAAACATACCATACATCTAAGAGAAAAGCAAACGAGAAAAATATTAACTTAAAACACTAATTAAACTTTATTTTTTCCGTTTATAGGGTGTCCTATCTTCTCTCTTTAAAAACCAACAGTAGTCACTCATCATGGCTGGATCCCATCGTCCTTGGTACCGAATTTCCATTGTTCTGATATCTTGGTGAAACCTTTCACCCTGCTCGTCACCAACAGCTCCCAAATTTTTAGGAAAAAATGACAGATGGGAATGGAGGAAGTGAATTTTTAATGACATTCTGGCACCAAACGCTTTATAGGAATCCAAGAGTTCATTAACTAATTGTTCATAATTTTCATCCATATTGTTGCCTAAAAATCCTTTTACTACATTCACAAATGAATTCCATGCTCTGAGTTCCTGCCTGGTAAGCTTTTCCGTAAAATTGACATCGTCCAGCAATTTTCTGATTTGTGGCCCAATAAAAATGCCTTGTTTTAATTTGGCATCACTTAACTGGGGAAAGACTTGTCTTAAGTATTTAAATCCATCACCATCTTCATTCAAAGCTTTCACAAAGTTTTTCATCAGCCCAAGTTTAATGTGAAGAGGAGGCAAAAGGACAT
The DNA here is from genome assembly GCA_030620095.1 of Kuschelorhynchus macadamiae. Classification (NCBI taxonomy): domain Eukaryota; kingdom Metazoa; phylum Arthropoda; class Insecta; order Coleoptera; family Curculionidae; genus Kuschelorhynchus; species Kuschelorhynchus macadamiae. Next base: position 667,928 of record JAUTXW010000125.1, on the reverse strand, counting down.
TTTTGTAATCAACAAGAGGTATAAATTTAACAATTTGAGATCCCGGTTGAAATTCGCTTCCTTCTGGCCAAATTTTTGTTAAATAATGCTGATTTATTGCACGACTCTCCCACAAAGAAAACAGCAATATTTTTAAGTCCCACTAAAATTGCTATAACTTTTAAGTCCCCACAAATCTGCCATTTATACCTATTGTAGTTTATTTTATCCAAAATCGTGCGCATATTTTCATAATTTTCTTTCATTGCAACTGAATGGGCGACTGGCATAGAGGGTTTTAAATTTCCATTATGCAATAACACAGCTTTTAAGCTATATTTAGATGAGTTTATGAACAAGCGCCACTCACGGGGAGAATGTTCAATATCAAGTTCCTGCATTAAACTGTCTATATCAGTACACGCGCACAACGAATTTTCCATACTGTAGAATTAAAAAAACAAAGCATTTCTTTTTCTGAAATTCGTAATTTTTGTTTCTTTGGTCAATATGTTCCATTCCTTAAGACGAGAACCCACAAGCTCTGACTGTTGCTTGGATAACCCCAAATCACGTACTAAATCATTTAATTCACTTTGACCAATCAAATGTGGCTCGCCGGAACTGGGACCTGTGGTAAAAGTGGGATCCGTGCACTGTTCTTCTGTGCTGCCTGATGATGCGTTATCTCCATTATCTCCCAAATCAATAGCTTGCCAATTTAAAGGCGCAATCGGCACTGGCAAATTTGCATTATGAGGAACAGGTCGTATGGCAGATTACAAATTTAGATATTCTATATTGTGCTTTCCCTTTTTGGAATAACCTTCAGTCTTTATCAGGCAAAAATAACAAAATTTGTCAGGAGAAACTTTGCATCGTCAGAATGATTGATGTTTAACGTTTATTTTATGTCTAATGTTGTAAACAACTCTAGCCAAAATACCATTGGAACTTGCAAAAAAGGCATAAAACTTTTTTAACCAGCAGGTCAAGGGCGGCCTTTCCTCGTGATATGAGTTGATCTCCGCGGAATAGATACTAAGATGGACAAAAATGGGATCTAGAAGATTCTTCATTCTCCATTTTTTTCGATGTACAGGGTGGTCGAAATTGGTCTGTTTTAACAGAGAAAACCTATTTCCTGACTAGATAGAGCCTGACTTAGGTGTCATGGGCTCGATTTCTGAATGTTTAATGGCAAAAACCGCCTGCCGATATTTTCACTGCCAACTGAGATATAGGGCGTTTTTCAATTTTCATTTTGAATTGTCCATAACTTTTTTATTTTGCGGAAATTAACATTCTGCAAAGACATTCTAAATGCACTTTTTTATGTGCAATCCAGTGGCATACTCAGATTTTTTCTATAGTTGTCCGTTTTATCATAAATAGGCAAAACTTTTTTTTTTCAAATGGAAATCATAGTTGGCTATAAATTATAAAAAATGCTCGCGTTTAGCCCTTTTCAGTGATATAAAGTTGTAGGTACTTATTTTCAAAAATAACGAAAATATTAGGTGTTTTTGGTTTACATCGAAGTAGGCTTTGATTTGTGATGACAATATCTCAATTATGTATTGTTAAGATTTATAGTTTGTTAGCAACTTAAACACAACTTTAAATAACACTAGCTAACGTTATTTTAATTATTTATTATTAATTTTTTTTATTTTTTTTTTGTTTACATAGCAAAGTTGAACAAAATTAACAAACTAAACTACTATTTACAGCTACAAGTGAAAATAAAAAATAATTATGAAAATCTAGGTATTTAGTTAGATAGGTTTCTGATAAATATATTTAGAGAAGTTGTTCAAATTGAGCCCCTCCCTGTTTATTAGTTCAACTGGGCTAATAGATGCAAAAGCTTGCCTAGTGGCCTCTTGCAATTCTTCTTTTGTGTGAAAGGTTCTTCCTTTAAATATCAAGTCCTTCAATCTTCCCCACAAAAAAAAATCTAAGGGAGTTAAGTCACAGGACCTAGCAGGCCAAGGTATGGGGCCCCACGTACCAATCCAATTTTCTCGAAATTCGAAGTTTAAAAGATCAGTTGTGATCCTTGCATTGTGCGGGGGACAACCATCTTGTTGATAGTAGATATTTCTGGCATCAGCTAAAGGTATGTCTTCCAACAAAGGGACAATATATGTGCGCAAAATATTTACATAATCATCTGCAGTTAAATTTCCATCGTAAAAATAAGGTCCCAAAATCTTCCAATATCCCCACCCATATATTGAATCCACACCGACCTTGCCGGTCTTGTTGCACAACTTTGGATTTTCAGTGGACCAGTGATATGAATTATATCTATTAAATATACCAGAAGTATCTACTCTGGATTCATCACTCCAAATAATATTTAATGGAAAATTCTCATTCTCCATGAATTTTTGCTGACAAAATCTCAATCTTCTAGCGGCGTCCCCTTCACGGAGTTGATGAACTCTTCTCGTTCTGTACGGTTTGAATTTATGTTTTTTGAGTATTTTTAAAACGGTGGTCTTTGGAACATTCGTTATATTAGCCAATGTTCGAGAGGAGGTGCCAGGATAAATACCTCACCAATTATATTTAGCTGCTGGATTTCCTTTTCTTCCTTTAGTTCATAATGTCTTGTTCTTAACTTTTTAAAACTTCCGTAATTTACTAAATTACTTTTTAATGTTTGATAAATTCGGTTATCCGGTTGACGTCGCTGTGTATTAAAATATAATTCACTAGCTGCTTCAGGAACTTCGTTAGATAATATGTAACATTTTAACATATACTTTTCATAATTCTCAAACATATTTTGTCAAACTTAACACAACTTTATAAAGATAACACCAAAACGCAATAATTACACCAGACTACAGTAATCTGACAGCAATATATTCAAAATATTGAACGCGCGTCATTATTCCAAGGCCTACTTCGATGTAAACCAAAAACACCTAATATTTTCGTTATTTTTGAAAATAAGTACCTACAACTTTATATCACTGAAAAGGGCTAAACGCGAGCATTTTTTATAATTTATAGCCAACTATGATTTCCATTTGAAAAAAAAAAGTTTTGCCTATTTATGATAAAACGGACAACTATAGAAAAAATCTGAGTACGCCACTGGATTGCACATAAAAAAGTGCCTTTAGAATGTCTTTGCAGAATGTTAATATTCCGCAAAATAAAAAAGTTATGGACAATTTTCAAAATGGCCGAAAATTGAAAAACGCCCTATATCTCAGTTGGCAGTGAAAATATCGGCAGGCGGTTTTTGCCATTAAACATTTCTCAGAAATCGAGCCCATGACACCTAAGTCAGTTTTGCTCTATCTAGTCATAGGTTTTCTCTGTTAAAACAGACCAATTTCGACCACCCGGTACAATCAGACTTTGGTATAACATATCAGTATAACCTATTAACTGGAATTTCGCAAGAATCTTGGTCTCTTTGTAAAAAAGGTATCAAAAAACTTTTCATTTCTTAAGTATACTGCCTAATTAATTATTCTATTTAAATTTTTTATAAATTTAAATAAAATACAAATTTGTTACTCACCTTCTTTCTTCATGCCGGCCTTAAAACATTTCCGCAGTCGACAGTACCGACACTGGTTTCTTTTATCCTTATCAACCACACAATTTCGGTTGAACCTGTAACAAAAAAAAATCAACATCGGAACTTGTAAACTGCCGGTTTTTGACTCTAACTAACTAACAAGCTTTACAAGAGTGTGCCGATATGTCCCGATTTCGAGATGAAAGTGTTTTACTGAAAACGGTGTAAGTTCTTTCGGTTTTATATTGTCCGAAAATCTAGCGAATCCGCCTAGCCTACCAAAGAAATCCGATCCAACGGTACTGGTCGAGATATTTCCAGACATCATTATTAAAATGGGAGGGACAACTATCATGCTCGTACCACATGTTCATTCTAGTAGTGATCGTCATCTCTCTTAGCAGTTCTACTATAGTTATTTACCTAACAAGTGCGGAAAGTGGTACTTTTCTGCACGAGACGGCAGTCAAGGGCGGAAAAGACACTTTCCGCATGTGTAAGGTACAAAAGTTCTCCTACGATCGGTATAGTCCTCAGATAAACGTAAATTAGGTTTGACTTCAATAATAATATACTGTAATTACAAAAATTATTAAGGTTCTTACAAAAAAAAACGTACTTTGCAAGTATTTCATCTTATTGACTGTTTTAGATAAGATATTCATTAATTTAACAAATCGCGTGGAAAAGTTACTTTTCAGTACTAGTTAACAGTCCTAAAAAGTTACTTTTCCGCACGATCGTAAGAAAAATAATTTTTTTTCGCTCCAAACTTGGCTTCTGACAAAGTTTGGATCAGCTCTAAGCCAAGTGTGAAGTACTAAGGGAGGAAAGCCAAAAGTAACAAATAATATTGAATTATTGATAATTTTAAGTCATTTAATAAAGCTGTAAATAATAATCTACCCAGTATTCAAAAATAATAATGTTTTCATAGTCCGTTCGACCATACCAAATAGTTGTTTAATACAGTTTTTAAAAGTATATTAGAGTAACTCTAAAACGCATCGAGTTTCGACAAAGAAAAAAATGTCTCGAATAAGTTTTTTCGTTAAGATTATCGGAAAGTCAGTATTTTTTCTATATTTTCTGTTCTGTTTCAAAAAAGTTTGTTTTTGTATGTAACGTTCCGTTACTCGTTTTTTTATTCAACCAATCAGAAATATCTGTTTCAAATTAAAACTTTAGTTTTCGTCATAGAATATCCGGCCAGGATTGGCGAAGCGTTCTATCGACTCACAGATGGCGCCACCAAATGTTTCCCTTAAAATACCGATCTTTCTTTGTTTTAAGCGAATATTTCGCAAACAGTAATTTTCCTAAATATTTTTAATTCTAAAAATAGCCAGTAAAGATTTCACATATAAGTTTTGTCTTAATAGAAATTCGAGTTTATACGAGAATTAGTGGAACAGTGAATCCATTGTGTCATAGGTGCCGCAGGGTTTTTCCTTTAAAGATATATTAATTCTTAATAATTTCCCGTTCAAAATATTCTTCTGACTACAGTTTAATATGAATTTTGGTTTGTTGTTAGCAATTGGATATAATATCTCATTCAGGTGGTATATTGGATTTTTTCATAATTTCCATATAGAGGTATAGTCGGTAATACAGGATGCTAGATTTCATTTTTGAAGGGCATCGATTTTAGCAGATGGGTTGTTTTATTTCCGACATACCTTTGTGGCTGGGTAGACCTTTAAGCCCATCATTCTATATTTCCACAGAAATCTTTGGTCATCTTTGTAATGGATTCATGAATGAAGTGAATGGACACCATTTGGGAGACTTTTTTTTTATTTAATTCATGTTTTCATTAGTATTTTTATTTTATGAAATGCTGACTTTTCATAACCTCGTGTTAGATAGTATTTGGTTATAAAGTTCTTTTTTTGTTTTTTTTTAGGTAACCCAGTTCGTCCTCTTATTCCTATTAATAGTACTATCATTAATACATTGGTTAGTAAAGTGCGGGACACGAAAGAAAACCGGGCAGAATCAATCGGTTTAGGAAGTTCGGCCAAGAAATCTCTTGCTCCAGTGCTGTCCCGTTGTTCTTTAAATAATAAAGGCACTCCTTTTTGACTATACGCACTTCAGATAATTAAAAAATGTAACTATGCTTAATGAACCTTTATCTATATTTGTCTGTTTTCTTTCGTGTACCGCACTTCTATATCTATTTTGTGTTGCAAAAACGAACTTTCGAATTTTAAAATGATTTAATTTTGATTTTTCTTGATCGATTTACCTATAAATATATTTTTTCTTGAGTTCTGTCATTAACGGTTCCCGGGCTACTACGTCCATTATTAATGGACCACCCAGTATAGTGATACACGATTTACAAGTTCAGATTTTACAAGGACAGCCAGCATCAGATCCAGTGAACGAGATTTATCAAAATTTTAATTTATGCAGTTCGACTTTGGGCTACTCGGGTATGCCAAAAGTGGCCGTCTATCTCCGTTTGTCATATAACTTTATAAAGGGGCCGTCATTGTGAAGTACTATACAGGGCGTTTCCTAATTGCGTGCTGATGTTAAAGTGGGCGTTTTTATGTCCTAAAAGTCTTAACTTTTGAGATACAGTATGGTGAAGTTTAAAAAGAAAACATTTTTTTCATCCCAATTCTGATGCTATTGTAGATAACTGCATAAAATTTGATACACGTCTTCTATGCACTAAGGAGCATACGGATTTACCCAGGTTAATTACATATGCACGCCACTGGTAGAAATTTCAAAAATTGATTGTTATTAAAAAATGCCCTTTTATACATAAAAGACGTGTATCAAATTTCACACAGTTATTTATCTATAATAGTATCAGAATTAGGATTTTAATTGTTTTTTTAAAACCCTGTATCTTCAAAGTTAAGACTTTTAGGTTCATATTAAACTTTTTTCTGAAAAGGGTCCAAGAATCACCCCCCTTTAACATTAGCACTCAATTAGGAAACGCCCTGTATAGTACTTCACAATGACGCCCCCTATACAAAGTAATATGACAGAGGGAGACAAACGGTCACTTTGGCATACCCGAATAGCCCAAAGTCGAACTGCATAAGTTAAAATTTTGAATCGTTGTCTTCCTCTGAAAATTATGAGGTTTCGTCGTCACTACTTGAAGATCCGAGTGTGATAACTAAATCATCAATAACCGTTTCAATTTACCATCTACTTCCCAGTATTTATCTTCAATAGAACGGTTTAACATACGATTTCCAATTTTTAGCCGATATTGAGTCAATCGTATCTAATGTTATTTTATTTAAATCTTTAATTGAAAGTTCACCGGTGTTGCGCTCTCGAATATATTTTTTTACTCCTGCCCATGCAAGTTCAATAGGGTTGAGGTCGCACATGTATGGAGGCAGCCTTAAAGGTGTATGACCGAGGTTACGTAAAAGACCGTCAATTTTATACCTTTTTTCTTTAGGCTTGTTGGCTGATATTACTTCATATAATTGATATTTTCTCCATGTTGGATCACATACAAGATTGTTCGATTTAAGCCACGATACCATATGAGCTTTTGTAGAGTATTTAGTTGGCACTTTATAGGTGAAGCGGCAAACTATTACAACAAATAACAACTTTAAATGTAGAGCCACAAGCCAAGCGTCTTCGAACAGACAAGGTCGGAGATGTTCAAGCATCATACAGCAACGCCTCTTAACGGTTTAAATGATCTTAAATTCCTCGAGCTCTGCAATTTTGATGCATTCAAAGGAAAAAATTTTCCTGAAGATGCGTTTAAATCTCTTCTTTTTCATTATGACCAGTTCTTCGACCGAGTGTTACTGCGATCTGAACTAAAAGTGATTTACGAAACTGATGACATTACCTCAAAAAATAACGCTAAGGAACTAACTCAATTTTTAAAAGACAAGGAGCTGGAAATGCCTACACCGAAATATCGAAATTGTGTGAATTAGTGCCGACAATACCTGCCACAAATTCATCAGCAAAACGCAATTTTTCAACACTTAAACGTATAAAAAATTTCGTGAGAAATTCAACGGGGTAGGAGAGACTTTCGCATACATCGCTGTTGTTCATTGAAAATAAACTTCTCCAAAATATTTCGGAGCATTGACGTTTTTATGATGACGTCATTGACGAATTTGCAAAACATGATAAAAGAATCAAATTACATTAAAAATAGGTAAGCTTCCCTTTCTTAAAATTTCACCGCACGCCCCTGGAAATTACACATTTGTTATAGAAATGCGCAATCAGCATATGGAAGATATCTGCACGAATACCCTGAAAGGCGACAACCTCATTTCTCTTATTTTGCAAGACAAAATTTATTTGCGTACACAAATTTTACTTTTCCGCTTGCTTAAGACTATGAATCTTTATTTTAAGGACCGCCCGGTTTTCTTTCGTGTCCCGCGCATAAATTACTATGTAGGCAAGTTAGGTAAGTTATTTTTGATGAGTTAACGTTTGGAAATGTCAATTCATCGTTGACCTATTGAGTTGCTGTGGATAATTATAGAAGTTGCCACTCAGATGTTCATGAACTGAGCGGGCTTCTGTGCACTTGAGAGACCCGTTCGCATGGGAGATTAGGTAATTGAGAATTGGTATTTAATTTTTAATAGCAATTAAACAGCTTTAACAGTTGAAACTTGTGTTTTAGTTGAATATTTCAGACTATGTTATTTATGTTAAAGGTTATTCATGGGACCGAGTTATCAGCTGAGTCTATTTAAATTTATTTTTAATATACCATGAATGGCGCTCAAAATTCTGTTTCAATTGGATTCAACTGACAAATGCAATATAAAAATCGAAGAAATTGTCCATATTGCTCAAAGAGACCTAGTTTTAATAACAAACATAGAAAAAGACTCCAAGTCTCGGTCTCATTAAATTATAATTTTACAATTCACAACAAACATGACACGTGTTTCGCCCTTTCGAGCATCATCAGACCTACAAACAGTGTATCGGTGAGAATACATTTAGGAGATTGGGTAAGAAAGTTCATTGTCTTAAATTAGCTCAAAGAAGTTATCTTTTATCCAATAATATTGATGAATACAGATTAGTTTGGGTAGCACAAATTTTGGTTTTCACAAGCGTTTTATTAATTTGTCTGGTGTTACTTTTACTCCTCAAGAGGAACATATACTTAATTCTAACCTTAAGTATAATTTTTCCCACAACATCAATACTGATATTAAAGAAACTCTAGCTATAGAGGCCGAATGTATTATTCAAACGACCGACATTTCTAACAAAAATATATTACGGGCTAAAATAATACATTTTCTGAACTCTAATTTTACGAGTGACACGGGCTGTAACTACAACAGAGCTCACCTAAAATCTCTGGCACATAAAATCAAATCCAACGATCTGATTTACACCAAGGCCGATAAAGGCTCTTGTTTAGTAGTTATGGAAAGAACTGATTATGTTGACAAGGTTATTGGTTTCTTGAACTCTGGTGATTTTGAAAGAATAAACAGAGACCCAACAAACTCATTTTTTACGAGGTTAAAAAGTAGTCTGGACACATTTCTAACAACCTTAGAATATTTTAACATGACAAAAGATAAATTATATCCTATGAATCCTAAAACACCCTTACTTTATGGCTTGCTAAAGATTCATAAAGATGGCACGCCCATGAGGCCAGTGGTTTCATTTATTGATTCCTCATGCTACAAACTTTCAGCTTGGCTAAATAGAGTTCTTAGGGACGTAACGGGTTTTCATAGCACGTATTCTACCAGGAATTCCATCGACTTTGCCAATTACCTGAAAAACGTTGATATTCCGCACAATGCATTATTAGTTTCATTGGATGATAAGAATTTGTTTCCTAGTGTGCCTCCCGCAGACTGTATTCAGTTGGTAAGGGATTTATTGGCGAGATCTTCTTTGCCACAGTTACTCGTTGATGGCCTCACTTCTCTTCTTACCTTAGTTTTAGACCAAAATTTTTTCAAATTTAATGGACAGTTATATAGGCAAAGGTCTGGGCTGGCTATGGGTTCTTGTTTGTCGCCATTTCTGAGTGAGGTTTTCATGAACAATTTGGAAAACAGGATAATGAATAGTTATTTTGCCTCCTTTCTAACAGCATATAAAAGATACGTGGATGATATTTGCATTGTGTGGAATGGCAACAGAAATCAGTTGGAAGAGTTTTTACAATTCGTTAACTCCTTGCATCCTAAAATTGAGTTTACATTGGAAATGGAAGATGAAGGAAAGCTACCCTTTCTTGACCTTTTACTATCTCGGAAACACAGTAGGATAGAGTTTGGGTTTACCGGAAAACATCGTCCACGGATAATGTTATTCAGTATGCTTCAAACTCTCCCTACACACATAAATTTGCCGCGTTCAACTCCTTTTTCTATCGGTTGTGTAATTTACCATTGTCAAGGGAAGCGTTTACTAAGGAGCGTGATATTATAATGCAGATTGCTATGAATAACGGTTTTCCTTTGGAGTCCATCACCAAATTATATTACAAATTTATAAACAAGTACAAAATGTCCTATACTGTCATAAATTCAAAACTTAGCGATGAGACAAATTTTTTCAAGTGCATTACTTTTTTTCAGAAGTATTTCTCTCCAATTGGCAAAATTTTTTAAAAATATTAAAAATGTCAATATTTCATTCAAAACAGTAAATACTCTCAAGAGACATTTAGTAAGGACAAAGGACACAACCGATAAATTGTCCAGATCTGGGGTTTATGCACTAAATTGTAGCGAATGTTCCACGACCTATGTGGGACAAACAGGTCGAAAAATTTCCACAAGGGTGAGAGAACATTTAAGCCTTGTCAACAAATTCAGAAATACGGATGTAACTGAGACTGTTTCGGCCTTTGCCAATCATTTGTTGGAGTCAGGTCATGAATTTTCCATTTCTGACGTTGATGTTTTACATGAATGTCTGAAGGGGAAAAAGCTTGACCTTCTAGAAAAAATGGAAATAACCAAAGCTATAAAAAGTCCCATTCTCACTTGCGTTAACGATGTTTTTAATTTTGAACCAACCCTAATATTTAACAATTTAATGCAATAATAATTGTAGGCAACCTTCATTTCATTCACTAATTCATAGAGTGAGAGTTTTTGGTTCTTTTCTTCGACTAGTCCAGTGGCCTGTGGGTGGTTGCTTCGGTGTCTCACTCGGGTGGTCTGGGTTCGATCCCGTCTAGAGACATGAATCTTTTTTAATACTTTTTTAATATTTTATTTTGTTTATTCACGTGAGACTTAACCTCATTTTAATGTCCATCAAATATGTATAAGTAGTTGTTTTGTTTTGTTGTGCTTTAGTGTGTTTTATTCTATTTGTAAGTTATTGTTTTAGGATTTGTGAGTGTGATTATTTACTAAGGTTCTCTCTGTTGTTTGTAGGTCTGATGATGCTCGAAAGGGCGAAACACGTGACATGTTTGTTGTGAATTGTAAAATTATAATTTAATGCGACCGAGACTTGGAGTCCTTTTCTATGTTTGTTATTAAATGCAATATACAAAGGCAACCAACACATAGGTGAGAAAGAACCACCCCTATAAATAGCCACGACAGAGAGCTGGTGAGGCATATGTCATGTATCTCAAGGCCTAAGCTTAACATTTCTAAATAACATGATGTTTTATGTTTATTACAAAACTGCAGATTTTCCAATATTTATCTAGAACCTTACTTGTAATTGAAACGAGACTAAGCTTGGTGGTGTTTTGGTCTTGGTATCAAGACCAATACCAAGACTTGACTCTCAAGACCAAGACTGCACCTCAAGACTCTTGAGTCGATTTTGAAATTAGAAACCGCTTGTACCACTGTCACCGAAATTATCTGGGACAAAAATTATTTATCAAAAGTTTAAAATCATAATGGTAAATTTGTCCCATACAACCTAAAATGCAGAGTTTAACAAAAATTATATATTATATATATATATATATATATATATATATATATATATATATATATATATATATATATATATATATATATATATATATATATACATATATAGATATATTTATATATATATATATATATATATATATATATATATATATATACATATATAGATATATTTATATATATATATATATATATATATATATATATATATATATATATATATCCAAGAGCTATTATGATGCTCTTCCTTTTACCTTTGGTGACGTAGGTACCTGTACTAAAAATCAAAATCCCGGAAATGGACTTGCGAAAACCACTGTTGCTTGGGATGTCCAGTTGGCCAAGAAACTGAACATATTTTATAAGCGTTAATAATGAAACTACTGAAATCGGGAATGAGAATGAATATGAGACATTTTTTTATGATCAAAACCAAGAGAAGACTTAGCTCAGTCCCCACAAGAACCAAAACCGCATTTATATTTCAAGGCCAAGATTAGGCAAGTTTTGCCTCGGTCTTGCGAAGCCCTAATGAAAGCTGGAACATGTAGTTGGATGTAAAGTACTTAATCTCTAATAGCCAAAATGTATTAAATGAAAACTAATAAAATAACTGAAAAATCTTACCGGCATGTATATAAATGATTTTTTCTTACGCTTCTTCTAAAAAATCCTTTGCAACCGTCACACGAAGCTGCCCCATAATGCTTGCCCGTCGCTCTGTCTCCGCAGATGGCACAGTGTTGCTGCCCAAGGGCAGCGGCTGGCACGCCCCCAGTACCCGCATGCGATAGAGTGGCAGTTAATGCGGCATTACCAGCTCCACCTGTCGGTCCGCAACCTCCTGTGGCCGACATTGGCGAGTCGGAATCTGCTGAAAATAAAAATAGGTTTTAAGGATCGAGATTTTAAGTAGCTAAAGAATAGCAATACAGGAATAGAAATTAGAAAAAAAATATAATTTTATTGCTCCCAACGAAAGTCAAGAGTCAACAGTGTAATTCATTGTAGGTTGTGGTACTAGTTAGGAGAAGTTGTTTGTGTGATTTCATTTTGTGCCTTTGTCCTACACGTAGTGATGCCGCGAGACGAGGCAAAATTTGTACTCTCGTCTAGACTTAATCTCGTCTCGACTTTTAATAAAGGAAACCCTCACCTTATAGATATAACTACATACACCTCTTCATTTCTGTCAAAGGATATTATCGCATCAAGAACATTCTTCGGATTTGTTTCATTAAAACATTTCATTGCAAAAATTTACCAAATTTTGGATTGTTTCTAAAACACCAGTCTTTTTTAGAAAATGATATGTCTTTCTTATATTTTTTATTGTCTTTAAACTTAGAATTTGGGTTTGTACCTTTAAATATATTTTAATTTTAAGAATAAGCATACCTAATAATACCAATTTTTTAATTACATGACGATAAATAATTTATCACTGGCACATTAATGTTTCTGTGTATAGTGTCTGGAAAAAACATAAAGAACCAAAATAAATATATAAATGGAATTGCTTGAATATGTTTTAATTATTGTTAAATTTAGAGCTGGTGAAATTTAAAAGTCAAATAATTCTCCATCAAATGTTAATACTTTTTCACAGCACTTTTTTGATACCCCTTCTATACACTTAATAGTCTAAAATTCCCTTGATAAAATCCTAGAATTGTTTGTTTATAATTTTCTCCTCTTGAAGCGGAAATTCAGAAAGTAGTAGCTCCTTAAAATGTAATTGGGTTTAAAAATTACCATAACCCTTTGTCTAAATGAGATTCATTTTATAACTCAAAATAAAAACAAATTAAACAGTTTTAAGTAATTTGGATAATTAGTGTTTTAGTAAAAGGTTGAAGGTGTCCGAAAATAGGCCAAATATAATTTAAGTATTTTTTTATTTCGCGACGTTTCGGCAGATGTTTGTTACCATCATAAGGTTAAAATGACACAAATGTTTGCTTAGACAAAAAGAACAAATTAAGAAATTTAAAATGTAAAAGGAAAATATTTTACTAGTACCTAGAAGTTTTTTTTGTTTTTTTTTTGTTTGTCATATTACATGTATATGAACCTTGTCAATTTTCTAAACTCTTAAAAAAAACAAAAAAAAAAACTTCTACTAGTAAAATGTTTTCCTTTTGCAATTTACATTTCTTAATTTGTTCGTCTAGACAAACATTTCTGTCATTTTAGCCTGATGATGGTAGCAAACATCTGCCAAAACGGACTAGGCCATCATATTAGATTTTTACCAAAATATTACCAAGTCATCCCTATATGACCCTAAATCTTTGACCAAAATTTAAAGTCAATCTGTTAAGTAGTTTTTAAGTTACCGACCGACGGAATTGATACAACATATTTTTTGGCATCTAGGGATGCTAAAACGTGAAGATATGTAAAAACCTGGTGATTTTTTCACGATTAAAAACATTTTATTTGACCGCCATTTTGTATTCGAACAAAAATTTTACCTGTTGATTTTCCCATAATACTCCATTTTTGTGCAAAATTTAAGGTAAATTGGAAAAGTAGTTTTTAGTAATATTTGTTTTTTAACATTTCACTAGGCCGACATTTTGTTTCGCCATATTGAATTTTTATCAAAATTTTACCAGGTCAACCTCATACGGTTTTTAATTTTTTACAGAACTTTAAAGTCAATCGAATTAGTAGTTTTTCAGTTATGCCGCGAACAGACAGACCGACGGAATTGAGAAAACATGTTTTTCAGGATCTATGGACCTTTAAACGTAAAAATCTGAAAAAATCTCGGATGGTGTTTTCACCATCCGATTTTAAGCAGACTAGTGAATATCATTTTGATGCAATTTAAAATAGATATTGTCTGGAAATATCTTTTAAACCCGTAGTTGTATGAAGATGGGGCAAAATATTTTACTTGGTATAAACGTACGTCACGATACTGATTTACAAATTATTTCTGATTTTGAGATAAGTGGGTCGATTTATTTTTTAAATGAAATTGCGATATCATTATACTAATTATTATCAATTAAAACACTTTTTAATAATTGCTTTCATGTGTATCAATAATGCCATATAATTATCAAGTGTCACCTCCAAATACACTCAACTCTTAATGTAAGAGCCAGGTTTATAATTCGTGTATGTATATGCTGACCTTAAAAAATACTAATTATCTCTAATTGCCTATAAGAAATACAAAATAGATGTTATAAATTATTGTATATGCATGGATGTCGATAAACATTTAATTTATTTACTTTTTGTAAAAACAATCATAGAGAACATTCTGGTATATTAGTAATCGGCCAGCAAATGAATATATCGGAAGCTTGAAATTGGATTATGTCAGTTTGACGGAAGAAACTGAGAGTCCAATTTTGTGCAAGTTACTTTGTCAAAAATAACAAATAGTTCATTTTTTATTTGGCAACCGTAAAGAGGACTTTTCGATATCTAAATTAGTATCGTACTGGCCCTCTTTTCAACACAATTTTTTTTCTATATAAAGTTGACAACGCTAAGTTACGGCCAGCTCATGAAATGATTTATTTTTTATTCTGTCAAACATTGTCACTTTTTTTTTGGGAGTTCATCTTAAGATGGATACATATTTTTCTACTTGGGTATTAAATGATCCAACAATATATTAAAATAAAAAAGTCATAAATTCAAATATAGCTCCCACCATCCCCCTCTCTGCACTGCCGAACTTTAATACACCTAGATAATAATAGTTATTTATGGTACATGTGTATTATATTAGATATAACTCACGCTGAGAAATGTATAACACATAAGTGCCAGACAAAATTTTATTCAACAGCAAAAATATTTTATGTTTTCTAAAAGTCTAATCAATTTAGATTGATCTCTGTACAGGGTGGCCATTTTATGGTGATACAGTACCTTATCTAGAAAACGGTAATAGTTACGACAAAAAGTTAAATACAAAAGTTGTTTGCATTCAATTAAATTTTTATTTTATTTCACTTTTGCTTATACAGGGTGTTTCGTTTTGACGTGACACATGTCAACTTTCTTAATTTAAATGGGATACCCTATATATTATTACATATTTCGATTCTACTGTTAATTTGCGAAAGTTTTTATAATAGCATCTATATTTGAATTCTTTATCGTTGTTGAGTAAATTGAGTTTTTAGAATTTTTTTTAAAAAAACATAAAAAAAAAAATTTTTTTACCTATAAAACTTTAATGGAATTGACTA
Source organism: Kuschelorhynchus macadamiae (assembly GCA_030620095.1). Lineage (NCBI taxonomy): Eukaryota > Metazoa > Arthropoda > Insecta > Coleoptera > Curculionidae > Kuschelorhynchus > Kuschelorhynchus macadamiae. The sequence goes on along the minus strand of JAUTXW010000125.1, from coordinate 652,251 downwards.
ATATCCTAAACATACATTACTAAGGGTTCAATTCAACGAGTGTCCATGCTGGTCTTACCAATTAATATACAGGGTGTTAAAAATAGAGAGCAATTAAATGTAAAAATCTCCTGTTTTTCAAGTGGAACACCCTGTATATTTTTATTTCATCTGATTCAGCGTTCAATTACCTATCATTACTCATATATATGTCCTATACCTAAAATGAACAGTTTCGATTTTATTAGCCGTTTTCTGATTTCTCCCGGAATTTTGCCAGTAAATGAGATCAGAAACTAAAAAAATCAAGATAGGCTTAGGAAATAACCTAATGCAAATGTTGACTTAAGTTGACATTTGCTCTGTTTGTCGTTTTTGTCAAATTTTTGCTGCGAAATTTGTTAAAAAATGGCTTTATATAGTTTAGATGAACATTTGAAATTATACAACTGTTTCATAAAAAATAATAAAAGTCCAGGGTTAGCCCTTAGAGAATATTCGAGGGAATATCCTAATAATCGAGTTCCCTCCAGGACTATATTTTTTCGAATTGTGCGTATATATATATATATATATATATATATATATATATATATATATATATATATATATATATATATATATATATGAGTAATGATAGGTAATTGAACGCTGAATCAGATGAAATAAAATATACAGGGTGTTCCATTTGAAAAACAGGAGATTTTTACATTTAAAGTTCTGTTTGTTTTGCTCTCCATTTTTAACACCCTGTATATTAATTGGTAAGACCAGCATGGAAACTCGTTGAATTGAACCCTTAGTAATGTAGGTTTAGGATATTAGTCAGTTCCATTAAAGTTTTATAGGTAAAATTTTTTTTTTAAAAAATTTTTTTTTTTTAAATTCTAAAAACTCAATTTACTCAAAAACGATAAAGAATTCAAATATAGATGTTATTATAAAAACTTTTGCAAATTAACAGTGGAATCGAAATGTGTAATAATATATAGGATGTCCCGTTTAAATTAAGAAAGTTGACATGTGTCACGTCAAAACGAAACACCCTGTATAAACAAAAGTGAAATAAAATAAAAATTTAATTGAATCCAAACAACTTTTGTATTTAACTTTTTGTCGTAACTATTACCGTTTTCTAGATAAGGTACTGTATCACCATAAAATGTTTTTTTTTGTTGTACAGTTTCGTACAGAAGTTTCGTTTAAAATATAATGTTTCCATGTATAAAGGGTGCTCCAATTTTGCTGGGGCGACATCAACTAAAAAATTTTAAATGGGGCACCCTCTATTTTTGTCCATTATTTGATTCCTTGTCAAAAATAAACATAAAGAACCAATTTAAACTATAGTCGATTTCTGCGTATTTTGCGAGAAAATTAGGGTTATCTGTGATTTTTTGAAAACTGGAGTTATTTTTCAAAGCACTATACAAAATAGCAAACATCTAAAATTGGGTGTATGGGTGGTAATTTCCAGTTTATAAAGCATCAGTGCATACACGGAATACAAAATTTTTGTCCACACCTATACAGGGTGGACATAATACGAAATCAATCTTGCACCTTTTAAAAAAATTGTTTAAATATCGCACACTGTGTAGAGAATAGTACCTGTAGTGTTTCTTTGCAGAATAGATATAAAGGCTTTATTGGGAAATTATAATCGAGTTACTTCGGTCATTGCTATACCCGAATCATGCGTTCCAGAACTGAATTCGATTTAGATACCTACCGTTCTATCTAGACCGACTACTTAACACATCGGTGTACTTTTCTATAACTACTTATATTAAAATAAGGTAATACGGATTGCCAATTCATAGATCAACAAATTTTAGTAAAAACAAAATAAAATTGCGAGTCTTATTAGAATAAGGCAGCCATCATTAAATACGTACGGAAATGCACGAAATTATGATTGCAGTCGATTTCAAAACTAATTTCTTTTTGTATGTACGTTATATTTGAACCGATTTTTACCACAAATTATTTATTTAATTTTAACGTACCAAAACGTTCATAGGCAAAAGAACTGCTCACACGTATGTATATTAATCTAACATCTAAATGTAAATGGAATCAGAATTTAATCACATCCAATGTTTTTTGAGAACATTGGGACACGGAGACAAATTAAGAAGAAATATAGGGAGGTCTATCATTTTTGACATAATTACAATAGTCATTCTTTATTATTAATATTAAAATGCTATAAATGTCACAAACTCTGGTGGAAAAAAATTTTAAAAAATTGGGAATGGAAAAATTTTTTATCTTTTAATATATCGGGTGTTTTATACGGTTCTACCATTTAATTTCAGGCCCTCTCTCCCGAAATTTTTTCAATTTTCTATTCAAATGTGAGATATAAAACAAGATGCCGTTTGTACCGAAAATTTAAATAGAAAAAAAGGGACATGCAATGTATACCTGTAGATGAAAAATTTTAAACTAGACCATTATCAGGACTGACAAAATAAAAAATAATAAGTAAAAACAATTAAAAAATGTAAAAACTCGTATGCAGATTAATATACGACCTTTCACAAAAGTACGTATTACTGTGAAAATATAGAAATATTATTTTATTGTTTGAGTTTTGTAGTAAATGTGTAGTTTTTTTTTACGGTGGTTATGGGCCTATTAGGTAGATAATTTAGGCCGTTGCGTTGAACCGAAAATATTAACTATTAAGTTGACATTTTTTTTCAACAAATGAAAAAAATAGGTTTAACATAAAGAATTAACCTGTGTGTTAATAAGTGCATTAGGGCTCTTATGAGAAATATTTATTTTTAAATCCTCATAAGGGTTAAGTTTTAAACCCCTTGAGTTGATGTTGTGCAAAATTTTGCGGTTTTTTGAAGGAGAAAACTTGTGTTTATTAAACTTAATATGAAAACCAACGGCAGAAGTGGATGGTCTATTGAGGTGTTTTTTAATTCGGACCTCTAGATCTACAAGTCTTGACAACAAATATGAGGCTTCACAAGAATTAAAGTTAAGTTTATAAACTCCACTTTTTTTGGTGGCCTTTGTTATTGACTAAAAGCGTAGTTGTTTTAAAGACGACCTTAGCTGTATCGCTACAGCCATTTAAGATGTTAGCTATCTCTTCGGAGCATGATCCTAGATAAGAAAATGACAAATATTTATTGGGTTTTTTAAAGGTTCAGTGGGAAAAGCTAGGCGTTTCAGTTTTTTAAAATTGATTTTATTAACTATTTTATCTACGAGAAGAGGACTGTATCCGTTATTAATTGCGATTTGCTTAATAAGTTCTAATTCCGCTTGTCGATGCTCAGTTGAAAGAGGGACTGTCAAAGCTGTATAAATATAACTATAAAATGAAGACAATTTAAACAAAAAGAATTATTTGAGCTTTCATAAATGAAAAGCAGTATGTGTAGGTTTTCTGTATACTTAAAAATCCAATCTGCTAGGAAGCTTGGTAATTTTGACATCCAAAAAATTTATTGAATTATTGGACTTTAATTCGATGGTAAATTTTATGTTGGGATGTACAGTGTCACCAGTAGTAAAGTCCGCAACATATAGGATTTTTTTTTATTTTCACATCTAGGTAAAATTTGACTACTACATATGTTTTTTATAGGTTTTATTAATCTTTTTTTATATAATATGAAATATAAGCAATTTATTAAATATTACAATATTTTAATACCCAAGCTTAAGTTTCTAGATTGCCACGTTTTTCTTATGGATTTTAATAATAGGGCACTCCAACGATCTGTCAGTTGAACGTTACCGATCAGCTGTTTTTGACGGGCGTAGGACAAACAAATCGAATTTTTACACGATAGTATATGGGACGTTTATTATTTATTTTTTTATCTAAAAATGCCCTCTTTTTGTTGTATTGCAAATTGTGGAAGTAGAAGGATAAAAGACAATGTTACTTTTATTTTTAAGTTTCAAAAATTTTCAATTTTAGATATGAAAAACGATAGAATGAACTTTCGTCGATGTGGCTGAAGTGGATTATTGCAATAAGAAGAGGATTTATGTACTACTAAATTAAACTAGGCCCAAGTGTGTGCAAAACATTTCATATTAATCATTTATTAAAATTAATCTAGTTAGTACTCGGATTAAAGATATCTAATCGTTGTTTGAAAAACTTATATTACATTTTGTACCTTTACATATTTCAATGCTGTGTCATTTTTTATGTTTTAGAGGACTTAAATAATTATCAATATTTGTATGTACCACCTTGAACGAGATTTTTTTAATCATTTTTACCTTCATGCAACTATGTAAATTTTTTTTTGTTTGGGAAAGCGAGGTATTCCTACTTATAAAACTCATAGTTCTTAAATATGAGTATTACATATTTTTTTACATTCTATATGTATGTGAAATTTTATTACATACTCTAGGAACTAAATAATGTATGCTTTTTATATTGATATTATCCTAGCACAAGTGTAACAGTTTTTACAAATTTTTATTTTACGTATAAATGAAGCTACGATAACCATATACAGGGTTATTACGAACTTAATACTAAGATTTGCCAAAAGTGTCTCTCGGCAAAACCTACGACCGAATAAACAAAGACCTTTGTATATTCAGGATGGAATGGAAGTTCTTAAATTACGAAGGGTGGAAATTCAAAACTCAGGATTACAAGTATGATAAAGGCATGGATACTGTTTTCAAAATTTTGGGATTCTTGATAACTTCTCAAAAAAATATAAAATGGGAACAAAATATAACTATTTTTTTCAGGGGCTCCATGGTATAATCCTGTCCTAGAGTGCAAGTATTTAATTAATTTTTTTCTAGACATAAGTAAGTTTAAATCTAGTAAATGATAAAGGTTTCATTATGCTGAAAAAATTTGAGTTTCTTTACACTTGTCAGCAAGGTTTATTGCAAAGACAACTTTTTATTCTTATTATATTCACTCTGAAAATGTTTTATATTTTTTCACTCTGAAATGCATGACGATTTATTTAAATAAAAACATGTTTGTTTTATTGATATATATATATATATATATATATATATATATATATATATATTTTTTATTTATAAAAAATATATGTGCTTGGTCCAGTACAAAATATTAAATACACAGATTGAACTAAGTTTAACTTGGATATGCATCATTTAAATTGAACAACTAGGTAACTAACAATGTCTATATTTGTCACTGGGGGAAAGTCTTTTGGATTTACACTACAAAAGGATTTAATTTTTAATTATAAAAACATTTTGTTTGCACCGCTCGGCGACTCAACTAAATTTAAAGTAATCTCACAATTGTAAAAAATGGTCCTGCACACAAAAATGCACTAAATACACATAAAAATACTTCAAATTTCCTTTTAAATTATCACGGACCCATATGGAAGAAAACAATGTTTGTCCGACGCCAGCCATATTGACAGCAATCAGCTGTTTTGTTGGATCGCTTAATATTTTTTACATATGAAATATAAGCAATTTAATAATATTACAATATTCTAATACCCAAGCTCAAATTTCTAGATTGCCACGGTTTTCTGTGTAGATTTAAATAAAAAAAATTTTAAATATAAAATATAAGCATTATATATTATACGTATTAGTTTAATTTGATCCATTTCTTGATCTATCTGATAATAAAATGTACCTATTTAATAATTATAAATAACCTTTAAAAAAATAAAAGACAGAATAAAACATTATAATTTAAAAGTTATGCCAGGTATTTCAATACGTAAGATACTTGCGTAAGGTGCAAGATCTGTGAATTTTTTATTTATTAATTATAATAGCATAATCAAATAGATAAAAAACAAATTAACAAAAACAGATAGAAAAATCAAATGAAAATTAATGAGAGACAAGCAACATCTACTAGGCACTCTTTAACAAACTCTCCCTCAGAAAATGACTTCGATGTTTTGGAACTAACTATAAAACTAGTTTTAACCACACTGTCTAAATTTGATCTTCGTGAATGGAACATTTGTTGCTGTTTCCCTAAATCATCATCATCATCATCAATGGCTTTACAATTCTTCGTGGGTCTTGGCCGCATTTACTATTGCCCTCCATTCCTATCGATCCTGTGCCACTATTTCCCATTGTCCTACGCCCATCCTTTCTAGGTCTTCTCTGACAGCATCTTTCCGTCTTTTTCTAGGTCGGTCTACGGATCTTCTGCCATCCGGGCTTTCCCAAAACACATTGTTTATAAGGCGGTCATTTCCGGTCCTTACCACACGTCCAGCCCAGCGTAATCGGTTGGCCTTGATAAAACGGACTATGTTTTCTTTGCCAAACAGTAGCTCTAGTTCTTGGTTGTACCAAGAACTAGAGCTATTCGTTTGTGTTTTGATCTATACACGGGCCATAAATAATTCGCAGTATTTTGCGTTCCCACACTAACAACTTGTCTATTTCCTTTTTGTTTAATGTCCATGTCTCACTTCCATAGGTGGTTACTGGTCGTATTATTGTTCTATATAACTTGACTTGCGTTCTTCTACTAAGGAGCTTCGACCTAATGAGATGATGAATTGAGAAGGATGCTCTATTTCCCGCAAGTATTCTTGCCGCAACATCTTTTTCTACCTTGTTGTCACTTGTGATGATTGTTCCTAGATATTTGAATTCTTTGACAACCTCAAAGTTGTGGTCATTGATCGGGACATTCTGCCTTATTCTCTGCCGAACATTTTTTGAAACAACCATATATTTTGTTTTGTCCACGATTATTTGTAGACCCATAGTTTGTGCTGAGTTTTCAAATTGTGAGAATATATCTTTTACTTCAATATTGACTGAGCTATGGTATCGACGTCATCAGCAAAGGCAAGTATCATTTTTGGTCCCGGTGCGGATATTTCTGATCTTTGGTTTGGATGTACTCTTCTCATTGCATACTCCAAGGCGATGTTAAATAATAAAGGTGAGAGAGGGTCTCCCTGTCTTAGTCCTGAGTTTATGCCAATGGCCTTTGATGTTTTTCCGCCTACCCTGACTCTTGCGTAACAGCCATTTATGCACGTTTTTGTTATTGAGACGAGATTTTTGGGAATACCCAATTCAATCATCGCTGCCCAAAGCGCTGCGCGATCAATTGAGTCATAGGCTTGTTTAGAATCAATAAAAATCTGGTGTACGTCTCGATTATACTCCCAATGTTTTTCAAGCAGTTGACGGATTGTAAATATTTGGTCTATAGTAGACCGACTTGGTCTAAAACCACATCGGTAATCGCCGATTATCTCTTCTGTATATGGTAGCAGTCTCCTCAACAGCACATTGGCCAGTATCTTATATACAGTGCTAATCAAAGAAATTCCCCTATAGTTCTTGCATCCCCAAGTACTATTTTAATATCGTGTCTATGAGCTGCAGTATATAGTTGGTTTAACGTGTCATAGAATTCTTCTTTCTCTATATCGGCCGCTTCTTCTCTTGGAGCGTGTACTGAAAATAGCGTTATGTTATGCCACTTTTCTCGAAGCCTTAGTACACAGACCTTTTCGTTGACATGGTTTAAAGTCCAAGATCGCTGTCCTGACTCTTTCACTGACCACGAAACCACATCCCCTCTCATTCTACTCTCATTGCCGGACCAAAGAACCAATGATTTTTCCATGTGAATTGTTCCAGATCCTATCCATCATATCTCCTGTATGGCTGTTATATCCATTTTAAGCTCTTCTAGCTGTTTTACGGCTCTCGTAGCAATTCCAGGTTTGTACCAACTCAGTACGTTCTATGTTCTCAATAGAATGTCCTTTATCCGTTGCTTACGTCTTTTTATTTGAAAATCCATCCTAATCCGAGGCAATAATAAACGAATCGTAGCAGTGCTTTTTTCTACGTATAGGTCGCTGGCCCATAGCACAACCCCCTTTTCGGAGGACCATTTCTTCCGCTCTCTCCCTAAATCGGTAATGAGTTTTTTAATTTTATCCTTTCATAACTTGCCTGGAAGTAAATTATATTAAGCGACATGCTTGCTAGAGTAATGCTGCTTCATTTTGTATTATTTTAAAATCAGAAATTGTTTTATTGCCTAACAAACACATAGGTTTACCACAGTGCATTATAAAAAAATATTCATCAGTCAAATTGTTTTCGAATTGACATCTTGATAATTTTTTTTTCTTCTGAGCAGTGAGCCGAATTTGCTTGAATATTTCCCGCGTCTTTTCTTATCAGTTGTTAGGAGGTAATGAGCTTGCACACTAGAATACTCTCGAATCGAGAGTCTCGATCGTATGCGATGCGAGCGCTTAATGAAATTATTTATCGATTTTAGTCTTTATGATATGAATAATACAGTTTTATGTTGGTTGACGGTAATTACAAATAAACCATCTTTAATTTTTTTTGCGCATTATTTGAAATTTCTCGGGGGTTACCCATGATACAAAGAAAAAGAAGATATGACATTGCGCAGGTTCAAGGCCAATGAAGTCGAATCGTATACGTCATGTGGTTCGTAAATAGAATCTAACCGCCATTTGATTTGCATTGTGTCGTGTGTTCGTGGTCGGGTTTTTATTTTATTTTGGACGAATATTTGTTTAAAATGCGTTGTTCGGTGGCTAATTGCCATACAGACTATGAGTCTAAAGACTTTAATAGAGAGATAATGTTTTTTCGGTTTCCCAACGATGAAAATCTTTGCCGGGAATGGGTAAATGCCTGCAAACGGGAGGACAAGGTGAATACGAAAAACGCGCGAATTTGCTCAAGACATTTTCACTCTGATTCTTATGAAAGAAACTTAAGATTCGAGCTTTTGGGATATTCAGCGAGAAATCGTCGCCTTCTGAAACCGGACGCAATACCCACATTGAATTTACCAAAGAAACCTATGAAGACCTCAACTAAAAAAAATAGAGAGGATCGTGCGAATAAAAGAAACCGTACCAAATTAGTGAATAGTATTCTGGAAGCTAGGTGAGTGAAATACCAAAATGTATGAATACCAAATGTATGATATGTATGTAGATTAGTCAGGGCTAAACTAACTTAAACCTATTATTGGTGTTTTGTGGTTTGTGATACTTTTTAGTAGTTATTTTATTTTATTATTTTATATTAATAGGTGAAGGTGTTAATACATAGAGAATGTTTTGTTGTAGTGAATGTAGTAATCAAGAAGATAGTTTTGCGGGTAGCACGACTAACAATAACAGTAACGATGGTGTTGGAAACATAGTTATTGTCGATGAAACCGATATCCAGCCCAAAAAAGATATTGGGTATGTGTTTATTTTTGCAATAGTTAGACTGTATTACACATTATAATATGATGTTTTGTTTTGCCTCGTGTTTGCTATTTAAGATGTTATTTTATGTATACTATTGACTCTTATCTGCCTGTGCTATATACTCATAATTTATAATTATTTTAGTACTAACACTGACATTGATGAAAGGGATGACATCATTAGAAAATTAAGAAAAGAAAATTCAGAACTAAAAAATGAAAATGGTATATTTAAAAACTTTTTCTCACACTCCCAAGTAAATAAACTAAAATATCCCAAAAAACGAGTAACCTGGACTGTAGAGGATATTTCTAAGGTCAGTATAAAAATAAATTATGAATAATTTATTAATACCAAAGAAGAGGTTTGCGGTATGCACACAAAAAAGAAAGATAATGTATTTTGTGCTGAATTTTTATGTATTTTTTTTATTTCAAAGGTGAACATGTTGACAAATAATTTCAAGAAATAATTATTTTACACAAACTATACTGTCTTCTTTCCATTTTTTTTTTCATTATTACAATAACTTTTATTTTTATTTATAGGCTATTGTTATTCACTCTGCAGGTGCCCGAGCCTATAGGCTTTTATTAAAAAAAGGCTATCCATTACCCTGTGTTTCAACACTTAGAGGATGGGCCAAAAAAATAAAGGTGGAACCTGGCATTTTAAAACAGGTAAGATAATGAAATCAGGGTGTACTAGGGGTTTTAATATACTTTGTTATAAAGTTGTTTTTTTTTACAAAATCAATTTAATTTTAAAAAAATGTGTCTGATCACAGCTTTATGGACTCTAAAAAACTTGTGTAAATTAAAATGACTTTAAAGGGCTAGTTTTTGATATCCATAAAGCTACAACATATAAAAAAACTAGAAAATTGACGGAGATATATTTTACCATTGTCCAGTGCGTTGGTCCAAATGGTATTGATTAGTTTGTCATTAATTAGCTTTTAAAAAGGTAAGATAGAAAAGTTAAATGTATTTTCCCCAAACTTATCGTCTTGCCACCAGTAAATTCTTGTTATTTTTTTCTCTAAGGTTTATTAAGGACATTGAGATGGATTTCTTTGCAGGTTTTCATGATTGTCAAACAGACCGATTTAACTGACCTACAAAGAGTGTGTGTTTTATCCTTTGATGAAATTAAAACTAGAAGTGCTTACTTATATGACAAGGTAAACGACCAGACATTGAAGCCCTATAATTATATTCAAGTAGCTACTATAAGAGGTTTATTTGGTAATTGGAAGCAACCCATTTTCTACGATTATGACTGCCAAATGACGAAAGACAAACTTTTTGAAATCCTTAAGTTCATAGAAAAGGCAGGATTCCCTGTCGTTGCAGTAGTAAGTGACTTAGGTGGAGGTAATCGTGGTTTGCACAAAGAATTGGGAATTACTACAACACAAACTTGGTTTATAAATCCACTATCCAACCAAAAGGTGTTTGTATTTGCAGACGTTCCACATTTGATCAAATTATTAAGGAATCACTTTGTTGATCAGGGTTTTATTTTAAATGGCAAAGAAATCAATAAAACCATTATAGAGAAACTAATAGGCATCACTAATTCCAGTGACCTAAATATAGCTCACAAAATTTCGATGGATTCTATAAATGTTAAAGGCGCCCAAAGGCAAAAAGTGAAACTGGCAACAAAACTATTTTCCCATACCGTTTCAAGAGCTCTTACAAGATGTGGAATGCTTGGAGAATTTGGGGATGAAAATTGGATGGAGTGTGCAGAATTTTTTAAGGATGTAAGTTGGATGCTAGTTTTTGTATAATACTGGTATGATCTAACGTCAACTTTGTGATTAATGGTATTTTGTTTTTAGGTAAATGACTGGTTTGACGTTCTCAATGTAAGAGTGCCTGAAGAAGATAGCAGAGAAAGAAAAAAAGCTTACGGCCTATCACTTGAACTTCAAACCAACATTTTAGATAAAATGAGCAATATCATTTCTTCTATCAGGGTTAAAGGTAAAAATACATTATTACCTTTTCAAAAGGGAATTCTGATTACCAATTCATCCTTAAAAATGCTGTATGAAGATCTTAAAGAAAGAAACGGTATTAAGTACCTCCTCACCTACCGTTTGAATCAGGATGTGCTGGAAAATTTTTTTGGTGTCATAAGATCAAAGGGAGGTTTACATGACCATCCAAACCCCCTTGAATTTAAATATCGCCTTAGAGCGTATATTTTAGGAAGAAATGAAGGAGCCTTATTCAGTGAAGGTAATACTCAAAAATTAAAATAAGTAAAACTCAAAGTCTCAAACACATTAAAGATTAATACATTAAAATAAAACAAGAATATAAGACAAATTAAAATTTAAAGATTAAAAAAATGTGAAACATGTTAAAATGACATAAACAACCTATTTCTATACGTAACAATAATAAATAAATATAATAATAAGCATACCGGAGTAACGTTTTATTGTTTAACACATCACTGACTTAGGTCTAAACTTTCAGTTTTATTTATTTTAATTTATATTAAAATCTGTTTCTTTGAGAAAATTCACAAATTCTTTGATTTAAGGTAATACTCAGACAGACGACACCCCCGATTTGGAAACAGAAAATGTTTTAAGTAAAGATCATTTTCGACATCTAGTTACAGAAGACCCTCCAATTTCTGATGCTTTAAACCAAGAACTGGACTCCATACCTTATGATGGTTTACAAAATTTAGCGGGGTTTATCTGCCACAAGCTAAAGAAGTCAGAACCAACAGCGTCTACCTCCACAAATACTCTAGACAATTCTTTAACATGGGTTGATCATTTGTCTGAAGGTGGTTTGGACAAACCATCTGAGGAAATGATGCAGCACATAGAAAAATTGGAGACAATTTTTAACAATGTTAATGCTGATAACCTGCATATTTGTAAGGGATATATCAGTTATTTAATTGACCGCAGTTCTAATGTGGATTGTAGCCTAAATGTAAAAAAAATATTTTTTAGATCTCGAATGTTTTTCCGCATGAGGAATTTAAATAAAGAATTGTTAGACAGAGATTTTTCAAAAAAAAGAAAAATGTTAAAAACTGTTAAATAATGTTTTTTTTATTATTGTATTATTTATTATTTTGTTAGTATTGTTAGCTAGTTAGTATGCAGACTCAGACTAAGAGTCCTGAACTAAGGCTTATTTTAATATTCCATGTATTTTTGTAAAAAATCAAAATAGTCCCTTTTGTTTGCATAATTAAACTTGTAATTATTTTAGTGATCCTTATATTTTCATTACATTAGGTTTTTGGAAAACTATTTTTTGTAAAAACCCAGTTTTTACAAATGGATATCAAAATATATTTTTAAAAAGTTTTTTTTCTATTTGCATCGCATTTAATACAATAGAGTCATCAATAATCATCATTATTAATAAAATAAAACAAAACATCATATTATATTTTGTTTATCGTTTTATCTATTTTTTTCAGTACCCATAAATAAATATTTTTATACCTGTGTTTTTTTTATCCCAATCAAAATAGTTATTTTATGCGATAAGTGTGTGAAGTTATGATTTTTTGACGAATGTGAAAATCACATGAGTCAAAAAAGGTAGTATTTTACACACTAGTAGCATACAAATTTTTTTCTAAAACCAAAAAAATCGTAGCAAAATTTCCAAATTTTTCAATTCCTTTACACACTAGTGTAAAGTAAATTTGACATATTTTTAAAACTGACATTTGTCAAAATATTAAAATTTTTCAATTACTTTACGCACTGTTTTAAAATGTTACACGTCTTGAACAGTGCGTAAGGTGAGTACTTTACGCACCGTTGTAGAAAAAATAATTTATGTAAAAGCAATACCTAAAAATAATAATATTATTATTATCTTTGGTAAAAGTAATTAGTGATTCTGATTCCATTCTAAAAGAAGGGTATGTTTATCTATTAATGTTCTTGAGAAATAAAAAAACACCCTTTTCAATCACATAAGGACTTAATTTGTATTTTTTTTCTATACATTTTATTTTTTAATTCATCATAAATACTTACCTACCCGGTTGTGAAGAACGGTATTTTAGCCTATTACCGTTCACGAGATACAAAAAACCACCCCAATTAACCCCCTAGGGGTTAAATTTGTAGTTTTTTTCTATAGTCTTTTTTATCTTATCATAACTACCCGATTCTAAATGAATGGTCTCTTTACCTATCACCTTCTCCAAATTCAAAAACTGCCCCTTTCAACCCCTTATGGGGTGAAATTATCATAATGTATTGATTATGTATTGTCACAAAAGCTTAATGTGTGTACAAAATTTAAAAATAATGGAAATAATAAAAATGGTTGAAAAAGCTGTTACAAGATTGAAACAAACAAACAAATATACTGGTCAAGTTAAATAAAACCCTTTTAAAAGCGAAAAATAGTACCCTCTTTTTCTTAAAACCTACTGTATTTAACTATTTTTATTTATTTCTACTCATATGTTTAAATGTAACTGTTTATTTTGATATAATCATGTTATTTAATATTTAATCCGCAAATCTAGTTCACTATAGCTACTTTTTGATTACCTCAGGAAGCTGTAAAATATTCTCTCGTATAAAATTATTGTATAAAACGTACCAGTATAGATAAATCGTCAACATTTGTTCATGTTTAAAGTTCATATCTAACTTAATATGCAGAAAACCACGAAAAATCCCATATCCCAATATGTTAAATTTAAATTTTACGAACCGCGTGACGTCATGCGCGAACTGGACAAATTTGTGACCGCGATTTAGCATATCTTGTTTTCTTTGTATCATGGGGGTTACCTATATGCCGGGTGTCAACGAATTTATTAGAGAGGCCATAACTTTTAAAGTATTTGATGTATCAAAACGAAATTTGGTATAGGTAAATGGTAAGAGGAGAGTTTTTGCATAGTTTTTACTTTCCGGTTTCACCGGAAATAGTTTCGATTTTTTAAATGGAACACTCTGTATATTTTTACATTTTTGATTCATGAGACAATTCTGAATCAGAATGTGACATTTTAAAAACTTTTTACGCCTACTTGACTTTTGAATAACCATTTTTAAAATTACATCTAGCTGACCATGACCTGACGCAAATTAATCTAAGGACCTGAAATGACAGAATAATAATAAAAGCTGTTAAAATCAAATTTTTGTGTCTAACTATTTTTTTTTTTTAAATGGCCACCCTTTTTCACTTTTTGAAAAGAGTCTAACAGTACTTACTTTTTTGCGATTGGATTAAAAATGAGCTCAAAAATTAAATATAACTAAGAAAAATACTCGATAATCAATTATTTACTTTTATCAAGTGTGCCATGGATAGCCATGCTGGATATTAAGTAGGATTTTTTGTTTTGACAGTGACACTTACCTGTTCTTTCAGAGTAGACATAAGATTTCCTTATTTTTGTTTTCAAAAGTCAAAATAATGTATACTGAAAGTGAAAAAGTCGATATGTTATTAATATTTGGAGAATGTCATAAAAATTCAAGGAATGCTGCTGAGTTGAATGCTCAGAGATACCCCCGACCGGCAACAACCAGTCCATCAGCATTTTCCATATCTCGAGAATCGTTTTAGGCATCAAGAAGGAAATCAAGTGGCGGAAGGCAGATTTATTATAAATGAAGAAATGGAGATTAACGCTCTTGCTATTGTTGAAGTTGATAAAATTGTTTCTTTAAGAAAAATTAATCACGAACTGGGTTTAAGTCATGAATCAGCTATAAAAATACTAAAGAAACACGGATATCGAGCTTTTAAGTACCAGTTACTCCAACATTTGTATCCTGACGATGGCAATAGACGGGTATTGTTTTGTGATTGGTTGCTCCAAAATTGTAAAATTGACCCAAATTTTATCAACTTTATCTTATTTTCTGACGAATCCAGATTTACTAATAATAGTATGTTTAACAAGCAAAACACTAGTTACTGGGCCCAACAAAATCAACATGAAATGAGTAGGAAAATTTCAAAAAAGGTTTGGTGTCAATATCTTGGCCGGTGTCGTTGGTAACAGAATGATTGGGCCAATTTTATTTCAAGGCCAATTAACAGCGGTTAGGTACTTAGGCTTTCTCCAAAATTAAATTGAGCTACATCTTAATGATCTACCTTTAGAAGTTTTACGCCTCACAATACCAGAGAAGTCCTTAATTATTTAATTGAACATTTTAATAATAAAGTTATTGCAACCAATTTTATATTTTTTTCTTAATTTTTAAAATGTCACATTCTGATTCAGAATTGTCTCAGGAATCCAAAAATGTAAAAATATACAGAGTGTTCCACTTAAAAAATCTAAACTGGAGTCATTTCCGGTGAAACGGAAAGTGAAAAATATGCGAAAACTCTCCTCTTTGTGTACCATTTACCAATACCAAATTTCCTTTTGATACATCAAATACTTTAAGAGTTATGGCCTGTCTAATAGATTCGTTGACACCCGGGTATACTTTATAAGGCAGTCCTATCGTGCAGGTCATACGATTTATCAACGACAAACTTTTTAAGTTTGATTTTCTTTTATTACGTGTAATTATATCCTCCGCATAAAATCCGGAAGATGAATTAGATAGACCTATGATATATTCATATGAAAAAAGAGGATAAACATATAAATACCAGCAGTTGCAAAAAACTTTGAGCGATGTCACTGCAAAGTCAGAATGACAAGTCAGTGACAAAATGAGTAATAGCAAAACAATTTTCGGGTTTTTTGCATCCACAAGCGAAAGAAATGGAATTAAATCTAATAAAATATTACGAAAATGAAAATTCACCGGCAAATATCCAGGAGACAGTAGCAAAAGCTCTGGGAATCGGTATAAGGACTGTGCAGAAAATTGTGCATGAAAAAAAGCATACTACCTTTAATTTGAGGATGCATATGGGGGGATGTACGCGTGTAAAGGCTTTGTCATCAACATGTGTAGATTACTTATGTACTAATTTTGAAAAAAATGTTGTGGAATGTTGCATTGTACCTGCTGGTCTGTCGGACCATGACGCCATATTGTGTACTATTAATACTGGGCTTGCTACAGAGCCAAAGTTGCGTAAAAAAAGTGACGAATATATAATGACTCCAGTTATAGAAGGTTTTCCCAAATGTGTACCGAAATGAATTGGAGTAGCATATTGGACTTCAATGATTCTCTTGACCAATGGCACCATTCGATTTTGAATATTTTTAATAATGCATTTCCACAAAAATTTATAAAGAATAAGAAGAGAAAGCGGGGTTGGTATACAGCAGGCCTAAGGGTTTCAGCCAAAAATATGCGTTCCTTGCTTGCTCGTAAGTTTGCATTACATAGTAATCATGTTATTGCCTATTACAATAGGTATCGCAGCATATATAGGAGTACTATTAGAATGGCAAAAAAACTGTGTTACGCTAGAAGACTTGATTGTTCATCTAACAAGCCGAGGGAAGCGTGGAAAATAATCAATGAGTTATGACATATCAAAGACATAAGCAAACAACATCAACTGATGACATGGATTCGCATAAGCTAAATTCATTTTATTGTTCGATAGCTGCTGGTCTTGCTAGTAAGATGACAGATCGCGGCGATCCTATTAAATATTTGGAAGGAAAGAATATAACAGAGTCGTTTTACTTTACTCCTGTTGACATTGAGGAGATACAGCAAATATTTGGGGAGATCAGGAATAAGCATTCTTCTGGCTGGGATGAGCTGTCTTTGAGAGTTTTTCTTTTACTCCCCAATGAGGCTTTGAGGGTCCTAACAGAGTCTATAAATACATGATTCGTTGTGGGGGAGTTTCCGGCATGTTTAAAAAAAGTAACATTATCCCTGTGTTTAAGGGTGGTGATTCACAGGATCCCTCGAAATATAGGCCAATATCGCTTCTTCCAACATTGTCGAAGATAATTCAGAAGTTAGTAAAGAAGAGAATGATCTCCTTTTTGCAAAGGCACTGCATACTTACATCAGAGCAGTTCGGTTTTCGCGACTTACTAGGTACTGGGGACGCAGTGTTCCATTTCCTGGAGAACCCTTACCTGCATTTTAACGACGGAGAGGCGGCAGCTGCGGTATTCTGTGAATTATCGAAGGCATTTGACTGCGTGAGTCACGGAATATTGCTTCAAAAGCACGAAGTGTAGTGCTTTCGAGGCATCGCGCTGGAGTGGTTTACTTCATATTTAAATGGCCGTACGCAGGCTGTGAGGAGCAGCAGTGATGTATCTGAACCTCTGGAGGTTAGCGCGGGCATACTGCAGGGCTTTGTGTTGGGACCATTATTGTTTTTGCTCTATATTAATGATTTACCATCACTTAGGATTAGAGGTTCCTTCACAATTTTTGCGGACGACACAACTATATTATGGCATGACCCATGTGTTTACAGGTTACACGGGGATATGGCTGAGGATCTGATGGAAGTAAAAAAATGGTGTGACGCGAACTTGTTGGCCCTAAACATATCCAAGACAAATCTTCTGAGCTTTAAGTGTAACCTCAGTGACGTAGCTCTGTGTGATCAGTTAGTGAGAACTGTCCCGGTAGCAAGGTTTTTAGGACTTCATATCGACAGCGAACTGAAATTTGAACAACATATAATGAATATTTCAAAAAAGATTTCCTCAGGATGCTATGCTATTAGGGTTATTTCTAGAAAACTAGATCTTGGTACAACAAGGAACGCGTATTTTGCCCTTATTGAAAGCCACCTCAGACATGGTATAGCTTTCTGGGGATCTTGCTCGCAAACGCTGTTCAACTCTGTTTTTATCTTACAGAAAAGAGCAGTAAGATACTTGTGCAAGGCTGGATGTAGAGATACCTGTAGACTTTTATTTGTCCAACAAAAAATATTGACCCTGCCAAGCATTTTTATCTTTGAAACGGTCTCATCGATGTTTAAAAAGTTTAGGAGTGAAATTAACTCCCATGTCTCGGCTTACAATACCAGTACATTAACTCAAAAGTCAATATTTTATAATAGTAAAAAACTTTTTAATAAACTGCCTTTACCGATTCAACAGAAAACCTGTTTCCGGAGACAGGTTAAAAAAGTATTGGTTGGGAAAGCCTACTATACGGTAAATGAATTTTACTGAGACAATTTTATGTAGTTTATCTTTCTATGTTCTATTTGTCACAATTGACCATAAATGTGAATGTGTTTTATACTTTGTATTATAGTCCCTCCATTTTTTTGTATTTGTATTTTAATTGATATTTTAAATATTTATTGTGTTGTCATTGTTACATGTATGGTATTGTTGGTCCAATTTTATATTAGTTATTTACAGCTTAAACAAATTTTAATTTTATTACTTAGATTTTGATTAGTGTTTTAATGCGCTTTGTTCATGAGATGTGTAAATCTTCTAACAATAAAGCTTATTTGATTTGATTTGAAGAAGATTAAGAAATGTACACGAAAAAAGCCAAAGACAGAAGACTTAAGTGACAATGTAACAATGGATGTTCGTAATGCAATTTACGATTTATACACATCAAAAACTAATATAACCCTTCAAGTTTTAAAAGAAGCTTTAAAAAATCGAGGCATATTGGAAATTGAACTAAAATTTAGAAAAGTGGTATTTTTATTTATTATTACGGGAAAATGGACATGCGGTTTTACGAGTGCCTCCATACCATTGCCAGTTTAACGCAATAGAATTAATATGGGTGGGGGCAAAATCATATTACGAGAAACAGGTGAACGATGGTCTTACATCAGATGAAGTGCAAATTGTTTGGCAAGATTCATTAAATTATATTACGCCGGAGTACTGGAAAAAATCTGTGGAACATAGCACCAATGATCATTGCGCCATTTGAGGACGCCTCAGAAGATCAGGACTTTTTAAGTGATGATGATATTTTTTAGTCTATAATATTAAAAAGTTTCTGAAGGATTATATTAGTATTTGACGTGTATAAATCATAAATTGCATTATGAATACCCATTTTTGCATTGTAACTTTTTGGATTTGTTCGTGTACATTTCTACATCTTCGGAAGTAAATTATGTTTTTTTCTTCACGCACAAGTTTCTGTACATTCCTTATACCGATTCTCAAAGCTTTTGCAACTGGCTCCTGGATATTAGGCAGTGAATTTTAATTTAAAACTTTTTTTATTAGATTTGACATAATTTTTTTGCCTACTTTTTTTAGTTCATTTGTAATTTTGTAGGCAATAAATAAATTTTTTTATTAATTATAAGACAAAATTTGATATATAAAAATCGGTAAAATCACTTACCAGAAACTGCATGGCCCTTAATTTTATATTAATATATATATATATATATATATATATATATATATATATATATATATATATATATATATATATATATATATATATATATATATATATATATATAGCCTGTATTTTTCGCATGGATGGCCCTTAATTTTGGATTGAAATTTGAAGAAACCGGATAAGTAGTTTTTTTAGCTACGCCGCGAACAGACAGACTGACGGACAGACATACCTACAAACAGACGGAATTGAAAAAACGTGTTTTCCGGCATCTAGGGACCCTTAAACGTAAAGATCTGAAAAAATCTCACGAGAGAAGTAATAACTAATTATCTTATGTTTTTTAACAAAAGTGTATAATATTTTGGCAAAATAATTTTTTTTGTTATCTCAATACAAAAAAAAACAAGTTTTCTTTGCAAAGGGGTGGCCTGCATTTAAATAAATGACACTGTATAAGTGAAAAGATTTTTAAGTTAAGCGGGGCTCATAATTTCTGGTGATTGATAAAAAAATGTAACTTTCATTAAGTGGCAATATAAACAGAACATATCCTGACATTTTGTGTATTTTTGTTTTTGTTAACCAAAAAATTTTAACCAAATACATATTTAGCGAATTTTCTTATTTAGTCCCTCGGCAATTAATATATAAAATAATATTAAGTGGCATCTTAATAATATTGCGTAATATAATTAAAAACAAATTATTTTCTTTCTCCCTGTATATTTGTAAATAGCCCATCGAGATTTAATAGCTCGATAAAAGAAACACACAACATTTTGGTATTCACTGTGTTTTCTGATTTGATTCATAATGTTGGTAACCTTTGGACCCGCACGATAAGACCGTATTTCACTTTAGCAAACAAATTTTTGAAACAACGATTAGTTAGGGTAATAAATCGTTCGAAAATGTGATCCAAAATCGGCTTTTAAGATCTACCTGATCCGAGATCTCTGTTTCCGAAAAACCCTATAATCGATAAGTGTTTACGTTATTACAAATAGCCAAAAGCTCCCTGAATGTTACATGATCGGTGTTCCCCTAGACTCTTCATTAGTGGATATATTTTCAATAATTTATTTTTATTATTTTTACTTAATGTCAACCATCATTAAATTATTTAAATAAGCGTTATTAATTATCAACTAAAAAAGTAAGTTGCAAAATTATACACGATCAATTACTGGCTCGCAAATGACCAAAACTTGTTAACTCACTCATCAATTAAACGAAGTTTTTATTACAAATTTCCTCGGTATATATTCATTTGTACTTAATTTGTCTTATGAAGGTCGTGTATTGCAATAGGTTTCTATTGAGTAAATATATTGTAATTTTTATTATTAAAAAGCAGTATATTAAAATTTTTTTAGCATGCAATTTTATATCAAATAGCGCACTTATTGGTCTAGTTGAGAGATCGACAACCCGTGGGCTTTTTTTGCTGGCTCGTGTTTTAAAAAAAAACTAAAATTTCTTTTAGATGGACATCATATCCTAATAACCTCCCAAGCTACTCACTATTCTTTCTAAGATTTGTTAATTCGATTCGTCCATTCATATGAATGAACGAATGGGCGAATCCAAAAAATTTCGGTTAGGTTAGATGTGCTAAAATATCAAATCAGAAATCGCATTAACAGACAGCAGTGGTAATTTCAAAATCGGTTTTTAGGGCTCATGGGAAAAGCAAATAAGTATGTACTACATAAGCGAAAATCAGATAAGTCATCGATTTGGTTTTATTTCTTAATTGAATCTGATGGCGAGACAGTAAAATACAAAGTGTCCTGTAGCATTACAAACAAAAGAAGGGCCTACCAAGGGTTTGTTTTTTGTTGACTATTCCACTCTATTGTTTTAAAATGGCAAATTGGCATAACAACGGCCTGTTTTCTGCAGCCAAAACTCATACCTGGACAAAATTCTCCCTACCTGGACAAAATCAACAAGATGGATTTTCAGTGACAAAGTTTTGTTGGGTTAAAGTAAAAAATTGATCTTGTCATTTTGGCAAGTGTCACCTAGGTCAAATATCCTTGGTTACCAATTTAATTATTCTATTTATTACAATACAATTCTTGAAAATGAGTTCGGACGCAGGTTCATCCAGATTCGAAAAAGAATCGTTAAAAAATATAGAAAATATAGTTGCTAACAATATGCCGATCAATAGCGTAAAAACTAAAATAGTTTTTCCAGTTTTGTTCGGAGAAGCATTACAAATTAAAACACGACATAACCCCCGAAGAAGTAGCAAGCAAACATTCTGGAGGATTAGGCTTCAATATGAGAAAACAAAACGGTGAAGATTACAAAGAATCAAGCATAAAATCAATATGGAACACTACCGCTCAAATTATTCAAGAAAACTATTTAAAAGAGTTTTGAATTAAAATTGATCCCTTTACCGAAATTCGCTTTAAAGCAGCAAGGTTGGCCCGAGACACTAAGCGAAAACTACTCGAAGCTTCCCAAGAAAAAAGGAAAGTGAGCTTTAAGGCTTTCACTACTGAGGAATTACTTTCGATGGTAGGTAGCTATGATGAAGATAACCCAGATGGCCTACAAAAAAAATTCTTTTAAATTATATTATTAATTATATAATTTAAAAAATGCCTAAATTTCCAAAAAAATTTTTTAGGGTTCATCGATCTGAGAAAGGGGTAATTATAAATCCTGGGTGGCGTAATTACCCCCCCCCCTTCGCGATGCCAGTGAAACATATCCCCATACCTAAATTCAACTGTGTAACCTATATTATATTTTGTCTAAGTTGGCTATGATTTTAAACAAACAAATATATTGATTTTGACGTTTTTCCCAATTAAATTTGCTAATGTGAGCATATATACATATATACAATATATACATCAAGCTGTATATTGCTTAATTTACGCCAAACAAAAGGAAATAAAGCTGAAACAAAAATGATTAGGTATATTTAAATTAACAGCTGAACATAAGTTTATTGGGAATATTCCTAACGTTGTTTATGTAAATTAATCTTTATTCGCCAATATTTATCCAAAAACAATTATTAAATAAAAAACAAATCATAAGCTTTTATTTATAACCCGTCTCGTTAAACCAACAAATAAACAATAATTACGTTATCACTAAAAGAGTGTCTCGGCTTAATTATTGTAGTTTCACGTGATAGATCTGCAAACTTCTAGCGAATTCACGTGGGTAGCTTATGTATAGGATAGATTAACACAGAAAAGAAGACACAAAAAGAATCGATAATGCATTGGGAATAAACCCATTACTGTTACTGACTAGGAAGATAGCAAAACCGTATTCTTTATGTAGATTAATATTGTATACGCCAAATATTATCGTGAACGTAAGCAATAACTCAATTTTTTCTAAGGAGGCCATGATTTATTTATAACAAAAGTGGGCTTTGACTTTGACGTTAAATTCAAAGTATCAAAGTTGTGTGTTGTGTTTTAATAAGTAGTACGCTTGTATCTCAATAAAATCATAAATTCGACACACAAATTGTGAAAGACCTGTTGAAAGTGGCCGGTATTCCCTATTCAAATGAAAAAAATTTGGTTTGTTAGCCCTGCACTTGCAGTCACACAGAAACGGCGACATTACCTCAGCAGGGTGTTTGGAGATGTACCCCGAACGCCGGCAGCCTCATAAAACCTAATTCAGAAAAACCGTAGTTAATTTAATTAACCACGGAGCCTTCAAACAACCGAAGCAGATACAATATTGACAATGAAAATCGCGACAGAAATATTTTACGATCTATCAACGAAAACTCTAGTGTGCCAAAATCGACGATACAGAGAGTGTTAAAAAAGAATAAGTGCCATTCATACAAACCCATAATAGGTCAAGGACTTAAGGAAATTAATTTTCCAAGACGACTACGCTTCTGTGAGTGGTATACTAGGAAGTATAACGAAAATCCGGATTTAGTAGGTTTACGAATTATGGAGTTTTTAATAAGCACAACAGTCATCATTGAGTTGTGGAAAATTTTACGAAGTGGCAGAAAGACAAGTCTATAAACCAGATTTGGAAGTAACGTTTGGTGTGGGGTCATTGGTAATTTAATCTAACTTACCTTTTTTAATTGGGCACTTATTTATAAATTATTAATGAATTCAGGAAATCGTCTTATAGAACCATTTTTGTTTGACTACATCTAAACGGAAATACACTTGCCAGGATTGTACTAAAAACTATGACCAATGGTCAAAAATGTCTCGATGCAAATTGAATTCATTATGCAAATCTGTAAATTAATGTAACACAAGTACGAAGTAGTTAAGAACTTATTTAGATTCTTTTAGTTCATGTTGTATTGAAAATTAAATGCTTTTAATGCATTACTTATTAACGTAATTTTGTGACAAATAAATCATGGCATCTTCCTCTAAAACTTTTCCCATTTAACCTTTGCTTGAAAAAAATTTATTTTAAAGCTCAGGTTCAAAGTGTTCCGAACCCTAAACCTAGGTTAAAATGTTGGACATCCCTAATAAAATAATTAATTACTGGTCTCTATGGCACTTAAATTTTTGTTACAATCACGGTAACTAATATTATACAAAAAGCGTCATCTATACATATTTATAGAGAATCACCAATACAAACTGTCAAAAATAAAAATGATTAGTAGCATTCGTCCCACTAAAAAGGATAACATTAAATTTTGATACAGCAAGGCTATTATCAACCGTTGTCATTTATTTCTGACCACTAAAAAAATAACTACATACTACACAGAACCTAACATTTTTATTCCAACTTAGTTATTAATAAATAAAAAGTTAAAATCGAAATATTGTTGTTTGAAAATAAATTTTAACTGGTGCAATTTTGATAACAGTGCTTGTTACAGGTATCGGCTGCAGCTGGTAGTTGGTTCACAACCGTAGAAAACTATAAAAAAATTTTCAAGTATCATTTTGGCGAAAACTATTAAATTTACGATAATAACATGTTATACAAACAATATCCAGAATTGCAAGCCGAATCCAAAAATGAAATAAAAAATACAGGGTTACATTTAAAAATGCAAAATTGGAATACGCCCAACTTTTTTGAACCACTCTGCATAGTGAACGCTCGTCACAAAATAAAGTTCTCTGAATATTAAAAATATTTTATATAAAGTTTTTTTCTATTCTCAGCTATCACAGAAATAAAAGGAGGGTCTCGCTTGCCAGACTTACCCTGTATATGGTTATCTGCATTTTATATGTTCATTGTATATGCCTATATTAAATATTTGTAACAAATAATTCAAACATAAAAACTGATCTTTGATTGGATTTAACGCAGTTAAAAATAGTTGAATATTATATAGGCAATATATAATATTCTTATGCCTACGACTACCTTGAAAATGCCCCCGACTGAGAAGAATTACTAGACGAATGCAGACAAAAAAAGGCCCGGCAGATACTGTCTACCTTTTCCGGTAGATGGCGCGATGAGTTTCCAGTAGAATTCTAATAACATTGAGAGCATTCACCACATCGTCCAGAAATGTTATTGAAGAAAAACATATTGGTTTTATAGAAAAAATACGCAATAAAACAATACAAAAACAGTCTTGAAATGTTTCGATCATTTCAAAAGAAAATCACGTAAATTCGTTCCCACGAACTTGCTGAAAAATCTGACTCAGTGTTAAAAATATATAGATACGTTTGTGGGAATTTGGGGGAATATTTCCGGAAAATTTCCTTGGAAACATTAAAAAAAAAGGAAAGTTTCCCAAACCGATTTATTTCTTCGCGGAAAGTTTTCAAAGAAGGAAAGGTTTTAGCATTTATTTCTTACTAAAACATAACCACCTTCCGTTCGAATATTACATATTATTGGCATTGCAATTGCGTCTGAAATATTTCAGCTATTCTGTCATCGTGAGATTCCAACAAAAATTGTATAAATTATTTAAATCTAATATTAGAACGTCATAATTAAAACTGTTATATAAACAGCAAAATTTGAAAACAAATTGGCATGTCAAGCTCGTTTTCATGGAATAGCCGCCTTCGTTCGATGTAGCATTTATTTATCTTCATTACAAAATATTTCGTGGTTATTTTTAAAAGGAGTTTTGAAAGTCCTGAATCAACTTAAAAATAGCAAACAGAGGTGTATTAGGCTTGTCTACTTAAATAACATATTTAAAATGTAAAAATAGGTTATTATCTTTCAAGGAGTATAAATACATTTTCTACTGATATATGATAATTACTGATGTCTCAATAAACCGGAAAAGTTGTAACGTCATTTTTTAGGTTAGTGCTGATAAAGTGCGGGACACGAAAGAAAACCAGGCGGTCCTTAAAGTAAAGGTTCATAGACTTAAGCAAGCGGAAAAGTAAAATTTGTGTACGCCAATAAATTGTATGCTATTTTATTTGTTGTAATAGTTTGCCGCTTCACCTATGTGAAGTGAAAGTGCGCCAACTAAGCGGTACGGAAAATTAAATCGAGGATTTAGTAAATTTCGCACTGGTCCACTTGTAATTGGGATGTGCCTAGAGTCTCCATGCACTTGCCGCTAGAAGTTTCTAGCTTCTACATTTCGAGCATTTGTTTTCATTTCTATATAAATGCGTTGTGTTGAATTTTAATTATTATTTCGAAGTAACGATGGCGAGCAAAAGAGGAAAAACAATTCGAAGCGATGCACGTGAAGTTATTGCGAGCGTTATAGAAGCCTGTACTATAGAAGCTGAAAATAATAGTTTGACTATTCCAATTCAAAATCGAACAAAACGCTCTGCATTTTATACTGGTGTTTCTGAAAGTAGTGTAAGAAAAATTCAAAGCGAACATAATGATCGCTCATGTTCTACTTCACCTTTAAAATCTCCTGGTAAAAAAAGACCCCGATTATCATACAAAGATAAAATTGACGATGGTGATTTTCAAGTAATTCGACGAACAATAGAGGATTTTTATAGAAACTTGAAGGTTCCGACCTGCAAACCCCTACTTCGTGCTGTAAAGAACAAAATAGATTTTCCGTACGGGTATAAAACCTTAAATCGGCTTTCACGATCAAATGGTTTTGTTTGGCGCAAGTGCCAAAATAAACGAAAATTGCTCATTGAGGGACCAAATATTTTTCACTGGCGGGTGAAATATCTATCAACTGTAAGGCAATATAGGCAAGAAGGACGCAATATTGTGTATCTAGACGAAACCTGGGTAGATAATGATATGGAAAGTGAACAAATGCTTGCAAAGTGAAAGTGTTACAGGTGTTGTTCAGGGAATCCGCTCTAATAGTCGCTTTATTGTAGTTCATGCTGGTTCATTCATCGTGGCCTAAATCGAACAATCTTGTATGTGATCCAACATGGAGAAAACATCAATTATATGAAGTAATATCAGCCAACAAGCCTAGAGAAAAAAAGTATAAAATTGACGGTCTTTTACGTAACCTCGGTCGTACACCTTTAAGGCTGCCTCCATACATGTGCGACCTCAACCCTATTGAACTTGCATGGGCAGGAGTAAAAAAATATATTCGAGAGCGCAACGCCGGTGAACTTTCAATTGAAGATTTAAATAAAATAACATTAGAAGCGATTGACTCAATATCGGCTGAAAATTGGAAAATGAATGTTAAACATGTTCGCTCTATTGAAGATAAATACTGGGAAGTAGATGGCAAAATTGAAACGGTTATTGATGATTTAGTTATCACACTGGGATGTTCAAGTAGTGACGACGAAACCTCATCATTTTCAGAGGAAGACAACGATTTAGAAAGAATCGAATCATTAGAAGCACAACCGTCAACCTCAAAAATGGCTTAGTTTTTTTCATATATTTTGTAAAATTGTTCATAAAGTAGCTGTCAATAAACTGCTTCAAAATAATTAATTTTCTGTTCAATACCGAGTGTCAAAAAATATCTAATATGGCAATTAATATTTGAAAAACTACAGAACTCATATTTTTCCAAAATTAACACATCAATGTAGTTATAGTAAGGGAGCCAGCACTGATTCCAGTGAATAAGTTTTATCAAAGTTTTAACTTATGCTGTTAGACTGTGGGCTATTCGGGTATGCCAAAAGTGAGCGTTTGTCTCCGTCTGTCATATTACTTTGTACAGGGGGCGTCATTGTGAAGTACTATGCAGGGCGTTTCCTAATTGCGTGCTAATGTTAAAGGGGGGTGATTTTTGGACCTTTTTAAGAAAAAAATTTAATATGAACCTAACAGTCTTAACTTTGGAGATACAGGGTTTTAAAAAAACATTTTTTTTAAATCCTAATTCTGATGCTATTATAGATAAATAACTGTGTGAAGTCTGATACACGTCTTTTATGCATAAAAGGACATTTTCTATTAACAATCAATTTTTGAAATTTCTACCAGTGGGGTGCATATGTAATTAACCTGGGTAAATCCGTATGCTCCTTCATGCATAGAAGACCTGTATCAAATTTCATGCAGTTATCTACAATAGCATCAGAATTGGGATGAAAAAAAAATGACAAACGGAGACAGACGGCCACTTTTGGCATACCCGAGTAACCCAAAGTCAAACTGCATAAATTAAAATTTTGATAAATCTCGTTCTGCCCTTGTAAAATCTGGACTTGTAAATCTTTTATCACTATACTGGGTGGTCCAATAATAGTGGACGTAGGCAGTAGCCCGGGAACCGTTAATGAAAGAACTCAAGAAAAAATATATTTATAGGTAAATCGATCAATAAAAATCAAAATTAAATCATTTCAAAATTCGAAAGTTCGCCGTTTTTGCAACACAAAAGAGATATAGAAGTGCGGTACACGAAAGAAAACAGACAAATATAGATAAAGGTTCATTAAGCATAGTTACATTTTTTAATTATCTGAAGTGCGTAAAGTCAAAAAGGAGTGCCATATTATTTAAAGAACTACGGGACACCACTGGTTTAAAGAGATTTCTTGGCCGACCTTCCTAAACCGAATGACTCCGCCCGGTTTTCTTTCGTGTCCCGCACTTTACACCTGCCTGGTTGCATAAAATGATTTGCTCCATGTCAATCTACGTATGAATATTTTAACGACGAAATTATCCTAATTAAGAATATTTAGTGAATTTCCACTATTAAACTCAAAACAAAATACAAACGTGAACGCAACGAAAATCCCAAACTTTGTTACCAACTCATTTATGCAAAAAATCATCCAAGACGTGATGGGCAGTAAAAGGGGGATGACCTAAAAATATCCCAAAATATTCTCACAGACTCACGTGTTTTGTTTTCGATCTATCCACAAGCTGTCATTGGGAAATAACACTGTGGGGGAAGTGAGGTAAAGGGGGGCGGCAGAATCTAAGATAAATTTTTTTTATAGAAATATTAATACAGATTCTTTTAAATCCCTGTCCTTTTGCGCTGTCCTTTTGCATACCTTATGAGGTTTTATTACTCTATTGATTACATTTATTTCTCATTACTTCTTAACAAGTGATAAGAAAAGACGCGGGAAAATTTTCAAGCAAATTCATCTCACAAGAAAAAACAATCTATCAATATGTTAAAAAAGCGGAGAGTGGACATAGAATGACGTCAATTTCAAAACAAATGGACTAATGAATACTTTTGTATCATGCTCAGTGAGTGATAGACCTATGTGTTTATTGTGCAATCAAACAATTTCTGTTTTAAAAGAATACAATATGAAACAGCATTACTCCAGCAAGCATTTCTCTCAATATAATTTAATTACGGGCCAGTTAAGAAAGGATAAAAATTAAAAAACTCATTACCGGTTTAGGGAAACAGCAACAAATGTTCCATTCACAAAGATTAAATCTAGACAGTGTTGTTAAAGCTAGTTTTATAGTTAGTTCCAAATTAGCAAAAATATCGAAGTTATTTTCTGAGGAAGAGTTTGTTAAACAGTGGCTAGTAGATGTTGCATAACTTTTGTGCACAGACAAGAAGAATGAGTTTGAGAAAGTGAGTTTATCGAGAAGTACAGTTGTTCGACGTATAGATATGATGGCTAGTGATATCAAAAAAACATTGACTGATAGATGTATCGATTTATCTTTACTACAAGAGACCACGACTGGAAAAGATATTTTTGTCGAGGTGCAAAGTACTTTTGAGCAATATAGTTTGCAGTGGTGTAAATTAGTTGGAGTGTGCACAGATGGTGCCCCGTCAATGGTCGGTTCACGAAAAGGTTTTATCGGAATTCTAAAGGAAAGGGCAACGCTATGAATATGCAAGAATGTCACTTAATAATTATGAATTGCATTATTCACCAACAAAAATTGTGCTCTAAGTCCATTCGACCGAAGAACGCTACGGATGTGGTAGTACTCTCTTCAGAACACGATGATGTGACATACTATTGCGAAGTGAGGTAGTTAAGCAAAGGTAAAATGCTAAAAAGATTTTATGACGTTAGAAAAGAAATAGCTGATTTTACGGAAATGAAAGAGAAAACATTGCCGCAAATTTGTGATCCAACATGGCTTTAAGACTTGGCATTCCTGGTAGACATCGCATGACACTTAAACGACCTGAACTTGAAGCTTGAAAAACAAGAGCAATTGGTAAATCAGCTGTACAATTATCTTAAAGCTTTTCAAAACAAAATTTGCTTGTGGGAAACACAAAATGAGAAGTAAAAACGGTTTTTATTTTTTAACATTGAATACGAGCGTTATGCTATAGTATATTGTGCAACAAGTTTAGAAACTGTGTGACTTGTAAACTCGCCTGCGGCTCGTGCACAAACCTCACACTCGTGTGCAAAGAGTCATTTTCAAACGTGTTGCACACGATACTTTTTCTACGACTGCAGAAAATAAAAATAAAAATACAATTTGGATTATTTTTATTCTTTCAACTTTGACAAGACTGTGAGAAATTTTTTCAAACACCGTGTGAAAACTTTTCACACGCTTATGTCAAAATGAAATGACGAATAATATGAGCTTGAACCGAAATTCTATTCACAAATCTTAGAAGGCTATGGCAGCAAATATTTCCCATAAGCAAGTTGTCAAACCAATAATTGTTGCAGAAGGTTTACACAATTTCTTACATTTAAAATAGAAAAAATTAATAAGTACGGCTTTTGTAAATTTTGCGAAAGTGTCGAAGAAATAGAGAAACAACACCGTAAATTGCCACTTTTAAAATATTTAGTAAAGGAAGCTGGTATAGAATTATTGGAGGAGAACCTGTTTAAGAAGATACAAGAAACCCTTCTTGATAACCAACCATCGTTGAACCGTTTGGGGAATACAAAAAGAAATAAAGTAGTGTCAAAATACTATTTATACGTTCTCAAACATCGAAATTTTATGATCAGTACTAGCGAAGTGCCGAGTCCTATCTATTCACCTATGCGACGAGAAGATGTGTATCAAGAATACCATGAAATATTACATAATTTATTAAAAATATAATTAGTAATATATCTGCTGTTATTTTTCAATTCTGTGTTGGATTTATTTGAGAACATTGAGAAATTCAAATTCACACTCAACACTTTGAAATTGATGATGCATATGTTCCCCGATAAGGTAAAAATGAAACAGGACTCGTTAGCCCGGTTAGTTAATACGTTGTCCCGGTAAGTCCTGGGTTCAAATTTCAGTTGAGGCGAATTATTTTTCATAAAATTTTAAAAATATTGCCTGCACGGCGCCAAACCTGTTTTATATTTCAAAAACAGTAACATATTTTTTGCAATTTTTTATGTGTTAGTGTTTCAAAAATGTATTAAAACTACATTTCCTAAAATTGTAGTAACTTCGTGGCGGTTATAGGGAGTATATACTGTTATAAAATTTGCTATTTAATTAGTAACTCAAATTTATTCAAGATCAGTTATAAATTCAGCATTTTTCTAATCTAACATGAAACGTTTTATTTTACTAAAAGTTGAAAGAAAATAAAATTTCCTATTACTTTAGTAACATAAAGTTATTCAAGATCACTAATTCAACATGTTTCTAATTCGACATGGAATGTTTTATTTTACTAAAATCCAAGCTTAATACATTTTTAATATTAATTTGATAAAGGATAAAAGAAGATGTGCAAATTTCATATGAAAATAAAATGTCCTATTAATTTAGTAATACAAATTTATTCAAGATCACTAATTCAACATTTTTGTAATCCGATAAAGAATGTTTTACTTTACTAAAATCCAAGGAAAATATATTTTTTAAAATACAATTGATAAAGGATAAAAGCGATATGCTTTTACGTACGTCACATCAAATTTTATATGAAAATCAAATTTCCTATTATTTTATTAAGACAAATGTATTTAAGATAACTAATTTAACATATTTTTAATCCGATATGGAATGTTTTATTTTACGAAAATCCAAGGAATATATATTTTTTTAAAAATAATTTGATAAAGGATATAGAAACGACAAGCTTTTACCAACGCCACAACAAATTACATATTAAAATGAAATTTCCTATCAATTTTAGTAACACAAATTTATTTAAAATGACTAATTTAACTTGTTTCTAATCCGATATGGAATATTTTATTTTACTAAAATTTAAGGAATTTATATTATTTTTCAGATTAATTTTATAAAGGATAAAAACAACATTCTTCTACGTACGTCACATCAAATTTCATATGAAAATTAAATTTCCTATTATTTTTGTAACAAAAATTTATTTAGGATCACTAATTTAACTTGTTTCTAATCCGATATGGAATGTTTTATTTTACTAAAATCCAAACAATATATATATATATATATATATATATATTTTTTAAGACTAATTTGATAAAGGATAAAAACGATATGCTTTTACGTCCTTTTCATCAAATTTCATATGAAAATACAATTTCATACTATTTTAGTAACACAAATTAATTTAAGATCACTAATTTAACATGTTTCTAATCCAATATGGAATGTTTTATTTTACTAAAATCCAAGGAATATATATATTTTTTAAGTTTAATTTGATAAAGGATAGAAACGATATGATTTTACGTACCTCACATGTTACATCAAATTTCATATAAAAGTGAAATTTCCTATTACTTTAGTAGCACAAATTCATTTAAGATCATTAACTCAACATGTTTCTAAAGCGATATGAAATGTTTTCTTTTACTAAGATCCAAAGAAAATACATAATTAGAATGAGAATAACAACTGATACTACAAATTAATACGTGCCGAACTTTATTCTTTGTAGACATTTTTATTACCTATTATTTAAATTTTAGTTTGAATTCGTGTGAAATTTTCTTACCCAATCTCCCACGCGCTTGAATTAATAATCCGATATTTTCACGTATACAATTTTCCTTTGAAAATTATCCCTCAGTTCGACTCGGAATAATTTTCGAAAAATCTGTACTCGAAAAATTTCTGGAAATAATTGAATCACTAGGGAGATTATAAGCGAAAATGGCAAGAGGTTAATTTTAACAACAAAAGTACAAATCACGATTAGGTTAATTTTAACAGTACAACAAATTATCTAACGTTAATAGCGCAAAATATAAAGGCTAGATTTAAATAATTTATGGTTACATTTGTACAGTTTTGGAAACTGTGTGCTGGCATATCTGGTTTATTGATAGAATTCGTATATGTTATGTTCTCCGTTATGTTTCGTGAACATGAAGGAACCGGCTCCAGCGGGGAAGTTTCAGATTCTTGCAATTCATGTGAGGACCAGGACGTCGAAGTTTGGTCTACAGATTCTGCAATTTTGTTTGCAATTTTTAATTTATTCCCAATTGAATCGTCTATGTATCCTTCAGCCACTGCACTAGAACGCCATCCCCCATGGCGTTTAAGACTTAGTCAATCCTCACCAGCATTAACGAGTATTGTTGCCGATGAACGCCGAAAGCAATGGCCTGTATATTCGCTCGGGTTGGGCAGTTTCAAAAAATTGGCTATTTCTGTAGCCATGCGTCCAAATTTATTGATGCCTACAGCTTGTCTAGTGCATTTTCCATTTTGATAATTCAAGAAAAATCTGTTTTCGGATATATTACTGGGTCTGAGATTGGCAAACTTTTTACATATATTGTGGAAGTTTCCAATCAGAGTAAATGATCTAGGTATTTTATTTTTTGTGTTTGTTGAATTGATCAGCATAGCCGAATTTAAATCTTTGATGTCATTGACTGATAATTTATGCAATTCGTCACGTCTACAAGCTCCTGCTAGACCGATAGCAACTGCGGCCTGAAAGTTTAAACGTATAATATTTAATACATTTTTGCAATGTTTACGATTAAAAAAATATATGCCATAAAATTTGCTTTTAGTACGTACTTTTATTAACAAGTATTGCTTATCCGGTGCTGAATTTAAAAATTTTGAAAAATCCTCCTCCGTTAGAATTTTGGACTTCTTTGGTGTATATTTTTCTGATTTTCGTTTTAGGAACGACTGTAGTTTCATATAATCGAAAATATTAATATTGCGCTTTACTTTTAAGGTAGCTTTAAGCATAGAGGATATTGACCACAATGTGGATGCTTTGTATTTCTTTGATAGTTCTTCAAAATATACTAGCATCACATTTTCCGAACATGACTTTACATTGCTTCTTGCTTTCCACTGCCCACTGCTGAAATTTCATGTACGCGGTCTCATAATTGTATCTGGAAGTTTCCGGCAAAAGGTTTAGCGAGACGCTTGTAGCTTTTTCCTTTATTTCTGGTGGCGTACATTCAAATTCACTTTCACTCTCCATTTTTACACAACAAAAGGTGATTTTGGCAAAAAAATAAAATACTTTTGACAGATTGAAATTAAAATGAAAGTAACCAGGCAATCGAAAACCACGACCTACTTGATTCAAGCTTTAGTGACATTTGTGCTAGTCATCCATCATTGAGGTCAAACCTAAGCAAAACTGTGTGCAAAAATTTCACACAGCAGTTTTCACACATCATGTGAAATTAGTAATTTTCAGATCTTGTTTGGCGTGCGTTTTTAGACAGTTTTCATAGCAGTCGTAGAAAAAAAACTGAAACTACTGTCAGGGCACTTCACTGATCGGTTTTCCAATTTTAAGAATATGGATAGCACTTTCAATATTTTTGCAAATCCTCGTAAGGGTAATGTGAAAAATGCTCCGCTTCGCCTACAAATGGAGTTGATCGAGTTTCAAATAGATTCATATTTGAAGTCTAAATTTATGTGGAATAAGTGAATTTTATAGCTTATACCTTTCCGAAGAAAAGTATCCACAGCTGACAGTTTTCGCACGAAAAATAATTTGTACATTCGGTAGCACGTATAAACGTGAGCAACTTTTTTCAATCAAGAAAATTAATAAAAATAAGCATCGTACTCGGCTTACAGATATTAATTTAGACAACACTTTGTGTCTATGTACTAGTGATATTGACCACAATGTTTCTCAGCTTCAAACTATCCTTGCTATACGCAGGGAGAAGAAAGCTTTTATGAATGTTGAATTGAAAAAGAATCACAATAATTCAAAAGTCTTGTGGAAAACACTACATAAATTGGATATTCATAGGAAAAATATTAATTCTCAAATTCCAGAAGATCTTCTGGATCCTGAAAAAATTAATAACTACTTTATTAATTCTATCGATCGTATTATGCCCAATCAAGACAACATATCATTTTTTAATAATAATAAACATCTTGCTGTGGCCGATGATACATATTTTGAATTTCATCTAGCTTTGGAGACTGACGTAGTTAATATAATATACAGTATAAAAACGAACGCAAAGGAAATAGATCAAATATATTCCGAAATGCTAAAGTTATGTATACCTTTTTGTGCTAAAGAATTAACCCATATCATCAATGCTTCTCTTTCAAATAAAATAGTTCCACGACATTGGAAACATGCGCTGGTTACTCCTTTACCAAAACGAAATACCATATCTCAGCTAACCGAACTACGTCCGATTAGCATACTATCTGTTACATCTAAAATAATTGAAAAGATTGTCTATAAGCAAATCAAAACATATATAGATCGATTTAATTTTTTGCCGAAAAAGCAGTCTGGTTTTAGACCTGGATATGGGACTGCGACAGCACTATCGGACTTAACTGATGATTTGCTGCGTGCTGTAGACATGTCGCAGGTTTCCCTTCTTGTTATGCTCGACTATTCTAAGGCATTTGATTGTTTAGACCATCGTTTATTGTTAGCTAAATTAAATTTTTACGGCTTTTCGTCAAGTGCTTTGGAGTGGTTTGAGTCGTATTTAACTGATCGCGAGCAGCAAGTCGTCGTTGATATAAAGGGAGAGCGGGTATATTCTAACTCTTTGAGGGTGCCGAGCGGTGTACCACAAGGTTCAATTTTGGGCCCACTACTTTTTACTCTATTTACTGCAGACTTACCTTGTAAATTATCAACTTCTTATCACTTGTATGCAGACGATTGTCAGGTTTACCTATCATTCGCACCAATTCATCAACTTATTTATATTGCGGAAGTTAATGTCAACTTAGAGAGAATTAATTTATGGTCTAAGAAGAATGGCTTACTTTTAAATCCCAATAAAACTGTTGCATTGCTGATTGGCACTGATAAACAGCGAGCAAAAATCGAAATTAACAATAAACTATTTTTAAACGGAATTCCCATACAATTTGTAAATTATTCTAAAAATCTAGGTCTGACTTTTGATAACAATTTAACTTTTAGTATGCACGTAACTAATATATTAAAATCAGCGTATGGAAGACTAAAAGCCATTTACAAATTCAAGTATGTATTGGACCTCAAAACAAAATTAAGGTTGACGGAGGCAATAATTTTGTCTTTGTTTGATTATTGCGACACTATTTATGGTCCCCGCCTTTTAGGACTGGATCAACATAGAATACAAATCATGCAAAATACTTGCATGAGATTTGCCACTGGTATCAAACGGAGGGAGCACATAACGCCGTCATATATTCAACATGGTTGGATAAAAATGTATCAAAGACGGGATATTCACTTCGCATGTTTCTTATATCGAATAATTAACTTTCGGACGCCTAATTACTTATATCAAAAATTAACTTTTGCTGATAACATGTTTGAACGTTCCAGAAGGATTCCAAATTTATTACATGTACCTCTGCACACCACCACTGCCTTTAAGGGTTCATTCACATATCACGCAAGCCATTTTTTTAATTCTCTCCCAAATAATTTAAGGGCAATTAATAGTATAGACACTTTTAAGAAAAAAATCCATGAATATTATATGAATAATATATAGTGCTTTTAGTTCACGTCTCTAGTACTCGTTAAATCGTATAATTGTAAGGTTGGAGATTTGCATAAATAATGGTTATATACAATTTATTCAGTTAATTTACTTAGTTATTAAGAAATTATTTTCTATATTGTTTGGATTTGTAATAATTTTCAGGTTGGGCCTAAGCCGCCTTGGCTGAGCCCCGCCTAATAAAGACTTTTTGATTTGATTTTGAATTTGATTGAAACTCAAGTCTCTCATTAATTTTCATTTGATTTTTCTATCTGTTTTTGTTAATTTGTTTTTTATATGTTTGATTATGCTATTATAATTAATAAACCATACCTGTTCTAAATAAACCATTGTACATGCTTCCAGGGCGAGTTCTTTATTTCAGAAGCAGAGGGATAGAAGTTAGCAAAGACTAACTTGAGTAATGCATTCTATAAAATAGAGCAAATTGGTGTAGAAACAGAAAATTAAAATTTTTCGAAAACCATAGTAGATATTCAGTGAAATATTTTCAAAATGCACGACTTTCTGTTTTGCCCTGTATTATAGCCCCCTGTTAACGTTTGAGAAGTTGTTACCAATGACTCAAAAGACAATGAAAAGACATTTCGAAATGGGATGTGTTTTTTGAAATCCGTTCAATATTTTAGGAATCACAAGGTATCAAATTTTACTGAAAAAAACGATTGTAACGATAATTATGTGCAGCTGTTCATTATTTTCCTAACAGGAGCATGAAATAACATATTTACTACTCTAAATGACTAAGCAAAAAAAACATTACAATCCTAATAATAATAAATAGGAGTTCAAGATGAGTGAAGGATACGTGAAATCTCCGAAATCCCAACAACCTGTTTTGTAATTATCACGGGTTTAGTAGCTTATAGAATATTAATTAATTAAATCTAATAGCGAATTAGTATGACATTGCACAAAATTTTTGCCGTTAGCATCACTGTAACAGTATAGTATTTGTCCTTGTTTAGCGCAACGTCAACAAAATAAAATATTGAACATAGCTCTCAGTACAATTTCGATGCCAACTTTGTATTTATTGGAGTGGTTTTATTTTTAACTTATAGTTTTGTATTTTGCCTATTTGGTATGTGAGAGAAATTTATATACCAAATTATTTGACAGTTTTATATTCGAAGGGCCAGTAATTTTGACTTTAATTAAACGATTATTATAATTTGAGCTTTGAATATGCCCATGAATGTAAATTTAATGATTTTCCACTACACTCTTGAAAAAAACTGATAAATTTCTTTTACACGAAACTTCTTTCGTTATGTATCTTTCCTTTTATTAAGAAAAGTGAAAAGTGACCAAATTTAGTTCGATATATAAAGTCTGTCGGTAAATTTATTTTACCCGGAACGTTGACTCTTTGTGAATCTTTTTTTTTATTAAGAAACGTGAAATGTAACCCAATTTAGTTCGGTACATAATGTCTGAGGTACGAATCGTCGGCAAGGATGCCAGATCTCACAATTATTCGTAAGATTACACGATTTTGGTTCCGATTTCACGAATAAGACAGCAATTCTTACGATTTCTGTACAAATTACTATGAAATAAAATATCGCATTTGAATTAAATCAAACTAGAAAAGCCCTAACACTGGAACCTGTGGTGGAAGATAGATCAAAATACAAAAGTTCTAACCACACTACACCACAACTTGTTACGTTCTGGACGCGCGTTTCGCTAACCAAGTTAGCATCATCAGCAGATGATATAAACTAAAGTAACTTATCCTAACCGAGACTATTTATAGGTAAATGTGGTCACACTTGGTTGCACCCGACTGCACCGTTGTCAAGTAAACAATAGAGGGGACTATAGGGAATAGGCCCTCTGTCTTTATTTAGTGCTTTCTTACCACATTTAACTATTTCTATACTCTCAAATGCATCCAATAATCTATTATTAGATACATTTTTAATCAACTTAAGATTATTTATTCCTATTCGGTGATTGTTTTCCAAAGCATGTTGGGCAACGCTTGACTTTTCTGTTCTTCCGTATCTTAAATGTGCCATGTGTTCTTTAAAACGAATGTTTATGGAGCGTTTAGTTTGCCCAACATATTTTAGATCGCAGTCATTACAGCTAATTTCATAGATGCCACTCCTCTCCCTCAAGTCGACTTTGTCTTTGGGGTTTCCAAGGAGATTTTTCAAACTATTCTCCGTTTTGTAGGCTACTCTCACACCTACGTTTTTAAATACTTTTTCTAGACCTCTCGTATATCTGGGATCATATGGGATTACTATGAATTTATTGGAAGCCTCAGGTATTTGAAGAGTAGTGGCATCTTTTAACATTTTCTTATGCTTATGTCTATTTACTAGTTTATGTACAAAATTATCATTATATCCATTACTTTTAGCTATATTTTTAATCCGATTCATTTCATTGTTAAAACGTTCTTTACTTAGTAGAAAATTGACTAACCTGTGAGTTAAGAAATGGAATGCTGCCATTTTTGTTGTTTATTCAATAATAAGATTGCTTATGCTAGACATATACTTCCCTGAAGTAGGTAATAAATAAACAGTGTGTGGCGCGTTCTCATATTTCAGCCGCCAAATAACTTATAATCTTAATGATTATTGCTTGCTGAAAGAGACACAGACAGTCGAAGTCTATGTGTAAGGGATTTTAGTATTTAGTCGTTATTAAGCTTTTTCTCGGTTAAGATTGTACCTCTATTATTTTGATATTTAAATAAAACTTCGTTTTACTGACTTTTGTGTAAATTACTCATTCCCTGCCAAGTCAATTTCTGACAGGTTATGGGCCCAGATCTCGTAAGAGTAATTTGATAACGCGATAGTCCGGTAGTATACGCGATTTTTTATTTGTTTCGTCGTCGTTTAAAAAAAATAAAATGGCGGTAAACGAGAGTAATATCGGAATGAGTGTAGAAAAACTTAAGGGTCGTGAAAACTATAGTGACTGGAAGTTCCAGATAAGTGCGTTGTTAAAGTTAGACGGACTTTGGAGCTGTATAAGTGGAGAGGTGGATACTTCGCTGGACGCCAACGCAAGAGCTCGTCGTGAAGAGAAAGCACTTTCAAAAATAATTCTTTCTCTAGACAAGTCGACGTATCCTCATGTGATGCAAGCGAAAACAGCCAGCGATGCGTGGACGGCTTTAGAAAACGCATATGAAGATAAAGGACTTCATCGGCGACTAGGTCTGCTAAGAAATCTGTGCTCCATAAAATTGGAAAATTTTAGCACAATGGAGGGGTATGTTAATGAAGTCATGGCTCTGTCTCAAAAGCTGTCGTCTATGGGAAAACCAGTAGATGATGAGTTTTTAGGTGTCATTATGCTGCAGGGACTCACAGAAGACTATGAGCCTATGGTTATGGCACTTGAAAGCTCAGGTGTGGACATAACGTCAGACTTCGTAAAAACTAAATTACTGCAGGACAAAAAATGGCAGAATAACAAACATACTAGTGACTGTGCATTGGCCACAAAGAAATTTAATAAATCTCCATGGTGCTGGGGCTGTAAGCAGAAAGGCCATTACAAAAATCAATGCCCTCAAAAAAGGAATACTTCAAACGACTCCGAAACGGTTAATAAAAATAAAAATAAACAAGGTGGAAGAAAAGCTCTGTTTGGGGCAGCTTTAAGTGTAAACAATGTACGCGAAACAGCTTGGTACGTTGATAGCGGTGCCTCCTCCCATATGACTGGAAACAGAGAGCTTTTATTTGACCTTACGGATGAAGACTCGGGGCAGGAAGTGCTTGTGGCAAATAATTCAAAACTCTCGGTTAGTGGAACTGGAAACAGTGTTGTAAAACTGAAACACAACAGGACTGAAAAGAACATTTCGAAAATTAAATATGTTCCAAATTTGTCAGTGAACTTGTTGTCAGTGAATGAAATTGTTTCAAAAGGACACTGTGTACATTTTGACTCAGCAGGATGCAGTATAATCGATGTAACTGTAGTATTAAGGGAGAACCTGTAGCTACTGCGGCGAATGTAAATGGCTTGTATAAACTAGATGTCATGACAGAATGTGCGAATGTAGTAAAACCTTTGGATTCTCTAATGCTATGGCATAAACGCCTAGGTCACCTTAATCATTATAGTATGGCGCTGCTGAAAAATGGATTGGCTACTGGTATGTCCTATAGCGAAAATAAAAATCCAGACTATTGTGAGAGTTGTATAAAAGGCAAACAAGCCAGAAAACCATTTCCCTATAAAAAGGACAAACAAGTCGCACAAAATAAACTCGACTTGATCCACTCTGACCTTGTAGGACCTATGGAGGTAGAATCATGGGGTGGCAAAAAATATATGTTTACCCTGATTGATGACTGTACTAGAAAAGTGTTTTGTTATTTTCTAGAACATAAAAGTGAGGTTTCAGAAATTTTTAAAGTATTCTGCTCCATGGTAGAAACTCAAACAGAACGGAAAATAAAAGTTCTAAGGACTGATAATGGAGGAGAATACTGTAATGAGCGTTTAGGGAAATTTCTCAAAGATCGTGGAATAAAGCACGAGCTGACAATACCATATACTCCACAACAGAATGGTGTAGCTGAACGTTATAATCGAACCATACTGGAAAAGACACGTTCAATGCTTATTGACTCAAATAGTGAGAAGCAGATGTGGGCAGAAGCGGCTAATACAGCGGTTTATCTTCTGAACCGTTCACCAACGAAGAAAATACGTGGTGAAACACCAGAAGAAAAATGGACTGGTAAAAAGGTAGACCTTAAACACCTAAGGATCTTTGGATGCCGTGCTTATGTTCACATACCAGATGGTAAGCGTAAAAAGCTCGACGACAAAAGCAAAGAATATATTTTTGTCGGATACTCAGAAACAAGTGTTGGATACAGGCTTTTAGA
Organism: Kuschelorhynchus macadamiae; assembly: GCA_030620095.1. Lineage (NCBI taxonomy): Eukaryota > Metazoa > Arthropoda > Insecta > Coleoptera > Curculionidae > Kuschelorhynchus > Kuschelorhynchus macadamiae. The sequence goes on along the minus strand of JAUTXW010000125.1, from coordinate 610,607 downwards.
CCCAAGTAACTATAGTCTAAAAATAGCCAGGGATGTTGTATTTCTAGAAGACAAACTTTCCGACGACTCATCGAAAATGCCCGTTGTTCCTACTACACCACCAGATGTTCTTCCTGTAAAAATAGTAGAAGAAAGTGAAGACGATGATCAAGGCTTAAAAGATACTCCGGCTGAGACTCCTCATCTTCCAGAAGAAAACATCAGTGAAGTGTCAGTTAGCGAAAGTGAAAATGAGGCATTGAGTGAAAGTGAATGTGAAAGAGTTGAATCCAGGTATCCTAAACGAGTAAAAAGAAAACCAGACAGGTATGGTGATTTTATTGACTTTGATCCAGACTTTGCTATGTTAACTGTATCAGAAAATTTAGAACCATTAACCATTTCCGAAGCATTGTCAAGCGCGAGACACGTAGAATGGAGTAATGCGATAAAAAACGAACTTCAAGCTTTTAAGACAAACAATGCTTGGGAATTGGTCGATAAACCTAGCAATAGAAATATTGTTAAAAATAAGTGGGTTTTTAAGATCAAAAGGGATCATAATGGGGATATAGTTACGTATAAAGCTAGACTTGTAGCAAAGGGATATACTCAGAAATATGGGGTTGATTACTCAGAAACTTTTTCGCCTGTTATTAGATTTAGTAACTTAAGGTTGTTACTAGCAATGACAGCTGAATTAAATTTAGAGGCTGATCATTTAGATGTTGAAACAGCATTTTTAAATGGTGACCTTGACGAAGAAATCTATATGAGCCAACCAGAGGGGTTTATAGAATTGGGGTCAGAAAACAAAGTATGTCGATTAAAAAAGGCTATTTATGGTCTCAAACAATCAGCTAAATTGTGGTATCAAAAAGCCTATAAAGTTTTATCAGATTTAGGTTTTGTTCAATCAAAAATAGAACCATGTATTTTCTTTAAAACTTTAGCGAGTTCCATTATAATTATAGCGCTTTACGTTGATGATTTTTTTGTTTTCTATAATAACCACCATGAGGCAAAAAGTTTAAAAATTGAGTTAAATAAACATTTTTATATTAAAGACCTTGGGCCAATATCAAACATTCTTGGCATAAAAGTTGAAAGAAATCGTTCAAATGGCGAATTAAAAATTAGTCAGGAACAATACATTGAAAAAATTCTTGATAGGTTTGAAATGTCAAACTGCAATGCCGTAGGCACTCCATTAGAGCAAAATCAAAAAGTTTCAGTTGCGGGAGAATTTGTTGACGTACCGTATCAGCAATTAATAGGATCTATTATGTATCTTGCGGTTTGCACAAGACCAGATATATCTTTTTCTGTTTCTTTTTTAAGCCAGTTTAATAATGTTCATACTAAAGATCACTGGGTTAGTGCTAAAAGAGTACTTAAGTATTTAAAGGGAACAAAAGATGTAGGAATTACTTTTAAAAAATCATGTAAGCCTATAACTGGTTTTGTAGATGCGGATTGGGCCAACAATGACCTTGATAGGAAATCATACTATGGCTATATTTTTATGTTAGCGGAAGGCTCAATATCATGGGAATGTCAAAAGCAAAAAACCATAGCTTTAAGTTCCACTGAAGCTGAATATATCGGTATTTGTGAAGCTACAAAAGAATCTTTGTATTTAAAATCGCTATGTGAAGAAATATTTAGCGGAAATAATTCTTGTAATTTTCTAAAAATCGATATACCGATAACCATCTTCAATGATAATCAAAGTGCGATTAAGTTGTCAGAAAATCAAATTTTTCATAAGCGCACTAAACATATTCATGTCAAATATCATTTTATTCGCGAAAAAATAAAAGAAAATGATATTAAGCTTTCATACATGCCGACAGAAGAAATGGTCGCAGATATGTTGACAAAATCACTGGGTTGCAAAAAACATAAATTGATATGTGATAAGCTAAACTTAAAATAGTTTGTCTGTGGCTATATTTCTAAAGGTATTAAGTTTAAGATATTTTGTTTCTGTTTAAAGCATGTTAATTTTTTTGATTGTTTTTTTTTTGGCAAGCAATTTTAATATTGAGGGAGAATGTTGTTTATTCAATAATAAGATTGCTTACGCTAGACATATACTTCCCTGAAGTAGGTAATAAATAAACAGTGTGTGGCGCGTTCTCATATTTCAGCCGCCAAATAACTTATAATCTTAATGATTATTGCTTGCTGAAAGAGACACAGACAGTCGAAGTCTATGTGTAAGGGATTTTAGTATTTAGTCGTTATTAAGCTTTTTCTCGGTTAAGATTGTACCTCTATTATTTTGATATTTAAATAAAACTTCGTTTTACTGACTTTTGTGTAAATTACTCATTCCCTGCCAAGTCAATTTCTGACAATTTTGTGTTGACGGCAATGAAATGAGTCGGATGTTATATATCTATCAGTATTAGTAAATTTCCTATAAATATCAAATTCTAATTTATCGTTATTTCTAATAACTAACGTGTCGAGAAAAGGTAATTGCCCATTGTTCTCCTTTTCGTACGTAAAATTAATGGAAGGATATTTATTGTTTAATGTTTCTAAGAAAGTGTCCAAATTTTCTGTTTTTGTATCAAAAATAGCAAATATATCGTCTACGTATCTATACCACACCCTTGGGAAATACTTGAGTTCTTTTTTGAATTGGGTTTCTAATTTGCCCATAAACAAATTTGCAAGGAACGGAGATAAGCAATTGCCCATCGCAGTTCCCTCTAGTTGTTTATAATATTTATTGTTGTACTGAAAAAAATTTTGATTCATACATAATTTTGTGAGAAGTAAATACTCATCAATAATTTCTTTCTTCAAATTATTGATTTCAAGTAGTTCCTTTAGGTACTCTAAAGCTAGTGGTATGGGTACACTAGGAAACAATGAGCTTACATCAAAAGATATTAAAATTTCACCTTCTTTTAAGTGAACATTCTTAATTTTATCTAAGAATTCTAACGAGTTAGTAACCTCAAAGTTATCATACGAGATATTTAATTTGCCGAATTCTTCTACTAACCATTTTGAAATATTGTACGTTGGTGAACCAACAGCTGAAACAATAGGTCTCATGGACTTCCCAGGTTTATGAATTTTGGGAAGGCAATACAGTTTAGATAACTGTGGGTTACTATGTGTTAGTTTGAATTTTAGTTTATCGGACACAAGAAAAGCACTGTCAATTTATTAATAAAATATAATCCGAAAATTCAACCCTCCCCTCAAGCGCTTATTTATCGAAAAGACATGGGATTCCCCGTAGAATGCTAGTGGTTTACGTTTTATTCGTTTGTATTTTCAGGCAGTCGTAAGTTTTTTTTTGTAGATTAATCTGTGATTTTTTCGCTTCATCGTTGTTTAATATAACTGTTAATAATGTCGGAAAGTGAAAGTGATGCCGAGTTTCAAGGAACATACTAAAAAACAAAAACTACAAGGATATACACAAAATTATAAGTGACTGGGAAAAAGAATTCAAATGGGTTCAGTCTAATCGAAAAGGTCCTTTCTGTGCTCGGTACGTTAATTATTTTTATTAAAAACTTTTAACTTTTATTTTAGGTGTAAATATTGTAGTTGTGAGTTACTAATTTCAGCGAAATTATAATGACTGGAGAATGTTAAGGTCATTTCATTTAGAAGATAATGATGATATAGGATTATTTTGGACAAAAATGCCCATATTAAAATTGGGGATGATTCTTTAAAATTTCCCAAACTTGTCAAATTTGTTTTCCAAATTCTTTGTTTGCCAAGTGCAGCAGTAGAGAGAATATTTGAAAGTATTTTATATACAAAAAGTTTAATTGGCCACAAAAAATGTTATGATGTTAGTTGGATAATAGTGACATATTATAAGGCAATAAAAATGACAATACTGACTCAAGCGGTTGTGATGCCTGAGTATTTTATTTTACCTTTTCATTTAGAATTTAATTTTTCAAAAATGAGTTTAATGTAAAATTAATTTTAGTTCAATACATTTGTTCAACAGTATTATTGTGTTCTTTTTTTAACAATATTTTTAAGTAATTTGAAGTCTCCTCACGATTTCTGCTTTATCTCATCTGGCAACACTGAACGTCGGCTATAAAAATCACGCGGGAAAAAAATATTCACTGAGGATATTAAAGATTCCTACGAGTCAAATAATAATACATTTATTGTCAAAATATCAATACAATACATGAGGTACATGAAATATATACCGGGTGTCAACGAATCTATTAGATAGGCCATAACTTTTTGAGTATTTGATGTATCAAAACGAAATTTCGTATAGGTAAATGGTACATAAAAAGGAGAGTTTTCGCATATTTTTCAGTTTCCGGTTTCGCCGGAAATGACTCCAGTTTCGATTTTTTAAATGGAACACTCTGTATATTTTTACATTTTTGGATTCCTGAGACAATTCTGAATCAGAGTGCGACATTTTAAAAACTTATTACGCCTACTTGATTTTTTATAGCCATTTTTAAAATTGCATCTAGGTGACCATGGCCGCGGCCGGACGTAAATTAATCTAAGGACCTGAAATGATGACAGAATAATACAATCGCTATGTTTTAATGATTAGTCTGATAGCTAGGAACAAGAGAAGTTGATAGAATCAAATTTTTGTGTCTAACAATTTTTTTTCAAATGGCGACCCTTTTCAGACAGCCACAAGTGCTCTTAGTGACCATCAAATACAGATTATTTCCATTCCAATAAAATTTAAAGCAAATGGTCAAAAATCCAGGAACAAAAAAATTTTAATTAGAAAATTTTATACGGATAACATAAAAAAGGAACTTACAGTATTAAATGAAAACAAATATTTTTTCAAAGACCCAAATGAATTATATAACGCTATTTTACAAATTTTTAAAAAAAGTTCTTATAATACATCGGCAAAACTTAAAGAAAATTCCAAACCATGGTTCAGTCTTGAATTAGCAAAGTTAATTAAATATAGAGATAGGCTTTATGCAAATAAGAAAACTAACCCAAATAACAAATATTTTGAAGAAATTTATAACGGCTATAATAAATTTGTCAAAAAAGAAAAGCCAAACAAAATTATTTTAAAGAACAATTTTCAAGTAAAAACCAAAAAATTATTTAGGATAATTTAAATTTTATTTTAACAAATCAAACAAGAAAAACACAAACAATTATTGATTATCTATTGGTTAATGATAGGAAAATTGAAAATACCCAAATTATATTTGAAAAAATGAACAATCACTTTGTAAATATACAACTTGCAAATAAAATTCAACCAATGAGTGACTATATTGAATCCACAGAAGAGAAGACTTTTTTATTGATCCGGAAGAAATCTCAAATGATGAAATGGAAGAAATTATTGATGGATTAGATGCTAAAAAAGCTGCTGGTTTTGACAATATTCCTATTAAAATTATTAAATATGTAAAAAAAGAATTAATTCCTATATTAATTTTTTTAACAAAAATTTCTATTCATGAAGGTGTTTTTTCCAGAAAAAATGAAAATTGCTAAGATAATTCCAATATTTAAAAATGAAAAACGATATGAATGTAATAATTATCGACCAATATCTATATTACCAGTGTTTTCTAAAATAATAGAAAAAATTATTACTAATAGATTAAATTAATATTTGGAGAATGAAAATGTACTCTTTAATAAACAATATGGCTTTCGCAGATTCAGGGATACGGAAACAGCTGTTATGGATGTCATAACAGATATTCAAATTAAAGTTGATGACAATAAAAAATTCTGTTTACTATCCTTGGATATGTGTAAGGCCTTTGATACAGTAAATCATCATATTCTTTTACGAAAATTATATAATATTGGAATAAGGGGCAATATGTAGTTTGTACAAATAAATAATGCAATAAGTGATCAAAAAGAAATAGTTTGTGGAGTACCACAGGGATCAATATTGGAACCAATTTTATTTTTAATTTATATAAATTTTAGTTTCTAAATTAAATTTAAAAGGCAGTATTCAATTGTTTGCGGATGACACAACAATTATTTATTTTGCTGATAATTTAAATGAATTATTTTTTGATATAAAACATGATCTAGAATTAATTTGTTCCTGGTTTAAATCTCACAAACTATCATTAAATTTTAGTAAATCTTCTTTTATGTTAATAAGTAAAACAAAGATAAATTCTGGTATTTCCCCAAAAGTAATAAACAATAACAAAATTAAATATTCAAATACAACAAAATGTTTAGGATTAATTATTAACACCATTAATAGGAGTATTATAGAAAGCAAGATATTTCGTACCATTAAAAAATTCTTAAAAAACATATATTATTCTTTAATATATTCTAAATTCCAATATTTAATTTCAATTTGGGGATCTGCGTGTTCGTCACATATTAAACCTTTAAACAATTGCAAAATAAAACTCTAAAATGTATTTATTAAGTACCATATTTGGAACCTTCTATTAACCTATATAAACCTAACGGATTTTTAAACTTACAGAATATTTATAATTTCAAAATTTGCGTTTTAATACACTCTATTATTAATAATGGAAAAAAATCAAATATTATATTTAAAAAATCTAATACTTCACATAATCATGATACAAGACATTACAGACCATTACAATAAAAAGTAACTTTGGGAAAAAATCAATTTTCCACGATGGTTTAAAAATATATAATAACTTACCAGAGACTATAAGACAGACAACAAAATTACCAATATTTAAAAAACAATTAAAAATGCATTTTTTACAAAAATAAAAATGAATCAATTTTTTTAAAAATATTTATTTCAACTTAGTTTTTATATTATATTGAATTATAACATAGGAGTTTTTTCATTTATTACAACTTTATTATTATTATTTTCTATTGTTATATGTTACATTCCATGTAATAAACTGGTAAAGTTGCTTTGGAATAAAACAGTTTAAAGTAAAAAAAAAATAAAAAAAAAGAGGATTTTTTTTGCGAATCTAACGGTACTAACATTATTGCGATTGGATCAAAAATAAGCTCAAAAATTAAATATTACTAAGAAAAATACTCGATAATCAATTATTTACTTTTATCAAGTCTGCCATGGATATCCATGCTGGATATTAAGTATTATTTTAGAATTTAGAATGCACATAGAATAGCAATTTTTATACAGTTTTCTGCTGCCCCTCTTCAGATATCGTCAACAAATTTAGGCGTGCAAATCTGTATCTTTGGATAACAAATAGTTCAGAGTATTAAACAAAAATATGTTTCCCTGGGCATTTTAAAAAGTAAAGATCTGAAAAAATCTCGGAGGGAAATTTATTTTACTTAATTTGGTATAAAATACCCGTAAGTACAGCTTAAATTCATATTCATTATTCATGTAACAATTACACTGCAATATACACGCGTCATATAAAGATATTAATAATAATAATAATAACTGATACTAAAGCTACTAACTAAGAAACATTTATACAACTAAAATTTAAAATTAAAATATTACAACATATTAAAATTATTACAACATATTAAAATTAAATGACAGGTACTCATTAAAAGTATAAAAACAATTTTGGATTAATATTTTCTTTATAGTTCTTTTAAAACTCAAAAGTAGTAGAATTTTAATATCTATGGGGAGAATATTGAAAAATTTTATTACCCAGTTGTTCGTACCTCCCTGACACCTCCTTAATCGCCAGTAGATCGGTAGAACATCACTCCGATGCCTTGTCTCATACTGGTGTAGTTCTTGGTGAGTCACAACCAAAAAGTCGACAAGCATTAGCTGCATGCCCCCAGGCAAGTATTGCATATGAAAGGTGGAAGGTTGAATAATGAGCTGTTCTTAGTACATTACGAGAGACATTATGAGCCAAATTTCGAAGTAAATATAGGCTTTTAGATAGTTTAAAGGCGATAATGTTGATGTGAACATCCCATTTTAAACGAGGATCAACCTGGACCCCAAGAAATCTTGTACCTGAATTATTGTCATTCTCAATGTCTTTTCCTTGTTCAACATTAGCCTGTTGGTACTGAACCAACTTTCAGCCTTCTCTTGTGACACCATGAAATCTGCCAGTGAAGCAGTGCTCCTAGCACACACAGCCCCAGTAGTGAATTTTGACTTCTGCTCCATAAGTGGAAGATCACTAATATATATCAGGAATAATATTGGGCCCAAAACGGAGACTTGTGGTACCTCTATAGTTAATTCACGACTTGCCGATGACATCCCTGAATGCCGCATAGCCTGACAACTTCTCTCCAAATATGAATCAATAAGTATAACGCTATTAGCTATATGCCTTCAACTTCCTCAAGAGGATTCCATGGTCCACACAATCAAAGGCCTTACTCAGGTCACAAAATAATACTGTCCTGTATTGCATGTTGTGAAATCCATCTGTGATCTCTGAAATTAAATTAAGAATACCCAGGACAGTGCTTTTGCCCTCCCAAATAAAATACAAAACCATAACTGCCTACAGTCAAGTAAAATGCTGTTTTTAACCATAAAATTCGTATGAGTAATTTTGATTCAAACCCTGTTTGGACGCGGCATCGATTCCAAAACGTTACAATGGACTAGACCCTGTTCCACGATATACTTACGTACCTGGCACTGCATCGCGTTTGAAGCGTACTCGTAACAGGTTGCATAATTTGTGTAACAGGTACGTAGAGCAGACAAGGAATAACTGTTCCAGTTTCGCTGTAACACCTCTAAAGTCCGTTAGATTACCGATAAAGTAGAAATTAATATTTGAGTTTAATAACCGCTACTATCGTAGAAAAAGAGTGTATGTCCATTTCCCATCTAAAAGCGGAACTTTTTATTAGTGACCTGTGATTACTGTTTATTTGTTTCATTTAGCATATGTCATCTTAAACCTGGAACTGTCAAGTTAGACCTGGTCTTAATTTAAACTTATTTAGTGAATACGGCTGTAAATGTTTTGTGGTTTACAACTACTCATAAATCATGTGTTATTTGTTGTTGACAATTATTGGTTTGGTGCAATAATGCTAACAAATAAGTGCCATATTCTGATTAAGGCCAATTAAATGAAATTTATCGCGTTTTCAGTTGAACATAATGAACGATACGTCACGTTCCGCATCATAATTTTATCTTATCAATATAAATAAAAAATAATAGAAATTTTGCTAGCGTACCGTATTTTCCTATTATATATATATATATATATATATATATATATATATATATATATATATAATTTATATAAAATGGCTTTCGATTATGTCACTGGATGTGACATAAACGCGATCGATTCGAGGGTCTTTACCCTCATCAGGCAGGCTTGTACCCAGGGAGATCTCAAATAAGAGATCATCGATGTGACACAATCGAAAACGAAAACGTCTATGAAAGTAGAAAAGTTCTACGAGCTAAGCATAACACTTTGCGCCACCTATTGGGGCTCCGGAGAGTTCCGACTGCAACCCATAGGCGAAAGCATGTAAAATGTGTGGGTATAAAACTGAAAACGAATAAAAATGTGCTTTCACACACTTTTATTCAAGATTTCTTGCCCGGAAAAGCATGTATGTATAAAAGCAAAAATATTTAATTTTTACAGGAAATCGGCCTACGAGAATATATATATATGTATATATATATGTATATATATATATATATATATATATATATATATATATATATATATATAATATAATCACACACCCATATGACAAGATCGCCAAATACACCGACTTGGCAATGGAAAAAAAAGGCTGTCGAAACAGGGAAGAGGCATCATTGTTCCTCTCTTCATATTAGTAACAGACCTCACCCCAACAAGGTTCACACCGCATTTGGCTCAATTGGAACTTTATACAGACATCGACAGGAAGAACACCCAGAAATCGGTCATTTTGAAAACATGTAGCATCGTTAGATTTATTAATATACATAGTGTTTTTTTTAATCTTTTTCCTTTTTTTGTACTGACTTGGTATAATCCCGTCAGTATAAAATACAACCACAAGAATAATTGTGAGACAACAAGGATAGTAATGATGGTAATATAATAATAATAATAATAATAATACGACACGGAAAGATCAATAGCATAAGACTAAAATTCAAATGGCAGATAAGGATCGAAAACAAAATTAAGAAAATTAGAAAAGAATTAGGACATTTTACCCAATTCATGAACGGCAACAAGTCAAAACGTATCACACAAATTGTAGAGAAAATAAAATCTGCATCTCCTGATCACACGCTTACAGAAATACTTGACACTCTGAAGCAAAAATTATCCGTGTATGCCACAAGACTCCGAAGATACAAAGAGACAAATGAAAGAAAGGACATTAACAACCTGTTTCGAAGAAGCGAAAAACAGTTCTACCAAAAAATCATGAGCAATGAGGAGACACGAGTAATAGACCAAACAAGAGATCACAGAATACTGGAAAAACATTTGGTCAGAACCGAAACTACACAATAATAACGCTTTATGGATTAAAGCGGAAGAAGACAGACACAAGTGCTTGGAGGAACAAGAGGACTTTGCAATGCAAAAGAAGTTGTAGAAACAATAAAATACACGCATAACTGGAGATGTCCTGGAATAGATAACATTCATAACTTTTGGTACAAACAATTTACCTCCAAACATGAAGTTCTCACTCGCCAAATTAATGAAATTATTTTAAAACCTAGTACACTCCACAATTTTCTCACCCAAGAAATAATATAGGATAATAAGGATCCGTCACCGCCTCGGCACCTGCTTAGCGAATCAATTAACTAGTTAGGCCATGTAAGGTTTTATTTACCTCGTACTGACAAATATTTGAAATAAACAGACAGTTTTAAATACGGTGAATAATCCAAAATGTATTTTTTTAAATACAATTTGTAACCTAAAGGTGTTAGATATTATAAGTGATAATTAAACAAACAAATAATACATAATCGTTAATTTTTAGCAAAAGAAAGATAACTAATTGTTAAATTGCTTAAAATGGCCACCATTCGCATTAAGGCATTCGTGCAAAAATGTTAATTGGTTTCTTGTTGTTGCTCTTCGTATTTCCTCAGGATTTAATTCGTCAAAAGCTCGACGTACTCGATTTTCCAGATCCTGGAGATTTTGTATTGGATTTCCTACATACACTCGCTCTTTGATGGTTCCCCAAAGGTAAGAATCTGGGGAGTTAGGTCCGGAGACCGAGGTGGCCAATCCCATGGTCCCAAACGTCTGAACCACCTATCTTCGAACATTCCATATAATTCTTGACTCACTTCATTGCTGCAATGTGCAGGAGCCCCATCCAATTGGTATCAGCAAGAAATCAATAATTGTAGTGGTAACTCATCCAAAGACTCATTAACTGTAGTTCTTAAAATATCCAGATATTTATTCGAAGTTAAATTTTCATCGTAGATACAATAAGCAAATTTATTGTCCATCAGTAAGCAAAAAACCTTAAACTCGAATTGAAACTGAAATCTTCGTTCTATAACTAATTTTGGGTTTTCAGCCGCCCAAAAATGACTATTTCGTCTATTAAATATTCCTTCCCTCGTAAATTTCGATTCGTCAGTCCAGATAATTTTTTTCAAAAATAGTGGGTCTTCCGCAATTTTAGTTAGAACTATTTTGCAAAATTCAGTACGTCTCTGAAAATCTCCTGGTAAAAGGCCTTGCTGGGTGATAAATTTAAATGGTTGAATGTTATGTTTGCTTAGAATACGTTGAATTGTTGAATATGAAAGTCCTAGATCTATTTCAGCCCTTCAAATTGATGCTTGAGGGTAAACGTTAAAATATCCAAGTACATTTATTTCATTGCCTTCATTATCAGTTTGTAGTTTTGTGTATGATCTATGTTTTATAATTTTGCCGTGATTTTTAAAATTTGCTTCATATCTGAAATATGAAGGCAAAATAAATAGAAAGCCTAAAATGCTGTGTACACGTACGAAAGAATTGTACCAAAAGAGAGGATGTCAGTATTAATGTGTATAATCAGAGTCCAAGGACCATCATCAACATATTATGTTATGCACGTTAATACTGACAACCTCCTGTAGTTTCAGCAACATAAATTGATTTTTAAGGAAATAAAAACTATTATTGCATTTAGTACCTTCTAAATTTTTTCCTGTGCATAGGAGGTAAATGAGGATACATCTCGTTAAATTTTCTGCAGGTTCTTGAAATAACTTTGTTACACTCTCCATGAGCATCAATTGAAAACTATTGTTAATGTCAAAAAGATGTCAGGAAGAAGTAAACAAAACCTTCCATGGCCTACCAAGCTAGATTATTCGTTAAGCGGGTGGTTTTGTTATGGTAGTCTTTGAAAACAGGAAAATATTCAAAGTTGGCTCATATCTAAAAAATGGTGGGAGATGGGTATAGGAACATATATGAAAATATTGTAGGTAAGGTATTGGTTTATTCGAAGATACCATAAAATACAGGGTGTTGTATTTAAAATAAATGAGTTTTCACCATTACTAAATTTCGATAAAAATGCCCTTTTTATACGACACCCTGTATGATATATCGCTATTCTAACATATAGTTATTTTAAATATATGCATTCTCTAACCCAGAAAAAAAAATCTAGTAATTATCTCGCTTACGCAGGTAAATATGGAATTTTATTAACGTGGTGATTTTCTAAAAAAAATCATAAATTAATTTTTTTAGAGAAAATGGTAGGGGATAAGTATAGGAAGATGTAAACAAAAGTTACTTAAAATCGTGCGTAGAATCAGAAACTGCAATAAAATATAGGGTGTTCTATTTGAAATTTCAATGTTGCTATTGGTTTCGGAGAGATGTGGCAATGCTGCACTTGCGAAAATATTTTTAAAATATAGATTATTACCTATTATGTCCGTATGCCGAATTTGAAAAAAATCCCTTTTATAGTTCTCCAGAACTTTTAATAGGACACTCAACGTGAATCACCCTGTATATATATATATATTACGTTACTGAAATACAGGGTGTTCAAACATTATTACCTACTATTATTTATGTAAATTTGCCCTAATTTTTTTGGCGATGCACTTCTGGGCTTTTTTACAAATAAATATTATTCTTGTACCTTTTCTAAGCAAAAAAGCTATACTTACTCAACAACGCTAGAGGTAACCGTTCTCCGGCAATTTGCAAGTTTATGCGTCGATGAAAGGAAAACAAACTTTTTAATGATAATAAACTAAGGTGTATTTATTTCAAGACCATACAAAATTAAAGGTAGGTATGAATTATTCTAAACTATAATAAATGCTCCACGTGATGACAGTTACTTTGAAGGTATAATCAAAGTTTACGGAATAAATATAATGTAATTCTTTTTCCGGTTAATATGAAAATTTTTTCATGTAGAATCACCCCTTTCATTTTGTAGGTGTTGTTCGTGGACATCCTGAATATACATATACATATACATATACATATACATATATATATATATATATATATATATATATATATATATATATATATATATATATATATATATATATATAAAATCTAACTTAGGTCTGTTCGATCTGAATTAATCTAGACATACGAAATTATTGATGATTTGATTAGAATAATTGTAACAAACGACGCAGAATTCAAACAGTCTAATTAAAAGAAAATATTTTTATTCGCCTTCCCGACATGTTACAAAATAACCTCTGATTAAGAGTATTTATTAATCTATTACAGTGGTGGTAAATACAATGTATCTCGAACTTTGTTCCATATTTCTACGGAATTCCGAGAAAACGAAAAGGAAATGACACATGCACATTAAACTGAGAAGAGATAATATAAACAAAACATGTACTGTAGTAAAACGCGCAAGCTTTGTTATGACAATGTGAACTGTTGGCTAATAAGTAATCATAGTTCTTGGTCCTTGGGAACAAGCGGGGTCAAAATGGAATTACTTTGATGTGAAGTCAAGGTCCAGAAAAAATCCCTACGTGTTTTTTGATCATCTAAATCAGCAACACCAAAATATAAAATTTACAATGGAAATTGAATCAGAAGGTACGATTCTTTTTTTACCCTTAAAGTTGCCACACGATTTACGTGGGACTGTCCCGATTTTCGACTACATGTCTCAATTTGTCCCGAAATTCAAATGAATAAAATCCCGATTTTGATACTTTAAGGTCATGTCGAATATAAACCGTTTAACTTCACATCACAATGGTTTGCATTTTTTTATCTTAGTTTTAAAAATCTCTCATTTATCAGTAGGATTAACAAATATCTGGCGTGAGTTAGTTATGTTATACTAAAGATAAGAAATGATTAGTTTTCGACTTCATTGCTATTTCATCTCATCAAATGAATTTTACATTTTGTTCCCGATTTTTCAAAAACATAATCCAACCCTATTATACCCTAGGCTATTCAGTACATAGAAAACCAACATAGGTACCTAAAAGCAAATCAGTTATTAACTCATTAGTTTATAAAGCCCTCGCGATCAAACTTTTCAGAACTGGAAAGTGAGAAACTGACTCAAGCTTTAATGAATAGGGAATGAATATTGCACTGAAAATATTAGGCCGTCTCTTTGGAAATATTTTACTAAGGAGTTTTTGGAAGTGTAGTTCTTCCATATTTTTATAGATGGAATCACAGACAAGATTGCCAGATTACCTCATCGATCAAACATACGTGTATAATCAAACTAACATGTATAGGAAAATTGGACAATGTTTGCGATATTATAGGATATTATTCCTTTCCAAAACTAGAGTTCGATTCCGCAGAAACCCAGATTTTTTTTTTGCCTAAGTCTAAGTGATAAGTGACGTCTGCGCAATGGCTAGATCGAATGACCTTGAGATGGCGATAAAAGTGCAATTTGGACCTTAAATTTCCTTATAGAGATTAGCATGAAAAATGGCCGAAATTGGCGTCGTTCAGACAGAGCTCAATCGATTTAAGAGTATATGCAATGTCTTATTCTTGTGGAGATCTAAATATGAGAAACTGGACAATCTTATTTTTAAATGTGTTCAGATTATTTGTTGCGTATAGATTGACAAACAAAAATCTTTTTGGCTTTTTCGCAACTGAATGCGAAAATGGACAATCTTATGTAAAAATAAAGTTTTTGCGCAATGTATGTAATGTAACAGAAACTTGACCGTGCTTCTCAAAAATATAAATACCTTAGAGAAGCTAACAACTATTTTTCGTAAAGTGGTCTTATGACGATGACACGTTGATACCTATCGCACTGCATTCACCTACTGCAGAAACTTTAATTGACTCTATGTTTTTCCTAAAGTTACATCAGATTAATCCGCACCCAACCACCATCGGCCGAATTTTGGACTTGATTTTTGCTAACGAAATCGTCGGAACTTCGGTTTTGCTCTGCCCTGATCCTCTAATTGACATGGATTCCTATCATCCTGCTATTGAATGTTACTTTAGCTTTCAGCATAATTTTGTTCAGCTAAATACTTTTTACGCTAATACTGACTGGTCTTTTCTAAAATCTGCACAGTTTTACGAAGTTATTTTTGAGGGTATTGATGTTTGTGTACCTAAGAAGAATGTGAAGGGTCAGAAATATCCCTGTTGGTTTGACAGAGAATTTCGTAAGCTTATAGCACAAAAAAACAAATATTACAAAAAGTACAAAAGTTATGAAGCCTTATGACTTTGACATCTACTCAAACATCAGGCGGGAGATCAAGTTGAGAAGTGACATGTGTTATTTGATGTTCGTTAGTAACACAGAGCATCTTATTCCGGAAAATATTAAATACTTCTGGTCCTATGTGAAAAGTCTGAAAGGTTCCTCGGGTTTACCTGGCGTGATGCAGCACCATGACCAGGAACTTTATGACAGTAATGATATAGCAAATGCTTTCGCCGCACATTTTCAATCCTGTTATTTCAATTACTCTAATGTAGTTTTACTGAAACTGAAAATAAGTAAGAAATTGTTGCATTTGGACGTCTCCAAAAAAGCTGGACCTGACGGAATACCCCTGTGTTGTTGAAAAACTGCTGCCCGTCACTCATATATCCATTGAAAATACTTTTTCAAAGATCAGTGGATGATGGATACTTTCCTTCATTATGGAAGAATTCTAATCTCTTTCCTATTTTTAAATCTGGAGATTAATCTAATATCACCAACTATCGTGGCATATCTTTACTCTCTACCTTACCCAAAGTTCTTGAAGCCATTCTTACCGACGAAATATTTAATACATTTAAAAATAACATAATACCTGAACAACATGGTTTTTACAAGGGACGTTAACTGCTACAAACCTCGCTGTGTATCAGAACTTTTTTGTTACCAATACTGAGGCTGGAAATCAAGTTGACTGCATCTATATAGACTTGTCCAAAGCTTTTGATAGCATTTGCCACTTTTTGCTGATGAAGAAACTGTATGATGTTGGTATATCGGGAGAGTATCTGGAGTGGATTATATCTTATCTGTTTCAGCGCCGTCAGCGTGTGATTGTGGCGTCGGGTGTTCCCCAGGGTTGACATCTGGGGCCTGTTCTTTTCTTATTGTTTATTAATGACGCTATAGCATGTTTTACTTCATCTCAATGTCTTTTGTACGCGGATGACCTTAAGTTTTATAATGTTATTGATCCCAATTCTGACGGTCTACAGTGTGATCTGGTTAGATTTGCGAAGTGGTGTAGTAATAATTTTTTAACTATAAATGTGTCTAAATGTAAATCTATTAGCTTTTACAAATGTTGGAATCCAATCAGAACTTGCTATACTATTAATAATTTAAAAATTGAAAATGTTGCATCATTTAATGATCTTGGAGTAATTTTTCAATCTGATTTGACTTTTAATCTTCATATTGATAGCATAGTTCTGAAAGGACATAGATTGCTTGGTTTTATTCAAAGACATACATGGTCTCCATTTTACGCTTGTCACGTAAATAGAATTAAAAATGTTCAAAGTAAGTTTGTAAGATATCTTTGTGTATAAATTTAAATTTCCATCTAATAACATAGCCTATGAAACCAGGCTCTTACTGTGTGGCTTTAAAAGTCTTGAATGTCTACGCAGAAATGCTTACTTGTTATTTCTCTACAAACTTGTCAACGGTATATTGAACTGTAGTAGTCTTTTAAGCTTAGTTTTATTTCTAATACCAATGAGACGTACTAGACAAGTGCCATTATTCTATGAACAATATCACCGAACTAATTATGGTTTCAGCGCCTTTGCAGATCGTTTACTTTATAACTATAATAGATTCTTCTCTCATTGTAATATTTTTTACCTCAGTCAAACCTCATTAAGAGGAATACTTAATAGTTGATTTATGTTAACTAGACTATGGTGTTTTTACTTTGTTGTAGATCTTATTCTTCTTCCTTTCTTGTAATTTAGGATAAGTAGAGTACCATTTAGAATTTTTGAAGATTCTGTAGTGTATTAAATTGAATAAATAGAAAAATAATATTTTTACATAACAAACGGCAATAAATAAAAAGTCAAATGTGTAAAGTCTTGCTTATTATAATTAAAGAATAATTCTTTCTATAATTACTTCTTTACTTCCTACCTAAATAATCTATTTCTCAATTTTCAACCAAAATAACTTTCAGTCTCTTTACTATGCTGATTTGCATTAATAATGTACAATTACATTAGCTTTTAATTAGAATACAATGTTAGCCAGTAGGTCAAAGAGCAGAGATATAATGGGAATCCAAGCCGTATACTAAATATGTGAGTCTCTTAATGAGAATGAATTATGTAAAAAAAATATATTGTCGTGTTTTGTTGTTAAAACGAGTCGGAAAGGGGAAAAGGCGTAAGACACTTTCTCGGAAATGATAATTTTTGTTAAAGCTGCTTTACATTTATGTCTAGCCTGTGTGTGGCTGTTATGAATTTTGTCACAGATATGCCTGAATAAACAATGGATAATTTTGTAAATTTATTATAAAAATTGAATAGGTATTTTCTCGAATCATTTTTGATATAATTTTCAAAACAGGATATTTACCGATTCTTGTAGTAAAATTCGATCGTAACGAAAATGTACACAAAACGTATTTCTATATTCCAATAATATTTCATTTAAATTACTTCTTTGGATAATAAAAAAATACAGAACATTGTTAAAAATATTCAGGTGTAAAATGACGTTCAATCCTGTTCAATTCAAAGTTTTTTGGATAGCCTGTTTAAGAAAATTAACCTTTGTGGAAAAACATCAGTTAGTAGTGTAGTATTAAATATATTTATATATTTCGTTATTTTTTTTGCTGACAACAGTTTATACAAAAAAAACACAGCAACGTCAATTCTAAGAAAAAAAAACTTAATATTACCTAAAATTAAAAAAAATTATAAGCAGACCCATGAGGATTTGAAATTACAATATTAAAACTTATAATTTAAAAACAATACAATATAGAGCTTACATTCCACCTATAATTAAACAGTATGGTGTAATTACATATATAAGTTTTAGAAATATTTATAATCGAACAGCAAAAGTTATGGTGCGAGTGGGGATCGAACCCGCACCTCTGGATCACTAGTCCATTGCTCTATCGTACCACTGTTAAGCAATTCGTTAGAACTCGTACATATTCAAACCAAATATTGGTTGAATATGTACAAGTTCTAATGCGGTTTCAAAAATATGGGGCACCACCTCATTACGGTCAATATCGCAATGAATTATTTCCTTAACAGGTGGATTGGACGACGTGGTCAAACTGAGTGGCCTCCAAGGTCACCTGACTTAACCCCCTTGGATCTATTCGTGTGGGGCATCTTAAAAAGTAAAGTTTACTTTAACAAACCCCCTAGATTATAGCTTTCAAAGAGAATAAGGGCAGAAATACGTCGAATTCCAGATGCATTTGTTACGAACGATCAACAGAAATTCATACATAGATTAGGATACTGCCAAATAGTCGAAGGCCAACCGTTTCAATATATGAAGTAAATATTTGTTGAAGTATTTTCCTGTTTTATTATTTGTTAATAAAGATCAGTTGTTACCTCAAATCGTTTTATTTTACAATATTTTATACATTTTTTACAAAGTCTGATATATTTATGACTATGCCCTCGTGGGAAAATACCTCTTTTGAACCTGATATTTACGTTTAAAAATAGCGATAATATCAGATTTGGGTTTACGAAATCACAGTTGCCATGGACAAAAAACAAAACAAAGCAAATTAATATTAAAGGCGTCTGAATCTTCCGCTTTGTTTTGTTTTCTTGTCCATGGCAACTGTGATTTCGTAATCTGATATTATTCGGATTTTTAAACTTAAATATTTCAAAAACTGCTAATCCAAACATAGGCATATTATACATTTTTGAAATCTGAAAAATATTCTCTATCGAAATATAATGTAATATATAGGGTGTACCATTTAAAAAACACCAAGTTTATGTTTTTAGTAGCTTTGCGATGTTCATTTGTTTCAATAAAAATTATTTCTTGGCGGTTTAGGACACTCCCACAAGTTTGGTATTTAACATTTTTGCCTATCTCTTATAATAACGACAATAGATAAAGTCTAAATATGGTGAAATACCCTGTACATCTGAATATACTTTACAGTACCTCATATAAATTATTTCGTTTCATAAAGTGAAACTGACAAGGTGAAATAAAGCAATATTTTTATATTTTTTTTTGACGACCGACGGTTTTATTTTTACTTATTTGTATTCGTTCTATGTATACAAAGTTTTATTGTAAAAGCCATATTCTAAGTTTTTCAAGTCTAATCCTAGGTTAAAATTTTGGACGTCCCTAATAAAATAGACACGTTTTGTCCAGAATCAGGTTAATAAATATTATCTAAAAAGCGCCACCTATCTACATTTATGGAAAATCAGCTACGCAAATATTGTCAAATATTTAAATGATTAGCTGAATTGAACTCTTTGTCCCTAAAAATCCCTAAACCCGTATGAAACACAATATTTTTAATCACACCCTTTTTTCCGCTCCATCCCTCCCCCACAACCCGGAGCGTTGGTGACACAACAAGTGTTGTGTGTCCAGAAAAATATCATTTGATATTCTCAAAATTCATTATAATTTATAATAACCCACTGAAATAACCTGAGGACAAAAAAATTGGCTCTCCCTAATTCGACGACCATCCCAACATACTTTCTAATTTTATTTTCCAAATTAAATACATACATAAAAATGAGAGGTCGAATTAAGGACATCAACCTTTTTTTGAAGTAAAAAATAACAACTAATGAATTATTTTTAAGTCGGATAACCGCAGCAACATCGCCACAAACAATAACAAAACAGAGTAACGATTTACGATGAACTTTGAGTCCATGTAGAATATTACGGAATCTCTGTAATTCCCTACAACGGATTAGCGATCATTAATTAATATGATTAAAGCATTAAATTTATCAAAATGTCCTTATCAAAAGCTTTTTTCCGGTTAAATTACTGTTAATGTTCAATATTACTTAGGCAAAACAAGTCTTATTTTTCAAATTACATCATTGCTTGCATGTCTGATGTTTTTTTTATATTCTCTTGAAAATTCATGTCTTGAAATGAAGTTAAACTCGCTACTCATTATTCGTTCATTCCAGCATTCAAGACTAGTTCAGGGGGGGGGGGGAGTATTATTAAACAAGAAGTTTTTTTATCGTTCGAATATTTACATTTAACGAGAACTTTTTCCTTTTAAGCCTACAGCACGATATAAGAAAACGAAAATTTGTCTGATTTAAACATAAAAAACCCAAGAACGTTTAACAATTTCTATTAACACTGTTTTATTGACTTTATATCATTTTGCGTTTGTTTGTGTAAAATTTGAGATACAATGGATAAGTAGTTTTTTTAATAATATTTTTTTTATCATTTCACTAGGCTGCCGTTTTGTTTCCAATGTTGGACATTTACCAAAATGTTACCAGGTCATCTCCATATGACCCTTAATTTTTTATTAAAATTTGAGGTCAATCGGGTAAGTAGTTTTTAAGCTATGCCGCGAACTGACAGGCAGACAGACAGACACCGACGGAATTGATAAAACATATTTTTTGGCATCCAGGTACGTAAAAACCAGCGATGGTGATTTTTTCTCGATTACAAATATTTTATTTGGCTGCCATTTTGTTCGGCCATCTTGAATTGGTACCACAGTTTTACTAGTTGATTCCTATACCACAATTAGTTCCGGCATACAATTTGAAACCAATTCATTAAGTAGTTTTTTTTTTCTGGCTAAATCTTTAAATATTTTATTAAGCCTCCATTTTGTTCCACCATGTTGGATTTGTACCAAAATTTTATCATAACACATGTTTGTACAAAATTTTAAATAAATCGGATAAGTAGTTTTTTAATACTAACTTTTTTAACATTTCACTAGGCCGCCATTTTGTTTCGACATACTGAATTTTTCCCGAAATGTTACCAGGTTATCCCCACATGATTTTTAATTTTTGAACAAAATTTGAAGTTATTCGGGTAAGCTATGCCGCGAACAATTAGACAGACAGAAAGAACCGACGGCATTGAGAAAACATGTTTTTCGGCATCTGGAAACCCTGAAACGTGAAGATCTGAAAAACCTCGGAGGGTGATTTTTTCACGATTATAATACTTCCCCTTCACGAGGGAAGTAATAACGTACGTTCGCGGAAATCCAATTATAAACTATTTTAACTTCCCTCGTAAATTATACTTATATATATACCCGTATTAACCGTGAAAAAATCACCCTTCGAGATTTTTTCAGATCTTTAGGTTTCAGGGTCCCTGGATACCGAAAACCATGTTTTCTCAATTCCGTCGGTCTGTCGGTCTGTGTGTCTGTCTCTTCGCGTCATAGCTAAAAAACTACTTATCCGATTGACTTCAAATTTTGCGCAAAAATTAAGGATCATATGGTAATGACATATATGGTAACATTTTAGTGAAAATCCAATATTGGCGAAACAAAGTGGCGACCTAGTCAAATGATAAAAATAATCACTATTATAGAAAATGATTTTTTTTTATTACACGGACCTCTTAACTTTTAGGTAAGTCGCTATTTTGACATACAATTGACAAAAGTTAATCAGTTCATCACTATTTCACATTTAACTTTTGTGCTGATATTTTAAACATTCAATTAGACCGCCTTTGTGTTTTCCCATAATGACTTCTTATTAAATGTTTACCAATTTATCCTTATGTGGATTAACATCCACAGTTCCGTCTTATTTGCATGTGTGTCTGTTATAATTATACAATATTATGTGTTGTTTTATATTTGAAAATCTGTTGCTTTAATGAGTTTTAGTACTGATGAAGGCCATGCAATGGTTGACGTTTACAAATAAATGACAAATTTTAACACTCAATTGTCCCATTTATTCTAAGAACCGAAAATTCCAAGAAAATAAAACCCTAAGAATATAGGGTAATAAAAGGTTCAAGAAACCATCCCATATTAATATATATATATATATATATATATATATATATATATATATATATATTTTTATTATTTCGCCCCTGATTTTTATGATGCTTGCCCTCTCTCAGAAGGCATTCTTGATACACCACTAGTGCTTTAAAGTGCAAAATTAATGTAATATAAAACATTTAAAAAAATATTATATATTTATTGTACTTTGTCAAAAAGTGAAACCTATCTCATGTTTCTTTTATGTAGATGTTCTCTATGTCACTTATTTTGTAAACTTTAAAGTCCTAACCTTTTTTAGAAAAAAATCGTAATATTTAACAAATTAGATCGTTACTAAGCTTGTGCAAATATAGCTCACTAACTGTTTAATAACACAATTAGT
Organism: Kuschelorhynchus macadamiae; assembly: GCA_030620095.1. Taxonomy (NCBI): domain Eukaryota; kingdom Metazoa; phylum Arthropoda; class Insecta; order Coleoptera; family Curculionidae; genus Kuschelorhynchus; species Kuschelorhynchus macadamiae. The sequence continues at coordinate 587,811 of JAUTXW010000125.1, read as the reverse complement.
CTCAGGGATTTTTATAAGATTTTCATAAAATGGTTTGTTATAAATAATTTTAGTTATCAACTGTTTTTGTAGTAGTTTTATGCCCTAAAATATATTTTTCAAAAACAGAGTGTGTATTTTTCGTGTATCCTGCCTATACTTTTGTTAATAGCATGTTATTTTATGTTTGTTTCAAAGGCATCCTTATTTACGAGCTGTATATTTAGCACATTTGTTATATGTCTGTAACAAATGGAGAATCAGAACTCAAACCAAATATAATTTTTTTTTGCAATAACTTCGACCATACAACTAAAACGTTTAAGTTATAACGACATTACCAATGAATATTAACGTCATTAAAAAATGCATGGGGACGTGTTTATGCTACATAACACTTCAAAGTAGCGTATTTTTTTAAACGTAAGGTGTAATATTTTCAGTTTTGCAACTCTTAATAACCTATAAAGTAATGAGCCAGAAACCAGTTATTTTGACGTAAATTCCATAAAAACGTTCAATAACTTTTAGTTTTTATAGTAAATTTAAGTAAGAATTAAAGTTTTCACTCAATAACACTGTCTGACAAAAAAAATGTTTTGTTGTAACACAAATGAGAATAGTATAATCTAATAGAATGGACTTATCCAAATACGAAAATGACAAATAGAAAGTTGTAGCACATAGGGTTTTCTTGTTAGAGTTGTAGAACCACATCGAATGTTACGATACTTAATATCTATAGAAAAAATGATTTCAGAAAATTCTTAACCCAGTTTATTGACTATGTTTACAGTTTTCGCCTATTAAGCATACCATATATCTAAGAGAAAATCAAACGAGAAAAATATTAACTTAAAACACTAATTAAACTTTATTTTTTCCGTTTATGAGGTGTCCTATCTACTCTCTTCAAAAACCAACAGTAGTCATCCACCATGGCTGCATTCCATCGTCCTTGGTACCGAATTTCCATTGTTCTGATATTTTATTGAAACCTTTCACCCTGCTCGCCACTAACAGCTCCCAAATTTTTAGGAAAAAATGACAGATGGGAATGTAGGAAGTGAATTTTTTATAACATTCTGGCACCAAGCACTTTATAGGCATCTAAGAGTTCATTAACTAATTGTTTATAATTTGCATCCATATTGTTGCCTAAAAACCCTCTTACTACGTTAACAAATGAATTCCATGCTCTGAGTTCCTGCCTGGTAAGCTTTTCCGTAAAATTGACATCGTCCAGCAATTTTCTGATTGGTGACCCAATAAAAATGCCTTCTTTTAATTTGGCATCACTTAACTGGAGAAGACTTGTCTTAGGTATTTAAATCCATCACCATCTTTATTCAAAGCCTTCACAAAGTTTTTCATCAGCCCAAGTTTAATGTGAAGAGAAGGCAAAAGGACGTTTTTGGGATCAACAAGAGGTATAAATTTAACATTTTGAGATCCCGGTTAAAATTCGCTTCTTTCTGGCTAAATTTTTGTTACATAATGCTGATTTATTGCACGACTGTCCCATAAACAAAGAAAACAGCAATATTTTGTAAATCCCTCCTGAAGTCCCACCAAAATCGCTATAACATAAGTCCCCACATATCTGCCATTTATACCTATTGTAGTTTATTTTATCCAAAATCGTGCGCATATTTTCACAATTTTCTTTCATTACAACTGAATGGGCAACTGGTATAGAGGGTTTTAAATTTCCATTATTCTTTTAAGCTATATTTAGATGACTCTATGAATAAGCGCCACTCACGGGGAGAATGATCAATATCAAGTTCTTGCATTAAACTGTCTATATCAGTACACGCGCACAACGAATTTTCCATACTGTAGAATTCAAAAAACATAGCATTTCTTTTTCTGAAATTCCTAATTTTTGTTTGTTTGGCCAATAGGTTCCATTCCTTAAGACAGGAACCCAGGAGTTCTGTCTGTTGCTTCGATAACCCGAAATCACGTACTAAATCATTTAAATCACTTTGAACAATCAAATGTGGCTCGCCGGAACTGGGACCTGTGGCAAAAGTGGGATCGGTGCACTGTTCTTCTGAGCTGCCTGATGATGCGTTATCTCCATTATATCCCAAATCAATAGCTTGCCAATTTAAATGCGCCATCGGCACTGGCAAATTTGCATTATGAGGAACAGGTCGTATGGCAGATTGCAGATTTGGATATTCTATATTGTGCTTTCCCTTTTTGGAATAACCTTCTTCAGTCTTTGTCAGGCAAAAATAACAATCGTCAGAATGATTGGTGGGTCACCATACCATTGGAACTGCAAAAGGCAAACTTTTTCTCTTTCCCTTCATCCACTGCACCAATGATACACTACAACTAACACAGCACACATGGGGAGCCCACCGCTTCTCTTGATCCCCAATTAACACACCAAAATATTTAAAGAAGGCTTTTTTTACATTTTCGGAAAATGGCCTGGCTTGTGATTTCACCAGAAATTCTCCACAAATATAACAAAATTTGTCAGGAGAAATGTTACAACTTCGGCACGTTTGACTAGACATTCTCGTCTTCACATACACTTGCTTATCAATACACAGAGAACCACTCAATTCGAAACTCAACAGAAGAGTGATGTTTAACGTTTATTTTATATCTAATGTTGTAAACAACTCCACTCCACGTAATTTTTACGTTGCAAAATGGACCCATTTTAGCCGCCTCACAATAAAATTGTTTACCCGCCAATATAAAAGGCTCTAATTAGGCTATGAAAAAATGGTACGTATTAGGGCTTTCCGAATATTTTTTTTATTATTGGGAGGGTATTTCCATTGTGAAATTAATGAGCTGGCCTGTGTTAGAAAAATCTTGTCGGCCAGTGTATATACACGTAAGAATTTTTACGTGACAATCGAATTTTCCTTGATATAAGTGTGTTTTTATGCGGGAAATTTAAAAATACCAAAACGTTTATGTAAATATGGCCATAGGTTTTAGATATTTACGATTTAAGTGAGTTAACAGCAACATTAAGATACGCGTATAGAAAGTATCTTAATTAATAATAACTCACACGTATTGTACAACATTTTATCTATGTCTGACGCACGACTGTTAAAATAGACACATTTTTATTAAACAAATTTTTCAAAAAGTTTAAAGCAAGCATAAAACACCTTTCTATTGTTTGCACTTTAATCCTGCCACCCTGCATTACCCTAGGGCAGTGTCAATTTAAGTAACATTTTATTGACAGTTTTAATTTCTTTAGTCAAAATGAGTGATTCGGAAAGAAGCATTCATTCGGATATTCAGCCGGAAGCATCCAGAGCAATTGACGGGTTGCTTCCCGAAAAATCCAGACCAAAATATGAGTATATTTTCAAAAGGTTCCAAAAATTAAGCAGAGAGAAGAATGTGCAGAACTATGGGAATGAAAAGGTATTGTATACTTCTGGGAGTTATCTACTAAGTATAGGCCTTCATCTCTCTGGGCGTTTTATTCTATGATAAGAACAATGGGCTTCAGTAAACTATGTTGACACTCTTAAATCTCGTTTATTTTTGTTTTTATCCACCATTCTAGCAATCCAAATTGAGAAAATGTGTAGAAAACTCTCATCAGCACTCAAAAATTCCTTTAAAATGTGATTATTATACAAATTAAAGGTAATTTTTGATTTTAAACATCCTTCCTACTGTTCCCATCGCCATGCTTGTCTTTAATTTGATTTGCGGCGTTGCCATATTCGTAATGAAAGAAATATCTATAAGTGGTGATACATGGAAAACTAATTTTTTTTATAACAAAACTTATAATTAATAAAAATGCGGATCAGGTTAAGTTAGTTAGGATTGGCTAGGTTTTCTATAAAGAAAGCGCGCGGTAGCAAAAGCAAAGAGCATCCAAAATTCTGGGTGAAACGGGAGAAACTTTGGACGAAAGATTGTAAATATTGTACTATTAATATTTATAATAAATAATTTTTCATGTTTTATAGTTTTTAATAAAATAATTTATAAAAATCTTCTTCGCTTTTTCTATATTGCAAATTTTAAATTAAAAGAGAATGAATTAAAATAATATAAAATAAATAATATAATATAAAATAAAATTACATTTATGCTAGAAAAAATCTGCTATGGAAAACGGAACAATCCACTGAGTTTTATTTACTCTAAAAATAGGGTTACAATATTCGAAATTTGGGCTAAATATTATAGAAATTCCAATTGTAATTTTACATCTAGAAATTACTTGTTTATTTTTACAGTTTTTAAATAAAAAATACGTAAAATTACGTTTTAACATGATTACAACGTTTGTTTACGTAAAATCACAATTTCTGAACTATATTCCAGTGAGGCAAGGTTCACTGTTATGTTTGGATCGTTAATCAGGCGAATAACTCTTCCTTGGACAAACCTTCTTGGCCTGAGCTTGTATACCCAATGGGAATATAATTCTGAAAATTATTGCAAATATAAAAAAATATTTCTGAAAGTAAACGGATAAAGATCTTCATTTATTTGCTGAATGTATTGGTATAGTATTTTACAGTCGTTATTATTTATCAAATTTAATCAAACTTATTACATTCGAAAACGAAATTTATACAGTGATATAAGATAAGGATGCACAGCATGGGGATCTCGGAAACAGTAACAGATATAGTGTCGGTTAAATTAGACAATAGTTGCGTATTTCGATGCCCAACAAAATCCCGTTTTACAAAGTTGAAAATTCTAAGCCGGTCCAGAAATATCCGAGAAAAACCGAAATTTTGCGATTTCGTTTTAATTTTCTTTTGAAGCTATTTGCAAAAATATGAAAAAACGGAAAACACTTTTTCATTCTCACTTTTTAAGCTGTACAAGGTGACGTTAACAAATTTTCATTACAACGTTTCATTTCGATAGAACCACCATCAACTTAGATTTTTCTTATGGGACGGAAAAAAAGTACACCCACTATTAGATTGCGCTTTTGATAGCGAATTCAACGATGTACTACACAATATGGTTACTTATGGCTTTTTAATACATTTCTAGCATTTTATTATAGTAGGCCATAAAATCCTAACGATAAAAGGAAAAAAAACAGTTGACAAGTTCGAATGAATGTATTTATTTATTTAACAAATATTCAAACAAATAAATTTTTGTATTGTTATTGTCGTTTTTTAATTTATTTTGTTCTACAATGGATGGAGGTAATTTTACAAACGAAGAAAAATGTGATATGCTATCTTACTACATTTTATGCCAAAGAAATTGTGTAGGAGCAGAGCGCATGTATTCTAACAAATACCTAGAGCGGAGACAACCTGACAAGTGTATTTTTCGGCGTTTGCTATTTAATCTAAAAGAAAATTGATGATTTAAAAAGCCTGTATTATCCCGACAAAAACCTTCCAATGAAGAAAACCAATACAACGTTCTACCATCTGTTATTGAAAATCCACAAACTTCCATCAGAGAAATTGAAGACCAGACGGGGGTAGCTAAATCTACAGCTCAATTTATTTTAAGGAAAAATCAATTTAAGCCTTACAAATTCCGAATATGTCAAGGATTAGAACCGGGTGACGATGAACTACGTAGACATTTTTGTGAGTGGTATACCAGGATGTGTGAAGACAGTCTTAATTTTCCTTATAGATTTGGTCTGATGCAAGCATAGTAACCAGTAACGGTATTTTTAACAGGCGCAATACCCACTATTGGTCACAACGAAATCCACGTGTAAATATACCATCCAGACATCAAGATCGCTTTGGATTTAATATTTGGTGTGGGATTTTTGGTAGCAAGATTATAGGCCCTATTTTCTTTCACAATTCATTAACTTCCGAGCGGTACCTTGAGATCTTGAGGCACGATTTAGAAGATGCATTAGATAATTTACAGTTAGGCGCTGTACACGGCTGTTGGTTCCAACAAGATGGTGCTCCAACCCATAACTCCATAGAAGTTCGCCAATATTTAGCTGAACGGTTTGAAGGAAGATACATTGGCACTTACAGTGAAACACCTTGTCCTCCAAGGTCCCCGGACCTAACTCCCTTGGACTTTTTCTTGTGAGGCTACATAAAAAATGAGGTATTTAGGGAATGTTTTGACAACGAGGAACAATTATATCAATCAGTACGAGCAGCATTTAATACAATTACTCCTGAAATGTTAAGTCATATTTTGGAGTCTACCGTGAGACGGGCGTCCTTCTGTTTAGAAAATGGAGGTAATTTGTTTGAACATTTGTTATAGTTAGTAAATAAATAAATAAATTCATTCGAACTTCCGTTTTTTCTTCCTTTTATCGTTAGGATTTCATGCCCTACTATAATAAAATGTATTAAAAAGTCATTTTTCTGGATAAAAACATAAATAATCATATTGTGCTACACATCGTTGAATTCGCAATAAAAAGCCCAATCTAATACTGGGTGTACTTTTTTTTTGTCCCATAAGAAAAATCAAAGTTGATGGTGGTTCCATTGAAACGAAACGTTGTAATACAAATTTGTTAACGTCACCTTGTACAGTTTAAAAAGTGAGAACGAAAAAGTGTTTTCCGTTTTTTCATATCTTTTCAAATAGCTTCAAAAAAAAAATTAAAACGAAATCGCAATATTTCGGTTTTTATCGGATATTTCCGGAATGGCTTAGAATATTCAAATTTGTAAAACGGGATTTGGTTGGTCATCAAAATACGCAACTTTTGTCTAATTTAACCGACACTATATCTTTTACCGTTTCCGAGATCCCCATGCCGTGCCGTGCATTCTTATCTTGGACACACCGTATATACATGCCTCATTTCTATCTCAGTCTTGCTTTTATTAAGTTTTATTCCTAAGGTTCCCTTTAAATGTTTATACTAATTAAATTGACCTGTCCACTCAAAATCAAGTAATTTACGTGTGATTAATTCCATTACGAACTTAATTGACATTTAATTCTTACATAAAAACACTCAATCGAATTTTTCAACAAATTTATTTTTGGATACCGGTTTATCGAATACGTCAATTTATTAGCGTTAACCTGTTGTGCAGTATTGCTTAATTAGAGACAAACATTTCAGCCAGTATTAATAGTGCATGGGAAATTTCCAGCGAATATAAAATATTGGATTTATTAATATCTAAATACAATATAAAGTAAAGAATATAATTTCTGATCGAAGACAAATTTATTGATTTGTCCGCAGGGCTTTTTCCTGAGAAATCACTTAATATAAAATTACATTTTGTTGCGTTTAAAATTTTCAATAGGATAGATTTAAAATGTAACAAAGAAATAAATCGGTAAATTTCCTAGTGAAGTGTGATTTAGTTCAGTATATGTATATACATATATGTATATACATATATATATATATATATATATATATATATATATATATATATATATATATATATACAGGGTGGTGCAACCAAGATGGGGTGGACGATTGTGGGCAAACGGAGAGGAATTTGAAAAAACATTTTTGGGATATGATTGATAGTCAAGAACGCTGTGTTTTAAAATTATACCCATTATACAGGGTGGTCTGAAAAGTTCGTGGTGAACCAAACTTGTGTTTTTTTAAATGGGACACCCGGTATATTATTATTTTAGTTGATTCTCCTATTCATTACGATCATTTTGATATGAGGTTTGTTGGGTCTAAAATTTATACCAAGGGAATGGGACGAGGTTAAAGTGGAAAAAAGGGTTATACTCCGGCCATTTTTTGAAAACAATTGAAGCAGGTATGGAAAAACCAAATATTCTATAAAATGTATTGTATCTAGGATTACAATAATCGCTTGTAAGTCGTTCAAAATTATTCACTGTTATACAGGGTGGTCAAGTTTTGCAAATTTACCTTGGATTGAATTTTTTTAAATGGAACACCCCATATATTTTACTGTCATATTAAAGATAACATCGCCAGTTTTCAGAAAATACCTTATTTGATATCTTTCTAACCAACAGTTTTTTAGTAAATTAACCGTGAAACCAAAATTTACTCATTCTAACAGAAACGGTATTATTTACGTTGCTTAAATTGACTACCTATAATATAAGGAGGCCATGATATAATCATAAATGAAAAGAAAGATTGACATTCTTGTCAAAACCGCAAAGTGTCAGAGAATTGGCATCAATTACCATTGTTTTTTGACGATAAGCCGAGAAATTGTTAAGTAACAATGAGTTTGAGTACTCCAGAGTTGATAAACATGACTTTTATATTGGGCGAGTGTCAAAAAAACCCTTTACTAGCAAGCAGGGTTTATGCGGTACGATATCCCGATGCCGAAAAAAAACCAAGACCTGAAGCTTTTGCAAGTTTATTAGAGAGGTTTCAAGAAACAGGCAATGTTGCTTTTAAGAAACGTAAAGTAATTAATAAACCAGTTACCAATGAAGATAATGCTTTGACAGTGTTATTAACAGTGCAAGAAAATCCACACACAAGTACCAAGGAAATTGAGAGAGCTACTGATATTGAACGCACTAGTATTAAACGGATTCTGAAACAACATAAATATCATGCCTACCACATTGAGTTACACCAAGAACTGTATGATCGCGATTACGTCCAACGACAAGAGTTTTCAATTTGGTTTTTAAATACAATTTGGGATAATCCAGGTTTTGTAGATAGGGTGCTGTTTTCAGATGAAGCAACTTTTAAAAGCAACGGCTTGGTTAACAAACATAATATGCACTATTATTCAACCGAAAATCCACATTGGATTCGTCAGGTGGACCATCAAAATAAATGGTCAATTAATGTTTGGGGAGGTATAATTGGCTCTCATGCTATAGGACCATATTTCTTTGAAGAGCATTTAACGGGAGAAGTCTATTTAAATTTTTTTGAGAAATGAGTTGCCCGTATTGCTCGTAGACTTACCTTTAATGTTAAGAAATTCCTTATGGTTCCAACATGATGGAGCACCCCCTCATTACCATAGGCATGTAAGACATTTTCTGGATAATTGGAAAGGAGAGCATTGGATTGGGCGAGGTGGACCAGTTAAGTGGCCTGCGAGGTCACCCGATTTAACGCCACTAGATTTCTTTTTATGGCGACATGATGTTAAAGAAGAAGTTTATAAAGAGGTTCCAACCACAGTGGAAGATATGAAGTTGAGAATAATAAGCAGTTTTCGCAAAATTTCAGACCTGACTTTGAGAAAAGTGAAACTTTCATTTATGGATAGACTCGAAATGTGCCTTCAGCAAAACGGTGGTTTAGTTGAACATCTTTTATAAGTTTTAATTACATTGTTTTTGTTGATTTATATTAAACTTATTTTTTTTTTGTAAAAAAAGATCTGTTATTAATACTGTCAAAGCATTATCTTCATTGGTAACTGATTTATTAATTACTTTACTACGTTTTTTTGAAAGCAACATTTCCTGTTTCTTGAAATCTCTATGATAAACTTGCAAAAGCTTCTATCTTGTTTTTATTTCGGCATCGCATCATCAAAGAACAATATTTATTTATTTACTGATGACAATATTCTGACACTTTGCTGTTTTGACAGGACTGTCAATCTTTCAATTTATGATGATATGATGGCCTCCTAATATTAAATTGTCAATTTTAACAACGCGAATTCAGAGTAATTCGTGTTAAAATGAAAAAATTTTGATTTCACAGCTAATTTACTGAAAAACTGTTGGTCAGAAAGGTATCAAATATGGTATCTTCTGAAAGCTAGAAATGTTATCTTTAACATGAAAGTAAAATATACAGGGTGTTATATTTAAAAAAAATTCAATCCAAGGTAAATTTGCAAAACTTGACCACCCTGTATAACAGTGAATAATTTTGAACGACTTACAAGCGATTATTGTAGTCCTAGATACAATACATTTTATAGAATATTTGGTTTTTCCATACCTGCTTCAATTGTTTTCAAAAAATGGCCGGAGTATAACCCTTTTTTCCACTTAAACCTCGTCCCATTCCCTTTGTATAAATTTTAGACCCAACAAACCTCATATCAAAATGATCGTAACGAATAGAAGAACCAACTAAAATAATAATATACCGGGTGTCCCATTTAAAAAAACACAAGTTTGGTTCACCACGAACTTTTCAGACCACCCTGTATAATGGGTATAATTTTAAAACACAGCGTTCTTGACTATCAATCATATCCCAAAAATGTTTTTTCAAATTCCTCTCCGTTTGCCCACAATCGTCCACCCCATCTTGGTTGCACCACCCAGTATATATATACACATACATATTATGTAAAACAATAAATTATATGATTAACCCGAAAACGAGGAACATATTTTAGCCCTAGTGGAGGCAAACCCTGGTTTGAGCATTCGGGAAATCTCGCGACAAGTTCGATTTTCTAATTGGACCATTCATCGTACCCTTCGTGAAAACCTTCTGTACTCTTATCATGTGCAGCGAGTACAGGCTTTGACTTTAGAGGACTTACCCCGAAGAAGAGAATTTTGCCGGTGGTTTCTCCGAACCAAGAAGAAAACGAACATTTTACTTTAAACGTACTGACAAACGGTGAATATTGTTTTACGAGAGATGGAATTTTAAATTACTCATACCTGGGTTCAAGAAAATCCACACACGGTTCAAAAAGGCCGATTTCAATTCCGATTTTCAATAAATATTTGGGCTGGAATAATCCACAATCGGTTAATCGGACCTTTTGAGCTACCAAGGCGTTTAATAGGAGTGGGATAGGTCCAATTTTTAATAGCTTGCTTACTATTTTAGAAGATATTCCTTTAGCTCAGCGAGCCAGTGCCTGGTTTCTTCATGGTGGAGCTCCTGCCCACATGCATAGGAATGTGCTACAACATATGGATAATACGGTTTATAATAGGTGGATAGGTCGAAATGTCCCAGAACCTAAAAAATGGCCTCCGAGGTCACCAGACCTAAACGTCCTTGATTTTTATTTTTCGGGCCACATGAAAACATTAGTGTGTAATAGGGTTGAAATTGAAAATGAAGAAGACCTAACCGTATTTTTACTGCAGCGGAACAACTTAGACAAAGACCTGACGTGCTTGAATCAGTTGAAGCAAATTGGCTTCGCCGTATTCGTACGTGTTTAAATAGTGGTGTTAATCATTTTCAGCATTTATTTTAAGTTTTTAAAATACTTTTTTTAGTCCGTGAATTACCTACCTAGTGCTATAAATTAATATCCTTGGTGAGTTCATATTATTTTTAAATTTTTGGAAACTAATAGACTTCATTCAGGTTACGCAGATAAAAACTACAAATAAATAATTGTTATACACAATTTATGAAAAAATTAGTTCATACATTCTAAAAAAATAATCGAAATAAAATAATTGAATCGTTTTCAAACCTCCAGGTGTTTTTATACTGACAAAACACAGGTGATGAGATTGTTATCAGATTGATGTCCAAGCAAATGGCAATGTAGACATGTTGTCTTGGAATTAGTCGAAACCTTCAAAATTAAACATTTTAAAATTAAATATCTCGAAAACCCTTTCGAATTTACCGGTGGTTTGTTTATAAGAATATTTTGTTAAAAACCGTGCATACTATTCTATGTTAAAATATTTGTAGTCAAACCCCTAACACCCCGTATAATGTCTTGTCAAATATTTTTATTCGGCGATATTTCGTTCCATCATATTGGATTCCTACCAATATTTTACCAGTTTTTAACCTATGCCGTACTTGATTTTTGGGCATAATTTAAAACAAATTCAATAAGTAGTTTTTACATTGACACACACCATTTCATCATCATCATTTTGTTACGTCATGCTGAATTCGTACCAGTTTATCCCAATATCACATTTAATTTTTTTACATTGATTTTTCAAAAATTGTATTTGGCCGCCATTTTGTTTCGCCATCTAGAATTTCTATCATAACTTTACCAGTTTATCTCTATATCACACTTAATAATAATTTTTTTAACGTTTTACTTAAATGGACATCCCATAGGACCCTTAATTTTTGACTAAAAGTTGAAGTCAATCTGGTAAATAGCTATTCGCTATGCCGCGAACTGACAGACAGACAGATAGGCGGACCGACGGAATTTTATGGCACATGAGGAAGCTAAAACGTAAGATATGTTAAATCTGAGTAATTTTTTTCATGATTACATTTTAATTGGCCGCCTTTTTGTTCCGCCATCTTAAATTAGTACCACAGTTTTACTAGTTCATCTCTATACTATAATTTGAAATCAGTTCCTTAAGTAGTTTCTTCAGGCTGAATTTTTAAATATTTTATTAAGTCCACATTTAGGAAATTTGCCCAATTTTTATATTGTTTTTCCAATATTTAGTAGAATATTTAATATTTTAATTAAACATTTTACCAGTTTCTATCAATGCCACACTTGAATTAAATTAGTAGTTTTTTACACAGATTAAAAAAAATATATATATATTACGCCGTCATTTTGTTCTGCCATATTGAATTCATAGCAAAATTTTGCCAGTTTATATCACATAATTTTTGTGCAAGTTAAGTCAATTAAATAAGGATTTTTATGCAGACTGATTAAACATTTTATTTGGTCGCCATTTTGTTCCGATATTTTGAATCAGTACCAAAATTTTACCAGTTCATACCTATATCACACTTAATTCTTGAGCAAAAATTAAACTTAATAGAATAATAGTTTTCTCAGACTGATTTTTTAAGATCTTATTTAGGTCGCCATTTTGTTTCACCATCTGGGATTAGTACCAAAATTGTACTAGTTTATTTCGATGTTTATTTTGACTTATGTAGTAATGTTTTAAAACATTTTCCTGGGCTGCCATTCTGGATTTTTACCATAATGTTACCATTTCATTCCCACATGACCCCTAATTTTTAACCTCAATTATTAAAAATGTGTTTTAAATAACAGCATAGGTGCTCCAAAGTAAAGTGTTGGTTAAAAAACAAGATAAAAACCTTCATGTGTATCTGATTAAGTATTGACACATCAAACAATATTTTTAAGATAACTAAGATGGAAAGTTACTACAGTTGTTTTCTTTAAAAAAAAATGGCTAGTAACGTTCGCAAACTTATAGATTTAAACGTTATGCAAAAAACAGATGTTGGTTGGAACAAAATATCACAATAAATGTATAGATAATCCCGAATATATGTCTAATAACAATTGCGTCAGCAAAAATGCAAATATAGGTATGTAATGAATGATTGTTATCTGAAAAACTAAAATATCTAATTCGGCGAACAAGCGGTCCTAAAAAATATATATACAAAAAGAAGCCCAGAGATGCAGCAGGCTAAGCCCATCTATAAATGTTAAGATTTAATATTAAATGATTACATACTCCATACAAGATATCTTACATAAAGCACCAATTAATTGTTTTATTGACCCTGACATTTTTTGAAATGTTTTCGACCAGAACTCTTACTGTGGAAGATTTCTTTCTCTGTTTGTACAACCAAAATATTCAAAAGCTAGGTACAAAAAAACAATTTTCAGCGGTTCTTCTTCTTTTACGACTTACAGGGTTTTTTAGAAAAAGTGATTTTTTTTAAAAATGGTCTGCTTACAAAGCCCAATTATAGCAATCAGATTTAGTATGGTCTACATGATTATGAACAGGGTTGGAACCCTTAAGTATTCCACCATGGATATTGTATACAGGGTGGACCAAAAACTACCGATTCTAAACTTTAACAATGTTGATTTTCTGCTCCGCAAGGTAGATGTATTCCAGACCTTTGTTACCCACTGTGCTATTGGGACATATTCTCAGTTATTTCGAAATGATGGGTAAACAGTTTAAGTAAGTCTGCATTAATAAAAATAAGCTGTGAACCTGTATTATATGTAGAAAAGGAGAATTATATCAATGATAAAAGGTCATTTTTCATTTCTTATTAAAAAAATCTGCTTTAAATTAAAGGCAATAGCTGAAAGAACTAGAGCAAATTTCAAATATAAAAAACCTGTTTCGGTAAAAATGTTCATTATTACTAAAACTGGCATTAGAAGCAACATCGAATTTAAGATTCATAGAAAAAACCAAATCCAACAAATCACTATTTAACGTCCACCTCTTAGTTTTTGGTGAACCCTGTATACAATATTCATGTTGGAAAATGTAAGGGTACCTTTGATTACCACAATTGGATGTCGAAAGCGAAGAAAATATTTCAAAAATCGCTAGAAATATTTTTTTCGTACCTAGCTCTAGATTATTTTGGTTGCACAAAGAGAAAAAGAAATCTGCTATAGTAAGAATTCTGGTCTTATATAACCCCCGTATAAGACGAAAATATGAAAACCTCAGGCTACCCTTATGGAGCTGCATACTATAGATGAATATATCATTTTGAATTTCCAGTAAAAATTTCCTTGGTGCACTTCGAAGTTTCAGCAGTTTAGTAAAATGAAAACGTAATATAAATTTGAGGCGACGAGGTGGCATTTGGTGGTAAGGACGGGGAGGGCTGTGTGTTGGAAACATATAAAAATTTAGGGAAGCGTAGTCTTCTTAACATGTTGGGTGTCTCTAGACTATAACCTTCTGATGGCCCTAAATGTATAAAAAGTCGTGTTTCACTGCCCGAGCAACAAAATACCTGACACGTAGCCTATCAAGATGGCGACTGGTCCCAATACTTAACTTGAACGCAAAGTAAAGTACTCCTTCTAGCGATCCAACCAACTAGATGATTGAGTGAAAAGCTTAACTGAGGTATTGCTGATTGGATTACAAAATAGAAACAAACTGAAAATATGTAACATCTTCTTTGTGGAACTCATCTTCATGTCGCTGTATCAAAGATGCAAAAAATTTTCCGAATCCAAATTACTTGACTAAGTTCTTGTTTAACTATGATGTTTCCGAATTGAATGCCACTCGAGACAAAAATAAACTGTCTCTAGGCAACATTATCAGCTTATTATTTTAAGAATAAACTGTTTCTAGGCCTGGGTTCAACGGCGTTTTTAATGTACAAAGTTTAAATACGTCTATGGTATTCTTTATACCTGATCAAAGACAACAGAAATATACCGATATAAATGCCCGAATTAAAAAATCTCAAAATTAAATATTAACACATCATTGAAGTTTGATTAATTAGCTACTTACTTATTGAAACAAAATATATATTAGTACTAAGTTCCATTTAACTGATTAGATACCGACACCTTGAACAATCTTTTTATGATAGCTGAGATGGAAAGTTACTAAAATTGATTTCGTAAAAAAGTGGCTAATAATTTTTGCATATTTATAGCCAATAAACGTTTAGCAAAATCCGTATGTGACTTGCTACAAAGCATTAGAATAATTTATAGATAATCCCAAACATAGGGGTAATATCAATTATGCTAGCAAAAGCAAATAATTCGTATTGAATGACTTATACATAAAAGATTTCAGAGGACGCGTGGAGCTTAGAAAAATTGATACTAGACAGAGTGGCAGTATTTAGATCCTTCTATAAATGAGAAGTAATTGCACCTATCAACACGCAAAACACATTAACCTATAAAATATGTTACTTTTAGAGTCAGAACACGAAAAACATATTTTTAGAAAACGTGTACGTATGTGTGTGTTTGTGTGTGAATGTGTGTGTTTAAACAAAATTTGCGCGCACGATAACTTGAAAACAGTCAAACACCAAAATTTGATAACGCGCAAACCGATATCAGTCAAATTGAGAAAAGAAATAGTTGAGGTAAATATTTGACATCATTGCATACTTGATTTCTTTTTTCAATTATACACATACATACATACATATATACATATATATATATATATATATATATATATATATATATATATATATATATATATATATAACAAAATTATAATGTCTATAGATACATAAATAAGGGAGAAATTAACGGCCATTCGGAAAAAATATTCTGCCCGTGGTATTATTCAAGTATAGGGTCCAAAAATCATGGACCATTATACTGACAAGCCTGAGAGCCACATATAGGACGAAACGTCATAAATTATGCCGGTAGAGATGATAGAAAGTGCTTAGAGGCTTGTCAGTATAATGGTCCATGATTTTTGGACCCTATACTTGAATAAGCTTACCACAGGCAGAATATTTCGTCTGAATGGCCGTTAATTTCTTTCTTATTTATGTAGCTACAGACGTTATAATTTTGTTTTTTATTAACACTAAAAAGTCGGTATCATGGATTTCATACCTTTGGGGGTCGTCTTTTCTCCAATAAAATAATTGGTATATATTGGTATTACTAAAGAGGTATAAACAACAAACCTCGCATTCGTTCCCATAGATAGCACCTCTTATTCTAATACCTCACTGCCTAACATTTTGATCGTTTTTATTCAACATACCGTTGAGTGTTTTGCATCATTTCTACCTCACGGCTGCACTGGCCTGATGAGCCCCATATAGGGCGAAACGTCGTCAATTATGCCGGTAGAGATGATAAAAAGCGCTTAAAGGCTTTGTCATAATATTGTTCCATGATTTTCGGGCCCTATACTTGAATAAGCTTACCACAGAATATTTTGTCCGAATGGCCGTTAAATTCTTTCTTATTTATATATATATATATATATATATATATATATATATATATATATATTGCGTTTATATTGTTATTTCAGTCAAAAGTGACTTCTGTAGAATTATATCCGCCAATTGCTAAAACTGCAATAAAAATAAAACCGTTTATTATGGATATTTTGTTTGTCGTTTGCATACTATCTCTAACTTTGATTAATGGTATTATTGGCACACTTGGTGATAACCCGGTGCAAATCCACATAGCAGAATCGTAAGTTGAAGCTATTATTAAAATATGAGAAGGTGGTCCGGTACCAGGTTAGCAGACGGTTGGGCGCTGAAGTTCGGAGGCACTAGGTGGATATATACCAATCCATCTCGTACCTCCGCGCTGCCTGATCACATATGTAACAAAATATCCATAATAAACAGTTCCAAAAACTACTACTTTAACAAACTTGTCAAATTTTAATTTTAAATATTTCTTTTCGAGTAACACTGGCTGCCAACATAAAATGCAAAAAAAAATTCCCACTTAAAAATAACAATTGACAGATATAATTTTATAAATGTTATTTTTGAGTAAAATAACTTCACAAATTGGTAAAAAATGAGTATTTTTGATATTTTAATTGTGTACTGAATCATATTCCTATAAAAATTACTGCAGGAAACAGAAAAGATGATGAAAAACGGTATGTATAAAATTATAAACCTTGACGGCAGATATCTTCGGAAACGAAACGTCGGCGTCGCCAAAAAGATTCATTTATTTGACTACATTTGTTAAATAAAACATTAATATAAAATTGAGGTATTAGGAAAAACTTAAAATACTAGTCTGTCACACGTAGCTAAATATAAAAGAAAAATCAATATTAAAATAATTACACAAAACATTTAAAAAATATGCCAAAAATAATTTACAAATTTAAAAAATAAATTAACAAGTAAAAATGTATCACTTAAAAAAAAAGTCGCTAAAGATACTCAAACGGTCAAATCTAACAGAGTTTAAAGAATATATATTCAAGTATGTACATAGTTAAGACAACGAAAAAACAGAGTCAGACAGTTGCAGTGGAAGCTTCCTGTAAATATTTGTGAATGAAATAACAGCCTTTTTTACAAGGAAATTTTTAAGTTTAGTTTTAAACACATCGATTTTCAGTTCCGTATATGTCTGTGGCAAAGAATTGTAAAGTTTAACATTTACTGAATTTTTACGACATTTTTTTGGGTGGTATTATTAGATTAGAGGAACGTGTCTGATAATTATGATTTTCAGAATGTGTGCGAAACAGATGTATGTCGCAAACCTGACAAAACATGAATATATTGGAGGCAATAAAGAGAGGTTTGCAATGTTCAATTGGGCTAACACCACATAAAACCCTAACTGCCAGCTTTTGAAGTCTAAAGACCTTAATTACTCCAGAAGAGCATCCCTACAATGTTATACCATACGCCAGTCGAGAAAAGAACAAGGCAAAATAGGCTGCCCTCAAAGCACTTGTTGACAATTTATGTCTTAATAGAAACACCATAATTGATAGCTTATTTACATCACTGGACCAAGACAAGGAACCATCAAGCATAATACCCAGCATGTTGACTAGTTAACGATCATCCGAACCCGGAGACCTTGAAAATGTCAACGTCTGTAACTTTTCAAGATTACATTTCAAATAATTTGAAGCAGGTATTACCTACCACCATAGCACCCCTAATGTGGTCATCCAAATCGGACCTCTTTGGGCAACTTATGAGAATTGTCGAATCGTCAGCATAGAGAGAACAACGAGTTAGATGCATATAAATAAAAGTCGTTAATATAAATAACAAATAAAAGAGGGCCCAAAACGGATCCCTGAGGAACACCATGCTTTACCTGAAAATATTGAGAACGCTGAAAACCAACCTCTACAGACTGTCATGGCCTCTCCAAGTATGAGCCCAATAGATTGAGAGGCTAACCCCTTATCCCATACCTTTCTAATTTTTGTATAAGGTGGGCGTAATTAAGACAGTCCAATGCCTTGGTAAAGTCACATAGTGTAACAACTGATTGGAGTCGCTGCTCAATATCCCCGACTATGCTGCTCACGACCTCACTGACAGCCATAATTCTCGAATATCCTTTTCTAGAGCCAAACTGATTTGGTGTGCCTGTCGTTTAATATTATTTCAAAGACTTTTGTAATAGTAACTACTGAAATGGGTCGGTGATTGTGAAACTCATCAGCATCTCCACTCTTCAGTAATGGCAGCACCTTTGACAACTTAAAACAGTCTGGAAATATACCAGTCTGAATACTTCCATTAAAGGTTTCCGAAAGTGGAAGACTCACATAATCAACAATAGACTCTAATACAATATTACTATTTATATTATACATATCGGTTGCACCTGAATTCTTTATTGATATGATTGCCAATACAACCTCTGATGGTGTAAGAAAAATATCTTGTGATAAAGAGGCACCAGTGAAGAAACAATATAAGAATCATAATTCATTTGGGGTAAGGTTTTGATAATATTACCCGCTATATTTGTAAAAAAATCACGAAAATACTTGGATCTTAGGGCAAAGGTCTTCAACCTTTTTTAGTGCAAGGGCCAAAAATCGATTTCACATTGTCCGAAGGGCCACAATGGTCCACGTCACTTTACCACCATATCAATAAAATAAAAAACATAATAATGTCAAAGTGCAATAATCTTTATTAGTTAAAAAGTTCAATCAATGCGATATTTGAGAACTTCGCAAACTTCGTTCCAGGAAACTTCACATTCTTCATACGAGAAAACAGCTGCTCGCAAACATATGTGCTCCCAAACAGCTGGGCATGTTTTCGGATTTCAGGAAACGAGTTTTGATCGACATATTTTGAATAAAAGTCAAGAAGACCCATGTCAAACAGTTCCGAATTACACTGCAAATCGAGAAGCTCTATCTGACAATTTTCTGGCAAGTCTTCAACGGATATACTGAATGGTCGAGCAAAGAGATTGATGTAATTTTCGTTATCTCTGAAATCAGAAAACCTTGCTCGGAATTCTTTTTTGAGTAAATCTAGTGCTGCGATCTATTTATCCACATCTGTACATTCGCAACTCTTCAGTTTAGGCAAGTGCGTAAACTCTTTTTTCAACAACTGATTTTTCTATAAATCCTGTTTAAACTCAAATGCCTTCACAGTGCCAAGTAGGTTGCTGATGAGATTATCTTTTCCCTGTAGTTTAGTGTTCAAGTCATTGAGGTGCAGCGTAATGTCCTTTGGTTTCCATGAAGGAGGTGATTTCGTTCTTGAGTTCAAAAACATGTTTTAGCATTTTCCTCTGTTCAGCCAACGAACATCAGAAAAATATGTCACATCACCATACTAGGCATTAATTTCGGAATTTTGGAATTTTCTGTGGTTGAGGCCGTGTGATATAATGAAGTTCACAGTTTTTACGACCACTTTCATCACCTCATCAGCATAAATTGTGGATTTTGCACAAAGATTTTGTTGATGAACGATACAATGGTAATGTATCAAAGGAAGATCTTTCTACTGTTCTTTCATCAAACCAAGGAGTCGTCTTTTTCCTACCATGGATGGTCACCGTCTGTTACAAATGCAGAAAAAATTGTCAATTCTAAATTATATCGTCTCAGTACTGTCATCAAACACTTATAAATATCACATTCTTTTGTAGTTCCTTTAATCGGAAAAAGGGCAGCCATCTCTTCAGTGATTTCAAAATTATTATCAATGCCCCGAATAAATATAGTTAATTGAGCGGTGTCAGTTAAATCTATGCTTTCGTCTAGCGCAACAGAATAGTATACGAACTTCGATGCACGTTCTTTTAGTGCATTTTCAATGTCTGCCGCTAATTCTTCGATTCTTCTGCCGACAGTAACACCGGACAAACAAACTTTTTGTCTGTTGTTTTTCAGACGGGCACAATACTTCAGCAGCTGCCTCCATACATTTCTTGATAAATTCACCATCAGTAAAAGATTTTGATTTCAAAGCTATTTTTTTCGGATATAATGTAGCTAGCCTTCATGCTTGCTTTATTTTCAATGTTCTGCTTTTAAAAACTATTTTGCTGTCGTTGAAGCTGATTTTTTAGAGATCTCGATTTATCTTGCCGTAATTGTCCTTTGCTGTTTCCCCCTAGAACAATAACAAAAAAAGACAAACTTAGCCCAGAAACAAAAAGAAAAATCGATGAGAAAAGACAGTTATTCAGAGAAGGGCGTTACGAGGAATTTAGAAAACTGGCTAAGGAAACAAGCCAAATGGTAAGACATGATCTGAACAGATTCTACGAACTCGAAACTGAAAGATTACTGGGGAGCAATAGAGGGATGAAAAGCTTAAGAAAGAATAACCATAGGAAACATATAATAGCACTGAAAGACCAACTTGAGAATGAAATAAGAGAACAAGATAAAATACTACATATAACGGAGAGATTCTATGGGAATTTGTACAGCTCAAAAGTTCAGCAAAATGGAAACCAAGGACCTTCAAAACACGTATTAAATGTAGGATCAGAAGATCTCCCAGCAATCACAAAAAGTGAGATTAGTCATGCTTTAGATAATATGAAGAACAACAAAGCTCCGAGTTGTGACCATGTATTGATAGAGATGCTTAAATATGGTGGAAATGTGCTGTTAGTAAGGTTGTGCGATTTCTTCAATGAATGCATGTACCAAGGAAACATTCCTAACAACTGGAACAATGCCGTTGTAATACTTTTACACAAGAAAGGTGATAGGACTAACTTAGAAAATTACCGACCGATCTTCCTTTTATCACAAGTATATAAATTATTCACAAATAAACTAGATCAGTATCAACCTAAGGAACAAGCCGGCTTTAGAAAACAATACTGTACATGTGATCATCTCCTGACAATGAGGATCTTAACAGAAAAAAACGATAGAATACAACCTAGATATCTGCATGGCATTTGTTGACTTTCAAAAAGCGTTTGACACCATTGAGCACTGGGCAATAATGGACTCACTCTCCAACGCCAGAATAGATAGCCGTTATATCCAAATTCTTAA
Source organism: Kuschelorhynchus macadamiae (assembly GCA_030620095.1). Lineage (NCBI taxonomy): Eukaryota > Metazoa > Arthropoda > Insecta > Coleoptera > Curculionidae > Kuschelorhynchus > Kuschelorhynchus macadamiae. The sequence continues at coordinate 566,247 of JAUTXW010000125.1, read as the reverse complement.
ATATATATACCAGAACGTCACCTCCACAATAGTGTTTAACAACAAAATAACGTATCCAATCAAAATAGAGAGAGGTATAAGACAAGGGGAGACTCTATCGCCAAAACTATTCACCCTGGCTTTAGAGGATATATTTAAGGAGTTGCATTGGCAAAATAGGGGAATGTCTATAAATGGTAGGAGATTAAACCATCTGAGATATGCAGATGAAATTGTTTTGATTTCTGAAAATAAAGAAGAACTTGGTGAAATTCTAGTAGAATTGGAAGAAAAGTCAGGTAAAATCGGACTTCGAATAAACTTGAATGCAACTAAAGTAATGTGTAGATAAGATCCTCGTATATTCATAAGAAATCAAGTTTTAGAAAATGTACCAAACTATGTCTACCTAGGTCACATAACATTAATGGGAAAAGAAAATCAAACACAGGAGATACAAAGAAGAAAAAGATTAGCATGGTCAGCATTCGGAAAGTTGAAAGCCACAATGACGAATAAGAATATTCCAATGCGTCTCCGGTCCCGTTCGACCAGTGTATACTCCCTGTAATGACTTATGGCTGTCAAATCTGGACTATAACGAAGAAATCAATGGATATGCTCAGAAAGATACAACGAGCTAAGAAAAGACAGATGCTAGGGATATCTTTAAGTAAAAGAAAAAGAAACAAAGTTATACGAGGAATAACGAAAATAAGGGACGTCGGGGAAGCTATTGCTGAACTCAAATGGGGCTTCGCAGGACATATTGCAAGGTGATGGAACAAGGTCATACTGCAGTGGAGACCCTATTTAGGAAAAAGATCCAAAGGACGACCACCAATGCCCTGGACAAATGACATCAAGAAAACTGCAGGACTACCTTGGATAAGGTTGGCACAGAACCGAGACAACTGGAAGCGAATGAGGGAGGCCTATGACCGGAAATGGACCGACACGGGCTAGAGATGATGATGAATGATGATGAATTGTCCTTTGAATGTCTCAAACTTTGTGGCATGCTTTGTATCGTAATGTCTTTTAAAGTTGTATTCTTTTAAGGCTGAAAGCGATTCTTGACACACTAAACAGACGGGTTTTTGATTTAACACTAACGAATAAGTACAACTCAGTCCACTTTTCTTGAAATATGCTCTTTTCTTCACTAATTTTTCGTTTTTTACCCGAAGTAGAAGCCATTTTTAACATCAAGATAGAAGAAACGAGTTTAATTATCCGATAAAAATGTCCACAACAAAACTAAACTTGCGCGACTGCACGCCACAATACAGTATCCGCCTTACATGCGTCAAAGTCAAGTTGGCACTCTTTCGTTTGTATCGATTCGTTCGCTCTTGGAATTAAAACTGCCGCTGCCGTGTGATGCCGGCTTTATATAGGCCGAGCGCGTCAACTTTGAATTTCCTGAAATTTCGAGCAGCTACGAGACAGGACTAGTAGGTCCCTCTAGTAGTGATAATTTCTAGAATCATTAGAAAGATTAAGTAGACATGTAGCGCCATCTAGTGGCCTTGTGAGTAGTCGTGATCGCGGAGTGTCTTTCGCGCGATACAACATTTTCTTTAGCCTCTGGGAGCCGCATGCGGTCCGAGAGTCGCGGGTTGAAGACGAAGGGTCTAAGGGGTTGGTATTAATTTTTGAAATATTTAGTTCATAATCAGGATAAAAAAAAACGACTAAGGTACAAAAATCTTTAAGATCGGCTAACTGCATATTTACCATTTTATTGATACAAAAAGATTTCATTATGAATGAGTTAATGTATTACATCATTTAATTAAAGCAGATAGACTAAGATTTAAAATACAAAACATTATATAACGCAAATAAAATAAAAAACAGTAAAACCGCCTTTTAAAATTACCATTTTACGACTTTTATTACCAAAGTAATTGTTTAACATGGCACATTTATTGGTTTAACCTATGCTTTCCTAGAACTCAAGAATAATTTTACATTACTAAAACAAATATTGAGTACTAACAGATCAATACTCTACACGATTATGCAATGCTTCAGATTGATTTTGCGGTTTATATATAAATAAAGCTATTAAATATTAAAACTCAAACACGCAAATAGCGAGTAGACGTCATCAGTGACATGAACAGACAGTATGTTAAATGTTTTATGTATACGGACTTTTATTATGGAGGCTTTCCTTTATTAATTGGCTTGGGCATGATTAGATAGTTTTTCAATAAAATATTTAACCTTAAGGAAACTTAGCGCATTCGATATCCGGCTTCAGATTTACGATTGGTCAACTGGATTTGGAAATATCGGCGAATAACCGAAAATGACAGATTATTTATTACCCTGCAATTATATCTAGATTTACCACAAATGAATATCAAGAAATTTATTGGAATCCTGAACAATATCAAAGATGACTTCCGAGGAAGAAAACCAAATTAACGTTTTGGTATACTTCCATACGTATCCCCACTCTTCCATACATAGCGCCGAAGAAGATTCGTGCATAACATTTTCATCTATACGCAGAATTTTGGAAAAACATAATATGAACGACCAGTGGCGGCTCGTGGTGAATTATATTGGGAGGCCAATAACAAATTTAAAAATAGGCATACTTAAAATAAAAATAAATATCTTATCTTTAAATTGAGGGTTAAATTCTCTTGAAGTTCAGGTCTATTCTTCGTTCTTTAGAATTGGAAAAATGCTGAATGACACGTTCGTTAAAATTGCACGCACATTCCTTTTATAAACGATTTCTCGATACTTAACATTGCTAAATCCGGATAGCCTATCTTGGCCCAACTCCTCAACAAAATTTATAAGCCCGTGAAAAACCCCTGGATTTTCAGGCAAAGCCGTTTAATCATGGCCACGTAGTGCCAGCTCGAATGCCCCACAAAATTTTACACAATCTATAATTTTGTTCAAAATATAACGATTTTTGGATACATTTTGAATAAAATCTCTAAGGGATTTTCTATAAGCTGTGTCTATCTGAGTGCGAATATCAACACTTAGACCGAACATTTCATGTGATCTGCAAAAAACGCATGTTTTTTTATTTTTGTCATATACTAAGTTCGGGCAAATTGCGACCACTTACCTTGAATAGAGTTATTTTCTCAAAATTAAGTTCGTTAGCACTCTTTAGTTGTTTAGTTTTTTGCACTACCGACATTTTATTTCATTTACATTCACAACTCAAACATAGACCACCTTGAAATTGGTTATTTTTGCAAAATTAAGTTAGTAAGCACTTTTTATAGTTGTTTATTTTTTTGCACTACTCACTACCAACATTTTATTTCCTGTACAGTGTGTCCGGATTTGGTTGCAAAAGTAGGGTATCTCGCTTATTTTTAAAGATAGAACCTTGCGGTTTTCACGAACCTGAGCTAATTTTTTGTGAAACTCATGAAGCCGTAAACAAAATTTTCATAGCCTTCTTCGTTTATGCGATACAGGGCGAAATAGAAAATTTTGCATTTTTGACCCCCCTCGTATCTCGGTTATCCTTTAACTTAACGCAAAGGGAAAAATTGCTGCTTATGCAGTTTTTTACGCTGGATCCAGTGGCGTAGTCATATTTTTCATTTGAGTTGTTCTTTTTTAGGTATGACCCAAAGTTGTGTTTTTTTAAACGGGACACCCTGTATATTTGTCCAGAAATTGATTTGTCCTTTTAAAAGCTTCTCAAAAATATATAATAGTATGGGTCTATTTTAATAAACATCAACAAAAATCCTAATTTTTATAATTATCATCCCAAATTTTGCCATTTAGGCCATGGAAAAGGATGCCGTTTTCTTTTGTTTTCTTGGAAGCAAATGACATTTCCCAATTTTGAACGCGTATATAAAATATAGCGCTAGTTTTTTGTATTTATTTATTGTGTAAAAATATATTTGTATTATTATGGAAGAAAACCAAACTTTCGAACATTATGAAAAGTACGATATGTTAGCTTGTTTTATATTAAGTAATGAAAATGTTGAAGCGGCTTCTGAGATGTCTTTTAACAGGTAAATAGTTAATTTTTAGGTATGTTGAAATACTATTGCTTAATTTTTATTTAGATATCCAGAAAGGAGGCAACCTAATTTATCCACTTTTTATCGGATAAAAAAGAATTTACTTAATCACGGATCATTTATCAAACCTCGTACGAAAACATATAATAAAGAAAATTACGGTTTTGGCTAATGCAGAAGCTTACCGTACAAACTCTTGTAGGGCCAGTGAAAAGAGCATAGGGATTCCAAAAACTAGAGTTCAAGAAATTCTAAAAAAGCACAAATACCACCCATACAAATTTAGGCTAGTGCAGCACTTACAGCCAGGGGATGCAGACCGTCGGGTAGTCTTCTGCAATTGGTTTCGAGAAAGATGCGATATGGTTAGAGATTTTGAAAGGAAGGTTATATGGTCAGACGAAGCACATTTCAGTAATTCTGGTATACTCAATAGGCACAATAGTAGATTCTGGTCCCAGGAAAATCAACACCAAATATTTCCCAGAAGACAGCAGGGCAGGTTTGGTCTAAATGTGTCCTGCTTCATATTAGGAACACATATAAAATTTTATATATTTGAGGGAAATCTAACAGCCAATCGCTATATAGAAATTTTAGAGGCAGCTATACCTGAATTACTTGACGATGTTCCTCTAGCGCAAATTAACGAAATTTATTTTCAACAGGACGGTGCTCCTGGACACAATTCTGGAATGACGAGATTATTTCTGGAGAATAATTTTACCAATCAATGGATCGGAACAAATGGACCTATAAGATGGCCCCCTAGGTCCCCAGATTTGTCGATTTTAGATTTCTTTCTATGGGGATATCTGGAAAATAGAATTTACAAAGACCACTATGATAATTGTCCAAGATTTAGGAAATGCAATAAGGGAAAATTTTGGCTATTTACAAAATCATCCCGTTATTTTGCTTAATTCCCTAAAACGAATACAAAAATTGTGCGAAGCATTTTTGCTGAAAGGCTTGTTACATAATAATTTATTTGAACAGTTTTTTGTTCTTGTGTTACATAAATCTATGTAGGTGGTACTTTTTGCTGAAATTATCAATACATATTTTGATAAATAGATTTAATTACATATTAATTTATTACTGTTTTGTTCTTGTGTTACATAAATCTAGGTATTGTTTTGTGGTACTTTTTTGGGCGATAATTATCAAAATACATTTTTTGATAAATAGATTTATATATTTTTGACATATTTATTTTGATATATTGTTAAAAAAAACACAACTTTGGATGTAAAAAATATTGTTAACGACTTTAAATAAAAGGCAGCAATTTTTTTGCATTAAGTTAAAGGATAACCTACTGCAAAATTTTCTATGATAATTATAAAAATTAGGCTATGAAAATTTTGTTAACTGCTTTATTACAAAAAATTAGAGGTTCCCGCAAGGTATCTTTATATATTTTTGAGAAGCTTTTTTCCAAACACATGGATCATAAAAATAAAAAAATATATATTACAAAAAACAGTATATAAATCAATTTTCATCGATTGAAAAAAACAATATCGAGTTAGAATATCGACCGCGCCACCTCTGAACAATTGAACTTCCGCATGCCGACGTGATGCCTCGACCGATCGATCGAATTATGAGAAGAGACCGGCTGATGAGCCAAATCGCGATTTCATATTCCGGTAGCTGTGAAATCTTCGGGTACTTTCGTCAAGCTTTAAGGTAATCAGGGCAAATTGAACTGCCGAGCCTAGCATAGTATAGCGTATTTTATTATGCCTAAGGAACGCAACGAGGTCATTTAACTTTTCCCAAGGTTCGCGTTTTATTACAACTATTAGGAGGGACGGTCAAACGAATAATTTATTTTCTGTAATATTTTTGGGAGGTCATTGACCAAACGACCCTATGAACTGTGCACGACTACAAGTTTACCAGGGTTCTAACGTTTTTACGCAAAATTATATATACCGATGAGTCTAAAATTTCGAGAGAAGGTATTTTTAATCGACATAATAGTCATTGTTGGGCTAATGAAAATCCCCATATTATAAAAGAAAAAAATGTCTTTTGTTTGCTAATATGGTATCTGGTATCTGATATGCGATGAAAGTATTTTTACAAACATGGTCGAAGAGTCCACAACTAGCCTTTCATTTGAAGATTACCGGACCAGTTGGTAACAACTTGATGAGGCTCCAGCATATTTGTTGCAAAATCTATCCTCATTTCTCGACAAAATGATGAAAGCCCGCTTTTACTTTATGTTGGGTGATATGGGAAATGTAATACTAGAATAAATTAGGGATCCTACAATATCAAATCCCTACAATAAAATAATTATATTATAAATATCAAAAAATAATAATTTTTTTTGGAAGTCGCCATTTTAGAATTTAATTTTGGCAGAAGATCTTAATGGAAAAATTGAACTAGAATAATTTTTAATCGATTTATCTTAGAATTTATCGCATTTAGAAAAACAAATATTTGGATCATCTTTGTTTAGGATATCCTCACCTTAATTTTTACAATAGATACAATACAACTTAAAAATAAATGACCTGCTTCCTAATCTTCCTAAGGACCCAGTTAAACATGATTCTAGTAAGCAGAGCTTATACGCAACTCTTAGATTAATGAAATTAATATCACGAGTTTACAGATATTTTACGACTGTGGTATAAAAGGCAATTTTTGGTTGCTAAATGTGAAAGTGATGGTAAAAACTTCTTAACACGTAACATTTTTGAGTTATGATTTTTTTCCGCATAAATTAATGAACATTTTATCACAATAATTTAAAAAGTAATGTGTCGATATTTCACATATTTAAGTTTTTACCGGAGTGCGACGCCGACGTTACTAAATTTCCGTTTTCCCTAAATTAGGGAAATTGTGCAAAATCTGACAACACCGCATGAGCTGTCTGGGGGTGCACCCTATTTACAAAGTCTCAGCCCCCTAGGGCTTAAAATAACGGAGATACCTATTAAACCCCATGTAACTTCATATTCCACCATACCCTGTAGTCGTCGAAGTACCCTCGATACCCGGTGTTTCTAATAAATACCAAAGGTACGAAACGGCTATAGAAGCAGCAGGCCGGCCGTCAGTATTGATTTAGCACGAGTAGTGATCAAGTAGTAAGGGCCTTCTATTCGTGTTTTCATTGTGTTGAATAAAGTTAGTTGACGTCTGTAAACGTAGTATCACATCTGTGAACCGACCTACGCGACAATACAAAAATGTTTAAAGTACAGAAACGTGGCTGTGTTACCCCCTGGATAGTTGTTGCTATATATGTGGTCAGTTTACTCCTAAATTTCAGAAAAGGACAATTAGCAAACTGACAAAGTATTTTGGATGTTTGTTGGCGATCAAGATCGGGACTGGACTCCTCACCGATGTTGTCAAGCCTGTGCAATAAATCTAGTTAACTGGTTAAATGGCAAACGTTCTTCTATACCCTTTACAGTTCCAACGATTTGACGAGCACCAACAAATAATTTGAACGACTATTATTTTTACATGTCAAAAGTGGCTGGTCTTTTAAGAAAGGGCAAAAATGATATTAAATATCCGAATTTCCCTATAATATTAAATATCCGGATATTCCCTCCCCCTTTGCGCCCTCGGCGAAGTACAACATAATTTTGATTTTTTTTAATTACTCACCAATGTACGGTCTGTAGATAACCTGATTCATTTGGAACATATCTGAGAACGAATTAATAACTTTCATGATCCACACTCACTACATAATCGTGTCCACTAATCTACCGCAAAATTTAAACACAGCTGTCAAAATTAGGTAAGTACGAGTTGTAAAAGACAAAAACCAGAAAGTCTTGGAATTAAAACTGGACACACGTACAGCTGAAATTGTCATTCAGTACTGAAGACGAAAGTTATCTACGCAAACACTTTATGATTGTATAAACTGTATAAACAATAACTGCTGATAAGGGAGAGAACTGATAAGACCTAGTTAAGATGTTTTTAAATACCTTTAAGTAATCCCTTACAATCTTAGAAAAGAAAAAAAGGTTTTTGTGGATATGTCAAAGTTGGACAGGAACAATTTAATATGTACTTAAACCAACCATGTCAAAGAATCAAAAACAACGGAAAATTTGTATATACGATAAGAATCAAAATCTATCTAAAATATGTTAACTTTTGGTTAATCAGAAATCGTCTTATATACTTATTTATAAACTAAGAAAGTAAATAGATTAAAATCGAAACCTAAATATATAACGTATTTTTTAATAAATAAAAAAAAATTACTCAGAATCTTCAGCACTTTAAACACGAATTTTTCAATTATAAATTCATTCTTAATACATTTAATCAATTAAATAGTTTAAGTGAATAGCTTTATTACCAGAATGTCCTGTTTATGAAAGCTATGGCCATCAGAGTTCTCGCCTTCATTCCTAGATGAAAAAAAAATTATTAAATCGTATTAGGAAAGGATTCACCAGGAGGGGGTAAAAGAGGAGATATCAATGTTTTTTTAGGTCAATAAATTCTCCTTGTCGACATTGCCCACCCCCTATCAATATCTAAAGCAACCTCATCGAACTCTCTGTATTATAGTACTATCAGTATTCAGAAATCCTAGAGGCTTAAAATAGTTCATATATAAATATGAGAGTTTCATTATAATACACATAGACACACACAGAATGATATTTCTATCTGTACCAGGGCCCAACAAAAGTGGGAAGAGATTGGGCGCTTTTTTCAGGCGTGGAAATTAAGAGGACACACTTCTAAGATGCGCCTAATTCAAGAGCTGTGCTTATGGAATAAAAAAAAACTAGATCAAAAGTAGGGATAAAAACATACATACATATTAACTTTAAATTTTTAAAATCTTTACTTTTTTTTTGTAACTTACAATAACTGCAACAAAGAGTTATTTTCCCAAAATCAAGGAATTTCACTGTAGATTTTATGATAGCCAAGAAGTTAATATTGGTGATTTTTAGCAATTTTATAAACGAAAATTAAAAATAACTAGCAGCAAGTTCTACCTCCATTATTAGAATTCTTATTTCAATATCTTACAAGATTTTTTGTCCTACAAATAAGGTTACATTTAAAATTAAAAATTCTGAATAAATATGAAAACAGTTAATTTTTCGATTCCGGTAAACTATATCGACATTCTTAAATCGTATATATATATATATATATATATATATATATATATATATATATATATATATATATATATATATATATATATATACAATGTGTCCCAAATTTGGCTTACATGCATTGCTATCTCGTAAACCGCTATAGCTACAGGGTGGGTTAAATTAGGAAAGTTTTAGAGAATTTTATTACAAATTTGATGACGTTTTGAAGTTTAGGATATCTTTTGTGGTTTTCAAGATAATTAGGAAAAATCAAAATGGTGCATTTTCAACTTTTGCCCGTAGCTTCTAAACGACTCGAATTATGGTTTTATGGTTTATACATTATTAGGGCACTTTTATTAGAGGAACATTATGCAGGTAAAACGAAGTTTCTAGCTTCAATTGTTTTTGAGATATTGGCATCAACTTTTTATTTTCTTACCGACGCCATATTGGATTATTGTATTTTTGGAAAGATCTTTTTAAGAGCTTTCCAATGATGTATAACAAGGTAAGATTATTATTTTTCTTGAGCTCTAAAAACCAAAATAATTGTTTTTTTTAAAGTAGGCTTTGTTTACGCATGGCGGCCATAATGAAACAAAAGAATGCCGCATGTCAACAATCATTTTGTGTTCCTGAATAGTACTTGTTATCATTTTCTCATTGTGCCGAGTTTTTACAAAGTTTATTTGAGTTTCTTATACTACTTAAAATGGAGGGTAATTATTCCAACGAAGAGAATTTGTATATGATAGAACTTTATTTTAAAGCAAATAGAAATACACAAGCAGCTGCGCGTTCATACGAAGAACAATTTCCAGACCGACATCAACCAAGCCAAAGGCATTTCAGATTTCTAATTGTAAACTTGTTAGCTTATGGGTAAAAATATTAATTCAACCATCGATGTTTCAGATTTTCAACTAAGATATTATACTAACAGTGAATACCTAGTGATTAAAATGTAACTATCACACTATTGAAAATACCTAAACTAAATTTAAATTAACACATAAAAAAAATATAAGTTACACCACATGCCTCCCTCGATTTTCCACACATTTTTGACATTTCTTTAATACCTTCCGTGTAACCCTTCTTAAGGTGTTCCTGTTAATATTAGCAAAAACATCTCGGACTCTGTCTTCTAGCTCTCTGAGACTTTCTGGCGGAGAAAATTCGTAGACCTCATTTTTTGCGTATCCCCCTAAATAAAAATCGGGAGGAGTAATATCCGGTGACCTTGCCGGCCAAGCAACAGGGCCATTATTAGCGATAATATTTTCCCCGAAAGTATTTCTGAGGACCGCCATCACCTCTCTGGTACCGTGAGCCGGACAGCCATCTTGTTGGAACCAAATATTTTGCAGGTCGTTTGGGGGAACAGAATTTATAACTTCTGGAATAATTTGTTCCCGTAATAGTTGCAAATATCTGTTACCCGATAAATTTTCTTGGAAAATGAACGGCCCAATCAAACGGTTATCTAAAATACAAATTGTTATGAGTGATTTAAAGCAGAAGTGCATTGTTTGGAATTACCTATAATGCCACACCACACATTGAACCCAAATTTTGTTTGTAAACGTCTTTCTTCTAAATTATGAGGATTCTCGGTGCCCCAGTAATGAGTATTATGTTTATTGAAAATTCCACAGTTTGTAAATCGTGTTTCATCTGTCCAAAGTACTTTAGAATGAAAGTTGGGTATTTGCTGGCATTTGTTGATGAACCATTCACTAAACGTGATTCTTCTAGCAAAATCATTTACCTGAAGACCCTGTACAATAGTAGGTTTATAGGGATGAAAGTGAAGTTTTTTCAAGACTCGTTGGACGGTTGATTTGGGAATTGCCGTTTGTTCTTCAATCTTTCTTACTGAGGTTGTTGGGTTGTCCCTGACACTTTCTATTATAGCTGCGTTTCTTGCTTCATTATCTATTGAATAGGTCTTTGGTTTCGGTTTCAAAAAAGACCCGTAGGCTAACAGGTTAACAATTAGAAATCTGAAATGCCTTTGGCTTGGTTGATGTCGGTCTGGAAATTGTTCTTCGTATGAACGCGCAGCTGCTTGTGTATTTCTATTTGCTTTAAAATAAAGTTCTATCATATCCAAATTCTCTTCGTTGGAATAATTACCCTCCATTTTAAGTAGTATAAGAAACTCAAATAAACTTTGTAAAAACTCGGCACAATGAGAAAATGATAACAAATACTATTCAGGAACACAAAATGATTGTTGACATGCGGCATTCTTTTGTTTCATTATGGCCGCCATGCGTAATCAAAGCCTACTTAAAAAAAAAACAATTATTTTGGTTTTTAGAGCTCAAGAAAAATAATAATCTTACCTTGTTATACATCATTGGAAAGCTCTTAAAAAGATCTTTCCAAAAATGCAATAATCGAATATGGCGTCGGTAAGAAAATAAAAAGTTGATGCCAATATCTCAAAAACAATTGAAGCTAGAAACGTCGTTTTACCTGCATAATGTTCCTCTAATAAAAGTGCCCTAATAATGTATAAACCATAAAACCATAATACGAGTCGTTTAGAAGCTACGGGCAAAAGTTGAAAATGCACCATTTTGATTTTTCTCAATTATCTTGAAAACCACAAAAGATATCCTAAACTTCAAAACGTCATCAAATTTGTAATAAAATTCTCTAAAACTTTCCTAATTTAACCCACCCTGTAGCTATAGCGGTTTACGAGATAGCAATGCATGTAAGCCAAATTTGGGACACATTGTATATATATATATATATATATAGACATATATATATATATAGACATATATATATATAGACATATATATATATAGACATATATATATATATAGACATATATATATATAGATATATATATGTCCATCAGTAATAATCACATTAAATATATTTTTTTTACAAATTACTGTTTTGTTTTTGTTGGTGACATTCCATGGGTAAAGCGATTTAAGTATCTGTGGATTGCGTTCACGTCCAGCAGGGCTCCTTTGTTTTTCGTTGACATTTCATCATTTCAAGGGTACCGCGATTTAAGTATGGCTGCATATCTGTGAAACTGTCATATATGGTAACTTTAAAATGGAATAAGTCAAAAACTACTGTTCCAAATATAGACAAATTATATATTTTTGGAAAGGGAAAAATGAGGGGAATCCAAAAATCTTTGTATCTTGAAAAAATAAGCCTCTCAGGGGGTGGCAAATTATAAAAAATAACCATGTACTATTGCCAATGGATACTTTATGAAAAAAAAATAAACAAAATATCATACTAAAACTTTTCGGAAACACTGTATACTAAAATATATGCTGAGATACAATTTTCAGACATAAAAATAGTTATGTATACATGTTCAAAAATTCAGTAAATTTTTAAAAATTATGCCTTTTAACTAATTTAAGAATAAAAATGGTTTTTACGCATAAATATAATAGCTTCAAAAAGAACATAGCTTAGTACAATAGGCAGAACGGTATTTCTATTTGCACGCACCATGGCTCCAAAGAGTAAGGGGGAGAGAGTCATATATTGTCATTCACAATAAATGCAATAAAGTGTTTTGTCCCAAAATCAGGAAATTTCATTGTAGATTTAATGATAGCCAAGAAGTTAATTAAAGGTGTTGATTTTCATCCCTTTTATAAACCAAATTTAAAAATAACTATACAGAGTGTCTACGAACAACCCCTACAAAATGTAAGGGGTGATTCTACATAAAAAAAACATGAAACAATTTTCATATTAACCTTGGTCAGGAAATGCTTCGTTACGGATATACAGGGTGTTGAAATATAAATTTTATTTTATTTTTTATTAAACATCAGTTGCAAATAATAAAATTTTCTCACGAAACTGAGCATTCGGGGTATTTTTTGGGTGAGGAATCATGATTTGGTCTTAGATTTCATATGGCACTTGGAGGGCGATGCACTTCTGGGTTTTTTTTTACGAATAAATATTATTCTCGTAGCTTTTCTAAGCAAAAAAGCTATATTTACTCAACAACGCTAGAGGTAACCGTTCTCGAGCAATTTGCAAGTTTATGCGTCGATGCAAGGAAAACAAATTTATTATTAATATAATAAACTAAGGTTTATTTATTTCAAGACAATACAAAATTAAAGATAATAATAAGATAAGATAATAAAGATAACTATAATAAATGATCCACGTGATGACCGTTAGTTTGAAGGCATAACGTAATTCTTTTTTTAGAGAACATAGTATACTTTTGTTTAGGAAAGTGTAAGTAAGTATTTATTCATAAAAAAAGATATACTTACTCAATAATGCTAGGTATAGTCAAAAGCAGCGTTATCGTGCGGGTCATACGATTTATCAACGACAAACTTTTTAAGTTTGTTTTTCTTTTATTACGTGTAATCATGTCCTCCGCATAAAATCCGGAAGATGAATTAAATAGACCTATGATATTTTCATATGAAAAAAGAGGATAAACATATAAATACCAGCAATTGCAAAAATCCTTGAGCGATGTCACTTCAAAGTCAGATTGACAAGTCAGTGACAAAATGAAAATTCACCGGCCAATATCCAGGAGACAGTAGCAAAAGCTCTGGGAATTGGTATAAGGACTGTGCAGAAAATTGTGCATGAAAAAAGCATAATTTACTACCGAAGAAGATTAAGAAATGTACACGAAAAAAGCCAAAGACAGAAGACTTGTAACTAATCTAATTTTCGATTTATACACATCAAAAACTAATATAACCCTTCAAGTTTTAAAAGAAGCTTTAAAAATCGAGGCATATTGGAAACTGGACTAAAATCGTTGCCAAAATTAATAAAAATGTTGGGTTTTCGATATAAAAAGGACTGTAATCGAAGATTTTTATGCGAGTTGCCACATATAGCAAGTCAGCGTATCCAGTTTTTCAAGAAATACACGGAATATGTTAATTCAAAATTTAGAAAAGTGGTATTTTTCGACGAGACTTAGATATTTTCTAATGGAAGTGGTTCGAAATCTTGGCAGGACGAGTCTATAAAAAGTGTAAAGAGAAAAAAGTTATGTGGGACAGAAAAACGGTTCATCATTTTGCTTGCAGGTTCTTCAACATGATTTCTCCCAGGTGCAAGTTTACTGTTTTCTTCAACATCCAAAAGTATGGACTACCATGATAATATAAACTGTGGACTGTTGGAGAAGTGGTTAAAATAACAACTGATTCCAAATTTAGATGCTCCATCTTTAATCATTCTGGACAATGCATCTTATCATTCAAGAATCTTGGATAAACAACCTACTTCATCCTGGAAGAAAAGTGATATTTATGACTGGCTAAGAAAACAAAAACAAAATCCTTTACCCAATATGCTGAAACTAGAACTTCTTTTAATGGCAAAATCTATTAAAAAACCAACAATATATGCCGTAGATGAAATATTAATGGAAAATGGATATGAGGTTTTACGACTGCCGCCATACCATTGCCAGTTAAACGCAATAGAATTAATATGGGCTGGGGCAAAATCATATTACGAAAGACACGTGAACGGTGGTCTTACATCAGATGAAATGCAAATTGTTTGGCAAGATTCATTAGATTATATTACGCCGGAGTACTGGAAGAAATCTGTTGAACATACGGAGAAATTAATATGGGATTGGTGGAATCGAGGACGAGTTCTAGATGTCGAAATAGCACCAATTATCAATGCGCCATTTGAGGACGACTCAGAAGATGAGGACTTTTTAAGTGATGATGATATTTTTTAGTGTATAATATTAAAACGTTTTTGAAGGATTATATTAGTCTTCGACGTGTATAAATCATAAATTGCATTATGAATATCCATTTTTGCATTGTAACTTAAGTCTTTTGCCTTTGGATTTCTTCGTGTACATTTCTTAATCTTTTTCGGAAGTAAATTATGTTTTTTTTTTCATGCACAAGTTTATTAGCCAGTGAATTTTAATATAAAAATTTTTTTATTAGATTTGACCCATTTTTTTGCTTACTTTTTTAGTCCATTTGCAATTTTGTAGGCAATAAATAAATAATTATAGGATACTTGATGCAATTTTAAAGCGTGTTTAAAATAAGTAATTTTTTTATTAATTATAAGACAAAATTGGGTATATAAAAATAGGTAAAATCGCTTTACCAGAAACTCGGGGCTAACGACAAATACAGGCTATATATATAGCCTGTATTTTTCCCATGCATGGCCCTGAAATTTGAAGAAATCGGATAGATACTTTTTAGCTATGCCGCGAACAGACAGATATACCTACAGACAGAGGGAAATGAGAAAACATGTTTTCCGGCATCTATGGACCCTTAAACGTAAAGATCTGAAAAAATCTCACAAGGGAAGTATTAACTAATTATCGCGGCCCGCATTTAAATAAATGACACTGTATAAGTGAAAAGATTTTTAGGTCAAGCGGAGCTCACAATTTTTGGTGATCTCACTTTCATTAAGTAGCTGTATAAACAGAACATATTCCGATTGTTCCCCTGATTGGAACCGCCTTCCGACTTTATTAAGGCGCTTGCCATTTTGTGTATTTTTGTTTTTGCAAACCAAACAATTTTAACCAAATACATATTTAGCGAATTTTCTTATTTAGTCCCTCGGCATTTAATGTATAAAATAATATTAAGTGGCTATCTTAATAATATTGCGTAATATAATAACAAAAAACTATTTTCTTTCTCCCTGTATATTTGTAAATAGCCCATCGAGATTTAATAGCTCGATAAAAGAATCACACAACATTTTGGTATTCACTGTGTTTTCTGATTTGATTCATAATGTTGGTGACCTTTGGACCCCCACGATAAGACCGCATTCGATTATAACTGTTCTTAACAATAATAAACGCAAGTGTCATTTTTGACAAAATTGTTATTGTCATATTAATAATCTGATTTAATTGAAAGTAAGATTTTAATTTACATTTTTTTAAAAAATGGTTTGGTAATGAAGAATATGCAGATATGCATTTAATCTACGAGGAAGTTCAGTGTAACGCTCGGGCGGCACAACGTAGATATGTTGTAAAGTTTTTTTTGTATTGTCGTGAAATAAATACATCGTAGTTTATTATTATTAAAAAATTTATTTTCCTTGGATCGACGCATAAACTTGCAAATTGCTCGAGAACGGTTACCTCTAGCATTGTTGAGTAAGTATAGCTTTTTTGCTTAGAAAAGGTACAAGAATAATATTTATTGGTAAAAAAAAACCAGAAGTGCACCGCCAAAAAAGTTAGGGCAAATTTACATAAATAATAGTAGCGTACGTAGCGCCCTCTAAGTGTCACATGAAAACTAAAACCAAATTATGATTTCTCCCTTAAAAAATTCCCCGAATGCAAAATTTCGTTAGACTCATTTTTTTGTTTTCAACAGATATTTAATAAAAAATAAAATAAAATTTATTTCAACACCCTGTATCTCCATAACGAAGCATTTCCGCATCAAGGTTAATATGAAAATGTTTTCATGTTTTTTTATGTAGATTCACACCTTTCATTTTGTAAGGGTTGTTTGTGGACACCCTGTATATTATTTCTAACTCCAATAATAGAATTCTAATGTCAATACCTCAATATTTGAAAACGATCCTATACATACTTTTGGCATGCAAAGACAAAAGGACAAAAAACCTTTGAATAAGGTTATATCTAAAATTAAAAATTCTGGATCCACCCAGGAAAGGGTAAAAAAACTTAAATATTAAAGTATGCAAGTTTGATTTACACTGGAATATTCCCAAATGTAAGGAAAGCATAAATACACAAACATCTTAATAACATTTAACAAATCAAGGCCCCTTATCAATGCGTAATTAGATAAAGTACACTACCGACATTCTGTCACTCTGTTACGTAGTTAATTAACATATATAAAGTAACACTAAAATACTCAAATTAAAAAAAAGATACACATCGAAGTAAAAAACAATAAATCCTACCTTGAAAAAAGTCCCATATGCCCTGCAATTTTGACTGTAGTTACCAAACTCGTGCTGATAAAAAGCGAAAAACTACGCGTTTTTCCCCAAGTTTCATTAGATTACACACAGACCCAAGCAGAATGGTATTTCTATTTGAACCAGGGCTCAACAAAAGTGGGGAGGGAGGTTTATATATTGTCATTTACAATAAATGCAACAAAGGGTTCTGTCCCAAAATCAGGGAATTTCACTGTAGTTTTTATGATAGCCTTAGAGAGATTGTCAGTAATTTTATAAAGCAAAATTAAAAATAACTAGTAACAATTATTTCTACCTCCAATATTAGAATTCTTACTTCAATACCTCAAAATTTGAGAATGAGTCTATACATAATTCTAGTATGCGAAGATTTTTTGTCCTTCGAATAAAGTTACATTTAAAATAAAAAATTCTGAATTCCTTCAAGAAAAGGGTAAAAAAACTTAAATATTAAAATAGTTGAATTTTCTTAGCTCCAAAATTTTATTCTTTTTAGCAATCCCAAATCTCGGATATTATCCCATAATAAGACTTTTCGGAAACATTGTATGCTAAAATATATGCTGTCAAGAATGCCCTCATTACCTGAGACACAATTTTCAGTCATAATAATATTTATGTGTCCATTTTTCAAATTCAGTAAAATTTTAAAAATCATGCCATTGAACTATTTCAAGAACTAAAATTTATTTTTAGTTTATATAAATAAATATAATAGCTTCAAAATGAACATAACTTAGTGCAATGTGTAGCTAAAAATAAAAAAGAATGGACCACAGAGGTCGGCTATTATTCGAAAAATTATTAGGTATTTTTTAAGCTTTCTACAAATGTTTTTCTTCAAAGTATGCAATTTTAATTTCCATTGGAATATTCAAAACTGTAAGGAAAGCTCAAAATAGTGGCGCAATTAGAGGGAGGGCTAGGAGACTGAAGTCTCCCCAGGACAAAACATATATGTATATAATGGCAACGCATAATAGATTTTTAGGTATTATTTTGTCAAAAGTGAAGAAAGTGTCCATATTATCTCAAAGAGACCTGGTAATGAACAAATTAAAAAATATATACACAAAGTCTAGGTCTCAGTCAAAAATAAGTTTATAAATTAAGAATAGGTTACATGTTTCGCCCTAACGGGCATCATCAGACCTAAAATGAATATACATTAGAACGGAAAATACAATTAAATCGTATATATTATATAACTTTATCATAAACAAAACACATTTTAAAAAGTACATAAAACAAACATAACCAAACAAAGAAACAATAAAATACGAAACAAGGCTACGCTTGAATGACCAATCAGAGACGTCGATGTAAATGTAAACGAAAAAAGTAGAGATTGTTGAGGATGAACTTGACTAACTGTCGTAAAGTAGATGCTACATTAATAAAAAGAAGAAGAATTAGTGAAGATTTCAGAAAAAGCTTGAAGGTTACACAAAATAAAAATATATAGTTATTCTTTTGAAATATTGTTAAAAATCAAATGGGGCTCAAAATTAAACACTTCATTAACGCAGGTAAGAATCGGGCTGTTATTTTCATCTTTTCCAAAAGATCGAACTTCTTACCTTTATCGCATTCGTGAATTATATTTACATTTTCAGATATGGAAAAACGATGTTTTGAGGATAACAAATGATTCGCAAAGGCAGATTTTGTATTAGAAATATCTATATTTTGAGGTTTTGTAACCAAGCTGAGGCGTACCTGGATCCTTGTCGAAATTTTTCTACCCGATTGTCCCACGTAAACAGCAGGACACTCCACAATGAAGGGAATAAACTCCAAATTTCTCAAGACTATCCTTTTTGTCTTTGATTCTAAGTATGTGTTGTTTTAAAGTATTGTTTGTTTTAAATGATATGGAGATATTAAATGACTTAAAAAATTTAGCTAAATGTAGAGATATATTTACAAAATATGTTAAAACTCTGAATTTGTTTGTATTAATTAGATTATTATGTATTAAGTTATAAGAGAGTTTGTATTTGTTCATAAATTCATAAAAAGTTTGTTGAATGTTTTCATTGGGAAAGCATTGTTCAGGGGCCTGCAGTCCATGGAAGCAAGGGAAGCAGTGCTTCCCCAAAAAAAATTACAAAACATCCTCTAAAATGTAATTTTTGAAATAGGAAACCATTAATTTAGTTTATATTAAAAATGCTAAAATATTATCTTAATTATCAAGTCCATAATAAATGCGGCCTTGACTCCGACCGAGCCGCAATAGAAATCGAATAGAACCTATACGGGCCGCTAGCTTCTCTGCAGCCAAATCCTGTATGCTTGATTTCCTGTGAAGCGAGCCAGAGGTTATTGAACTTTCAACCGGCTGTTTGCAATTTTTGCATTTCAGTCGCGTGCTTCAAGTGGGGGCGGAAGCTATCGTTGGAGTAGGTTCTTTGTTTGAACGGCTATCCGTGTGTTGTGTGATACGTACGTCGCGTTGTGCATGGTGCGATATGGAAGACAATAATACGGACGTGGATATGCAAATACCGTCAACTTCGGCTGTCGGTAATAACGTTAAAAATGTTGGAGAATTTAGTAAGAAGAGTGTCTGTGAATGTGTGGTGTGTGTCTTAATAATAAAGGGATTTTCAACATTTAACTTCGCTGATAAGCTCCAAATAATTTCCAAAGGAAAGGCAAAACCGCCTATGAAAAATTAAACCACAAAAATGAAAAACTGTATTAGAAATTTTTATCCGGAAAAACAATACGAACAATTTAAATGGCAAACACGATGTGAAAATATAGATAAATTATTTTGTTGGCCATGTTTACTTTTTGAAAATGAAAAAGTCTCTGGAATAAAACTGTTTTTTTCCGATTTAAACAATTTCCATAAAGCTGTAAAAAGACACATTATGTCCAAAGCGCATTTGCAGGCCGTCATAAAAGAAAAAGTCTTCGGCAAAACCAGAATTGAACACGCCCTTAATAAACTGTTGGAAATTAGTCACCGCCAACACAATGAACTAGTCGATAAAAATAGGCAAATATTAAGAAGACTTATCGATGTTGTTTGTTTTCTCGGACAGCACAAATTGGGATTTAGAAGTCATGATGAAACAAGGGTTTCTTCAAATAGAGGAAATTTTCAAGATTTAACTTGGTTTAATGGCTAAATATGATGCTTGCTTAAAAAATCATTTAGAGCAGTCTAGCGTTTTTCGCGGAACCTCGAATCGAATCCAGAATGATTTAATTTCCGCTGTTGCAACCATTATTCTAAAAAGAATTAAGCAGGAGATTGGCGAGGCGCGGTTCATTGCTATTGTTCTGGACGAAACAACTGATATCACTAATTTTAGCCAATTATCTATAGTAATACGCTACGTTAAAACAGACGGAAATATTCAAGAGCGATTTTTAGGTTTTAAGAATGTGTCCGAAAATCGTACAGCAGATGCATTATATACCGTAGTTTATAACGTTACTAAAGAAATTAATAAGAGAAAAAATTAGTTGCTCAAAGCTATGATGGAGCTGCAGTGATGGCAGGACAATTAGGGGGTCTGCAAGCTAAAGTTCGAGAAACTTTCCCAAGTGCTGTGTTTGTCCATTGTTTTGCTCATAAATTAAATTTAGTTTTATCCCAGTCCATCAATCACATTAAAGAGTGTAAAGTATTTTTCGTTACTTTAAGTGGCATGGCTGCTTTTTTTTCCAAGTCAACAAAACGTACACAAGCTTTGGACTCCATTGTCCACAAACGATTGCCCAAAGTAGCTCCTACTAGGTGGAACTATAATGGAAGACTTGTGTTAACAGTATCTGAAAATCGTGAATCACTGATTGAACTATTTGAGAATATAATAGAAAATAATGAAACGTGGGACTCAGAAGCAATAAATAGTTCGAGGGGGTTTTTGGACTGTTTGAAACGAGACTTTAATTTTAATTATTTGTTGAATATATTTTCAGAAATATTTCCATTCTCGGACAATGTTTTTAATATATTACAAACTAAAACAAATAATATTGATTTTTGCCTAAAAAAAGTGGATGATTTTAATTCCATGTTAAGCCAAAAAAAAGATGACTGACCTATTTTGGGAGAAAACGATGACGTTAAATGTAGACCCACAAGCCAAGCGTCTTTGAACAGACAAGGTCGGAGATGTTCAAACATCATACAGACGCCTCTTTTATGAAATAATCGATCAAATTCAGCAACAAATATTACATTTAAAGGAAAAACTTTTCCAGAAGGTGCGTTTAAATCTCTTCTTCTTCATTATGGCCAGTTTTTAGACTGAGTGTTACTGCGATCTGAACTAAAAGTGATTTACGAAACTGATGACATTAGCGCAAAAAATAACGATAAGGAACTAATGCAATTTTTAAAAGACAATGGAAAATGCCTACACCGAAGTGTCGAAATTGTGTGAATTAGTATTGACAATACCTGCCACAAGTTCATCAGTAGAACGCAATTTTTTAACACTTAAACGTATAAAAAAATTCGTGAGAAATTCAACGGGGCAGGAGAGACTTTCGCATACATCGCTGTTGTCCATTGAAAATAAACTTCTCCAAAATATGTCGGAGTATCGACGTTCTTATGATGACGTCATTAACGAATTTGCAAAAAATGATCGAAGAATCGAATTACATTACAAATAGGTAAGTTTCTAAAAATTGCTTCCCTTTCTTAAAATTTCACCGCACGCCATTGTTCAAGGCAATTTCCCTTATTATATCTAATTCTTTAGTAAAAGCAGCTTGGGATATTGGTAATTTAAAAAATACAAAAAAGAATTAAAAGCCACAAATTTGTGAGAAAATGGTGAGTTAGATGTAAAGTGAATGATATTATCAGTACAGGAGGGTTTTCTATATACCTCAAAACTAATTTTGTTGTCATTTCTAATTAAAAGAAGGTCCAAAAAAAGGAAGTTTGCCATCAGTTTCACTCTCCATAGTGAAGGATATTTTTGCATATGCATTTTATATATGCAAAGAATTGATAAATTTTAAAAATGTTAACAATTCTTGTTCACTGTTTTGTTTATGGTAAAGTTATGTATTATTTAATTGTATTTTCCGTTGTAATGTATATTCATTTTAGGTCTGATGATGCCCGTTAGGGCGAAACATAAAATCTATTCTTAATTTATAAACTTATTTTTGACTGAGACCTAGTCTTTGTGTATATATTTTTTAATTTGACATTTTTTGGTCACAAAAATTTTTCGGAAATCCTGTATACTGAAATATATGCTGTTAAGAACGCCCTCACTACCCTATGTACAATTTCAAGACATAAAAATAATTTATGTATCCATTTTTCAAATTCTGTAAAATTTAAAATATCATGCTTTTGAACTATTTTAAGAACTAAACATTTTTTTATACAAATAAATATAGTAGCTTACAAAGAATATACCTTACTACAATACCAGTCTAAAAATTAAAAAGTATGAGCTCCATAAGTCTGCTCTTATTCGAAATATTATTAGATATTTTTTTAGCTCCCTAAAAATGTTTTCTTCAAAGTACGCAAGTTTAATTTACATTGGAATATTCCCAAATGTAAGGAAAGCATAAATACGCAAACATCTTAACAACATTCAACAAATCAAGGCGCCTTATCAATGCGTAATTAGATAAAGTAGGAAAAAATATTATATAACTATCTACACTATCACTACCGTCATTCTGTCAGTCAGTCACGTAGTAAATTAATATATGGAAAGTAATTCTAAAATACTCAAAATAAAAAAAAGATACGCACTAACGTAAAAAAAATAATAAATCCTACCTTGAAAAAGTCCCATTTGCCCTGCAATTTTGACTGTATAGTTAACAAACTCGCGCTGATAAAAATCGGAAAACTGTGCGCGTTTTTCCCGAAATATAATCAAAGTGCACACACGCACTGACCCGGTTAACTCGAAAAAAAAATGCTATTACTATGTGCAAGTAGTGAAATAGCTGAGGATTCGAGCGGCGTCATCAAATTAGGCACACAATGCCTGTGGACTTTGTTTGGTGGACTGTAAGCGTAATGTGATTGTGTTCAATATTATATTTTGTTCTTACGTCGGCAAACCGGCTAGCGAGGAATTCCCCCTGCATCTCGATTATCTCCTATTCACAGATTTAAACTGGCGTTAATCTATTAGCATGTGGGTCGGCAGTGTGACTGATGGGACGAACATGTCAACATTACTTCCCTCGTGTATCGCACAGACGGGCAAAATTGAAAAAACCTGGCCAAAACTTAAACGATGATATGTAGTAATAAAATTTCCTTAATGTGTTTATGAGAAATAATATTGTAAAAACTAATTAACATATTTGTCAATTGGCTACTAATCTGGTGGAAAATTTAATAATATAATAAATAAATACTTGACAAAAACATAATTATGTGTATAAAACCGAATTTAAATTGTTTTAAAAAATACTGCCTACATTTTACTGTTTTTATATTATTTAAAGTCATCAACGGCGTAAAATTAATAATTAATAAAACTAATAACAGCATCATTTATTCTCAGAAATAATGTCGCATAACTAATTATTGTTTTTAATCCCCGGACCCGGAGTCTGAGTCACTTGAGCTATTAATTTCTGAGTCTTCATTAGTAGTATTAGTGGCAGATCCCTCTGGACGGGGGCTAATAATAAATCTAAGACTTCTTTTTCGAATGACTTGGACTTTCGCCTTGGAAGTTTTCGCATGCTTAATATGACTGGATCAGACGATATAAGCAGTCTCCAAGTTTTGTTGCCTTGAACACTTTCGGGAAAATCCTTCTCTATACTTCTTAATCTCTTTATTTAATGCCTCCTGGGCCTCGTCAGATAATTGTCCTATAGGCAATAAAAAAGATTCAATAATATCTGACGAGTTAATTAAAATTTTGTGGACCGTATTAGGCATGTTGTATCAAGGATATTTTTGTACAAGTATCCTAGCTGTTGTTAAAGCATAATATAATAATAAAATATTATTATTATCAGTGGTATGATAGCTCAATTGGTTAGGGCGATGCGCTAGACACGCAGAGGTGCGGGTTCGATTCCCGCTCGTACCATAACTTTTGCTACTGATCATATTTTTCTAAAAAAAATCACTATTTTCACAGTTTAACAAACTGATTAAAATACTTCTACTTAACATCTATGTTGTTGAAAGACTTGGAAGAAGCCCCACATATATAACACTTTTTCGTGGATGTCGTAGATGAAGCAGCATTGCACATTTTGTCATCTACCATTGTAAAAAGTAAGTTGTGTTCAATGTCCTTGTGCCTACACTAATGGAAGTAGGTGTAAGGTTTTCTATTTCATTCTGCATGGTATTTATTTCTTGAAGTGTTAAATCAGTGGTCTCATGTATAAATTGAATTCTGATTGAACGAAAAGCGGGGTGAGCCTGGACGTGGATTTTGCCAAACTATTTTGTTTGTAGATTTATTTGGATCGTCGCATGTTAATAGAAGTGGCACAAAGGATGTTAAAA
This sequence comes from Kuschelorhynchus macadamiae, assembly GCA_030620095.1. Classification (NCBI taxonomy): domain Eukaryota; kingdom Metazoa; phylum Arthropoda; class Insecta; order Coleoptera; family Curculionidae; genus Kuschelorhynchus; species Kuschelorhynchus macadamiae. Next base: position 541,636 of record JAUTXW010000125.1, on the reverse strand, counting down.
ATATACTGGCATCCGAACGTTCATCGCTGTCAAAATTTTGCTTGTATTGGCTATACCTAAGTGTCAAACAAGCAAGTTGAGGTTCTGTTAATGTTTCCAATACATCTTTTTGCACCTCCACTATACGATGGGCAGTATGGTTTAGTAAGGCTTGTAATTTTACTTCAGCTTTTTGCCCCGTGATTGTAACTGCATCCCGATTTGGGTAACAGCGCCCCTTGGCCTCCTGAATCTTCTTATACGATGGAAAACGTTTTTTATCTTCACTCCTTATGATCTGATATTGGTGTCTATTTGCTTTAACAAATACTGACAATGCTTTATCACCAGATAGCTGATCAACTTTTTCAGCTCTCTCTTTATATGCCTTTCTATAGTTCTGGGCCCTTTTTGGGGTTGAAAATTGTACATCTTTTATAACAGCTGCAGCATCTATACTTCCTTCAGCGCGCAGACTCATTTGACCAGCATACACAGGCTGTGAGGAACTCATTGTTGATCCAACATATTCGGTTTGTCTTCGTTTTGTTCGTTCGCTACTAGTCTGGAAATTAACAGCAGGGCGACCACCTAAACTCGCTGTAGGTGATTGCACAAAAAAATGAAATTTTAAATTTGTTTCCAACCAAGTTTTGTTTTGGGCAAAATATCTTTCTTGTATTGGGCAGTCTTATATTTTAATTTAAAATCAGAAAGAAAATGTGAAAGCTTTTGTTTAATTACATTAGATAATACTTCAGGGCAATTAGTTAGATCTTTTACATACGAATGCAAATATTCGCAATTAGCTTCAATTTTTGTTGAATTGCATGTCAGTATTACTTCAGAAAGCGTTCTCATACTTAAAACAACATTTTCATCCGGATCTACGTCCCTTGATCCTGAAATAAATAAAAATAATTAGCCCTAAACGATTTGAAAGCGATAAATTGGGGAAAATTCCAAGTGACACAAAACAAAGTTGATTAAGTTATCTCAAAAAGGCAGACAAAAGCGGAAAATATTTTTTCTCCATTTACTATTTAAAGTATTCAGCTACACAACTTTCCAGAAAGTTAAGCCCGGAAGATCCCGGAAGTTTACTAAAATATTAACAATAAAATTAAAACTATAATTTTGCACTACTCCAGAAAATTATTTCTGTATAAAATACACATAATTAAAAAATATTATTATTTTATATAAATAGTATAGCTAAAGGTACTACTTACCACCAGGAGTACAATCCATTTTACTTTGAGCACTATAATGTCTACAATATGTACACAAAAACAGCCAATATTTTTTCGCAAAAACACTTACGCGAACAACATTTAACATTCAACTATTGTCACCGTATTCAACGAAGAGCGCCATCTACGGAATTTCTAATTTTAAAAAGCCCAATGATCTATTAAAGCCCCTAGACGCGTAAAAGTGTGAAATGGCAATCTTCCCGAATTGGGGTTGTGGCCAGCTTTTTGAAATTTTGTCTGTGTATCGTGAAAAAAAATTATCCTGGGAGATTTTTGCAGATCTTTGCGTTTTCGAACCCCTGGACCCTGAAAAACATGTTCTCCCATTTTTGTCAGTATGTCATGTCGGTCTGTCTGTACGCAGAATAACTCAAAAACTACTTAAGCGATTGAATTGAATTTTGGACAAAAATCAAGGGTCATAAGAAATGGTTGAAAAAATTGCGGCTTCACAAGATGTTAAAAATAATCGTTATTAATAAACTACTTATCAAATGAAAATTTGCGCAAAAATAAAGTGTGGTATAGGGATAAACTGAAAAATTTTTCTGTAAATCTACTATGGCGGAACAAAATGGCGGCTTAATAAAATGTCAAAAAAATTAATTATCCAAAAAACTACTTATTCAATTATTAAGTTGAAATTTTGCACAAAATCAAATTTTAAACAGTAGATTTGAAGTGAGACGTAAATAATGTTATGGAAATTAAATAACAATAATAATAATAATAATAATAAATAATAAATTAAATAAACACTAAATAAATTGGAATAAATTACAATTTATATGATTTGCATACAGTTATTACCAATTTATGGTCTATGCATTAAATTATTATCTTTATTTCCGAGCTCTAAAAACAAGATAATTTTTGTGTATGTTTTTTATCGTGACACGCCTGTGGAGTAGTGGTACAAGTACTTAGAAGAAACATGTTATACAGAAAATCATCAAGATAGGTCGTTTGAGTTGTGAAATTATTTTGTGTATCTATCCGACGCGATTGAAAATTTACCAAAAATTCACGTATGCTTTAATTTTTCCTTAATTGCAGTACATACTAGTACATGTAAAGAGGGAAAAAGAAATCTAGCGATTTTTTTAAAAACCCGTAAACACTGGACTTAAAGCTGCCTAAAATGGATTCTCTGCACAGCAATAGAAATTATTAAAAAGTATTTAATAACCAAATTATTATTATTATTATTATTTTTGACTTGTTGTCTCACAGTATTCCTGTGGTTTTTTTTATACTGACGGGATTATACCAAGTCAGTAGAAAAAATAAAAATAAAAAAAGAAAATGGAAAAATGTATTATTATTATTATTATCAAAGGCGGGTCGTGGTGAATTATATTGGGAGGTCAATAACAAATTTAAAAATAGGCGTACTTGAAATAAAAATAAATATCTTATCATTAAATTGAGCTTTAAATTCTCTTGAAGTTCAGATCTACTCTTCGTTCTTTAGAACTGGAAAAATGCGGAATGACACGTTCGTTAAAATTGCAAGCACATTCCTTTTATAAATGATTTCTCGATACTTAACTTTGCTAAAGCGGATAGTCTATCTTGGCCCAACTCCTCAACAAAATTTATAAGCCCTCGAAAAAACCCCGCATTTTCAGACAAAGCCGTTTCATCATAGTCACGTAGTGCTAGCTCAAATGCCCCACAAAATTTTCACATATCCGGTTAGCTAAATCCTACATACTTTTGCGAACGTTTCGATGAACCTCTTTATTTTTGTCTTTACTATATTTGTCTGGCAATTTGCGACCACTTAGCTTGAATTCGGTTATTTTCTCAAAATTAAATTAGTTGTTTAATTTTTTGAACTACCGACATTTTATTTCATCGACATTCACAATTCAAACATAGACCACCTTGAAACTGGTTATTTTTGCAAAATTAAGGTCGTAAGCACTTTTTAGTTGTTTATTTTTTGCACTAGTCACTACCAACATTTTATTTCCTGTATATTTCCAACCCACACATGGAGCATACAAATAAAGAAATGTATATTACAGAAAACAGTATATAAATCAATTTTCATCTATTAAAAACTTCCTAAACAATATCGAGTTAGAATATCGACCGCGCGACCTCTGAACAATTGAACTTCCGCATGCCGACGTGATGCCGCGACCGACCGATCGATCGAATTATGAGAAGTAACCGGCTGATGACCCAAATCGCGATTTCATATTCCATTTGCTATCAAAGCTGTGAGATATTCGGGTACTTTCGTCAAGCGTTAAGGTAATCAGGACAATTTGGACTGCCCAGCCTAGCTTAGTAAAGCATATTTTATTATGCCTAAGGAACGCAATGAGACCATTCGAACCACCGCGCGCGGCTAATAGTGTAGCGTATTTAACTTTTCGCAAGGTTCGCGTTTTATTACTAACTATTAGGAGGGACGGTCAAACGAATATTTTATTTTCTGAAATAGTTTTTGGGGGTCATTGACTAAATGACCCTATGGAAGAGCCGCCACTGATTATTATTAGTTCCATTATGACATATTAATTCCTTAAATGTTGGTACTACAAAATGGTTTAATAAAGTATTTAAAAAATCAACCTGAAAAAACTACTTATTAGATTGATATTAGATTTTGCGCAAGAATTAAGTATAATATAATAGTATAATTCAAGATGGCGGCAAATAAAATGATTCTAATCGGAAAAAAAATTATCCTTCCAGGAATTCACAGATTTTCACCATTTAGGGTCCCTATATGCCAAAAAAACATGTTTTTTTCTGTCTGTCTGTCTATCAGTTCGCGGCATAACTGAAAAACTACTTACTGGCTTGCATTTAAATTTTAGTCAAAATTTAGGCGTCATATGGGGATGACCTGGTGATATCAGTCAGCCGGTTTACACAGGGGTCTTCTGGGTGCTGTAGCACCGGGCGGCAAAATTTCAGGGGCGATAGGCGCGCGAAGCGCAATAGTTTGCGTCATTAAAAGCGAGAAAACAACCTTTTAAATAATTATATTATAGTTCTTATGTTCCGCTTACTTTTGATGCGTTCCTTTAAACCAAAGATAGAGTTTTATATAAATTTTTTTAAAGCGTTAGTTTATATCTTATTTGTCTCTTGGCGTTAGCATTAATTTAAGTTTATGTATGTTTCATTTTATTTTAGTTTTTGTAAAATTATTGTTGTGGTGATATTATTATGAAAATGCAATTTGGCGAAATAAAATGGCGGCCTAGTGAACTGGGAAAATTTTGGTATGAATACAAAATGGCGAAATAAGATGGGGTCTTATTAAAATATTTGTAATCGTAAAAAAATCACCTTCCCAGGTTTCTACACATTTTCACGTTTTAGGCTCCTTATATGCCAGGAAACATGTTTTCTTTATTCCGTCGGTCTGTTTGCCTGTCAGTTCGCAGCATAGCTAAATTCACTTCAAATTACGGTTAAAAATTAAAGGTCATATGGGGATTCCCTGGTAACACTGATAAAAATCCAATATGGGGGAACAAAATGGTGGCCTAGTGAAATGTTAAAAAATTAATTCAATTTACCTCAAATTCTGCACGAAAATTAAGTGTTACATAGGAATGAACTAGTACCATTTTGGTACGAATCCAAAAGGGCAAAACAAAATGGCGGCCTAATAAAATATTTAAAGCCTGAAAAAACTACTTATTAGATTGATTTTTAAATTTTTGTGCAAGAATTAAATGTGAAATATAGATTAACTGGTAAAACTCAATCAATCAATCGAAGTGAAATTTCTTTTTTATTCAAATTTTGCATGTGATAGAGGGGGTAAAATATCGACAACAATTCAATAGGCAACTTGCATACTTTTTTTTGAAATAACACGAAAACATTCTATGCATTAAAAAAAGAATATGCCTAAAGTTTGGAATGAAAATCTTTTTCCGTTAATTAATTGTAACTGTTTAAGTGATAACTAAGATATTAAGAAAACGTTATAGCTTCCGAATTTTATTTAAAATGGCCAGGATCGAAGGTTGGGAAATACATTACGCGATTATCAACATTTGGTCGAAGAGGCGTGCTTCAGAAAAACTTCCATAACAATTTACAATGGATAGGCATTTCGTGTCCCTAATGAATAAGTGTAACTTGAATTCGTGAGTTATGGGACTGCAATAAGGTCTAAAGTGAAACCACTATTTTCAATTGCAACGTTTCGTGTTACATTAACACTTTTTCACTTTCACACTAATTCAAGAGCTTGAACTAATTTTTATTTCCCAAGACAAATTTGCTGTATTTCAAATATAATCCATAATAATAAAATAATAAAAAATGTCTAGTTGCTGGCAGGCCAAGGGTTTTACCCATCCTTTCTTAAAATTGTTATAAGTACCCAATAAAACATCTGTGCTTTAAAAACTACATTGTTGAACATTGTCCAATATGCCGAAAGAAAAACGTTCATCAAGTGATCACTCATTCACAGCATTTTCACCAGGACCGGGACTTAAACGCTCAAAGTTCAATGAGGATTTGTGCAAGGCGTTTGTTAGTGCGGATATTCCACTGAATAAATTAAATAATCCTGCCCTAAAGTCATTTTTAGAGCAGTACACAAAGACATCAATTCCACATGAATCCACGTTAACGAAAAACTATGTATATATAAGATATATAATTGCATATAAAAGTATATGGGTGTCACTAGACGAAACAACTGATGTGGAACATAGATCCGTTGCTAATTTTCTTTTTGGTATGTTGGGTGTAGAGGCAGAAAGGAATAAATCATATTTACTTACAATGAAGACCTTAGACAAAGTAAATTAATCAACTGTTGCTGGATTTTTTAACGACTCTCTTACTCTTTTATCGCCCGGAGGTATTAAATATGAGTGTTAATGGCAGACAGATGCTGCTCCATACATGTGTAAAGCAATGAGTGGTCTACAAATATTGTACCATAAAATGATACACGCCAAATGTCTTGCCCATGGACTTCATCGAGTTACAGAACAAGTTCGTGCTTTTTATCCACGAGTGAACGATCTGACTTCCTCGGTGAAGAAAGTATTCCTAAAAGCTCCGACTCGGGTAGAAAAATTTAGGGAAACTGCAGGAAACATCCCCCTACCCTCATCACCAATAGTAACTAGATGGGGAACTTGGATAAACGCTGCCATTTATTACGCAGAACATTTGGAGGCAATAAAAAACATAGTCAACCAATTTAATGCGGAATACTCACATTGTATACAAGAAGCACAAAACGTTTTGCGCAAAGAAGATGTACGTGAGGATTTAATTTACATTAAAAACAATTTTTCTTGCTTGTCTGATACTACAAAAAAATTGGAGATGAAAGGAAGCGGAAAATGATAGAAAGAGTGAAACTATAACTAACACTAAAAATAAAATAATTTCTCAAAAATTACCTACGGTTTTACAAAAAAATATTGGTTACAAAAATTTGAAAAATATTAGTGCAGTTTTGGACAATAAAAAGACATTGAATCCAGATAATGAACAATTTTTAATAAACAGTGATTTGAATTTGTTTGAATATGTTCCAATTGTATCTTGTGATGTTGAACGAGTATTTTCTGAGTATAAAGTACTGTTGTCAGATAATATATATAATTTGTTACATCATATAGTTATAAAATGTAACCGCAACTTGTTGAATAGCGCAAACAATAAATTTTAAACAGGTTTATTTTTTAGTTTGTTTAGTTAGCTATGTATTAAAATTTTATTTAAAAAAATACTTTTATTATATAGTTGTATTAATGTAATAATTACTGGTAAAAATAGCGTCTTAAGGATACCTTGAAGTGTAAATATAATATTTTAATTGCTATACTTTTACTTTATTTCTGTTTTTTTGACCTGATAATAAATCCATTTTTAAGTGCATATTTTCCCTTGTTTCAGAGCATATTTGCATGCTTATTTTTAGACTTTTAAATGCATACTTATCCTAAGCCTAGATTGCTATGAATGTTCCAGTATAACTATTTCAAGAGGTGCCGAGAGTCAACATTATACATTATATTTTTTCACACCCTGTATAACACAAAAAAATATTTTTACCAAAAACCACTCCAGGCTATTGATTAAACTAATAATGGCTTTTCAGAATCAACATTTTTGTAAATAACTAATAAAAAAATTAATTTTGATATAAGCAATCGCCTAAATCCTTAATTTAAAAGATAACATACGTTATACCCTTTTATTATTCTTTATGTATTCCTTATTAACACTTGTTATAAATTCTACCACCACCATTTCCTAGCCAGAAAATAGACAATCAAAAATAATTACCTTGACTAATGTCCGAAATGTCCATGATAACATAATCGCAATACATCGTTACTTAAAGTGCGTGCTGCCAAAGCGAAAGTTCAAAAAGTTCAAAAGTACCTCCAAAGTCTAATGTATCAATTTCGAAAAAATTAAAAGTGGCGCCTATCTTTGGCTATAGTTGTTAGTACCGACGCGGCGCGATCTGTTATGGTACCTCGCGTGGTACCTTCCGTAGATTCGTTAAAAATTTCGCTCGGTCATGTTGAATAAAACTAGTTATTTATTCGTCGTCAATGTAAAATTGCGTGTATGGTGAACCTAATGGATGGTACTTAGAACGATGTATGTGTGCGGGTGTCCTTACAGGGGGGTTATTATGACAAGATTTCATAGGAGTTTTTGTGCTGTATAAATGTGTGGAAAACAGAAAAAAATAATATAATTCACTTATTAATTGAATGCCGGTACTGAAGGAGGTAATTCTCTGGATTATTTTAAGGATAGAAGCTCAAATAAATATGGGTCCGAAAATGCCCCCTTTCGGAGAGACAGGGTGGTAATATTAATAAACAAACCCAATATTAATTTTGGTAGATATTAAGGACGTATAAAATTAAATTTTTTAGACAATTTTTTTAAAAAGCCCCTGGGTAGCGTCTTTTATTTCGATACCTTAAAATTTGATTTTGGGGTTTAAGACAATAAATAGAAGCTCCTTTAACTGTGAAGTTGCCGACGTTTCGACCCTATATTTGGTCTTTTTTCAAGGCTGAAAAAGAGAAAACAAGAATATAATTATGTTCCATTTCCCTGATAGTTACTACATACATATGGAATAATAGCAAAACAGAAATTTAAAAATAAAACAAATATTAGAAAATAAAAAGAAAACAGAGATTAGTAAAATTAATTTAAACATCTTCTGTGTTATTTTTTTTTTGGATGAAAAACAATTACATTCTTGTTTTCTATTTTTCAGCCTTGAAAAAGACCAAGTATAGGGTCGAAACGTCGGCAACTTCATAGTTAAAGGAGCTTTTATTTATTGTAATAAACCCGAAAATCAAATTTTAAAATGCCCTTCAATTTTTTAAACGAAAAAAGATACGCCACAGCATTTTTTCAAAAATAAAAATTACATTCCTAATCTCCTATTATTATTTAATAAAAATGACCTCTTGACTTTTTTTCTGAACGATGACCGGTTTTTGATAAACAAATAAAATGCATTTTATGTGCACAATGCCGACACATCTTTTATTCTTATTTTAATTTATTTCATAGCGAACAAGCTTAGATTTTTGAAATAAATGTTTAAATTAGATTTTTAGTTCAATTAATTTTTATGATCAAGTTAGAATAAGTGTTTTCATCATGCTCCTGTTTGACTAATTTTGCAATCAGATGATTAATTGTGTTTTGATTTTGCAAAAAAATAGTAACAAATACGGAGAAACAATTAGCAATTTATGTGTAAAAGTTTATTTTTTATTAGCAATATTGTACCTGTAATAAGCAATTTGTCATTTTTCATGAAACTTTTAACATCAACCTTCAAATATGCAAAAACCCAAATAATATCAAACACAAAACCAGAGATAACACTAGAAGACTATAAAAATAATTTATTTAATGATAAAAATAAATAATTTGGCTGTTTCCAATTTGAAAACAAACCGCTACATTTTGTTTGTTTATGGAACCGCGATCGGGGCCATATCCCCGACATGGTTAGCAATTTGACAGACCAATTATCGAACATTCAGCTGGTGACGTCACTACTTACATCGTGAATTCTTGCGGTTCGAAGCGGTCAGCCGCAGTGAAAACTTCTAATGTTACTATGGCTTTTTTCGCTTGAAGCTTCATTTTCGAGTAAAACTCCAAATCAAATGAACTTCAATTTTTAACATAGAACGTTTACAATTTAAAATTACAAGAAATTATACGTGCTTAATACCTACCAAAATTGAAAGAAATATATATCATTAATAAAATATTGGGTAAAAACGATTTTTTTAACACTCTGTATGTCAGAAAGGAGGCATTTTCAGACCCATATTTATTTGAATTTTTAATAATCCAAAAAATTGCCTCTTTCAATATCGGCATTCAATTAATAAACACCTGTAATAAAGCACCAGCCGGATCCTAATTACGATTCAAGAATTTGTCTCAGAAGAAGTTTGATTGTTTATACTCGGTTATAAGTGATGCCACAAGGCGAGACTAAATTTGTACTCTCGTCTCATCTCACCTCGGCACAATTCAATCTCGATGCTCGAGACCAGACGAGATTCTCGACTGTTAGTAAACTAAACCATCAACAAATAGATATAGTTACCTGTTTACATTTCTGTCTAAGGATATTATTGCACCAACAAAATTATTCGGATTTACTTTACTAAAAATCAGGCATTGCAAAAATTTACCGAGAGTAGGATTGTTTCTAATACATCAGTATTTTTCAGCAAATGACATATCTTTCTTTTTTTACCGAGTTCAAAAAAGGAGGAGGTTCTCGGAGGTATTACATAAATTGTTGTAGTTTTAGTAAAATTTATATAAAATACTTTCTTATTAATATTTATAGAATCTATTAACATGCACAATCTATACTAATATATAAAATACTTAGTTAACTGACCGCTTAGCATCAAACCGCTTGAGGTAAACTGAATTTTGGCATACAGGTTGATTTTAGGGTGTAGAGGTTCGATAAGAAGGGATTTTTCAAAACTCAAATTCCAAGGGGGTGAAACCACTTCTTAAATATTACAATATTTTTTATTTAAAAAACGGTTGAACACGTATTTTTTAATTTATTTATTTACATATTTTAGGATTTTTTAAAAATTCTTACAGGGTGTTCAAAGGGGTGAAACCACCACTTAAATAATAAAATATTTTTTTATTTAAAAACCGGTTGTTTTTCAAACGTTTGAACATGTGTTTTGTAATTTTTTTTTACATATTTTAGGATTTTTAAAAAAATCATACAATGTATCCACAGGGGTAAAACCATTCCTTAAATATTATAATATATTTTATTTAAAAAAAAACAGGTAACGGAAAGGGCTTGAACTTAATATGCTTAATATTTTATTTTTTTACATATTTCAAGATTTTTTAAAAACCCAGACAGGGTGTCCAAGGGGCTGAAACCACCCCTATATTATATTTTTTATTTAAAAAACGGTTAGTTATTCGGAAAAACACTTGAACACGTGCTTTTTACTTTAATTTATTGCATATTTTAAGATTTCTTATAAATTTATACAGGGCTTTTGAAAAAATCGGGTCATTGATTAATTTTTGCCATCTTTCTCAAACCTTTCGCCGTAGAAAGCTGAGCTTGTGCAGAGGTTCAATAAGAATGGGTTCTTCAAAACTCAGTTTCCAAGGGGGTGAAACTACCCCTTAAATATTTATAATGGACTAGAAAGTTGTCAAAATGAAACAGCTTTTTGGTTTAAAGAACGAGCTATATTAACTCCACAAAATAGCACACCAGATGAAATAAATCTAGCTCCACAATTAACATACTACTCAATAGATGTAGTTATAGAGCAAGAAAATGTGGTTAATTATCCTGTCGAGTTTCTACACTCTCTAAACCCTTCAAGAATCCCTTTTCATGAGTTAACTTTAAAAGTGAGGGCACCAGTGATGCTTATTCGAAATTTAAAACCACCAAAATTGTGTAATGGAACTCGGCTACAGGTTAAAACATTACAAAACAATGTAATAGAGTCTACTATTATTTCTGGCCCTGGTCTGGGAGAAACAGTTTTTATACCACGTATCCCTTTAATTCCGCCAGACTATCCTTTTCAGTTTAAATGTGTACAGTTTCCCTTAAAGCTTTGTTTCGTCATGACAATTAACAAAGCTTAAGGGCAATCCTTAAGTAGAGCTGGAATTGACTTGCGCTACGATTGTTTTTTCCATGGCCAACCCGGTGTCGCATGCTCTAGAGTAAATTCGCGTAGCAGCTTGGCTATTTTACAGCCAGAGAATGCAACAACAAACGTGGCTTATAAAGAGGTACTCAAATGAGGCGGTTTAATTTTTACGTCCCTTTCATTATAGTCATATACACGAACAAAGTCGCGAGTACCCGCTAGTTTATATATATTTTTAATATCTAGATAATTATTAGGGTCGCATAAATTAATAGTGGGTTCCAAAAATGGTAGTTTATGAATACATTTTATTATTTTATTTTGTGATCTTTTGAGAGGCTTTAATGATGTCAGGCACTTCCCCAGATTGAAGTTAAATATTGTAATTTTGAATATACTACAAAATATATATTTTTTAGTGGAATATGGTCTCTAACTTTATACATTATTTATACCTATTATAGGTCGTATATTTCGTCTTAAAGTTTGAATATGTTTATTCCAATTAAGAATTTCATCTATATACAATCCTAAAAAATTAGTGCAAGGTGTTTGATTTTAACTTTGTCTATAACAATTTAATTTATAGGAATTTTGCCAAGCAAGGATTATTTCCAAGTCATATTGCATTTCACTATAAATTTGGACAGAATCTATATATAAATATATAAATATATATATATATATATATATATATATATATATATATATATATATATATATATATATATATATATATATATATATATATATATATATATATATATAAATATATATATATATATATATATATATATATATATATATATATATATATATATATATTTATAAATATATATATATATATATATATATATATATATATATATATATATATATATAAATATATATATATATATATATACAGGGTGTTTCACAACTTATCCACGAAATTTTAACCACTATATGCACTGTTACGAAAGAAGTTGATTTCTAAAAAAAAAATGTAATAAAAGTCCTACAGAAATTAAGTTATAATTCTAAGTGTCAATAACAAAATGAAAAATAAATATCTGTATTTTGCGCTCATCATTGCGATATCACAACACTCATTAATAATTTCTTCTTATAGTAAATGTTGTACCAATCCACTAAAGAAAACAAAATACCAGGAATTTTTTGTTTTGTCATATTGATAAGAACAGGTAAATAATGTTTAATCTGTATCGTGAGTGATCTGAATGAACAACGGTCGATTTTTGTGAATTTAAAAAAAGTATTTTGCGAGTTTATGTTTTTCGATATTTATTAAAAATGGCACATGTGTACAGTAATGAGGAGTTAGTGGATATTGTTTTAGCGTACGGAGAAGCAGGGAAAATTCGCAAGCGGCTTCTCGTTTGTATGCAAACCGATTTCCGAATAGGCACATACCACATCCACAAAACATTTACTTCAATTGTTTTACGTGTACGTGCTAGTGGAGATTTGCGCCCCAGACGTGGGGTGGATGGGGGTCGGGTTCGCCCACAACGCATTTTAAACGCCGAAGAAGAAATTTTGCATATTGTGGAAGAAAATCCAGGAATAAGCACAAGGAGGTTAGCTCAACAGGTACCAGAAGTCTCACATGCGACAGCGTGGCGCATATTACATGAAGCCCAACTGTACCCTTATCACGTCCAGACAGTCCAGGCGTTGCTACCCACAGATTACCCCCTCAGAATTAGATTTTGTGAGTGGTTGTTGCAAAAAAATGCTCGAAATGCCCTTTTTACAGCTGATATTTTCGCCACCGATGAATCAATTTTTACTCGTAATGGTATAACCAATCTTCACAATACACACGTTTGGTCCTTTGAAAATCTTCACGCAATAGTCCAGACAAACTTCCAACATCGTTTTCCTTTAAACAGGTGGGCAGGTATTGTCGATGAACGTCTAATTGGACCGTTCATATTGCCAGATCGGATCGATGGTCACCAGTATTTGGAATTTCTTCGGAATAATTTGCCGGTCTTTCTTGAAGATGTGGCATTGGCGGTCCGAGCAAGGATGTGGTTTCTGCACGATGGGGCACCTTCGCATTTTCGTTTAGAAGTTCGTAACTTTTTGAATGAGGTACAGATACGCTGGATCGGTAAGGGTGGACCAATGCATGGCCTCCATGGTCTCCCGATCTAAATCCTCTGGACTTCTTTTTATGGGGATACTTGAAAAACGAGGTATACCGTACTCCAGTTCAGAATATTGAAGATCTGCGTGACCGAATCACAGTGGCTGCCGATAATTTGAGAGTTCAAGCACAGCAGGAAGGAGGTGTATTTCAGTTAGTGCGCCGAAATTAAATTAGACGCGCCCAAGCTTGCATTGAAGCCAATGGAAACAATTTTGAACAGCTTTTATAAGTAAGTGAACTGGTAAACTGTATTATTTTATTATCTCGATTTCTGTACGACTTTTATTACATTTTTTTTTTTGAGAAATCAACTTCTTTCGTAACAGTGCATATGTGGTTAAAATTTCGTGGATAAGTTGTGAAGCACCCTGTATATCCATATATATATATATATATATATATATATATATATATATACATATATATAAGAAACACGATTGGTCACAGTATTGATCCTTGAGGTACACCACATTTAATTTTTTTTAAAGAACTATTTGTGTTTCCAATTTAAACATATTGGTAGCGATTACTTAAATATTTTTCAAACAAATCAGCCCTATATTATTTTATGTAACAAGTAAATTAAGAGGTACTTTCTCTCACTATTGAGACTATTTGTCAAACAAATATGATGGTTATTTCAGAAACTATAAAAGATAGAATAAAAATGTTAAGTACGAAAGTTACGTAAAAAAAAATATTTTTTTAAGCCACGCACCAACTTTATTAATATAAATGAAACATCCTCTATATAATTTTAATTTTAAAATCCACTAGCAATATCCAATATTTTCATGTATAATTTAATAAATATCAAAAGGCATTCATTTTTGAGGTATCGAGAGTCCAAAAGTGTCACTTTTGGTGAAATGAGACCCTGTAGTAACCAAAAGGCTTCACTTAAAAATTTGATGCCTTGCAAAAAGACGGATAAGATTAAGGTATCAGATAACGTCAGAGTATCTTGGAGTAAACTGGTAAATTGTTCCAAAAAACGCTAAACCCTATTTAGATCGTATGATATAATTCATCTATTTCCGAGAATACTTGTTCAAGAATGGACTTAATAACGGGGCCCTCTCACACTACTTATGGAAACTGGCTTATATTGATTTTTTCTAATTTGATATTATGTAATTCTCGACGAAAATGTGTCATTGGCACAAATCCATCCTATGGCTAGATCATGAGATACACATTAACAAAGTTTTGATTTTTTTTTGTTTTAGCGACCCGGCCAAAATTTTACTAGTATTTTTACCAATTACATAACCAGTTTTAGCAAAGTGCAATGTGCTAGATTTCAGGATATTACTTAGGCCTTTGGTAGGATTAAAAAGCAAGTTCTTTGTTAATGCAGCGCCGGATCAATATTTTCGATAAGTATAAAAATGCGATGGATTCGAACTAAACAGTTTCTATTTTTGGGCATGCCTTAAAATAAATCGAATAGTAAGTTTTTGCACTGGTGTTTTTAAAGACCGCCATTTTGAACCGTCATGTTGAATTCGTTCTAGTTTATCCCTATCTTACATTTAATTCTTATGCAAAATTTGAAGTCTATTAAATAGGAAGATATTTTTTTACGTTGATTTTTAAAAAAAAATTATTTGGCCCTCCATTTTGTTCCACTATCTTGAATTCGTAGCACATTTTAATAGCTCTACGTCCCACTTAATGCTTGCACAAAATTTGAAATTCATCTAATAAGTACTTATTTCAACCTGATTTTTTAAATATTTTATTACAGTGACCTTTTCTCTAGCTATTTTGTATTTGCACCAAAACCATGTAGGTTTATATCTATTTGACACTTAATTTTGTGTAAAACTTAAGATAAACCCGTCATTTTGATCAAAATTTAAGTAAGTAGTTTTTTAGCTATGCCGCGAACTGACGACATACTGACAGACAAACCTACGGAATTGAGAAGACATAATTTTTGACATCTAGGGACGCTAGAAAGTGAAGATATGTAAAACCTGGAAGCGTGACTTTTTTTTATGCACACCTTTTTTTTGGCCGCCATTTTGTTCCGCCATATTACATTCGTACCATAATTTTACCAGTTCATTTCTAGATCATACTTAATTCTTGCACAAAAATTGAAATCAAAAATCTCGGAGGGTGATTTTTTCACTAGTAAATCAGGTTGACACATTCAATAAAGATAAAAAAATCGGTGAATACCAAAATGTTACCAATTTATTCCTATGTAACACTGAATGTTTGTGCAAAATTTGAGGTAAACTGGATAATTAATTTTTTTTAGTATTAATTTTTTAGCCCGCCATCTTGTTTCGTCATATTGGATTTATACCTAAATGTTACCAGGTCATCCCCATGTGACCCTATTGCTGCAAAATAAAGCAAAAAAAAATATCTTTAAATTCCTCAAAAAACGAACTACGATAAGGACACTTTTTTACCTAAAACTGTGTCATGAGTTGCTTGGCAAACCATAAACTTGCTACCTATCAATCAAATATAAATATTGCAATAACATGCACTTTTCGAGGTATGTAACCTTATTTTATTAATTTTGTAATAAAATTTTAAATTAGTTTAAAAAAAAACTATAGATGTCTATATATATATATATATATACAGGGTTCGCCAAACTCAGTGGCGTATTAGAAGTATATGGAGAACGAGTAAAGATATTTACTTGAGATTTGGGTAAGTTTCATACTAAGAAGTGAACTTTATTTTAAAAATAATTTCGAAGTTGCGGTGTTGCCAGCTCTATTGCAGACAGACAGAAAGTTTCTTTTTTTAAATACAATACCCTGTATATTATTGCATTGTCAAATTCTATGTATTATTCTGAGCATTTTTTATGTAGTATGTCCTATACCTAATTTGAGAGGTTTCTGAAATAAAAATTATTTTCTAATTTTTAAGGGTCAAATCGAGTTCAATGTAAAACACGATATATTTTTAGAACGTTGTCCCAGAATTCTGAAATTTTTATACGAGTTTCCGAACATGTAGGTTAATTGACGACTCAAGGTAATTTTTAATTAAAAGTTATACAGGGTGTATAAAAATATAGTTTATTCGCGATGAACAGAAATGTTCATAACTCGATTTTTTTAAATGGAACACCCTGTATATTTTAATTGCATCAAATAGAGAGAGACATTGCCTTTCAAATGACATTAGGTATTCCTATACCTATCTCTGATGGGTAATGAACTAAGTGGCATTTTAAAAAAAAATCGACCATTTTAGTATTTTCTGTAAAAAAAATCTATTTTAAGCGCACTGAATAGAGAAGTAAACATTTTTGTCAAATACTGGCAAGTTATTTCTACGTATATCTGTCTTAATGATACCTAAATGGAAATACTTTTCTTGAGAAAAATCGATAATTTAATAGTAACAATATGTATTCACAAACGCTTTTGATAAAAAATTAACGATACTACCGAATAAAACAATACTCACGATGGAACACCCTGTATATTTTTGTTGCATCCAACAGAGAAAAAATTACCTTTCAATAGTATTAGCATCGCTGATGATTAATTAATTAGATGCCATTTAGTAGAAGCACGAATAATATCTCGTAAAACGAAAGATTATTTAACTAGTAGGCTGTGCACGCCTGTCATCTCCCAGGAAACCAAACAGAGAACATTTGTTTTTAATATGCATAGTTGTCAGAAATTCACTAATTTAAAATGGCAAATTCCTACTCAAGTGTAGAAATTCTAAATTTGTTTTATGTACACGGTCAATGTGATAAAATAATATCAAGAACATGTAGACAATTTAATCAACTTTATCCAGATTCTGTCCCAATGAACGAGAAAAAGTTTAAAAGAATAGAGAAGAATTACAGAGAGTACAATAATGTTAAAAGACCAAGACTTCAAGTCAAACCTGTAACAGGTAACGAAGACAATGAAATTACTGTTTTGTCTTATTTCCATACATACCCTCACGCATCAATTAATAGCGCAGAGAAAGATTTAGGCATTTCTTACAAATCGGTGGAAAGAATTTTGCACAAACATAGAATGCATAATTATAAATTTATAACAGCCCAGGCTTTAGAGCCTACTGATCCTCCTCAGCGCGTCGCATACTGCGAAATGATCCTGATGCGTACACAAGAAGATGCCAACTTTTTAAAAAAAGTTATTTGGACGGATGAAGCAAATTCACAAAAGAAGGGATATTTAACAGAAGAAATTCACATTTTTGGTCCAAAGAAAATCCTTATTTTATCAGAGAAAAAGGTTTTCAATACAAGTTCGGTTTCAATGTATTTTGCCTCATGATGAATGACAAAATAAAGTTTTGCTTTTACGATGAAAATTTAAATTCTGAAAAATATTTGGAAATATTGAAAACTACAGTTTCTGATTTTCTCGACGAGTTACCATTGAACTTACTCCGGAGCTGCTGGTATCAGTTAGATGGGGCACCGGCTCACTGTACAAACGAAGTAAGTGCGAAACTTACTACAATCTTCGAAGACAGATGAATTGGCCGACGAGGTCCATGGATTTGGCCACCTAGGTCCCCAGACCTTACCCCTCTCGACTACCATCTTTGGGGCAGGGTAAAAGGGATAGTTTATCAGACGCCAGTAGAAACAAAGGAAGAACTCCTAAATCGGACAAGAGAAGCACTGCTGGCATTATCCGCGGAAGAGATTCAAAAAGCAACGAGTCATGTAATGACACAAGTTCTGGAATGCCTCAGAGTTAATGGAGGACACTTTAAACAGTTCAATTACTGACAATTCATTTGGGGATAGTTCTGTTGTTAGCTATATTTTTGTAATATTGTTTTATTCGGTTGTATCGTTAATTTTTTATCTAAAGCGTTTGTGAATACATATTGTAAATATTAAACTATAGATTTTTCTCAACAAACGTATTTTCATTTAGTTATCATTAAGATAGATATATTATTGACAAAAATGTTTACTTGTCTATTTAGTGCTTTTAACATAGATTTTTTTGCCAGAAAATAATAAAATGGTCGATTTTTTCTTTTAAATGCCATTTAATTCATTACCCATCAGAGATAGGTATAGGAACACCTAATGTCATTTGAAAGGCAATGTTTCTCTCTATTTGATGCAAAATTAAAATATACAGGGTGTTCCATTTAAAAAAAATCGAGTTATGGACATTCTGTTCCTCGCGAATAAACTATATTTTTATACACCCTGTATAACCTTTTATTAAAAAATACCTTCAGCAGTCAATTAACCTACATGTTCGGAAACTCGTATAAAAATGTCAGAATTCTGGGACAATATTCTAAAAATATATCGTGTTTTACATTGAAGCCGATTTGACCCTTAAAAATTAGAAAATAATTTTTATTTCCAAAACTGCTCAAAATAGGTATAGAACATACTACATAAAAAATGCTCAGAATAGTTCGTAGAATTTGACAATGCAATAATATACAGGGTATTGTATTTAAAAAAAGAAACTTCCTGTCTGTCTGCAATAGAGCTGGCAACGCCGCAACTTCGAAAATATTTTTAAAATATAGTTCACTTCTTAGTATGAACCTTACCCAAATCTCAAGTAAATATCTTTACTCGTTCTCCATATACTTCTAATACGCCACTGAGTTTGGCGAACCCTGTATATATATATATATATATATATATATATATATATATATATATATATATATATATATATATATATATATATATATATATTATATATATATATATATATATATATATATATATATATATATATATATATATATATATATATATATATATATATATATATATATATATATATATATATATATATATATATATATATATATATATATATATATATATATATATATATATATATATATATATATATATATATATATATATATATATATATATATATATATATATATATATATCTATTTACACTATTCTTAAACCATACTTTATACTAAAAGTTTTTATTTTTCTTGGGTATAGGTTTGATTAATGAAACTTATTTTTCTGTAACTAGCTTGACGTTTCCCTTCTTGTTTCAAGCTTTTTCAAGAGTATTTTATTGCATGTCTTGGAAACAACATTATTTACAGTAACATTTTTGATGTTCTCTATACAGGGTTATTCACGCAACCCGTTCATTAAAAGTTTTTGATGATGCCATTTAGATAAAAATTTCAAATTTTGGAATTAAGGTAAGGTCAAGGGGTACTTCTTTTTTGAAATATTTTCAACTTCCTGTCACTTCCGGTTTAACCGGAAGTTGGTATCAACTTGCTTATTTTAAATGGAACACCCGGTATTTTATGATATTTTTGGATTCTACGGAGAATTTTAATGCTATTTTATGTAGCATGTCCTATACCTAGGTTCAAGCGTTCTTAAGATACTTGACCTTAAATCAATAATGAGCCTTCGGGGGTACCAAATTTTAAAATCTCATATTTTTGTAAGTTCTGAAGATATAATTTTCATATTTTGCAGACGATCGGTAAATAATCTTAGGTTTCTATTTTTTTTATTGAATTTGTCTATTTTTATACAGGGTGTCCTAAGTTTAGCGGCAAACATTCACATTTTCAAAGCCGCTAAAGTCCGCTTTTTTAAATGGCACACCCTATAACTTTATGCACTATCAAATGTAGAATTTAATTTTCTATCGAACTGTATTAAGGTTCCCTATACCTATTCGTAACCATTTTCGAAATAATCAGGTTTTTATTAAACTATCATATGTATTTGCTAAATGCTTACACCTTTCCGTAGTAAGACATGGAAAAACAATTGTTGTGCTTTTCTATTCAACATGACAGCTGATTTGAAACTTTTAAATTAAAATAAAATAATACTCAAAAGCTGATATTCTAAATTTATTTTATATTCGCGGAGAATGTTACAAAATATTGGAGAGAACGTGCTATGTTTTTAATGAAAAACATCATCATTTATTGCCAATGAACAAGAGAAAATTGAAGAGGATTGAAACGAAATATTTTTGTTTCGGAAAAAAGTTAAAGTTATAAAAAATGTAATAAATTGTTTACATTATTTTTAACCATATCTACTAAGTTCGAGACTGTTCTAAACTTGTTTTAGTGAACTTAAAAATTATAGCAATCTAACAATCAACAATAAATAAATAAAATAATAAAATTGAATTATAACAAAGGTTCTTGATGCTGTCAGTTTATTTGAAGACACATTTCAATTCTTCTTTGTACAGTTGCTGTGGCCCGTTGAATTTGTCCGTTTTTTAATTCGGCAAAAGCTGTTCGTATCCTGTCCAGTAAATCTTGTTGGTTATTTACTGGGGAAGCATAGACTAAATCAGGTGATCGTGGGGGCCATCTCCAAAGGCCATTGGGACCAATCCAGCGATCTTCAAAAATTCGAGATAATTGAAGATAAACTGCGGAATTATGTGCTGGTGCCCCATCTAATTGATACCAATAATTTTGCAGCTCACCAATAGGAATTTCTTCTATAAATTCAGAAACCGTCCCTCGTAGCATTTCCAAGTACTTATCACTGTTTAAATTGTCTTCATAAATACAGTACCGCACCTGATCATTTAATACTATACCGAAAACATTGAACCTAAACCTCTCTTGAGAACGCGTTTCGCGTAAAGCGTGCGGATTTTCTGCTACCCAGAAATGTTCGTTTCTTCTATTTGTTATTCCTTCTCTAGAAAATTTCGCTTCATCGGTCCAAAATATTTTTGAAAGGAATTGAAGGTCCTCTTGAATTTTCAAAAACATGAATTCGCAAAATTCTACTCGTCGGACGTCATCACCAGGTCTCAAGGCTTGCACGTTTTGGAAGGAATAAGGGTGCATATGATGTTCGCTCAAGATTCTTTGGACAGATGAAGAAGAAATTCCCAACTCGTTTTCTGCAGACGGTATTGAACTTTGCGGGTTTGCGTGGAAATAAGCTAATGTGTTTATTACGTTATCCTCGGCATTTGTCACTGGTTTCGGAACATTTTTTGTAACTTTAACCTTGCCAAAACGCGTTCATTAAACACACGACACGTTCTCTCCAAAATTTTATAACATTCTCCATGAATATAAAATAGATTGAGAATATCAGCGTTTGAGTATTCTTCCATTACGATTTAGAAGTTTTAGTTTATCACTGACAGCTTTCGATAAATAACGCATACTAATCATCTGTCATATTGGATATTGGATCTCAATTGTTTTTCCATGGCATTTAAGCAAATACATACGATATTTTTATAAAACCCAATTATTTCGAAAATGGTTACGAATAGGTATAGGGAACCTTAATACAGTTCGATAGAAAATGAAATTGTACATTTGATAGTGCATAAAGTTATAGGGTGTCCCATTTAAAAAAACGGACTTTAGCGACTTTGAAAATGTGAATGTTTGCCGCTGAATTTAGGACACCCTGTATAAAAATAGACAAATTCAATAAAAAAAAAATAGAAACCTAAGATTATTTACCGATCGTCTGAAAAATATGAAGATTATATCTTCAAAACTTACAAAAATATGAGATTTTAAAACTTGATACCCCGAAGGTTCATTTTCGGTTCAAGGACAAATATCTTAAGAACGCTTGAACCTAGGTATAGGACATGCTACATAAAATAGCATTAAAATTCTCCGTAGAATCCAAAAATATCATAAAATACAGGGTGTTCCATTTAAAATAAGCAAGTTGATACCAACTTCCGGTTAAACCGGAAGTAACAGGAAGTTGAAAAAATTTCAAAAAAGAAGTACCCCTTGGCCTTACCTTAATCCCAAAATTTGAAACTTTTAATGAACGGGTTGCGTGAATAACCGTGTATATATATATATATATATATATATATATATATATATATATATATATATATATATATATACATATAATGTGTTTTCATTCCGGGTGTACATCCGTTCACTGCTGTCGTTCTGAAAAGAACAGTTTTGCTGACGTTTCGCCAAAATCACATTTGGCATTTTCGAAGCTTTTTTCTCGCGTCCGAATAGAGACAGTCTCTATTCTTAAACCATACTTTATACTAAAAGTTTTTATTTTTCTTGGGTATAGGTTTGGTTAATGAAACTTATTTTTCTGTAACTAGCTCGATGCTTCCCTTCTTGTTTGAAGCTTTTTCAAGAGCATTTTATTGCATGTCTTGGAAACAACAATATTATTTACAGTAACATTTTTGATTAATTAACACCCTGTATATATATATATATATATATATATATATATATATATATATATATATATATATATATATATATATATATATATATATATATATATATATATATATATATATATATATATATATATATATATATATATATATATATATATACAGGGTGTTAATTAATGTCGTGGACATATTTCAGGGGGTGATAGTACTCGACAAAATAGGAAAAAATTGGCAATATATACATGGTCAAAAACGCATCATTTTCGTTATACAGGGTGTCAAAGTTTCAATTTTTTTCTCGTTTTTTGCGTTTTTTTCCAATTTCTTCTGAGACCATTAGTTCAAACTTAGAACATGTATTATTTTTAAGAACCTCTACGATAAAATATTAAAATCGTGGACGGTGGTATACAGGGTGTTACATTTTTTGCACCACCTACAAGTTTATCTTGCGGAACTTTTTTTTGTAGCACCCTGTATGAATTCTGATATAAAATTTAAACTCTTTGTTCATTTATTTAGCTCCTTCGTATGTTGCATTATTCTCGTATCTATCACAGTTTTCGATTTATTTGCAATAATTGCCGTAGATGCAAATTAAGTGTAGGCTAAATAATGAAACTGGAAAAAAAGGTAGTAGGCAGGTCATTTGTTAATTCTGTTCTTTAATCTGACATTTTTTAAGAAATATTTTTTGTTTGACGTTTCCGTAGTTGTTTAATGATGGTTGAATTCACAAATCAAGAATATGCAAAAATTCATTTCATTTATGGACTTGATAACGGCAATTGTTATGAAGCCAGACGACTCTATGAATAGAAATATCCAAATCGCATGGTGCCCAATAGACACACATTTGCAAAGGTACATAATCGGCTATGTGAAAATGGATCAATAAAAATCAATGGAAGCCAATAAAACGGTTAGGACACCTGAAGTCGAGGAAGCAAACCTGAATGCAGTAGAAAATGATCCTGCTACCAGTACGAGGAAAATTGCAGCAACACTTAACATTTCATTTGTGCTTGTATGGAAAATTTTATTAGACAACTTAATGTATCCTTACCATATCCAAAGGGTTCAAGCTCTTCTCCCACGTGACTTTCCACTCCGTTTAAATTTTTGCCAGTGGTTCTTACAAATGCTAGCCCAAAATCCATTATTTGGAAACTCGATTTTATTTGGCGATGAGGCAAATTTTTCTAGGAATGTCATACGTAACTTTCATAACAATTATTTTCGGCAGAAGAAAATCCGCATTCGATACATGAAAATAATTTCCAGCAACAATTTTCAGTAAATGTGTGGGCCGGCATTATCTGATAGGTCCATTTTTCCTGCCAGCAAGGCTAAACGGACGATATTATCGTCAGTTTCTCGAAGACGAATTCCCGGTATTGCTAGAAGACGTGCCAATTCTTCTTAGAAATCAATGTGGTTCTTGCACGATGGTGCACTAGCACATTTCCCCATAGAGGTATGAGAGTTCCTAAATAATAATTTTAACAACCGTTAGATAGGGCGAGGGGGACCTCAGCCATGACCCCCTAATAGCCTGGATTTTCTCTAGATCTGAATAGCCTGGATTTCTTTTTCTGGGGACACCTGAAAACATTGGTGCATCAGACCCCAATCCAGATAGAAGAAGATTTAAGACACAGAATAATAGCTTCATGCGACATCATTCGCAATACTCCTGGAATATTTGACAGAGTCCGTCAGTCCATGAGGCGAAGACTTGATTCTTGCATTCTAGCAAGAGGCGGATACTTTCAACAACTCTTATAATTTTGTTTTATTTTTAATTTAACTGTAATAATTTTATCTGATGCCGGTTGATTAAAAATAAAACCCGTTTCTTAATTTTTTGCTTAATTTCGCCTACTATGCATCGATTATTGCAAATAAGTTGAAAACTGTAATAGATACGAGAATAATGCAAAATACGAAAGAGCTAAAAAAATGAACAGAGTTTAAATTTTATATCAGGATTCATACAGGGTGCTCCAAAAAAAAGTTCCGCAAGATAAACTTGTAGGTGGTGCAAAAAAATGTAACACATGTAACGATTTTGATATTTTATCCTAGAGGTTCTTAAAAATAATACATGTTCTAAATTTGAACTAATTCTCTTAGAAGGAACTGGAAAAAACGCAAAAAACGAGAAAAAAATTGAAACTTTGATACCCTGTATAACGAAAATGGTGCGTTTTTGACCATGAATATACTGGCATTTTTTTCCTATTTTGTCGAGTACTATCACCCCCTAAAATATGTCTACGACATTAATTAACGCCCTATATATATATATATATATATATATATATATATATATATATATATATATATATATATATATATATACACATAGAAAAATTCACCCAAAGCCATTTTTCACGGGAAGTGTGAGGGTCCTTTAATTTTCTTCTGTTTAAAACAGAACTATCTTGAATTTAATAAACACAGTAAGTCATGAATGGGAAATCTATTCAGTCTGTTAACTAAAAAAAATTCATGGAATTGAGAACCCCTTCTTCTTTGAAGTTGGTTAAAAATATTTATGGACTAAAGAAGTCAACATCTCCATTTAGAAAATCTATTGACACAAATCTCAGGGGGTCATTTCTTTACCACAATACTCCTTACGTAGATTATCATGATCGGGTTAAAGCGATACAAAAGAAAACATGATTCAAATGAGTAACAAATATTTTAATTCATATATTACATACGTTTCCTTTAACGAATGTTAACAAAACACTACAATTTCCTTTTGTCTACAAAGTAAGTATTATTAACGTTGGTATGTCTGCATATAATTTGTCCTAATCAGAACGAAATTGCTGTAACATTATCGTAGAAATGTGACTAATTCAGTGGCAGAGGCAGATGTAAAGTTTAGCAAAAAAATATAAATATCTCTCGATAAGGGATATGTTTAACTAATGATTCACTTATATTTGTGTCACAAATTATATCTATGTTAATTACTAAGTGCGATTGCTTTGCGATAGAAACGTGGCTTTCCAGTATTGGGATGTGCCAATGCAGACGCAAGATAATTGATAAAATATTTAAAATTCTATCATTAAATTGAAACATAAAAAGTCAAGAAAATATTTCCATAACCTTAAAAATGTATTATGCCGTGTGTCCGGAATTCCAGTCTTGAAAGAGTTGAAAATTTTATTGTATTGTACAGGGAAAACTAAAAGTTACGTGAGCTTATAAATAAACTAAAATTTAATATGACGGGGCAAGCATATTTAACTTTTTAATATGCTCCGAATACGTAAAGTTTTATTGTACCACATCATCAAGTTTAAAACTTTAGTTTTTAATACAGGATGAATAAAAAGATATACACTTTAAACCATAACTTAGGCATTTAACATTTTTAAATACCTAGAGTGCTCCTAATTTTAACTTCCCTAACCAGCGTTGCCAAATTTAATAATGTATTTGCATTATTATTTTTTATTACTTGGGATAGGTATCAAGACGCTAATTTCAGAACTACTGTATATGATCACAATGTTTAAACATTTGCAGTTTTAATACAGGGAGGATGAAATGATGATGTCCAAAGTTGCCCACACAGATTTCGAACGAAATCAGTGATTGCCCATCTAAAAGTCAATAAACAACTACTCGTATAACAATAACCAACCTAATCGACCTGTATGGTGAATTTTTATGACATTGTCAACTTAACTACAAAAAGTTAAAAATGTTAGGGTAGTAGTAGGAGTAGTAGAGCGGTAGAAGTCGAAGGAATGTCGCCGAAATAACAGGGGTTAACCAGAGTGATGTCTCTCGAATTTATTCCAGATATACTGAGACTGGTTTAATTGAAAATATAAGATAAGAAAATCGTAAAACCACGGCAAATCATGATCGTTTTATTAGAATACTAGCAAGGAAGAATCCAACAACATTAACAGGTATAAAAGAAAAAATCGGGCAGCACATCACATCGATGTATCAACTCAAACAATTCGAAGACGCCTACATGAAATAGGCCTGAGAAACAGAAGGCCCCTGCGACTTCTCAAACTTATATAATTACAGAAACGGACAAGGTTAAATTGGTGTATCGATCATCGCCATTAGAACATAAATCAATGAAAAAATTTATTGTTTTCTGATGAAACCAGAATTGGTTTAATGTCCGATGACCGACGGGTTCACGTGTGGCGAGTTCCAGGACAAGAAGCCAGGGCTGCAACTATACTAGCATATCAAGGCAGTACAACCATGTTTTGGGGTGAGATAATGTGGAATAATAAAACGCCATTGATATCTATACCCAAAACGATGACTGGTCAAATTTACATACAACATATCCTGGACTCGGTTGTTCGCATATGGCGGGGTGCTGTACGTCTAAACTTTTTATTCATGGATGATAATACGTATCGCACATAGGACAAAAGCAGTGATCGAATAAAAGAAGTACAGGGTGTCCGGGTTTGGTTGCAAAAGCAGGGTATCTCGCTTATTTTTAAAGATAGAACCTTACGGTTTTCACGAACCTGAGCTAATTTTTTGTGAAACTCATGAAGCCGTAAACAAAATTTTCATAGCCTTCTTCGTTTATGAGATACTGGGCGAAATAGAAAATTTTGCATTTTGGGACCCCCCTCGTATCTCGGTTATCCTTTAACTTAACGCAAAGGGAAAATTTGCTGCTTATGCAGTTTTTTACGCTGGATCCAATGGCGTAGTCATATTTTTCATTTGAGTTGTTATTTTTTAGATATGACCCAAAGTTGTGTTTTTTTAAATGGGACACCCTGTATATTTGTCCAGAAATTGATTTGTCCTTTTAAAAGCTTCTCAAAAATATATAATAATAATAAATTAAATATTTATTTTTTATTAAAATAAAATATTTTAATAAACAACAACAAAAATCCTAATTTTTATAATTATCATCCCAAATTTTGCAGTAGGCTATGCAAAACAATGATGCCTTTTATTTAAAGTCGTTAACAATATCTACATCCTAACAATAAATCAAAATAAATATGTAATTAAATCTATTTATCAAAATATGTATTGATAATTTCGCACCAAAAAAGTACCACCTACCTAGATTAATGTAACACAAGAACAAAACAGTAATAAATTATTATGTAACAAGCCTTTCAGCAAAAATCAACTGTCGTATAAGAACTACAGTAACCAAGGAAATCAAAAGAACTATTCAAACTGATTTCCATTTTGTTCTATGCATGCTTCGCACAATTTTCGTATTCGTTTTAGGGAACTAAGCAAAATAACGGGATGATTTTATAACTAGCGAAAATTTTCTGTTATTACATTTCCTAAATCTTGGATATTATCATAGTGGTCTTTGTAATTTTTTTTTCCAGATATCCCCATAGAAAGAAATCTAAAATCGACAAATCTGGGGACCTAGGGGGCCATCTTATAGGTCCATTTGTTCCGATCCATTGATTGGTAAAATTATTGTCCAGAAATAATCTCGTCATTCCATAATTGTGTGCAGGAGCACCGTCCTGTTGAAAATAAATTTCGTTAATTTGCGCTAGAGGAACATCGTCAAGTAATTCAGGTATAGCTGCCTCTAAAATTTCTATATAGCGATTGGCTGTTAGATTTCCCTTAAATATATAAAATTTTATATGTGTTCCTAATATGAGGCAGGACACATTTAGACCAAACCTGCCCTGCTGTCTTCTGGGAAATATTTGGTGTTGATTTTCTTGGGAAATATTTGGTGTTGATTTTCCTGGGACCAGAATCTACTATTGTGCCTAATGAGTATACCATTACTGAAATGTGCTTCGTCTGACCATATAACCTTCCTTTCAAAATCTTTAACCGTATCGCATCTTTCTCGAAACCAATTGCAGAAGACTACCCGACGCTCTGCATCCCCTGGCTGTAAGTGCTGCACGAGCCTAAATTTGTATGGGTGGTATTTGTGCTTTTTTAGAATTTCTTGAACTCCAGTTCTTGGAATCCCTATGCTCTTTTCACTGGCCCTACAAGAGTTTGTAGGGTAAGCTTCTGCATTAGCCAAAACCGTAATTTCCTCAGCCTCCCGATTTTCTTTATTATATGTTTTCGTATGAGGTTTGATAAATGATCCGTGATTAAGTAAATTCCTTTTTATCCGATAAAAAGTGGATATATTAGGTTGCCTCGTTTCTGGATATCTAAATAAAAATTAAGCAATAGTATTTTAACATACCTAAAAATTAACTATTTACCTGTTAAAATACATCTCAGAAGCTGCTTCAAGATTTTCATTACTTAATATAAAACAAGCTAACATATCGTACTTTTCATAATGTTCGAAAGTTTGGTTTTCTTCCATAATAATACAAATATATTTTTACACAATAAATAAATACAAAAAACTAGCGCTATATTTTATATACGCGTACAAAATTGGGAAATGTCATTTGCTTCCAAGAAAACAAAAGAAAACGGCATCGTTTTGCATGGCCTACTACAAAATTTGGGATGATAATTATAAAAATTAGGATTTTTGTTGTTGTTTATTAAAATAGATCCATACTATTATATATTTATGAGAAGCTTTTAAAAGGAGAAATCAATTTCTGGACAAATATACAGGGTGTCCCATTTAAAAAAACACAACTTTGGGTCATATCTAAAAAATAACAACTCAAATGAAAAATATGACTACGCCACTGGATCCAGCGTAAAAAACTGCATACGCAGCAATTTTTCCCTTTGCGTTAAGTTAAAGGATAACCGAGATACGAGGGGGGTCCCAAAAAGTAAAATTTTCTATTTCGCCCTGTATCTCATAAACGAAGAAGGCTATGAAAATTTTGTTAACTGCTTCATGAGTTTCACAAAAAATTAGCTCAGGTTCGTGAAAACCACAAGGTTCTATCTTTAAAAATAAGCAGGGTATGCTTTTGCAACCAAATCCGGACACCCTGTACAAGGAATTTCAAGTTTGGACTGGGCTCCGCGGTCGCCGGACTTAAATCCAGTCGAAAATGCTTGAGATATATTGGGAAGACGTATAAAGAAAAGAAATCAATTTTTTGCTGGTTTTCCCAACCTTATTGAAGCTGCTGTGGAATGGAATGCAATTCCACACCTCCATACACAGAGCCTAACTGAAAGCATGCCAAAAAGAATTGAGCAATGCATTAGAGCTGGTGAAAGACTTAATAATTTTTTTGTCGCTTTGGTATAGTTTCTTTTGTATGTTTAGTAATAAAAACTCATTTATATTAACTATTTATTAGTGTTTTTTTTTAATGGGCAACATCTCTGAAAAAATCTGTAACTATGCCCTCAAATGTAAAATAAACCATTTGGATCCTATACAATTTCACCTACCCTGTAGACTCCAAGTGTCAAACCTTGCGACGGCATACAGTAGCTCTAAAATTAGCATTACTTATTTTTTACTGGATGTTACGGAGCGTATAAGGGCCACAATTTTTTTATTTTTAAATTCTTACTTTGAAGTCGGAATTTAACAAAATTCTGAGTTTAAAGTCGAAATTTAACTAAATTCTTAGTTTAAAGTCAGAAATTAACTAAATTCTGAGTTTAAAGTAGGAATTTAACTAGATTCTGAGTTTAAAGTCAGAATTCAACAAAATTCAGAGTTTAAAGTCGAAATTTTGTGTTTAAAGTAAAAATTTAACTAAATTCTGAGTTTAAAGTCAGAAATTAACAAAATTCTGAGTTTAAAGTCAGCATTTAACTAAATTCTGAGTTTAAAGACAGAATTTAACGAAATGCATTTTTGACGTCTCCTTCCAAACCTGAAATAGGTGTCAGGAGATAGATAATTAAATATTAAGACAGATAAGTGAAATCCATTACGTTGCAAATAAACTCGTTTGAGATTTACCGAGCTTGTATTGTCATTGTTCAAGCGCCATTTTCTCGAAAACAATTAAATTTAGGCATGAGAAAGGTAACTCAATAAGTGCTTGGATTGTTTAGAAAAATATAAAAATTTAATAAAATATAGGGCATTTCGTTTAAAAAACGGATGATGCCTCCGGTTTGAGGTAGAAGCGGCAACACCGCGCAATTTTAAATATTTTATAACGAGAGTATATTATGTTCATCTATGGCCAAAGCCAAATTCTCAAAACATCCTATTCGTTGGTTCTCCAGATATTTCTAATAGGACACTCAACTTGAATCACCCTGAAACAGAGAGGGAGATCTGTCAGTATGTTTCGCGAGACACCCTTACATCGTTGAAACATATATGAACCGTTTCTTAAGACTTATTTATCGTTTTGTATTACCTTTTTTATTTTGTGAACCTTTTAATGTATGTTTTCTTGTATTCATTTCGGCTTTTTTTTCAGCAATAGAAATAAATAAAAATATATAAAATGAACTAATTAAACATAATATATTTAATTTGTGAGGGACTTATTTAACTCTCAAAAATCAAAATAGGAAACTTTTATTTTGTACCCTCCCCCCTTTTATCATTTTTTAACTATCTGTAGTTTGGTGGAACAATTCATAGCGCATTTGCCATTATTCAAACAAGAATATTGAATTTATTTTTTTGGTTCCAGGCTGTTATACAATCGTACGGACTAAATTCTGACTTTAAACTCAGAATTTTGTTAAATTCTGACTTTAAACACAGAATTTAGTTAAATTCTGACTTTAAACTCAGAATTTTATTAAATTCCGACTTTGAACTCAGAATTTTGTTAAATTCTGACTTTAAACTCAGAATTTAGTTAAATTCCGACTTTAAATTCAGAATTTTATTAAATTCCGACTTTGAACTCAGAATTTTGTTAAATTCTGACTTTAAACTCAGAATTTTGTTAAATTCCGACTTCAGAACTCAGAATTGAAAAATAAAAAAAATTGTGGCCCTTTTACGCTTCCGTAGGCAGTATATACCAAGGCAAAAAAATTAAAAAAATATAAAAATAAATAACCTTGAAAATAATTGAACTTGGCAACACTGTTTAAGGAAATTAAAATTAGGATTACATCTCGAGGTATTCAAAAATGTTCAATGGCTAAGTGTATTTTTAATTAACCACATTTCTAAGTTATGGTTAAAAAATCTCTTTACTCACCCTGTATTAAAAATTAAAGTTTCAAACTTGGTAATGTAGTACAGTAAACCTTTACGTATCCGTAGTATATGAAAAAATAAAATCTGCATGCCTCGTCTCTTTTTGGAACTCATATTAAATTTTCGTTTTTTTACATACTCACGTAATTTTTAGTTTTCCCGGTACAATACAACAAAAATGTCTACTGTGCCTACTGTGTGGGCTTCAGAAAGTAGAACGACTGATCTATCAGAATAAAAAGTTTGTTAAAATCAGTTGAATAATAACAAAAATATATGCATTTGAAATTAATTTAAAAATCAGCGATGCATTATAAGTGTTGACTAGTGTATTAGTCGGTTTGGAGGAGAATCCCCATCTTTCCAGGAGGTATCTCACATGTCCGTGCATCTATTCTTCCTCTCCCTCCTTCCCTTTCTCTCCCACTCTCCGGTCTCACTCTTTTTCTATTTCCCTCCCTCCCTCTCTTCAACACTGACATATTCTCCTCCATAAGAAAACAAAACTCTTTTCTTTGCTGGAAAACTGAAAAGATCGCCAGTGTCACTATCATGTACCCAGCAATTTTATACTCCTCACCAACAATTTTACAGTCAATCGGATTACCGGTTCTAGAGGTATTGATACTGATTTGCTACATTTTTCATGTAATGAATAGTCCCTTCAAAAATATCACATAAACATGATCGGTGTTAGTTTATCTGAAACCACCCATTTTCAAATTTTCAGCTAGACGATATAATTCATTCTGATCGATGATTAAAGGCGCGAGACGGAGTTTATAGCTCAATCATGATTAATATTACAAAATGCTAGAAGTTAAATGAACCTACTTTAATTATCAGCCATATATACACATAATTAAGCGATAAAACGCGATAAAAGTGAAAATATGTTAAGATAAATAAATAAGAAATCATTTAACGATTTATTGGCATATCGCTATATTTTTAAAATTTCTTTACCAATTTATTTCAATTTCAGGGATCGATGAAGTACCAACCCTAGAGTACAATGGTTTTAATATTGTTTACTACTTGACATTTTTAAACATATTGTTTATTATCTGTACAGTTAATGAAATTGAGACGGCCCACTCCAGATCAGTCGGCCGTGAAACTGATTAATTGAAATTTAACTATAGAAATTGTATTTTAAAAATTGGTAATTGTCTAGTTCCCGGTCTTTTTTTAAATCTTAAAAGGTTGATGGTTTCCAAAAATAGACCAAATATCATGTATTTTTTTTATTTCGTTACGTTTCGACAGATGTTTGCTACCATCGTCATGCTAAAATGACACGTTTGTTTAGATGAACAAATTAAGAAATGTAAATGTAAAAAGAAAAAAATCACTATAGTCAAAAGCAGTGTTATCGTGCGGGTCATACGATTTATCAACGACAAACTTTTTAAGTTTGTTTTTCTTTTATTACGTGTAATCCTATCCTCCGCATAAAATCCGGAAGATGAATTAGATAGACCTACGATATTTTCACATGAAAAAAGAGGATAAACATATAAATACCAGCAGTTGCAAAAATCTTTGAGCGATGTCACTTCAAAGTCAGATTGGCAAGTCAGTGACAAAATGAGTAATAGAAAACAAATTTCGGATTTTTTGCATCCACAAGCGAAAAAAATGGTATTAAATCTAATAAAATATTACGAAAATGAAAATTCACCGGCCAATAGCCAGGAGACAGTAGCAAAAGCTCTGGGAATCGGTATAAGGACTATGCAGAAAATTGTTCATGAAAAAAAGCATAATTTACTACCGAAGAAGATTAAGAAATGTACACGAAAAAAGCCAAATACAGAAGACTTAAGTGACAGTGTAAAAATGGATGTTCGTAATGCAATTTACGATTTATACACATCAAAAACTAATATAACCCTTCAAGTTTTAAAAGAGGCTTTAAAAAATCGAGGCATATTGGAAATTGGACTAAAATCGTTGTCAAAATTAATAAAAATGTTGGGTTTTCGATATAAAAAGGACCGTAATCGAAGATTTTTATGCGAGTTGCCACATATAGCAAGTCAGCGTATCCAGTTTTTAAAGAAATACACTGAAAATGTTAATTCAAAATTTAGAAATGTGGTATTATATATATTATATATTTTGTAATGGAAGTGGTTCGAAATCTTGGCAGGACGAGTCTGTAAAAAGTGTCAAGAGAAAAAAGGGATGTGGGACGGGAGACGGTTCATCATTTTGCATGCAGATTCTTCATCAGGATTTCTCCCAGGTGCAAGTTTATTGCTTTCTTCAACATCCAAAAGTATGGATACCGTGATAATATGAACTGTGAACTGTTTGAAAAATGGTTAAAAGAACAACTGATTCCAAATTTAGATGCTCCATCTTTAATCATTCTGTACAATGCATCTTATCATTCAAGAATCTTAAATCAACAACCTACTTCATCCTGGAAGAAAAGTGATATTTATGACTGGCTAATAAAACAAAAACAAAATCCTTTACCGAATATGCTGAAACTAAAACTTCTTTTAATAGCAAAATCTATTAAAAAACTAACAATATATGCCGTAAATGAAATATTACGGGAAAACGGACATGAGGTTTTACGACTGCGGCCATACCATTGCCAGTTTAACGCAATGGAATTAATATAGGCTGGGGCAAAATCATATTACGAAAAACACGTGAACGATGGTCTTACATCAGATGAAGAGCAAATTGTTTGGCAAGATTCATTAAATTATATTACGCCGGAGTACTGGAAGAAATCTGTGGAACATACGGAGAAATTAATATATGATTGGTGGAATCGAGAACGAGTTCTAGATGTCGAAATAGCACCAATGGTCATTGCGCCATTTGAGGACGACTCAGAAGATGAAGACTTTTTAAGTGATGATGATATTTTTAAGTCTATAACATTAAAAAGTTTCTGAAGGATTATAGTAGTCTTTGACGTGTATAAATCATAAATTGCATTATGAATATCAATTTTTGCATTGTAACTTATGTCTTTTCCCTTTGGATTTTTTCGTGTACATTTCTTAATCTTCTTCGGAGGTAAATTATTATACCTTATACCGATTCTCAGAGCTTTTACCACTGGCTCCTGGATATTAGCCAGTGAATTTTAATTTAATTTTTTTTTTATTAGATTTGACAACATTTTTTTGCTTACTTTTTTAGTACATTTGTAATTTTGTAGGCAATAAATAAATAATTATAGAATATATATATATATATATATATATATATATATATATATATATATATATATATATATATATATATAGCCCGTATTTTTCGCATGCATGGCCCTTAATTTTAGACTGAAATTTGAAGAAATCGGATAAGTAATTTTTTAGCTATGCCGCGAACAGACAGATATACCTACAGACAGACGGAATTGTTTTTAATTGAAACACGTTTTCCGGCATCTAGGGAAAGTGTATATTTTTACAAAATAAAATTTTTTTTGTTATTACAATACAAAAAAAAACAGTAAAGATCTGAAAAAATCTCACGAGGGAAGTAATAACTAATTATCTTGTGTTTTTAACAAAAATGTATAATATTTTTGCAAAATAAAATTGTTTTGTTATTACAATACAAAAAAAACAAGTTTTCTTTGCACAGGGGTGGCCCGCATTTAAATAAATGACACTGTATAAGTGGATTTTTAGATCAAGCGGGGTCATAATTTTTGATGAATGATAAAAAATCTCACTTTCATTAAGTAAGCTGTATAATAAAAAAAAATACTTTCTTTCTCCCTGTATATTTGTAAATAGCCCATCGAGAATTAACAGCTCGATAAAAGAATCACACAACATTTTGGTATTCACTCTGTTTTCTGATTTGATTCATAATGTTGGTGACCTTTGGACCCGCACAATAAGACCGCATTCGACTGTAGAAAATTTTTTTTTGTTTTTTTTTAAGAAATTGACAAGGTTCATATACATGTAATATCACAAACAAAACATATTTTTGATACAATTATATAATATTATAGTTTGGTGGGTAGCCAAGAGAAAACAGTTTTTGTGTTTCTTATATATTACAACAAACATTTGTTATTATTTTTTATAAAGTTCATAAAAAACGTCATCATCATTAGACAAGAAATTATTGGATATTATAAATATAAACATACCTTTTTGGGAGGTGTTCATCACTTTAAACCATACTGTGTTTGCAGGATTATGCTATGCTAAGCTAGCTATGGACAGTGCATTAGAAGAATGGGTAATTTGGTTATTTATTTAAATATTTCAATAGGTAAGACACCTGCTGTTTTGGAATCATCATATATATATATATATATATATATATATATATATATATATATATATATATATATATATATATATATATATATATATATATATGTATATATATTTTATATATATATACCATTTTATATAATTAGGTGTATAAAATGAAATTATATTATCATAATCAGTTTTATGATTACTATTATTTTGAAACTTCTGAATGTATAAAGTTTTCAAAATTAGTCTTTTAATACGATTTTCTTCATTGTGAAAAATTGTTCAAATCAAATACATGTAATGTTGTTGGTGAATGCTGACATAAACCTGAATGCGAGAGGTTATTTTTGCGAATAATATAGTTGTGTTGATAAAAGCGTTTTTTTTTTAATAATGTGATTTTTCGCCAATATACAGGGTTATTCACGCAACCCGTTCATTAAAAGTTTTTGTTGATGCTATTTAGATAAAAATTTCAAATTTTGGGATTAAGGTAAGGTCAAGGGATACTTCTTTTCTGAAATATTTTCAACTTCCTGTCACTTCCGGTTTAACTGGAAGTTGGTATCAACTTGCTTATGTTATGCTTAAATGGAACACCCTGTATTTTATGATATTTTTGGATTCTACGGAGAATTTTAATGCTATTTTATGTAGCATGTCCTATACCTAGGTTCAAGCGTTCTTAAGATACTTGACCTTGAAACAAAAATGAGCCTTCGGGGTACCAAATTTTAAAATCTCATATTTTTGTAAGTTTTGAAGATATAATCTTCATATTTTACAAACGATCGGTAAATAATCTTAGGTTTCTATTTTTTTTATTGAATTTGTCTATTTTTATACAGGGTGTCCTAAATTCAGCGGCAAACATTCAAGTCCGTTTTTTTTTTAAATGGGACACCCTATAACTTTATGCACTATCAAATGTAGAATTTAATTTTCTATCGAACTGTATTAAGGTTCCCTATACCTATTCGTAACCATTTTCGAAATAATCAGGTTTTTATTAAACTATCATATGTATTTGCTAAATACTTACACCTTCTCGGGAAAAACAATTGTTGTGCTTTTCTATTCAACATGACAGCTGATTTGAAACTTTTAAATTAAAATAAAATAATTATTGGAGAATGTTACATATTGGAGAGAATGTGCCATGTTTTTAATGAAAAACATCCTCATTTATCGCCAATGAACAAGAGAAAATTGAAGAGGATTGAAACGAATTTTTTTCGTTTCGGAAAAGTTAAAGTTATAAAAAATGTAATAAATTGTTTACATTATTTTTAACCATATCTACTAAGTTCCAGACTGTTCTAAACTTGTTTTAGTGAACTTAAAAATTATAGCAATCTAACAATCAATAATAAATAAATAAAATAATAAAATTGAATTATAACAAATTATCTATATATGCTGTCCGTTCATTTGAAAATACATATCACTTCTTCTTTGTACAGTTGCTGTGGCCCGTTGAATTTGTCCGTTTTCTAATTCGGCAAAAGCTGTTCGTATCCTGTCCAGTAAATCTTGTTGGATATTTACTGGGGAAGCATAGACTTTACCTTTGATAAATCCCCATAAATAAAAGTCTAGGGGTGTTAAATCAGGCCGCGGGGG
The DNA here is from genome assembly GCA_030620095.1 of Kuschelorhynchus macadamiae. Classification (NCBI taxonomy): domain Eukaryota; kingdom Metazoa; phylum Arthropoda; class Insecta; order Coleoptera; family Curculionidae; genus Kuschelorhynchus; species Kuschelorhynchus macadamiae. The sequence goes on along the minus strand of JAUTXW010000125.1, from coordinate 503,910 downwards.
CCATCTCCAAGGGCCATTGGGACCAATCCAGCGATCTTCAAAAATTCGAGATAATTGGAGATAAACTGCAGCCGAATTATGTGCTGGTGCCCCATCTAATTGATACCAATAATTTTGCAGCTCACCAATAGGAATTTCTTCTATAAATTCAGAAACCGTCCCTCGTAGAATTTCCAAATACTTATCACTGTTTAAATTGTCTTTATAAATACAGTACCGCACCTGATCATTTAATACTATACCGAAAACATTGAAGCTAAACCTCTCTTGAGAACGCGTTTCGCGTAAAGCGTGCGGATTCTATTTGTTATTCTTTCTCTAGAAAATTTCGCATCATCGGTACAAAATATTTTTGAAAGGAATTGAGGGTCCTCTTGAATTTTCAAAAACATGAATTCGCAAAATTCTACTCATCACCAGGTCTCAAGGCTTGCACGTTTTGGAAGGAATAAGGGTGCATATGATGTTCGCTCAAGATTCTTTGGACACATAAAGAAGACATTCCCAAATCGTTTTCTGCAGACGGTATTGAACTTTGCGGGTTTGCGTGGAAATAAGCTAATGTGTTTATTACGTTATCCTCGGCATTTGTCACTGGTTTCGGAACATTTTTTGTAACTTTAACCTTGCCAAAACGTAAAAAGTTCGTTTCAATCCTCTTGAATTTTGACTTGTTCATTGGCGGCAAATCAGGGTGGCGTTCATTAAACACACGACACGTTCTCTCCAAAATTTTATAACATTCTCCATGAATATAAAACAGATTGAGAATATCAGCGTATAAGTATTCTTCCATTTTGATTTAGAAGATTTAGTTTATCACTGACAGCTTTCGATAAATAACGCATACTAATCATCTGTCATATTGGATATTGGATCTCAATTGTTTTTCCATGGCTCACCATTGGAACATGTAAACATTTAAGCAAATACATACGATATTTTTATAAAACCCAATTATTTCGAAAATGGTTACGAATAGGTATAGGGAACCTTAATACAGTTCGATAGAAAATGAAATTCTACATTTGATAGTTCATAAAGCTATAGGGTGTCCCATTTAAAAAAACGGACTTTAGCGGCTTTGAAAATGTGAATGTTTTCCGCTGAATTTAGGACACCCTGTATAAGAGATTTTAAAATTTGGTACCCCGAAGGCTCATTTTCGGTTCAAGGTCAAATATCTTAAGAACGCTTGTACCTAGGTATAGGACATGCTACATAAAATAGCATTAAAATTCTCCGTAGAATCCAAAAATATTATAAAATACACGGTGTTCCATTTAAAATAAGCAAGTTGATACCAACTTCCGGTTAAACCGGAAGTGACAGGAAGTTGAAAATGTTTCAAAAAAGGAGTACCCCTTGACCTTACCTTAATCCCAAAATTTGAAATTTTTATCTAAATGGCATCATCAAAAACTTTTAATGAACGGGTTGCGTGAATAACCCTGTATACAAGAGTAGGGTCACAGAACATACATTATAAATTGTATATTAAATTACTCTGTAATGTTTTATCATCACAATCTTCTAATGAAGTGAAAATATTAGAAATAAGATTACGTCGTGAAATCGTATCTCTTTAATGTAAAACGCACTAGGAAATGTTCAAAGATACAAAAAAACCTCAATATAAAAACTTTTAGTTCCATTCTTAAACGCAACAAACAAGTTAACATCTAAAGTAACAAGTAACATTTTAAAAATTAGTCTAATAACGTAGTAGGCGCCAAGAATAACTTTTCCTGTCTCTTTACATGTAAAAGACTGCAAGTGGCGCGGTATAATAGGCCGGAATCTGAGAATTCACTTCACGCTGAAATAACTCTTTAATATTCAAGTAAATAAAGATTTTAAGAACAGTCAAAGCTTTTACCACAACATTATACCATTTTGTCGTTAACCTAAGTGTTTTAAGGCTGAACTGCACACAGCAAACGAAATATCAGCGACAAGGTCAAGTCACGTTCAAAGTAATATGAAAAGGTACTGACGTGTTGGAAAATACAAATATAACACTGAAAGAAACTGCCTTAACAGAATAAATTACAATTATTATTTGAGCGGCGGCACCTCGGATAATATTTAGGTATTTACTTGCTCATGGTTGTCCGTAGGATGATGACGTGGGAGGGGGGGTGAAATTGTTTTAATTTGTATAAAGTGAAGACTTTTTCTGGTTGTTGAATTTTATTATGATAATTCAACACGTAAAACAGATAAAGGGAGGATCTATATCGAATTACTATTTTCAACTGATGCAGTGCTTTCGTTTATACATAACATTGTATGCGGTACCCCTTTTGCCCCCTCTAAATCCCTCGTTCGATTTTCTTTTGGTTTTCGATCTGCGATTTGCAAATTTATAATAAAATGTATCAGTCTTTTTGTGATTTTTACTTTCCTCATAAAAGAGAAGTATTGGTGTATAGGTGAAAAAATTACCCTCCAAAATGTTTGCACTCTTCACCTAGAGGCCGTAAAACATATTTTCTTCATTCTGTCGGTCTGTCTGTCTGTTCGAAGCATAGCTAAAAAATTGACTTGTTGACAAATGTTGGTCAAAAATTAAGGGTCAATGGAGATGGTTATGGTTACTAAAAAAAAAACTGAATAAACAAAATGGCGGCCTAATAAAATATTAAAAATATCAGCCTGGAAAAACTACTTATTGGATGGATTTCCAATTTTGTGCGAGTATTAAGTGTGATATAGAGTGAACAGTTAAAATTGTAGTACGAATTCAAAATGGCGGCCAAATATGTTTGTAATCGTGAAAATATCATCTTTCCGGGTTTGACATATCTTCATGTTTTAGCGTCCCTAGATGTCAATTGTTTGCTTTATTCCGTCGGACTATTAGTCAAAAATTAAGGATAATATGGAGATGACCTGATAACATTCTGGTAAAATTCCAATATAGCCGAACAAAATGGCGCTTTAGTGAAAAGTTAAAATTGGTACCGATCCAATATGGTGACACAATAGAAATGTTTGAAAAGACAGAATATATAAGTGTTAATAAATAACTATGTGTGAAACTAAATTGGGTCACACTTCATTATTCCTAATAAAATGAAAGATTTATAACGAGCAAAGTTACGGGTAAAGGAAATTTACCGATTTTTATAATCATTTAGTATTATATTATGGTAGAATATTAGATAATGTACATCAGGGTTACCGGTTTTCGATTGCAATTTGAGACCTCCCTGATTTTTCGATTATGCTTTACCTTATCGAAAAAATAAAAGCTATATTATGTTATATAGTTTTTTCAGTGTATCATAATAACTCAATTCGAGAGGTTTCCTTCACGTCAGAACTTGAAAAATTATGCTGTCTATAGGGAACTTCAAATACAGTTAAAAATCGGCTTTACAGGGTTCACACGCTGCAGAAATACAAAGACACGAGTGCGATTTAACATCTCAAATTTTGCAGTTATGTAGACAAAGGATCAGTGTAGGGCGGTAAATAGCCATTTTGTGAAAAAGAAAATTATATGGGGCGGTATCTGCGTCAAAAAATGATCGAAAATGGACAACTTTGCCATTAATTTTGTCATTCTAAATTCAAATTTTTCATAAAAATTCGCATTTAGCGCCCAACTATACATATTTCCCTATTAAAATCACATTGAAGCTAATACATATCTCTTATAGTTCTAACACAATATTGCAGCGGCGGAAGGCTTGCAACTGATCCGTAATACTGCGTGCAGTTCCCCCTTAACTAGATATCATAAGCCCTTCACGTAAATAAACAAGAGGCAAATTAAAGCAAAATTTTTCAAAACACTTCAACAATAAATATAAGCCAATCGACAATTTATATGAGTTCATTATTTGTATTCAGGTGCGAGAATAATAGATGATACTAAAAAAACTTTATTTGCGAATTTTTTAATATTTTTATTTTTTATTTCCAAAGACACTGAATATAAACTCTTACTCAGTTGAACAAACTTTTCGGACTTAAACTGTGAAGTGCAAAAAATTGACTGAAAAAATCAGTGAAGTGCAAACGAACTTTCAAAAAATATTAAACATAAACTAAACTGCAGGGCCCTTGAAAGACTTTACGCCAAGCTTTCAGAAAGTAAGCCACTTTTGTTAATGTAAAAAATTCAACCAAAAGAACTCGTAACGTGGTTATAGTAATTTATTCAGCCGGCGTCCACGTTGGTAAATGTTGAATAAATCGGATTTAAATTTTAAGATAGATAAATTAGTGATATTATTTAAACAAACTGGCTTACTTTCCCCCATAATACCTTCCTGTGGCTAGTCAAAACTTGTTTCACAGTTGTGAAATTTGGTGAAAAAAAAAATACAAAATTACTAAATAGCGTATTTGGGCAGAGACCACCTTAAGGCTCTGATTTCCAATAAATATGGCTAAATTCACGCCCCCGACTTTTCTTCCCCCTTAGAGTCCATGGGACCCCCAATTTTCTTGAGGCGGGTGCCCACATTCCAGAGGGCAGCCGGGTAAATGGTGGCGGGAACTCGGCTAATCCTTCGGGGTTAGCCCCAATAAATAATTACATTCATAATTCATTTATTATTATAGTAATAACCCCGTATCTGTGACTAACGTAGTACTATTAATAATATGCATGAACTTTGTAGTATTAAAAACCAACCATATGAGTGTCAGAACCCGAAAAAAGAAAGTAACAGCACAGATTAACAACCAATGTAACAGCTTATTAGATACAGCAAATAGTTACACCCGTAGGGAGAGTTTTCCCACAAATTTCGACACTTCATGTAGGGCCAATTTGTGGGCTTTACGTGATGAAAATGACCTTTTTGAATTGCCTAAACTGCTGGCCAGCCGACGTCGCTGTCCTCAGCGTCAAATTTTTAGTGACAGTTCTTTAGAAATAAATCAGAACTTGAAGTTATAAATCTTTTAGCCAACATTCTTTAGTATCTGCTGAAAGCAGTACTCTGAAACTTTTAATCACAGCACCAATATCGACAGTGGTATCCTAGAGGTACAAAACTTAACTAAATTTAACGACCTTCCGTCGAACAAAGTTGATAAAAATCAATCTACAGGGCCAAGTAAAAAACAATCCAAAAACGCCGAAAAAAACAACGTTTCGGTTGGGTTTTCTCACCATCATACGGTACAATTGCATGATAAAGTACCTAAAAGAAAACTAACCCGATTAATCCAAAACCTTAACAAAAAATATTAATATTCCAGTTTCTGATTCCACAGGTGACCTAGAAACCATCGGAGGACCCAACAACAATAACTATTTTGGCTTTTTCGCAACTGAATAAGAATATTTAACTTTAAATTAATTGTTTCTGATTCCACAGGTGACCTAGAAACCATCGGAGGACCCAACAACAATAACTAATCGGCCTACGGAAGTATTCTTTCTGCTCGATACGAACCATATTTTCAATCAACAAAATTTAAATCCGAAATTTCCGAATATAAAAAATAATAATTTCCAAAGTTTGGATTACCAAACATGTCCGTCATCAGAAAATGGACCCTCGGTGGTGAAACCTGTCAGAGAGATGCTGTGCTTCGAAATTCAAACTTTTTTCTAAATAATAATTCAAGTAAACGTTTCGATTATTTACGCCATGTACCATCAGAATAATTAGAAGGTGTCCAGGCAGGAGCAGCATTAAAAGATTGTAATATTTTGTTCATTTGGTTCTCAATCGTGTGGAAAAAGGGCATTCTTAAGTATGAAATTCTGGATGAATCGTTTTGGAAATTATTAACGTGATTATTATTGTTAGGTATGAGAACTTGTTTTTTCGTTAGTTTGATGTAGCGGTCATCAATAACTCGATTTAAGAGCTTTTTTGGGTAAGATTTTTTTTCTACGTATTCCTAATAAAAATGAGATCTGCAAACCTCAAAAATAATATGATATAACGAATGAATTACATATCTTCCATCTCTGAGATTACTAAACATTGTATTTATTAGTAAAATTGAACTCTAAGCCCCTGAAAATCCAATACAAAAGATATTTTTGTCCACTCCCAACGCTTCACACTCTTACTTTTGTAATATTAGAAATTTGTTGTATATTTTTTTCATCTCGGTTTTCATACAAGCCTAACGTTAATTAAAATTGTTAATTCATTGTTGACAAAAATTTTCGTCAGGAACGGAAGATTTCGAGTGGGGTTTACCTTTAGATTATTAAAAATAAAGGCTCTACCTCATTTATATTTACGATACAATTTTGTAACTTTTGGTATATATGTGTTCTAGGTAAAAATCTAAAAGGCTAAATAGTAAATATAAATAGTAAATAACACAATAAAAAAAATAAAAACTTTAATAACAAATACTGTTATTTTCTGAGCATAGCTTGTTAGAGAAAAATGTATATGCTATGTTAATTCAAAAGAGCTCAAGCTTTAAAAAAAAATAAGGACTACTTAATCCTACCTTAGCTTTTAAAGATCATCTGGTGGTGTCATAGATACCTACCTAAAACAAAGTAAATAATGTAATTAATATAAACGTGACAACCTATTTTTAATAACAAAACATCCTATATACTTATATAAAAAATCGGTAAATTCTTTTACCCGGAATTTCCCTGGTTATGAATTACTTTTATTGAGAAAAGTGAAGGGTGATCGGTCTCTTCATTTTTATTGGGCGCCATTTTGTTCCATCATATTGGATTCCTGCCAATATGTATATGTTTACCATTTCCTTTTTACCTATGCCACACTTGACTTTTAGGCAAAATTTAGAATAAATTGAACAAAATTTTTTACGTTGATTTTATAAAAAATTTATTTGGCCGTCATTTTCGTCATCTCAGGACACATATTTTATATCCTGCATGAAACCCATATTAGTCTTTATCTACTCCATTGGCCCGCAGATATTTCCTAACCGCAAATAATACACCACTCTAACATAAAAACAAGACGATCGTTAATAAAAACCATTTAGAAACCTAATATCTGGAAAATTATGTGCGGACCAACGTAATAAGTAAAAGCTGATAATATGGGTATTTATCCTGAGGATGCAACAATAGAGTACCGAAACATTGACAATTAAAATAAAAGACATTTGTTTTTTACTGGATCCTACCTTATCCCAAATAATACACAACTCTAATATAAAAACAAGAGGATTGTTAATGAAAACTAATTAGAAACTTAATATCTGGGGAATATCTGCGGTCCAACGTAGTAGGTAAAGACTGAAAATACGTGTTGTGGGATTATAGAATCAATATAGGTGTCCTGAGGATGCAACAATAAAGTTTCGAAACGTCGAAAATTAAAAAAAAGTATTTTGTTTTTTTACTGGATCCTAACCCCAAATAACACACCACTCTAACATAAAAACAAGAGGATCGTTAACGAAAACCATTTAGAAACTTAATATCTGTGAAATATCTGCAGACAAACGCAATATGTAAATCACTGATAATAAGAATTTGATGCTGGATATAGAATTCTACATATGTGTCCTGAAGATGCAACAATTAAGTTACGAAACGTCGACTATTTATAAACAGTCTTTTGTTTTTTTTACAGGATCCCAACCCCAAATAATACACCACTCTAACAAACATTTTTTAACATTGTTCAGTTATATTGGATTTTTACCAAAATATTATATATCAATATTGAAAATTGAATTTAGTGCTTTCTAATTTAATTATTTAACTATACAGAACCGCCAGAAGACAATTTGTTTTTACAATTAAACGAAATTTTTCAAAAAAAAGCGTATATCCATATTATTTTTATGCAATAAAATCCAGTGGCAGATATCTTAGGCATCTTTTAAAAAAGTAAAGTTGGTTTCTTCGAATTTTGCCTCATTTTTATATCATGATTTGCAAATTAGGAATTTACAGAAACAAATTATTGTCTTAAGCAAAGACAATATAGATAACGCCGATAAGTATGATATGCTTGTATTTTATCCCCTTAACGACAGTAATTTATGTTATTTTTAACTCAATTGAGAAATCCGTCAAGATAAGAAATTTGACCAAAAGATAGATAAAGGAACATAAATAGGTTTTAAATAGTATCTAATCAGAGGCTGCGAGAAAATACTATTGTCAGACATAAAAAGTAAAATTTGTTATTGAAATATTTAGGTCAAAAAGAGGTAATTAATAGTTAAGCATCACACATTTTTACCAAAATAAGTGTCTAATAAAAATTGCTGGGACGTCGCTTTTCTATTTTCATGTTTGAAAATAGTCGCTAGGGGGCGTAACCACTAATTTGTAGAGGAGAAAATATGATAATGATGAAGTGAAAATTAGGTTTTTAGAAAATCATTTCTTTACTATACGTATTATTTTTCCAGCTATGGTGTGAAAAAGTAATATATCAGTCTCTGCATAGTATATGCATTAGTAAACTATTCATAATTTAAAAATATGAAAATTTTTATATATATCGATCTAAAAAACTTAGATTTGATATTATTTTCTCCAATTAACCTTATCTTATGAATGCCATTGGAACGATTACTATTATTTGTTTACTTTCCACTATCCCTAGTGAATTTTCATGTATGTCGTTTCTCGTATCCTCTCTATGTTGGTTGAAACAATTCTTATGAGTTGCATAACACTAGCTGCCTTTTCCCCTTTATAACGCTAGGGGCTAGCCAGCCAAACTCTAGGTGGGCCGCAAAACCCTATCTTAAAGAAGACAAACTACTGAAAATCTTGAGAAAAAGTACTATTATAGGGCAAGTCTGTTTATTAAATTTCCAATAAAAAGGACATTACAAAAAACTACAAACTTTAAATTATTTTGCCAAATATTTGACATCTTTTGTCTTTAATTAAGTTGTCTATTTGTGGCGCGAATTTATCGGCGGAAATAACTTTTAAAACTGCGTCCAAGTGTGCGTCAGTCAATCGCAATCTTGCGGGAGATTTGTTTCTTTCGTCAAAGAAAATAGTTGTTCACACTTATAGGTACTTCCAAACATTGACAGGATTTTACAGGCAAATTTTCTCATTTCTTGGTATTGAACAGGTAAGTACTTATAAAATTCGAATGTACCAACACTATCAAATTTTTGTTTTAAATGGGTCTGACACTGAATCTCAATTACTTCCATTTGCAAGTGAGGAGGAACTTTATCAATATCGATAGTGAAAAGACCAGTAAATAGAGAAAAATTGTTTTCTTGGGTCTTAAAATCCTGAAAACGCTTCTCAAATTCTACCAGAAGGCTTCTCATTTTCTCTGAATATATTTTGTATGATATTGGGACACTTGTGCTTTCCTTATATGCCTTACAAGTCAGAAAATGTGAGAGATTATCCTCTGCTGTTTTTCCCGCAACATCATCTTACACCTGAAAGCTTTCACATGATTATACATATCTGTAATAACTTGACGTGGTCCTTGCAATTTCGTATTTAAGTCCGACAAGTGTTTTGTGATATCTACCATAAACGAAAGATCTTGTAAAAAAGGTACATCGCATAATAAGCTGACATCTTCTCCTTTTGTTTCCATGAAAACACGTATTTCTTCTTTGAGTTTCCAAAACCGGTCGAGTACCATAGAACACGAAAGCCATCGCACCTCTGCATAATATGGTAAACCGGTGGACTCACTTTCTAAATCACGTAAAAATGCAGAAAACTGTCGCTGATTAAGGCCTCGTAACTTTATGAAGTTTATAATTTTTTTTTCACTGACTTTAAAACGCTTTCCAACTTGATCACTTTTGAGCATAAAACTTCTTGGTGGATTATACAATGAATATGATGAAAATCTGGTTTGTCACTGCCCGTTTCTCTGATCTTTGTCTGTAATATTTTAACGAAGCCATTTTTTACTCCAGTCATTGAAGGAGCTCCGTCTGTTGCAACGGAACACAGTTTTGACAAATCTAAATTGTACTTTTGCAGAAGTCCATAAACAACATTGAAAATATTCTTCCCAGTTGTTGTATCATGCAATGGCACAAATTCCAGTAATTCTTCATACAAATTGATATCTGTATCAACCGCACGAAGAAAAACAGCGAGTTGCCCCACACCACACACATCAGTACTTACAGGCAATAGAAAATGTAATGAAAGAGTCTGATTTTGTTTTTTTCTGATCACTTATAATGACAGCCAACTAAGTAACTCTTTCAGCGACAGTATTCCGGGACAAGGATATATTCTGAAATGCTTTCACGCTCCCGGGACTTACAATTTCCGCGGCCTTTACAAGGCACTCTTTTATAAATTCACTTTCAACAAATGGCTTTGAGTGTTTCGCGATCAACTGCGACAGTACGTAGTTCGCTTGAAGGACAGATTCATTTTCTTGCTTTGGACGTGTAAACATAAGCTGCTGATCTTTCAACCGTGATTTTAACTTATTTACCTTTTCGTTTCTGACCATGCCTGTATACTTGTCAAACATAGTTTTATGAATATCATAGTGACGTTTTATATTATATAATTTTGGAACACCGACTGTACTATTACAAATCAAACAAATAATTTTTTCTTTCACTTCACAGCAAAAAACTCTAATTCCCACTTTTCTTGAAAGATACGATGCTCATCTACTACTTCTACTTTTACTTCCACTTGGTTTTGAAAGAGACATGTTAAAAACTGTATCCGTACTCTTAAGCGTTGTAACAAGAAGTGCGCAACTCAACTTGAAACTCTATCGCAACTGACTCATAACTGACTAAACAATGAACGACTGAACTCAATCGAACAAGACTTATATATGGATTGTGATTTCTCAAGTTCTTTCCAGAATGTTCAGATAGGGTCATCTGTCTTTTTGCGCGACAGAATTTCATGGAACAAGCCAGATAACGTTTGGCTTTAGGTTTTAGGTTAAGTATGTGTAGTTCATCCTCCTAAACATAGATGGCACTATGTACAATTGTACATTTTATTATACCAATCGTTGTTGCAGCGGCGCGCGCTTTCGAAAACGGTTTTCAACTTGTTCGCGGGCCGCATTATCTGACTGTTTTCAAAACTGATTTGAGCCGCAGAAAAATGCTCACATGTTTGACATGGCTGGGCTAGACCATGTTTTGTAAATTGTATATTGAATATTTTTTTGTGTTTGGGATTTAGAAATGTAACACAGCAACCACTAGATCAAGCAGATTTACAATTGGCCTTCAAACGAGAACAGATAAACAACTCTACGGGAGTTTAATTTGCAACATCAAAAAACATTAATTTGTTTATAACCTTTAAATAAAAATAATAATAATAATAATAATAACTTACTACCTTACATAGAACGAAAACTTTCACGGCTTTGGTCAATTAAGAAATCATAGTTCTTGGGATTAGACCGTGTCAAAATAGAATCCCTCTTCGACGTTTCGCCTTCGATTGCACGAGGCATCTTCAGGGATCTTTCACGAGATCGGGACACTCAATAATCTGTCTCGGAGAGACCTGTGTTCAACGAACCATGACCCGCTGTAACGATCGGTTTCCATGTATGATGTAGACTGAAGCCCGTATCTCTACTAAAATTGTTAGGAAGCTTATGGTTCAAGCTGGATGCCTTTATAAGGTGGGTTATCAGTCTCTCCATTTTGTTGGTTGGGTCTGCTTGGATTTTTTGGTGATCTCAGGAACAACAAGAAGAAGCTACTTTGCCAACTAGCCTTTCTCCTTAGCTGCCGAGATGAAACCGTAGTACCACATAACATCAGGAAGTGCAAGGAACAAAGAGTCATTATTAAGAGAAAGGATAAAGTCTATGTGATTTGGACATAAACGCTCGTAAGTTATTAAATATTCATTTAAAACAAGCTTTTATACCTGTATATCAAAAATTTAGAATGTTCAATGACATTACCAATGCGCAAGCAGAAAGGATACATCAAGCACTTACCATTAAGTTGCAGAAAAAGTTCGAACCTGATTTCTGGATAACCAAAGACCAGCAAATCCGCCATCACGCCCTTATTAAAGCAGAACAATCCGTCCTCTCTAAAGGCCAAAATTTCACCATTACACCAAAGGACAGACATTCTCGTAAAAGACTAGTGTCATCCGTTGAAGAAGACTTCCTGCAGAAGAAGCTGACGTATTAAGGTATATATAATCAGATAACAGTAGAGACATTTTGCTCCTTCCAGCAAACAAGGAAAATACCACTGTCATAGACAAAACATATTACGTGAAAAAAATACGACAGCAGGCCAAGGCCAAGCAGCTCAAGGATCCCGCGGTTCTACGGACTACCTAAACCACACAAGATTAATATACCACTTGAACTTATTGCAGATAACTGATTTAAGCTTTAAGGGAATGGATATTAGAAAATATGATAATTCTACTCCACGAAATGAAACTAATAGGGAGTTACCGATAGGAAGTGTAGTTTTTCAATTAACACACGGAATCACAGACAAGACTGCCAGGTTACTTCGCAGATCCAGCATACTTACAATTTTCAACACACACAAGAAATTTTGACAATGTTTGAGATCGCCAAAAAACATTTTTCCAAACGGAACGAGTAGTAGTAGTAGTAGTAGTAGTAGTAGTAGTAGTAGTAGTAGTAATAGTAGTAGTTAGGGGTAGGTCTAGAGACCTGACTGGTAGGCCTATAAGGCCTTTTCAGTCTACCCCAGCTCCTCCCTCAACCACCACCCGCCACCAGGCGTACATCCTTCAATCTGCCTGTCCTTACTATGTAAGTCTGTATATCCTTCCATGCAAGATCCTTAACTTCGTCCCTATGCAAGACCGTAGTGTCGAAAATATCTCGTCGCAGTCTCGCTCGCGCTTCACATCTGCATAGGAAGTGAAGCGGAGTTTCCTCCTCTTTCTGTCACTCCGTGCAGATAGAATCTTCCTCAATGCCAAACATAAAGAGGTATCTCCTCAATCGACAGTGCCCCGTTACTATTCCTACGATGGAATTTAGAGCTTTCCTGTCTCGGGCTAGTAACCACTCTGTTCGGACCTTATAGGGCTTCACAATGAAATCTTTAGCTTGCCTCTCGACCCCGGACTGGCCCCATTCACGTTGAAGTTCATGTTGTGCCCATTCGTCGAGTGCTGTCCTTATCTGCTGCCTAGTGATGCCTAAAGCTGGTTCTGGTCCTACATACAGGCTGGTGGCGCCGAGTCTAGCAAACTCATCTGCCCTCTCGTTGCCCTCAATCCCCCAGTGTTCTGGCACCCAAACCAACTTCACTCTTTTACGTCGCTCCAACTGCTCTAGCCTATCACCACATTCCTGAACCAAAACTGATCCCGCCGTGGGTGAGTCGAGCGCCTTAAGTGCTGCTTGACTGTCTGAGAATATGACAATCTCTCCCTCTGCCCCCTCTATGACTTCCTTCATCGTTATTGCCATTAGAACGGCATATACCTCAGCCTGAAACACCGTTGAAAACTTCCCCAAAGGGAAGCTGGACCCGGTTTGTGTAGCCTCAATATAAATTCCAGCACTAGAGGATTGCAACTGTGTCATACGTGAACCATCCGTATAGCAAACAATTGCCCCTCTGGAGAACTCCAGCCTGTTTCTCTCCCAGTCCTCTCTTTCGGGGATTGAGATACTATAACCCTTATGCCATCTTAGTCTGCCTAAGGGTCGTGCTACTCTGTAGGTAGATAAAGGGATCTCTCTTTCCACAATGTGGGAGATCCTTGCATGACCCACAACCTCACCTTTGGTATGCCAAGCTCCTGCGTCTCCCATTCGCAAGTGCGCTGCCATAGCCTCTTTCTTAATGAAAGTCGACAATGATGGCAGCCCTAGCAAGACATCCAATGCTGCTGACGGCGTCGTCCTCATTGCTCCAGTCATCGCTAGGCTAGCCAGTCTCTGGACTTTTGCAATACTGGAACGGATGGTTTTCCTCTCCACCGAGGGCCACCAATGGAAGGAGTATGTGCAATTCCTTGTTCTTGTTGGAGAATCCGGACGATCCGTATTGATTAGGCGTAAGGAACATGAACATGCATTAAAAGAAACAAATTGTACAATAGGCTGTATCTGAATACCAATATTACATTGGACATATCATAAATGTAAAAGAAACCAAAGTTTTTGCATCGGTCTCGAGATTCTATAAATCAAAAATGAGAGAATCTATTGAAATTTATAAGCATGATAACAATTTTAATAGAGATGCGTGTTTCACTCTGCATCATACAAGGAAACTCATCGTTACACCGGTTCGGTGAACACAGATCGATTATATAAAGAGCAGACCTAGGTCTCTCCAGAGTTCATTCACTGATCCGATCTCCTGAAGATGCCTCGTGAAATCGAAGCCGAAACGTCGGAAAGTGATTCCATTTTGATATGGTCTAATTTCAAGAACCATGATTTTTTAATCGTTATTAACTTGATGTTCAAGTAGTTGGTTTCTTTTGGCGTATTTTAAAAAAAAAAGGTATAGTACAGCTTACCTACACACAGCTTCGTACTAGAGTCAGGAGCGGATCTCCCATTAGGCTGAAGCCTATTAGACCCCAAAAATATTGGACCCCACCGGGGCCCTTTTAGAATTGTATTTGTTTAAATAAAGATTAATAAGACTAATAATAATAAGAGTTTTCGCAATTCCGTCGGTCTGTCTGTTCGCGGCATAGTCAAAAAACTACTTACTCAATTGACTTCAAAATTTGGTCAAAAATTAAGGGTCATATAGAGATGGCCTAGTAACATTTTGGTAAAAATCCAATATCCCAAAACAAAATAGCGGCATAGTGAAATGTTAAAAAAATTATTACTAAAAAACTATTTATCTAATTTATCTCAAATTTCGAGCAAAAATCAAGTAATATGTAAGAATAAATTGATACAGTTTTGGTACGAATCCAAGATGGCAAAACAAAATGGCGGCCTAATTAAATGTTTCTAATAATAAAAAAAATCACCTCAGGTTTCGCTGTTAATATTTTAGTAAAAATCCAATATGCCGGAACAATAAGGGGGCCTAATGAAGGGTTAAAAAATGATTACTAATGAGTAATAAACTAATTACTCAATATACGGCGTTCCTTAAATAAAACCGCTGTTACTCGTGTAGAGTCCTTATTTTTAAAATACAATTTTAAAATTTCCACCCTTTCCTACACGAAATACATTATTTTAATACTAAAAATTAACAATCGATTTGATACGGTTATAGCGTTCTTAAAAATGTACGATGAACTGAGGTAAATCGAACACATGGTGGGTCCATAAACTTTTGCTTGACAGAAAATTAACAAATAAATAAATACTTCTGAAATGCCAGTTTGATAAGAATAATCCGTCGAGGTAAATTCCACATTGCCTCATTCACTGTTTTAGTTTTCGTTTCGTTATCGTTGAAACTTTTGAAGCGAAATTTTAGTCAGATAGTAATCGATGGGATCTTCAAAGGTCCGAGAGTTTTTCGATTTTTTTCACAAAAACGTAGAAAATGAAGTCTAATTTCTATCCAGACATTCAAGTCTCTAACAAATGTTAACAAGCTGTCACTTCATTGTGGTTGCAAATAATAATGTGAAATTATAGTCATAAAGAACTCGACATAAAAAGAGGCATGGCATGTCCCCTATTCAAATTTCGGGATTTGTTCTCTCTCCAGATAGGGGTTAAAGCTACGGGGATGAAAAAGCCTAAAAAAAAATTCCACCTCAAACCTTTTCATGAACCGGCCATTGAAAGCGCACCATCCACACTCCAACTCATTTACACCGCTGCAAACCATATTGCTCAAAAGTACTTTGGACCTTGGCAAAAATATCTTTTCCAATAGTGGTCTCTCCCTCAGAAAATGACTTCCATGTTTTCGCTATTTTGGAACTAACTATAAAACTAACTTTAACAACACTGTCTAGATTTGATCTTTGTGAATGGAACATTTGTTGCTATTACCCTAAATCGATAATAAGTTTTTTAATTTTATCCTAACTGGCCCGTAAGTCAATTATATTAAGCGAAATGCTTGCTGGAGTAATGCCGATTCATATTGTATTCTTTTAAAACAGAAATTGTTTCATTGCACAACAAACAAATAAGTTTATCACTGTGCGTGATAAAAAGTATTCATCAGTCCAGTTGTTTTGGAATTGACGACATTCTGTGTCCACATTCCGCTTTTTTAAACCAGACATCTTGACAGATCTCTTTTCTTCTGAGCTAAATTTGCGTGAATATTTCCTGTCTTTTTTTATCGGTTGTTAAGACACGCGCGCTGAGCAGTTTATATATTACCCGCAATAAGCAACTAGAATTCTCTCGAATCGAGAGTCCCGTTCGTACACAAAAACGATGCGAGCGCTCAGAGCCGACTGTAATTTATAAGGAATCGCTTGAAACGCTTCAAGGGCATTGAAGGGGCTTCCCGAATGTTTATCTGTTTATCTCTTTCTAACGAATATTTCTAACTCGATCTGAAGCGTTTCACAAAATCATTTATCGATTTTAGCCTTTATGATCTGAAGAATACAGTTTTAGGCTGGTTGACAGTAATTACTAATAAACTATGTGTGCTAAATTTTTAATTTTTTTGAGCGTTATTTGAAATTTCTGAACTCTTACGGGCCGGAGTGGACCTGGTATATATATATGCTGTATAATATGACGTCTTGTATGTCTCATTTAAAATAACAGACACCGGTTATAAATACAACATCGTGTATAAATCGAGATTTATACTTGGTACTGGCAGTATTACTTGACGTTATCCTTCTATAATAAATTGTGGCAATTCACAATGTTTACATATGGACTGAGTCATGATGACTTGCAATATTTTAAACTAAAATATAATTATTTATTATTTTGTTGGCTTTAAATATAATTTTGGTTAATTACACATTTATAATATCAAGAAAGTTTTCATTTAAGTGTGAATTATTCATCTTTTTGTTATATATAACACAATAACCTTTATTATTACCCTTATCATTTCGATGTATTAGCACCATGCAATATAATATATAAGTGGAGATTTTTTTATCAATATAAGCGCAATGATGCCATAGATTTCAATACATAGATTGGTAGGTTTCCAAGTATATTTTAGAACATTATTAATGAAAATAACGTATTATTTTCTGTTTTTGATAAAATTTATGTATTGATGTCAAAATAAATTTCTTAATTTCATTAGTGTGACCTTCAGTCTCTCCTTGGTGAATGCGGGTCAGCTTTAATATATATATATATATATATATATATATATATATATATATATATATATATATATATATATATATATATATATATATATATATATATATATATATATATATATATATATATATATATATATATATATATATATATATATATATATATATATATATATATATTTTAAGAAAAAAAACTTCCTATGAACATATGTCCTAAACGTCTTATGAAATACAGGGTAGTAAGGGTTTTCGAAAAAACTTTTTTTTTAAAATAACCCTGATGCTATTGATGAAATTTGATGCACGTCTTCTAAGCATCAAGAGGCATTTTTTGATGTACGAATATTTTTTTTATTTGGACCAGTGGCGTCCATACGGGTTTTGTATTGAATATTTTTGGAGAAAAAATGGTACGCCATTGATTTTTCTTTAAAAAAAATTATTTTCAAAATCTTCATTTATTTCTGAACAATTTTGATCTCTTGATTTTTTTTCTTGCTACGCATGGTTTTCGGTTAGAAAAATCAAAGCCATTTTACTTCAGGCTCAAAGGGCTATTATAGTTTTTGAACACATAAATCCAGTTAGTTTGGAATAAATTACGTTTTTACAGATGTCAACGTCAAAGTAATATCTGCTGACTTAAGTAAGTTGTTGGTGTTTAAAACCATCTTTTTAGTGTTTTATTTAAGTATATCGTAATCAGTAAATAATAGTAATAATATAGTAAATTATACGAAACAGATGGTAGTGCAACAGAAGCCAGACGCATTTATCATGAAAGATATCAAAATCGTGCCTTGCCAGACAGCCCAACGTTTTCGAATATTCATCGCCGACTTAGCGAAACTGGTAGTTTCAATAAAGGTACTTCGCATGTCATTAAGGAACATCCTGTATATATATATATATATATATATATATATATATATATATATATATTTAAAAATCTGTTAGTGCAGTGTACCTCAATAAAAAACGATAATAATAAAACTTTAGATGTAGCTCTTTGCAATAAATCACTGATAAAAGAACTAAAAGTGGCATAGTCACTTGTATATGAGGGTCCATATCATAGGGGCTTTGAGTTTGATCTACTATTTCCTCATGTTAATTTAGATCATAATTTTGATTAAAATTTTAATGGGGGAAACTATTTCAAATTTTTATAAGGGAAAGCTATGATGCCATTAATATTGAAATCCTGACGAAGGTAGTGTGAGGATTTTGATAATGTTATGAACATAAAATATAAACGACTAAATAAAATAATCACAGTTATTCCATTTCATGTTGTGTCTTTGCCCTACAAGGGGCTCTCTAGTCTATGGCGGTCTGATGAGCATTAAAAAAGTAAAATCGCGATCGTTGTTTCGACTTAAATTCATCATTGCGCCTGACGCATTGCAAGACATGTTCCAGACAGGAATCTTGTATGCTTGTTGTGACGTTGGTTCAACGTGACAAAACATTAACATTATTTCTCCGAACGAAAGTCAGGAATCAACAGTGTAATTCAATGTCGATGCAATCCCTCACAAAAGGGAAGTATTGTAATCGTATAAAAATCACCCTCCGAGATTTTTTCAGATTTTTACCTTTCAGGGTTCTTAGATGACGAAAAAAATGTTTTCTCGATTCCGTCGGTCTGTCTGTCTATCGGACTGCCTGTTCGCGACATAGCTAAAAAACTACTTACCCGATTGACTTCAAATTTTGGTAAAAATTTAAGGGCTATATGGGGATGACCTGGTAATATTTTGGTAAAAATCCAATATGGCAAAACAAAATGGCGGCCTAGGGAAATGTTAAAAAAATATTACTAAGAAAGTGCTTATCCAATTTTTCTCAAAATTTTGCACAAAAATAGGGTATTATGTAGGAATCAACTGGAAAATTTTCCAAGATGGCGGAACAAAATGGGGGCTTAATAAAATATTTAGAAATTCAGCCTGAAAAACTACTTAATAAACTGATTTCAAATTGTGTGCCATAATTAATTGTAGTATAGAGATGAATTAGTAAAACTGTGGCACTAATTCAAGATGGCGGAACAAAATGGAGGCCAAATAAAATTTTTGTAATCTTAAAATTTATATATTATAACGGTGTTATAAGTCACGTTATAAAGATTTGTTACATAACTGTAATTTTAAGAGTTTACAATTACGACCCGTAGGCTAGCTTGTACGGTGGTTCGGCTTTGGGGGGGTTCAAAAACTTCTCAATCCATATATATATATATATATATATATATATATATATATATATATATATATATATATATATATATATATATATATATATATATATATATATATATATATATATATATATATATATATATATATATATATATATATATATATATATATATATATATATATATATATATATATATATATATATATATATATATATATATATATATATATATATATATATATATATATATATATATATATATATATATATATATATATATATATATATATATATATATATATATATATATATATATATATATATATATATCTCAAAAACTGACATAAATATACTTTAAAAAATCGTTAAAAGTTACTTTTTTCAAATGTGAACCCCCAATTTTTATAATTTTATCTTATTTAACACTTAACACAACATAAAGTTGTCTATTCCAAAAATTTGTAGTCTTTGAGTTATTGACGATTTAACATTTTTTATTCTAATAATACCAGACGGCTTCGAAGTTTTCTTGTTAGTTGGCCATGACGGGGAGGCCTGGCGAGAACAAAACCAATTGGTTACTATAGAAACGTAATATTTGTTGTCGTTTGACAATTACCTACTAAAATATTGTTTATTTATTATAGTAATTATAATAATTATTAAACTAATAATCATGCCGGGGCGATTAAATTACACACACGAGGATAATTTGAATTTGTTTATTATCTATGGGGAATCTAACAGAGTTTTAACAAGAACATGCCAGATCTTTGCTGATAGATATCCAGATAAACAGAAACCGTCACCGAACAGCGTTAAACAAATGTTGGAAAACTATAAAAATGTTAAAACCGTGAAGACAAAAATTAATTAAAAAAAACCTATTCCCATTATAGTCTAGTCTACACAAGAGCACAACTTATTTTTTCAGTAAATGTTGAAAATGTCCACCTTGTATCAAACATTTTTCGCATCTCCGAATAAATCCCTCGTGGGTGGCCGCTCTAATTGAAGCTGGAGATAAACTTTCGAACGCGTCCCTTACCCTTGCCCTACAGTCCTCTTTTGTTGTCACTGGATTAAAATAAACGATTCATTTTATCGTTCCCCATATAAAATAGTCTAAGACTATCAGATCGGGGGAACGAGGAGGCCACAAGAAAGGTCCATTGTTGGCAATCCACTTGTCGTAAAACGTAGCTTGTAAAAATTTAGTAACTGCAACGGTTTTAAAGTACCCTGTATAAATAGCGTGTAAATATCTAACTAAAGATAACTTTCCTATAAAACTTGGGACGGTATATTTTTTTAGATATGATGTGTTACGGTATGTGGACCAGTATTTGTATGAAGTAGTGTAGTGTGACCCGTATAAATAATTTAATTTAATTTATTTATGTAATAATATTTAGTAAATGATATATCTGATTTTGGATTGACGCTAAATTGATAAAAAAAATTTCAGTTATATTACCTAAATAGATTATTTTTCATTAAAAAAGCACTTGTGTTTAGGCAATGTATAACTTACCATTCAAATTTTCTTCGTAAAAATTCAGTTTTATTATGCCATAGTTCCTTACTGCACAAAATACATTCAATCGCCAGGATTCTTGAGATTTCCACGATCTTACTGCATAAGGATTCGAATCACTCCAAAAATGGGAATTGTGTCTATCGAAAAGTCCATTTTTAGTAAATTTTGCTTCATCGTTCCAAATTATATGGTCCAAAAATCTAGGGTTATCTTGTACCATTGTTAAAATAAACTCGCAAAACTGTACTCTTTTTGGCAAACCAGTGTCTTTTAGATGTTGAACCAATGATATTAAGTAAGGTTGGAAGTTATGTGTTAACAGAATCCTATGCACTGAGTTCCTCGAGATTCATGATTGTTTCTTAGGGATGTCATTGGATATGCTGCAAAATATCCCAAAATTGCAATCTCGACATTTTCATTATCAACAATGGGCTTCCTCTTATTAATTTTTGCCTTGACGTTTTCAACATTTTTATAGTTTTCCAACATTTGTTTAAAGCTTTTCGGTGACGGTTTTTATTTATTTGGATATCTATCAGCAAATATCTGGCATGTTTTTGTCAAAACTCTGTTAGATTCCCCATAGATAATAAACAAATTCAAATAATCCTCGTGTGTGTAACTTAATCGCCTCGGCATAATTATTAGTTTAATAATTATTACGTATCTATAGTAACCAATTGGTTTTGTTCTCGCCAGGCCTCCCCGTCATGGCCAACTAACAAGAAAACTTAGAAGCCGCCTGGTATTATTAGAATAAAAAATGTTAAGTCGTCAATAACTCAAAAACTACAAATTTTTGGAGTAGACAACTTTATACAAAGTCGCCCTTATTTTAAGTGTTAAATAAGATAAAAATATAAAAATCGGGGGTTTCCATTTGAAAAAAGTAACTTTTAACGATTTTTTAAAGTACATTTATAATGTCAGTTTTTGATCTCCCTATATTTATTTATTATAAAAGTTTGAGCACAGGCCACTAAAGTGTACCCTTTTGGACAAGGAAGCCACCCGCAAATAAATAATAGAGACTTCGATAAGCCGATATTTATAGTTATGTCTAGACCTGCAAACGTCATTTTTTACATAAAATTCAAAATATCTCAAAAACAGCTGAACTTAGGTATAGGATATTATACATGAAATATACCTAGAATTTTTCGAGGAATCCAAAAATTCGATAATATACAGGGTATTTTATTTAAAAAAAGAAAGTTGATGTCTACTTCCGGTATAACCGGAAGTGCCGCCATCTTGAAAATATTTTGCGCGAATTGACCCCATCGACTTTAGTTAGCTGCCAAAATTTCAAATTTTTCCAAAGCCTACTTTCTGAGAAATCGATCGCCGCAGTTCGTCGTGGGACACCCTGTATATATGTATATGTGTATATATATATATATATATATGTATATACATATATATATATATATATATATATATATATATATATATATATATATATATATATATATATATATATATATATATATATATATATATATATATATATATATATATATATATATACATATATATATATATGTATATATATATATATATATATATATATATATATATATATATATATATATATATATATATATATATATATATATATATATATATATATATATATATATATATATATATATATATATATATATATATATATATATATATATATATATATATATATATATATATATATATATATATATATATATATATATATATATATATATATATATATATATATATATATATATATATATATATATATATATATATATATATATATATATATATATATATATATATATATATATATATATATATATATATATATATATATATATATATATATATATATATATATATATATATATATATATATATATATATATATACTGCGACGCTGCCTTTTATACCCCCACTCGTATATCTGCGCAGTATATATCGAAAAATCACATTTGGCATTTCTCGCGTCGTTAATTTAGAGACTGAAGTGTTGGTGACTGCGACGCTGCCTTTTGCCCCCACGGATGGTGCTGTCGTTATTTATGTTTTTGCGCTAATATATATATATATATATATATATATATATATATATAAAAATTTAAATAAAAGGGACGAATCATATATATATATACAAATCTAAAATCGCAAAAACTATAGCGCAACAACAACAGCACCATCCGGAAAACATATATATATAACCTTCGTATAAAAGGCAGCGTCGCAGTCATATATATATATATATATATATATATATTTTTCCATATAAAAATATATATATATATATATATATATATATATATATATATATATGCATATATGACTTTTAAGTATAAGAATAAGTATAGCGGGTCAGGTCAAAAATTTATCGAGCCCTACTTTATTTTTTTAAGTATACTTACCCTGTATATTATTCTTTGTTTTTATTAAGAATAATGTGGGCTTTCCAAAAATACATACATGCATGCAGTCCTTTCGAAAAAACAGGATTTTTAAAAATTTTCATGTATGTCTAATTGCAAGTAGGTAATTAAAGATCTTTTGCATTAATTATTACATCTTTAATATAATAATTATTTATGTTAATTTTGTTTTTAATACATTTTAGCCACAGCCTACTACCTACTGATTGGACACAAAAGAAAATTTTAGAAAATCTCGAATTTCGAGCTTGTTTTTCAGAATAATTGCATACACGTACATATTTTTGGATTTGGACATTATTCCGAGTAAATATAAAGGTAAAATATACAGGGTGTCTCATTTAAAAAAAAACAAAGCAGGGGTCCGATAACTTTTTGACCTGACCCCGTATATTTTTCCTGTAAAAGGCAGTGAATTATACGGAAAAACTCATATAAGGAACAGTTTTCGACTTTCAAAAAGAGTTTTCAAAAGAGTGGGATACGAGGGGTTCCTGAAAATACAATACAATACATTTTCAAAAAAGCCCTGTATCTCAAAAACCAAAAGGGCTATGAAAATTCTGCTAGCGCCATCTCTATCTTAAGGGAGATACCTCACAAAAGTGCCGAAAATGAGATACATTGTACCAAAGGGATTTAAGAATCTAAAATAAGACGAGACAGGACCATTTGTTTCAATAGAAATGGTAAAATATACAGTTTTCACTTACATACATACATACTTACATACATAAGAACTGTTTTAACCTCGGGTTTAACAGTGGCTAAGAGAGAACATAATACCACTTTTGATAATGAAGTATCACTACTTAACACCGTTAACTCAGTTTTAAATTTATTCTTTATTTATTTGAAAATTTTACTTAATTTGTTTAAACATTCATATATGAACAACTACTTCAGCAGTAGTTACAGAACTAGTATAACAAGATAATACATACCAAGAAGATTAAATCCCAAATAAGTACAGTCTTCCAAACGAATAGTGCTACTCAAAAGATAGTCGGTACCATCGAGTTCCCCATCCGAAATCGTACTCATTTCTCCAGGGCTTAGAGAATAAAACGAAGACGGCATGATGTTGTAATGTTGAGTATTAGACACAGGTCTATTATTTATACTCCTATGTCAGTGTTCTATTATGCACTTGGAATCGTAAAAATGTCAATCACTAGATAAGAGAGATAAAGAAAGTGAGTCGCTCACCATCAAGTCATTTACCTCTGCCAGACAGGCACATACAGAACTGATAAAGGTACTATTCGTCGAAATGGTAGAGCCGGTACTGAATGTAAATATCTGATATATTTAGAAGAAGAAAACAGGCAATTAAATTTTAATTTATTCTAAAGTCGTGGATGGAGGGGATTCTATATATTTATGTAAGATTTATCATTTTTAGTGATAAGCCGGGAGCGTATTTACAACTTAAGTTCAAAAATTGTTGTTTGCCTGGTTACATTTTTACGGTGCTGGTAAAAGTGGTTAGATTAAATTGGCACATGGTGTTTACTTGATTGTATTGATCAAGAGGGTGCACAAAAGTGCATAATCTTAATTGAATAATTTCAATAAAGGACGTCAGGTCTAAATATATTATTAATATAGAAATGCAATATCTGTAATGTGAAGTATTTCGTAAGTGAAACTATAGTTGTAAGCTACCGTGGTACTAAATTCAGGTGAAGATGATCATTATAAACCCAAAATGTTTACAGTTTTTTATATTCTTTTGGAAGATTATCGTAAATTGGACATTTTTAAATACAATTAACCTTGGAAGAATCCATTTTTTAAATAAAAAATCACATAGAACTTGTTTTATTCTCCCTGTTTGTAGTGATGCCGTCGAGACGAGACTAGAGAGAATGGTCTTCTCTCGCCAGGATTTTCTCGTTTCTCTCGAGCTCTCTCGTCTCCCTCGAGCATAAAAAATATGATTTTTTATATGTTTAATGTTAAATAAGAAAAAGTACTGAAAAACAAAAAATCCCGATCGCTTTTGTAAACTAATCCCACTAACTAAGTATATTTTTAACGTACCCGAGACTTCAATGTCTTGTATCTTTCTTAAAACACAACTTTTTTTAATCTGTAATACGAAAATGAAAATGGCGTTTCTTTGTCATTTAGGGTAATTGTTTACAAGGACTTTAGATTGACCAAATGACAATATACAGGATATGTGAAAATGTCTATTTATAACAAAATTGTCTTATATTTTTGAAAAAAATAGAAAACAGAATTATTTGGTAGACCTAGTATAACCTTTGCGTACCTAGTTAAGAGGACAGCGTAGATTATCCAGATGTAGTACTTTTGACCGAGTATTGGCTTGCAATGAGACAATAGCTTTAGACCACTATATTCTCTTAGCAAAATATTCTAGACCAAACACTACTTATGGCGTACCCTGATATTATTGGAAAAAGACTTTCTTAAAGCAAATTCGTTTATGGGCTTTGATAGATTTTGTGACATGCAGATTGAAAGAGAATTTGAATTTTCTATAATACATGACAACAAACTTAATACGTATATTATTTGTCTATATTGTTCTCCGAATACAGATGTAAATTTATTTATTTCTAGATTAGAGCAACTATTGTCGCGTTTTCCATTACACGCAAATATAATACTTGCTGGAGATTTTAATATTAATTTTATGAATAAAAATCAATCCGATGCACTACTGATTACCAATCAATTAAACTCCTTTAATTTGAATATGCATGTAAAGGAACCTACACGTATCTGTGCTCACTCAGCTTCTACTATTGACTATTTTGGTTCTAATGTTGTGCCTGATAATGTCATGTCCTCTGTTATAAGTGCTGGATTGTCAGACCATGAAGCTGTAGTTAGCAATGTATCCTTAATCATGTATAGACATAAACCGTTAAAAAGGCGTAGTAGACTTTTTACAAGGCGCAACTATGGTAGGTTCTTTCAACTTTGTAATGAGGAAAACTGGAGCATTGTTAGAAACTCCGATGATCCACTTGCTACATTTCATCTTTGCCTAGTAAACATTTTTAATAAAGCTTTTCCTTTAAGAACAATTAAAAAAAGAAACCCCAAATCTTGGCTTACACGAGGTCTTAAGGGGTCAGCACATAATATGCTATTACTTCACAAATCCGCAAATACTGTCTGCATAGTGAAAGGTTTATGTCATATTACCGTACTTATCGAAAGGTTTATAGAGACACCATTAAGAGAGCTAAACAAAATTATTTTTCTATGAGAATAAATCAATCTAAAAACAAATAAAAAGAAAGCTGGAATATTATCAGCGAGCTGAGTGGGAGAGAGCAAGTGGCGAGTGAATGTGGTGTAAAGTGTGATGTCTTAAATCAGTTTTATTGTTCAATTTCCACAACGTTTACAGGAAGTATTACTTGTTCTACGGATGCTCTGGAATATTTGCAGGACATTTCCGTTCAGCATTCGTTTCATCTTCACCCAACCAATATAGATGAGTTAAAGAGAACGATATCTGACATTAGAAATGCAAATTCATCTGGGTGGAACAATATATCATTGAGGGTTATACGGGAATTACCAGATATCATGCTTCATGCTCTAGTAGGAGCCATTGATGTATCTTTTTCAACACGAAACTTCCCCGAGTGCCTGAAAAGGGCAAAAGTTACGCCAATCTTTAAGGGTGGTGATCCTGAGGAACGCTCAAACTTTAGACCAATCTCCTTAATTCCCACATTGTCTAAAATAATTGAAAAATTGGTTAAGAAGCGCCTTGTTAATTATTTGAATGACAACGGAATACTTAGTGCCTCTCAATTCGGTTTTCAGTCATCGAGGAATACCAATGATGCTATATACGAATTTTTGGAGAACTTGTACTTGGGTTTGAATGATGGTAAAAGAGCTGTGGCAGTGTTCTGCGATCTGTCCAAGGCATTTGATTGTGTAGATCGCGGAATACTGCTGAGCAAGCTGAAGATGTATGGTTTTGGTGACACAACAGTGTCTTGGTTTGCGTCATATCTGTCTCAGCGCGTACAGTCTGTGATAGTTAAAAATGAAGAATCAAACCTTCTAGCAATCGGGAGTGGTGTTCCCCAAGAATCAGTTTTGGGACCTTTGTTGTTCTTGCTTTACGTGAATGATCTTGCTAGTGTAAACATAACAGGTAAAATCACTATGTTTGCTGATGACACGACAATACTTTGGCATCAGAAAAGTAAGGAACTTCTTGAGAATACGGTGGCTGAGGACTTGACAATAATCAAGGAGTGGTGTAATGCAAATCGCTTATCCCTTAACATATCGAAGACCAATCTAATGACCTTTAAATGCAGCTTAAGTAACGTTTACTTAGAATCTCAATTAATGTCCAATGTTCAGGTCAACAAATTTTTGGGGTTAATTATAGAAAGCATTTGCACTAAAGTAGCGAAAGGCTGCTTTGCAGTGCGAGTTGTAGCACGCGAACTGGATTTCCCTACAGCAAAGAATGTATATTTTGCACTTGTGGAATCGCACTTGCGTTACGGCATTTGTTTCTGGGGTTCTTGCGCTAGATATTTATTTAATTCTATCTTTATTCTTCAGAAGCGAGCACTACGAGCTTTATGTGATGTAAAAAAACGGGAATCCTGCAGACCTTTATTTTGTAGTCATAAGATCCTCACACTGCCCAGTATCTTTATTTTGGAAACAGTGTGCTTATTGCATAAAAAATTCGGGGATCAGATCAGTATCACGACTGGACCATATTTAATGCGTAGAACACATCAAATTCCTCTGCCAATACCCAATGCAGCACTTACCAAAAGATCGTTACTTTATAATAGCAGGAAGATTTTTAACCACCTTCCCATCCAATTGAGACAAATAGATAACTACAAATCTTTTAGAACACAAGTAAAAAGCTTTCTGGTTGAAAGAGCCTATTATTCAGTAGACGAGTTTCTGGAATCCTCATTTTAAAGAGAAAATGTAAAAAAAAATATACATATATATTTATAATTGAATTTTGTCGTTCTTGTATTCTATTGTTTTGTGTATATCACCGACCACATGACTTATATGTAGGTTAAGTTTCTTTTTTTTTAGTATTAGGATTTAAGCTTTGTCAATGAATTTTGTTTATGACAATAAATCCATGTTTGAGTTTGAGTTTAAGGAAATTTTATCTGTTTTGCTCTTTATCTTTCTTGCAAATTTTATTTTTATTATGTGAGATCTAAAATATTTTTGAGTTCAAGTTCAATTTTAGATCTTGTACTTAACAGGTTAAATGTTACTTTTACCAAACCATAAAAGAAATTCGTTCTCAAATTATCGTTCGCGCACACACACATCCCTACAGACTTATTTTGTATTTCTAAAAATATGTTTTTTCGAAATTTTTGGGGATTACAATACCACTTGTTAATCAAAATAAAACATCGTCAATAAAACCAGTATTAAAAAAATGTACTGTACAATAGTGTTGCCGATCTTGAATCGATCTTTTTTTAGATCGATTTTTAGATCTAAAAAAATCGATTTTTTGCTAAGCGATTTAATCGAAAATCGATTCTTTTTTATGAGAATCAATTCTTATTTAACCAAATTTGCATTACAAAATAATAAAATAAAGTATGGTTTTTATTCTCAATTGAGTTTAGGAATAATTACAAATTAATTTATCCAAAATTGGCATTAGTCCCTTGGAACACTTTTCGATAGTATCCACATCTGTGTCATCAAAGAATGGAAATATACTAGACCACTCTGGTAATCGGTTAGCTAGTAAAAGGCTTCAAAAATTGTTTTTTTTAAACTCGATTTTTTAAATTGGAACTTATATTGTCTTCGTTTTCGTTTTCATTTTGACGACCTACCAAGAGTCATAATTATAAAATACAGAATATATTTCTAAACATGAAATTTGAGGGATTTCTCCATACTTACTTATACTTTCCCTATTTTTAAATGGAATCCCCTGTCTCATTTATGGTCATTAATAAGCTCTTGTTTATCTAATTATAAATAAGATAATATGGAAAAACCTTTTTTTTTTTTAAGGCGGTTCTTATTAATAACCCTCTATGTGGGCGCCACGATACAAATGAAGACCTTGTACAAACAAATATTTTTTCTCTCTAATTACACAAAAAACCAATGTATTTTTATTTTATTATTTAAAGAATATGTTTGATGTTTTGTCAGTCTTCCTTATGCTCTGTGTTTGCGTCAGTAATAGTTTTCTAAAGTGTAATATTTAGTTATATTTTTGCCTTAAATGTTTTTGCTTTTACTTTATGGAGATTAAAATACGTTTTTATTTTTATCATGTTCTCTGCATATTTATTGTCTTTTCAAACATGAAATATAAAGCTAAACTCTGTTTAACTTAAAAGAGTGCAATTCTATTTAGAACTCTGACTAATGTGCTACTGATCATGTAATAATATGTATACTATTTTAAAACTTTTGTATACAATAATAATAATAAGTCCCAAAAACTTATCAAAGGCAAAAGATCGATTTTTTGACAATCGATTCTTTCGCAACCGATCTAATCGAAGATCGATTATTTTAGTTCCGATCTAGATCGATCCCGAAAATCGATTGTTTTTAGAAAGATCGGCATCCCTACTGTACAAGGAAAAGAAAATAAGGTGAGTTTGGCAAAAGTGCAATAATTTAGTTTCTGTATTCTCTGAAAAACCTCATAATGGAGAGGTTATGCATTGATAAGTAGTAAAAATTGTGATTTTTTCATTCGCCGACCTGTATACAGTATGTCTACTTAAGTTTTCTACATATGGGAAACTTTTTTATTAGTAGTTTTACGGAAAAAAGTTACTCTTTATAAAAAGTTCTGCTTTCTGCCAAAATAATATTAAAATATTCAAACTTGGTGGTCAGAAATTCCAAAAAATCGAAATTGACTCAAGAGAAAAGTACCTTTAATTTTTATTTTATAGCAAAATGTAATACAAAATCTTACTTAGAATAAAAAAACATATCTAGCACTAAATTCGTTGCTTCCTATCTGAAATCACTTCTTAAAGAATGTAAAACTTTGACTTCTTACTGGCAAGTCCAGTTTCTTACTTTTGTTCCTACCTACATACCACCAAATTTCCTTATTTATCGATTGTTGATAATGGCATTGTCACTGCCATTGTCAACCACAATATCGTATTACTTTATTGAAACATCAGTTTGAATATTATAGTAAAAAGAAATGCCGCTGAAATTAAGCAATCGTCGGAGAAAATTATAAAACATTTCGAGAAGCTGCAGACATCTTTAACAACAGACACCCCGATAAAATTATACATTTCACAACAGTGGGGAATATTCTAACTAAATTCAAGACTTTTGGAAATGTAGAAAATAACGTCACTAATTTTAATTCTAATAAACATTACATGTAAATAACTTAATTAACAATAAAAACTAACTGTTCCGTCACTGCACATTTGCCTCAATATATCCACCATCTCTTTCCATACAGGTAACCGTTCTTACAGAAAATTTTCTTAAAACGTTTCTAATCATGGCAGGCGTTATGGCCTGTATCTCTTCCCTAATTACCCTCTCCAAATGATCAACATTCTGAAACGGCCTCTTTAGACACACTTTCTCTTTTAAGTAGTCCCAAAAGAAATAATCAAGAGGGTTCAAGTCCGGAGATTTAGCTGGCCAGAAAATATCAGAATACATGTCGATTACTCGTCCATTAAAGATAAAATTTAAGTATTGTCTTACATCCCTTGCTCCATGGCATGATGCGCCATCCTGCTGGTACCATATTTGTGACCTCTCACTTATGGGTAGTTCATGGATAAAATCGTACCAGTAAGTATTTAGAAAATCCAAGTAGCGTTGACTATTTAAATTATGTCGAAAAAAAAACTGGTCCAATTACTCTATCTTTATAAATTCCGCACCACACATTTGTTTTGAATGAATACTGATCACGAGTTTGTATAACAAAATTAGGATTAACGTCACTCCACCAACGACAGTTTTGCGAACTTACAGTCCCATTGGAAGTAAACGTTGCTTCATCGGTAAAAATAATGCGTCTTGCCATAAAAGGATCATCTTCTAGCTCCCCTTGTATCAGACAGCAAAACTCGAACCGTCGCTCAAAGTCTCCTGGTCTCTCTGGTATAAATTTTGGTTTGTAAGGTCGAAAACTTTTTCTTTCAATATTTTTGAAACTATATCTTTACCTACGTTATTTGGCAATGTTGCTGACCTTTTGCGTAGGGACTTTTTAGGGTCTTCTATCACAGAGAGCATTACTTGATTTGTAGTTTCGTCATTCACAACCCTTGACCTCCGTTTCTTGTTAAAGTTATTTTCTACATTTCCAAAAGTCTCGAATTTAGTTAGAATATTCCCCACTGTTGTGAAATGTATAATTTTATCGGGGTGTCTGTTGTTAAAAATGTCTGCAGCTTCCCGAAATGTTTTATAATTTTCTCCGACAATTAAAATTATTTCAATTTTATCTTCTTTGCTTAATTTCAGCGGCATTCTATAATATTCAAACTGATGTTTCAATAAAGTAATACAATATAGTGGTTGACAATGGCAGTGATAATGCCATTATCAACAATCGGTAAATAAGGAAATTTTGCTGGTATGTAGGTAGGAACAAAAGTAAGAAACTGGACTTGCCAGTGATTTCAGATAGGAAGCAACGAATCTAGTGCTAGATATGTTTTTTTATTCTAAGTAAGGTTTTGTATTACATTTTGCTATAAAATAAAAATTAAAGGTACTTTTCTCTTGATTCAATTTCGATTTTTTGGAATTTTTGACCAACCTGTATATGCAATCTCAAAATTGAATATTTTCATATAATTTTGGCAGAAAGCAGAACTTTTTATAAAGAGTAACTTTTTTCCGTAAAACTACTAATAAAAAAGTTTCCAATATGTAGAGAACTTAAGTAGACACACTTTATGTTGAGCACTTTCTGGCTTTTGCTAAACCTTTTGAAAAAAAAAATAAGATGGCCATTAATACAAAACATCGATAAAAATGAAAATAGAGTGAGAATAAATTTGACTGTGTGTTCACATAATAATAATAAAAATAAAAACACACTGTATGTTCTCGTTTTTTATCGGTACGTATACGCATATGCATGTTTTTATTGACTTAACAAAAAAGTATACAAGTTTTTATCGAATTTTGTTAGATATAACCTTGCAGCAAGTTAATTTACGTTAAAACCAATTCCTGTCCGTCAATCTGTCTGTTCGGAGCATAGCTAAAAACAACTTCAAATTTTGGTGAAAAATTAAGGATCGTATGGGGATGACCTGGTAACATCCAACATTATGGTTCTTGGGATTAGACCGTGTCAAATTGGATTTGCTATCCGACGTTCCGCCTTTGATTGCACGAAACATCTTCAGGGATCTTTACTCCACAAGATCTAAACATTGAATGAGTTCCGAGAGATTCAGACGGATTTTTATACCCGACATCGGTTCCAGGATTTGATAAACAAAAAATGCGAGGATCTATTGAAATTTTTAAATATACAAGACAATTCGATAGAAATGACATCACACGTGGAACCGATCTTAACATAGGGCTACAGTTCGGCGAGCACAAATCGAGTATAAAAGTCCCTCTGATTCTGTCCGAACTCATTTAGTGATCGTATCTCGTGCGGAGTAAAGATCCCCGAAGATACCTTGTGCAATCTAAGGGGAAACGTCGGATAGTAATTCCAATTTGAGACGGTCTAATTTCAAAAACCAGGATTTCTTAATGAAAACTTCCGTTCTATGTGACCTAGTGACATTTCCAGCATGGCGAAACAAAAAATGAAATGTTAAAAAATATATTACTATAGAACTATTTATCCAATTTCCCTCAAGTTTTGCACAAAAATCAAGTGCTATGTAGGAATTAACGGGTAAAATTTTGGTACGAATCCAAGATGGAGAAACAAAATGGCGGCTTAATCAAGTATTTAAAAATTCTGCCTAAAAGAACTAGTTAATGGATTGATTTCAAATTTTGTGCAATAATTAATTGTGGTATAAAGATGAACTGTTATAATTGTGGTACGAATTCAAGATGGCGGAATAAAATGGCGTAAATGTTGGTAATAATGAAAAAATCTCTCTTTTACATATCTTCATGTCTTAGCGTGCCTAAATGTCAAATATAATATTCTGTTTTATCAATTCCCTCAGTCTGTGTATCAATTCGGGGCATAGCTTAAAAACTACTTACACGATTGGCTTTAAATTTCGGTCAAAAGTAATGGTCAAATCCAGTATGGCACAATGTGTTAACCTAGCACATTTTGAAGAAAGTTTTGGGCCTACATCCATATAAGATGATTCTGACCCAAGAACTCAAGCATGCCTACCATGGCTTGGGGAGAACATTTACCGATTGGGCGCTTTTTCAGTTTGCAAAATTGCCGCTTCTGGTGTGAGAAAAATCTCCAGCGAGTAGTTGAGAGGCCATTACATCCGACGAAAGTTACTGGATGGTGTGCTTTGTATGCGTATGCTGTGTAACAAACTTTCTTTCGCCCGCAATTGATGTTGGAGACTTGGAATAGAAGTAATTTCAATAGGACGACACAACATCGCACGCTGCCCGAGACACAATCAATTTATTATGACCGAGGCGTAAAAAATGCCAAAAGAAGAAATGTACAAGGTATCGACGGCGTAAAGAATCGCCGGTGTCTAGTCCTACACACCTATTTTCGATCCTATTTTACTATTACCATAACCTTGACGGCTATTTTTGATTAACAAACGTCCGCTAGTCCGATACATCCGGTTACAAAAGTAGATACAAAATTAAAAATAAAAAGATCAAAAAGCTAGAAAATCTACCCATTCCGGTAATCAGGGGCGTGCAGTCCATGGAAGCAGTGCTTCCCCAAAAAAAATTACAAAACATCTTCTAAACTGTAATTTTTGAAATAGGAAACCATTAATTTAATTTATATTAAAAATGTTAAAATATTATCTTAATTATCAAGCCCATAATAAATGCGGCCTTGACTCCGACCGAGCGACAATAGAAAATGGAATGGAACCTATGCGGGCCTCTAGCTTCTCTACAGCCAAGTCCTGTATGCTTGATTTCCTGTCAGTCGAGCCAGAGGTTATTGAACTTTTCACCGGCTGTTTGCAATTTTTGCATTTCAGTCGCGTGCTTTAAGTGGGGGCTGAAGCTATCGTTAAAGTAGGTTTTTTGTTTGAACGGCTATCCGTGTGTTGTGTGATACGTACGTCGCGTCGTGCATGGTGCGATATGAAAGACAATAATACGGACGTGGATATGCAAATACCGTCAACTTCGGCTGTCGGTAATAACGTTGAAAATGTTGGAGAATGTAGTAAGAAGAGTGTGTGTGAATGTGTGGTGTGTATCTTAATAATAAAGGGATTTTCAACATTAAACTTCGCTGATAAACTTCAAATAATTTCCAAAGGAAGGGCAAAACCGCCTATGAAAAATTTAACCATAAAAATGAAAAACTGTATTAGACATTTTTATCCGGAAAAACAA
Organism: Kuschelorhynchus macadamiae; assembly: GCA_030620095.1. Taxonomy (NCBI): domain Eukaryota; kingdom Metazoa; phylum Arthropoda; class Insecta; order Coleoptera; family Curculionidae; genus Kuschelorhynchus; species Kuschelorhynchus macadamiae. The sequence continues at coordinate 469,037 of JAUTXW010000125.1, read as the reverse complement.
TATGAACAATTTAAATGGCTAACAGGGTATGAAAATATAAGTAAATTATTTTGTTGGCCATGTTTACTTTTTGAAAATGAAAAAGGTCTCTGGAATAAAACTGGTTTTTCCGATTTAAACAATTTCCATAAGGCTGTAAAAAAACACATTATGTCCAAAGCGCATTTGCAGGCCATCATAAAAGAAAAAGTCTTTGGCAAAACCAGAATTGAACACGCCCTTAATAAACAGTTGGAAATTAGTCACCGCCAACACAGTGAACTAGTAGATAAAAATAGGCAAATATTAAGAAGACTTATCGATATTGCTTGTTTTCTCGGACAGCACAAATTGGAATTTAAAGGTCATGACGAAACCAGGGTTTCTTCAAATAGAGGAAATGTTCAAGATTTACTTAGTTTAATGGCTAAATGTGACGATTGCTTAAAAAATCATTTAGAGCAGTCTAGCGTTTTTCGCGGAAAGTCGAATCGAATCCAGAATGATTTAATTTCTGCGGTTGCAACCATTATTCTAAAAAGAATTAAGCAGAATATTGGCAAGGCGCGGTTCATTGCTATTGTTCTGGACGAAACAACTGATATGACTAATTTTAGCCAATTATCTATAGTAATACGCTACGTTACAACAGACGGGAGTATTCAAGAGCGATTTTTAGGTTTTAAGAATGTGTCCGAAAATCGTACAGCAGATGCATTATATAATATAATATTAATCAAATATTTAAGTGATTTTAAATTCCTCGAGCTCTGCAATATGCATTTAAAGGAAAAACTTTTCCAGAAGATGCAAATCTCTTCTTCTTCATTATAATTTGAACTTGATGACATTAGGGCAAAAAATAACGCTAAGTAATTAAAGCAACTTTTAAAAGACAAGGAGCTGAAAGATGCCTACACCAAAGTGTCGAAAATCATGTAAATTGGTATTGACAATACCTACCACAAGTTCATCAGTAGAACGCAATTTTTCAACACTTAAACGTATAAAAATTTCGCCAGACATTGAACGGGGCAGGTTCGCATACATCGCTGTTGTCCATTGAGAATAAACTTCTCCAAAATATGTCACATGAGCATCAACGTTTTTAGGATGACGTCATTGACGAATTTGCAAAAAATTATCGAAGAATCGATTTACATTACAAATAGGTATAAAATTTCACCGTAACCGGTTATGAATATAAAAAAATTGAATAGTACAGTTCAAACATTCACTAAATCAGTAACGAAAATGCAGAAGAACTTATACATAAATAATCATCATATTAATCATCATATTGTTAAAATACAACGCCCTTATCAAATATATGTAAAATATGATACTAGGATATTGCTAATTGCAAAACTTTTTTGTTTTAAAAAAAAATTAATAACCAAATAATTACATTATAAAACTGAGATGGTGGTTACTTCACAGAAACCGCCTGGGCAGATGCATCGAACCACGTTTATATTTTCTTCGATTTTTAAATAACTCAGGCAAATTCTTGTTGGGAAACACAGTTTTCTTCTCACAAGAGAGTTCTCTGAACACAATGAAAATGTACATACACTTAAACTCGTAAGTTTAAAATACAAATCGTGAAAACGACTCTTTAACGCGTAAATGCACAAACATAAATCGAAGCGATAAAAAATATCAGAGAAATATTTGCTTTAAACAATACAAAACTCAGCAGTGACATCTATCACAACTGACATGTCAATTTTTATTACCATCCAAAGCCACCTATCATGTCGCGTCGTATATGGATGGGTACCTCTCGATTTTTGACCGATATGTGCACTTTTTTCTCTAAATCGAATTTTCACCCACTTGCTAAGTAATTAGAGGGAAAGTTATTAAAACTTTTTTGTAGCCAAATGAATGTTCTATCGGCGAGTCTGGAAATAATTTCGATTACTATTTCGCAGTAACCGGCAAAATGAGGTTAAAATTGGAACTTTAAAAAATTGCAGTAATTTAAGCGTTAAAGTTTTAAACTCGAAATTTGGTTCTTGTAATACAGGATAATGTTAAAAAATGTACCCATTCATGGGAACTTGGTGAAAAGTTCACCTCGTTAGTGCACCACCTGTATATAATCCAGGACCCTTCCTAAATAGTCCATTTTGTGTAGCTTTTTAAGTACTTTCCGGTGTCCTAATTAGTTTTCAAACCAGATGCTCACTTTTTTTTATAAAAAAGAAAAAGTTACTAAAAAAAAATAATTTTATATAATTAGGTTTTTGTTCTTCTACATATTAGCTATGAAAAACGTCCCTTGGAAAATTTATAGGACTGACCCACTTTGAGATATAAGCGCCCCAAAACACCCTTTTTTCGAATTAAAAAAATTCGTAAAATCGTCAAACGAAATCGGAACCCAACCAAAAACAATAGGGTTCTGTAAGACCGGAAGAACCGTCGTTCCAGAAAGTTTAGTCAGAAAAAAAATAAAATTGTAACTTCAACCGTGTTACATCGAAGTTGACTTTTTTGTCTTGTGGTTCCATATCTTCGCTATCAAAGGTGGTACAGAAAAATGTTCCAAACAAATCTCAAGATCCACGTCTCCTCTAATAATACATATCAAATTCAATGTCCTATCTCCAATAGTTTCCGAGATATGCCCGCCGAAAAGTAAAAAAAAAAAACGGTTTTGTGAAATGACAGACCCCACACTAGGTTTTCGTCCCTGAGTATGAGAGCATAATCGATATCAAGCAATTTACAAAAACCGCCTCAACAGCAGATGCCTCCAGCTCCTATGACTAACAGCACAACAGCGGTCCTATCGCAACATCAGCGTCGTCGCAAAACAAAAATGTGGTTAACAATTACCAAAATTGCAATTTCTTTATCTCTTTTGTGTTGCAAAAACGGCGAACACGAAATGATTTCATTTTGATTTTTCTTGATCGATTTACCTATTAATATATTTTTCTTGAGTTCTGTCATTAACGATTCCCGCCTACGTCCACTATTATTGGAACCCCCAGTATAGTGATACACGATTTACAAGTCCCGATTTTTCAAGGGCAGCCAGCATCAGACCCAGTGAACGAGACTTATCAAAATTTTAATTTATGCAGTTCGAATTTGGGCTACTCGGGTATGCCAAAAGTGGCCATCTGTCTCCGTTTGTCATATTACTTTATACAGGGGCCGTCATTGTGATTTGATTCTCTGAAATGACAGACCCCACACTAGATTTTCGTCCCTGAGTGTGAGAGCCATAGTAATGCATAATCGATATCAAGCAATTTACAAAACCGCCTCAACATCAGATGCCTCCGCTGCTATGACTAACAGCACAACAGCGGTCCTATCGCAACATCAGCGTCGTCGCAAAACAAAAATGTGGTTAACAATTACCAAAATTGCAATTTTTATTATTCAATCAATAATAATAATTAACATTTTTATAATATATTGGTTCATAATATGTGTTTGGGTTCATAATATGTGTTTGGTCCAATTTTTATATAAATAATGTAATTGTTTTCAACTTTTGTTAAGTTTCTTATACGAATTGCAACAATAAATGTCAATTTGTTAAGTTAATGCGGAATTATTTGATTTTAAGTTAACAAAGTTTATGTTTCGGATTCGTGAAATATTCTAATTTTTAGGCACTCTCGTGGTAATCCCTAAAAATAATGCTTGCTACGCCTTTGTGGCATTATTATTCAATATAAACATTTTTAAATATTTTTGTACATATACATATACAAAAATTAGTATAAAAAGATATCTTCAATAATAATTTTTTTACACCGTTATATCTATATCTTTCTTATTTTCTTAAGTTATACCTTTTGAAAATAATTTCCAGTTATTTCCTTTGGCCGATTTACCCACAAATATTTTTTCCCCATAATTTCATGACTATCGAGTTATGGCCAGGGAGACCATTCTTAATGGATCACCCTGTATTATATATATATATATATATATATATATATATATATATATATATATATATAATGTTCTCTTGCTAACCACAAATGTCAGTGTACTTTGATTTTGTTATATTAAGTTTTTGGCGCTAGTTGTACTCGTCTCTCAATTAGTTGACTTTACTGATGAAGACCTTAAATCAGAAACACGTGTCTCTAGTTGGCCAAATTTCAGTGTGTTTTAGCGGTCATCCCAAAAAATTCCTTTTTTTACTATATAAGTTCTTGCTACGTTAATCTTTATCTACTTTCAATATATATATATATATATATATATATATATATATATATATATATATATATATATATATATATATATATATATATATATATATATATATATATATATATATATATATATATATATATATATATATATATATATATATATATATATATATATATATATATATATATATATATATATATATATATATATATATATATATATATATATATATATATATATATATATATATATATATATATATATATATATATATATATATATATATATTAAAAAATGACCTGTGCGCTATGACTAGAGTAACTAAATGCATTTCTTTCACAGGAGATACGATTTTTTTAAATAATAGTTTAGACACGTTTAGATTTAAACGTTTTTACGAGTAGGAAAGGATTCATTAAAATGGCAGAGATAAAGTGCGGGACACGAAAGAAAACCGGGCGGAGTCAATCGGTTTAGGAAGGGCAGGCAAGAAATCTCTTTAAACCAGTGGTGTCCCGTCGTTCTTTAAATAATATGGCACTCCTTTTTGACTATACGCACTTCAGATAATTAAAAAACGAACCTATGCTTAATAAACCTTTTTCTATATTTGTCTGTTTCCTTTCGTGTACCGTACTTCTATATCTCTTTTGTGTTGCAAAAACGGCGAACTTTTGATTTTTCTTGATCGAGTTACCTATTAATATATTTTTTCTTGAGTTCTGTCATTAACGGTTCCCGGGCTACTGCCTACGTCCACTATTATTGGACCACCCAGTATAGTGATACACGATTTACAAGTCCCGACTTTACAAGGGCAGCCAGCATCAGAGCCACTGAACGAGATTGATCAAAATTTTAATTTATGCAGTTCGACTTTGGACTACTCGGGTATGCCAAAAGTGGCCATCTGTCTCCGTTTGTCATATTACTTTATACAGGGGCCGTCATTGTGATTTGATTTTCTGAAATGATAGACCCCACACTAGATTTTCGTCCCTGAGTGTGAGAGCCATAGTAATGCATAATCGATATCAAGCAATTTACAAAACCGCCTCAACATCAGATGCCTCCGCTGCTATGGCTAACAGCACAACAGCGGTACTATCGCAACATCAGCGTCGTCGCAAAACAAAAATGTGGTTAAGAATTACCAAAATTGCAATTTTTATTATTCAATCAATAATAATAATTAACATTTTTGTAATATATTGGTTCATAATATGTGTTTGGTCCAATTTTTATATAAATAATGTAATTGTTTTCAACTTTTGTTAAGTTTCTTATACGAATTGCAACAATAAATGTCAATTTGTTAAGTTAATGCGGAATTATTTGATTTTAAGTTAACAAAGTTTATGTTTTGGATTCGTGAAATATTCTAATTTTTAGGCACTCTCGCGGTAATCCCTGAAAATAATGCTTGCTACTCCTTTATGGCATTATTATTCAATATAAACATTTTTATATATATTTTTGTATATATACATATACAAAAATTAGTATAAAAAGATATCTTCAATGATAATTTCTATAACGATAAAGAGTACATCACTTCATTGATATATTACAGTGGCCGATAAGAAAAGGATGTCTACTTCGAAATATATTTTGTGTAACTATGTTGGCAACTGTTTATGTTTGTACTTAAATGATTTTGTAATAAATCTTGACCCTGGATTATTTTTGAAACCCATGTTTTGTTGCTCTAGCTAAACACTTGTTATATTTTGATAAATAGCGTTACGAATTAGAAGCAATTACCTGTGTATAAAAAGAAGTGTTTTAGTTTTCGTAGATTTAAAGAAATTTAACATATTTTGCCTTAATCCTTAGGTAGTTGTTGCCTTTTGTGTATTATACTGTACAGAATGTCTCATTTTCATGTGTTTTACGGGGTTTCTTGTTTATGAGTAGATACAAAGATGCGGTTTTCACAATATTGTGCTACTTCTCTATGCGACACGCAGATTTGTCCTAGCCCTCTAAGTTTTTGAGATACAGAGCGAAATTAAAAATTTTACATTTAAAAAAAAATGTTTCTTAGGCAGTTTTTTACGTAAAGAAGAGAAGACCTAAACTTCAAGAGAATTTAAAGCTCAATTTAAAGATAAGATATTTATTTTTATTTTAAGTATGCCTATTTTTAAATTTGTTATTGACCTTCCAACATAATTCTCCACGAGCTGCCAATCCTATTATTCACTTATTAAACTTTTTTCTTAACTTTTAACTTTTCGGAACTCGCTTACTCGTAATAATTTCTCACTTATTTTGTTAAAATGTCATCTTCATGACATTTCATGTATTAGCAAAGCCAACTTTGTTTAGTTGTGGAGTCGTTCATTTCATTTCAGACATTAATGCAGAGAAATGCTTTTTATTTTTCTATCAAATTGCATTAAAATATCTAGAGTGGTTTCATAGATATTAAAAATAAGATAATTTTTTGATAACTTTTTCACCCAGTATCTCAAAAGTTAAGATATTTAGGACAAACGTTCATACAAAGTTTATTCATATAATGTAACCATGCATCACCCTCTTAAATATTTTACCTTACATTTGAAACAACCGGTATAATAAACATTTAACCTTAATTTAACGTAAAACTAGTTAAAACCGAGTCATGACCATGCTATCTCCTCATGGGCGTCATTTATTATTCGTCATCACTGAAAAACAAATCTGTTTCACCCAATTCAGAAAATCAATATCTTATTTTTCCTGTCTCATGCTTTTATCGTTGCTGCACTCGGCCTTTCTGGATAACATGCTAATGAGCATTTAGTTACGTCAAATTCGAGGTCAAATTAATTCACTTTTTATAAATTATAAAACAAAACAAAATTTGTTAAATAAGTTTTGATGCACTTCTGTTCAGTGGAGTAGCCAGAAAAAATATCGGTCGGCAGGGGGGTTAAAATTTTGTAATGTTAAATGAAAATCTATAATTTATATATTTAAAGCACTGCCAGATATCAAGTCGAAGTTTCTTGGAAATGATCGTCTGGTTACGGAGACCTTTCAACACTATTTTTGTATTGTTTTATTGCGTATTTTTTCTATAAAACCAATATGTTTCTTTTTAATAATATTCCTGGACGATGTGGTGAATGCGCACCATATTCTTATAATTTCACTGGAAACTCATAGCGCCATCTAACGAAAAAGGCAGAACAAGGTCTGCTGGGCCAGCTAGTTCGTATCTTAGTTCTTTTTCGGTATTCCTGATAATATAAATTTTAGTTCTTACCGGCAAATAAAAAAAATGGAATTATCGAAATATCTTCCGGAAAAAGTGCAATATTTTTCTACTTTTTCGAAATGCACAATCCGTTTTGCTTCGGAGAGGCGAATCTAATCGTCAAACCCCAGCCATTTTTTAGCTAAAACCTCAGTCTGGCCAATTTTTTTTAATTGTAGCTTTTTGAGATAAACGATAAATGCTGATAAATATAAAAGATGTGGTATTTTTATTAATACATACATAGATATGGTACATAAAATATATTTTATAATATGGTAGATACAATAAAAACTATTCTTAAGAGTCTAATTTAAAAAAATCTTTTATTTTAGTTTGTTTTTTTGTGAAATGAATATCATTAATATGTAATTCTACTTCGGCTAATTGATTAAGAACACTTTACGGAGTATTTCGTGACTGAAGGAAATGACTCTGATGTGGTTGCAACTGGTCTCAATTCTGTACTCACAGGTTCTTCATCTTCCGCCTCCTCATGAAGAAGACAGAAGCGACAATGGCATCATTATCCAAGTATTCGATAGTTACAAGATTATTATCAATATGGACAAATTCATTGGAAGATTGTCTAGAATATTGTTATCATCTTCCTGTCCAACTTTTGTCAGCCATTCGGCTACTGTCAAGTCATCGTCTGAATACAAATCATTTTCCACTTTCAGGAAAGAATGATGTTTATTCCATCCAAGAGGTTGACAGAAAAATTTTTACCCCCACTATCAATAAGATGTACCATTTTCGAAAAAAGAAGTCGACGATAATGGATCTTTAAGCTATGGATGACACCCTGATCCATAGGTTGTAGTTTGGAACTGGTATTTGGTGGCATGAACACTAACTTGATGCAGCCCAAATTTCTAATCTGGATGAGCTGAGCAGTTATCCACTAACAATATGATTCTTCGGTTTTTACGTCGTAACTCGCCATTCCATTCCCGCAATTCATTCGCAAAAATCTTTGAGGTCATCCATGCTTTTTTATTGAATTTGTAATTTACTGGCAACTGTAAGACATTTTTAAAACATCTAGGGTTTTTGAATTTCCCAATAACCAATAGCTTTCTTTTTTCTGTTCTTGTTAAATTTGCCACTACCAGCACAATGATTCTTTCTTTGGAAAGCTTTCCACCTTCACGTTCCTCATCTTTGAATCTCAATGTTCTATCAGGTGTAAGTTTGTAGAATAACCCGGTTTTATCTCCATTGAAAATGTCCTCATCCCCAAAGCTTTTTCTAATTATTGGCCACTTGTTCTGCAGCCAATCGTTAACAACGACCATATCAATAGCAGAATATTCTCCAACAATTTTCCCACTGGTTATATTATGCCTTTTTTTAAACCTTTCGATCCAGCTTCTACTAAACGTAGGTTCTTTATCTTTTACCAGCTTCTTTTCAAGGCTTCAGCCTTCGATTGCAATATAGCACCGCTAATGGACAGACTTTTATTTCTTTGCTGAGAAAACCATTTAAAAAGCCCCTGATCAACATCAACATTCGGCTTTCTGATTTTTTTTACATTTTCGTTTATACCTTTTTCAAACATTTTCAATATTTTTTCTCTATTTTTCCAAACTGTACCAACCCGGAAGAAAAATATCGAATTTTAATAAACGATAGACGGGAGAGTAAAAATTAAAATTCAATAAAATATTCTATGCAATAGGTTAGGTACTCACCGTTGATTTACTTAATCCCATTCCCAAACAAACTTCGCTTTGTTTCGCACCTCGTTGCAATCTTTTAACAATGTCGTTGTTTATTATTCAAAGTAAGAGATTTACGGGTTTTCTTTGCGTCACTCATATTGACGATTGTACGTACGTCTTCAACAGATAACACAGAATAACGATTACTATTACTGACGAAACGAACTGACGGCAGCCACTTACAGAATTCGGTGAATCCCAGCGCCAGCGGTAAAATACCGTTTCAGGTTCCTTATAAATGTGCGATCGAAAAAACCCAAGGAATACCCAGCACCAGCGGTAAAATACCGTTTTAGGTTCATATCAAAATTTAAGGTTCGTTTTATCCGAAAGTTCGTTATAAAAAGGTTTGTTATTTGCGAAAAAATTAACACACGTTTAGTAATACCGAAGTTCGTACCTATAGATTTGGTTCGTTATAAACGAAAGTTCACAATAAGCGGGTTCTTTATAGTCGGACATTACTGTACTTGATTTTTGTGCAAAAATTGGATAAGTAGTTTTTCAGCAATAATTTTTATAAAATTTCACTAGGCCGCCATTTTTTTTGCCATACTGAATTTTTACCAAAATATTACCAGGTCACCCCCATATGACTCGTTATTTTTGACCAAAATTTGAACTCAATCGGGTAAGTAGTTTTTTAGCTATGACGCGAACAGACCGACCGACAGACCGACACACAGACAGAAAGAGACAAAGACACACAGGTAGACATAGACAGACAGACAAACAGACAGGTAGACAGAAACAGACCGACAGAGACAGACAGACAGACAGACAGAGACAGACGGAATTAAGAAAATGGCATCTAGGGATCCTGAATTCTAAAGATCTGAAAAAATCTCACAGGAGTCGAGGGACGAGGGAAACAAAAATTCGCTTTTTTGCCAATACAAATGTAAATACAAAAAATGATATCCTGAATAAAAATGTTCCTGAAGATGTATTCCTAACTGAGATAAATTTATCGCAATTTAGTTATTTTTTTCACTAACATCTCTCAATAAAAAAACTGAATATTGACTGAACAAAACACGCAAAAAGTAGATATTTCAAGTAAAGTGCTTGTAGCCACGAATATTCCAGTTCGAATTATTCACTAAAAATTAAAATTGTTGGTCGAATTACTATACTTTTTGTCCTCCAGCACGTTCGCAATTCCCATTAAAAAAATTAAAGCCATATTACTATAAAACACATCCAGAAATTAAAAATAAAGTTCTCAATGATAAAAAAATACGGCCCTGTGAACATAGATAGTTTGTTAATATCCTGTGAATGCATAAATGCGAGCTGTTAATTCTCAAACCAATCCGCGACTGCACCACCAATTGCGGCGATTTGTTTAAATAGGTCAGTGTTGCCAATCGGTGTGTAATTACACGATTTTCGTGTAATTTGAAGTCGATGCATGTAGTATTCGTGCCCTTGCCAAAAGCGTGTAATTTCCGTGCAGTATGCAACACAAACAAATTATATTCTACGGTCAGCGTCAGCCAACTGGTCAGCCGAGTTGAGCACGCCACTGGAAGTACAACGATTGGCAAATGGTGCATAAACTATACTTATTTCATTACAACTAGAAGATAGAAAAAGATGCATATAGTTATCGCTCGGATTCATTTGACAATAGACAAAGATTTTTAGTTATTTATTGGGCCGATGGTTAAAATTGCAAGAAGATAGAAAAAGAAGAGTATAGTTAACGCTCGGATTCATTTGACAATAAACAAAGATTATTAGTTATTTATTGGACCGATGATTAAAATTCCAGGTAGAAGATAGAAAATGATGCGTATAGTAAGCGCTCGGATTCCTTTGGCAATAGACAAAGATTTTTAGTTATTTATTGGGCCAATGATGGGCCGATGTTTAAAACAGGTAAATAAATACCTAAGAAGCTTGTTCTTGTTTTCATAGTCTCGTTCATTAATAAACGTATAATAATCATTAAATATTTTTTCTGTCAAGCTGCAAGACCCAGTAAGTTTTAACGGCATAACGGCTATTTAGCGTATTATTTTATGGGTTTGCATATTTGATAGAAAATTCGTTGCCGTCCACGATTTCACGTACAAAATCTGACAACACTGATGGTGTGTAAAAGCCTGCTATTTGAAGAGCTGCAGTGGAGTTTTCCGGTTCGTCTCGTCGAAGGCAGACCTCTGTGTTATTAACATAAGTGGTTCCACGTGTTCGGTTTTGCTGCTTTATTTCGGGGGGAAGCGGGAGACTCAAGCGCTCAGAGTGGAAACTAACGACCCCGCTAGAAAGGGAGCAGACGCTGTGAACGTGTGAGGCCTAGTTGTTCCTGTATTCTATCCCGTTCGTCTGCCGCAGTTCTACATAGAATATTAGCGTAATGGCCGCTATGTGGCGGGAGTGGGAGGGGTAAGGGGATAGCTTGAAAGAAAAGGTTATCTCGTGAGACCAGTAGTACTCTCAAGGGGCATCTAGTGGAAGCCAAGATGCATTAGAAAGTTTTTAAATAAAGTCAACTTTAAAGATTTTGAAATACACGGGGTGATCGGGAGCTCAGAGCTCGCCATCCGGACATCCCACCGATAACGTCCCCAAACCGGAATAAAGTGTATCTCGCTCCGAGGGTCGCCGGATAAAGCGAGTAAGCTCCGGACGGGGAGCAATCTGGCAAGTTGCGAAGTGCAGTGCCAAAAACATATATTGGAATTGGAAGAGCTGCAGTGGTCAATTTGCCAATTTTAGATTGGCAACACTGGAATAGGTTGACGTTATTGAAAATATCGTAGTATAATATAAAGTTTAAACAAAGTTCATTAACATTTAATGTGAGCTCCCCTAGCACCATAGTAGGGCATGATACAACAAATATAAAATAGATGTTTAGATGGCCGTTACAATTTAGTCCAGGCCTCGCATGACAATGTGGATAGTAGAACCCGAATTTAATGTGGTGGCATAGGGTTTATTCTCATATACCTTTATTAATATCCAACAACAAAGTTGGACATTAATAAAACGTTTTATATAGAATTATATTGACGTATTGGATATCCTAAGAGCTAGTAGGTACACTCATGTTTTGAAAAGAGATAACTTTTTAAACAGTAAGAGTAACAAAAACTTACAATTATTATGCTAGTACTTTATAATTTTAACATTACACACTTGTAATAAAACATACAAACTTGCAAGAAAATAATACACATAGAATGAGTTTACTTTGTCATTGTATGTAAATTATCTTATTTTACTTACCCAACTCTTACTAGAACAATAAATAAATTTGTTCCCAATATCCTTTTTTAGGTTCAATATTGCTATTTCTTTTTTATTATGCATAAAAAAAATACCTACTCCGATTTATTCACTATCAAATGTAATCGGAAAACAAATACCAGTTATATTGCCTGAAGAATATCCTCAACATATTTGATGTAATTTTTTTTATTCAACCCTGTCCTTGTTTAAATATCTGTCTTTTTTCTTGGGTAAATAGTAAAATTCAAAGTAGGCACTGCATCATGTTTGAGAAGTTGACAATTTCTAGATACATAGACCAAAAGCTCAAATTTTAAATTGCTTTTGTAACTTTCCTTATTGAAAAGGTTGTGTATCCGTTTACAAGCATTCACCCACTGTTTGGCAAGATTTTTAGTTGGGAAACAAAAAAAAACATTATATCACTGGACAAGATGCTGCACAACAAATTGTAAAATAAAATATGAACAATTGGAACACACATTTACACTGCAGCACAAAACATGGCGTTTAGATTATATTAGTGCGTTATGTAATCTTGTTATGATGGTAGGGCATTGGAGTCACATAGAGGCCTTGAGTTTCATTTGCGACATACTAAAACTAACCTATTTTATATGTAAGCGCGTTTTAAATATCGAACTGCGTTTTTGGTTATCCCAGTTTAGGCTCTTTTTAGGGTTGATGAAAAAATTGTATCTATAAAAAAAACTAAAATATAGTATCAGATGACTTACGTGACATTGAGGTCACCTCCCAAACGAGCTGCTCGCGTTCCTACATTAGCGCCACTACCAAGAACTCATACCAATTTGTATATGTAATATTCATTATTATATATACACTTTATTCTTATTTATTATTGTTTTAAAGATAGTTTTATCGATGAACCTGGCCTAACCTAACGCTAAGGGGACAGATCCACCTAACAGTATTTGTTGAAAAAAAAAGCCTAATTTTAATAATAGGCTAGGAATTTCTTTGGCATGCTTTCTTTACAGCAAACCTAATCTGCTTTTTTTATAAATTATTAGTTTTGCTAAGACAAAAACTAAAAAAAAAGTCATCTGACTGGATGGGATCCTGCTACTGAATCAGGAAGGTCACACTGAAAAAATCAACAAAACTTGTTTATACTCCGCCGAAATACATGTTTTGGCGAAAGGCTGTGCTGTGCTGCCAATGTGCGGGTAATTACCTGTTTTGCGGGTAATTAGGTCTCCTTGGCGGGTAAGAATTTCCGTGCGTGTAAAAGCGGGTAATTCAGGAATCTAAGCAACAAGCAAAAAGTCCAGGTTTAATTTTGTGCAGCCAGATTCTCTTCTCAGATACCCATGGCAACGTCGGAATGCACTGTTGTCGCCGGTTGTACTCATCGACGTAAATCTCTAGACTACTAGAAGCAACTTTCTGCCTCTGTTGCGTGCGTTAGTGTCTAATGCCTCTTCCATTTCCATCTCTTTCTACACCCAAAGGATGCTCGTATGCGGCATAGGTAAGACTCTAGAGGTAAGCATTCTATTGTTGTATTTCAACTTCTATCTTGCCATTTGTCGTTCTTGTTCATTCCCGCGATTTTGATTAAACTAAGTTAAAACTATTAATTTGATTTGAAGGCTAATAAAAATACTTATATGATTTAGTTTAATTCCTCATAAACTTTTTGTATTTGCAATATGTACTTGCTTTAGCTATGCAAACAAAATATATTTTTAAGTATATAAAACAATGTTTTTTTTATTAATATAAAAGTTTTTTTTATTTGTACAATTATTTTTGAGATACAGAAAATGTTAAATAAAATTTTACCTATCCATAATTTGGCAACTTTGGTGTGGTCCATACAAATTAACCTTTCGTACATCCTATCAGAACTCGAAACAACATCGACCATAAAAGTTCGTTCGAAATTGGTATTTACATTTTTATTATTATCAATGAATTAATAAAATTTTATAATTTCATCAATTTCATACTTTAAATTCAAATTTCATTCATGTGTGTAAAATTGCGAGTATTTAGATATTAGGCTGCAGGTAAAAGTAGGTAATTTACAAACACACCCAGTACAATCCGAAATTTAGGGTAGGCAGCACTGCTCCCCAGCCTACGTTCTTCATACTGAAACTAAAAAATGCTAATTTTTATGGATTTTAATTACTGCAATTGCAAAAAATTATTTTTCCACAATATATCTGTGAATTCGGTTTCCTCTCATTTTGCTTCCTTTGTGCTTAGGATTTTGAATACTGGTAATTTTTAGTGTTGGCAAATGTCTGTTTATTTATCAATTGGTCCCTTATAACATTTATAGCTCGTCACTAATGGCCATTTATAAGGTCATTTTTAATCTAAAAAGATCAGTAAAATCACTATTTCCAATTTGGTTGATAAATATAATGAAATCCTTCAATGAATCACAACATCAACATTTTAAAAGCAGTTTAAGTCCCAATTGTTGCCTTATTTCATTTATATCAATGATATTTCAAAGGGCCAGACGCTATCTGATTTGTATCTGGATTACCAAGCACTGCTAACTTATATGACACAACCCGTAACTCGTTCTATGCAGACTATGTTCGTCAGAGGGAGCGCATTGGCTATGTTGTCATGGAAACGAGGAATACATACAATAATACACTTGTTATTATTCTGACATTTATGAATTTATTTCTTTTTAGATTATCGATGTTCAAACAATATTACAACAAAGCATTCCATATTGATGCTGCCAGCGTATTTGTATGTAGTAGTTTTCTATTGCAAAACTAGGTAGGTGCAATCTGCTTGCAATATTCAAAAATTTAAATTTTTCTATAATTAAAAATCCATATTTCAATTATATTTTTAGCTTTAGAAAAATTGAAACCAAAAATGTCCTAATAAAATTTCTTTAGTTGCCCACCATATTAAAACCATGTAGGCATTTATGAGTAGTATGGCTTGGAAAAATGAAACACTAACATACCTGCACTAATATCATAAAATGTTCCATCTTCTTGAATATTAAAGCTAACAATTCAAACAGATTGTTGTAGTTGTAAGTATGTAATTTCCTAAATAAATATCTTTTCCAGGGTTTCATACAGATTTTACATCATTACAACTTATCGACCTGCTAAGTTTAAAAAAACATACGTACTAAGAGGAACAATTTGAAACAACCTGGATTATTTTTGAAAAAATGCCTAAAGATTACAGACACTAGAGGAACCAAATACGTGACATATTATGTATATTAAGTTGCCTATGTATTATAAACAAACTGAACAATGTTTTATCTATGCAGATGACACTATTTTTAATGTTTTTTAATAAAAAGACAAACAAGAGTATTGCGGGATTGATAGTAGGATATAATCATAGAGCTTTAAATAAGGATAAAATCAAGAGGTTTATTTTTTCTCAACGAAATTTCAACAACTGCGCTGGATTGGTAAAATTTATTGGGGTTACATTTGATACTCTGTCAAGTAGTAGGAGTAGTATCTTAATAGTAGTATAACCTCTGTAAAGTTGTCGATCAGCAGATTGCTTTCAATCCTACCACAGTCTATTTCACAGTAGAACATTCTATGCCAGTTTCGCATGGAGCCATTCGGCACACATAAACTTACCTTTAGGTGTGCAAAGAAGAGTAGTCAGGTCAGTCGCTGGTCTTTGCTATAGGGATGATGTCAGGGCAATTTTTAGGAAATCAAATATACTCACATTGCGTTATTTAAGTATTTGATATGTATTTTTGTTCTTAATTGTTAATTTTAAATTTATAATCTATTTATATATATCTTAAAGTATTAATATTTTTCTAAAATTTAAATGTTCTCCCTGTTGTGTATAGTAGATAATAGATAGGCAACCCAAAACTCCAAAAACATGTAATACAAACAAGGAAAATTATGGAGTCTTCATAATTTTATTTTTGTTATGATGTTTACTTGCCTCTTATTAATGTGAGAGATTAGATAATATTGGTCTATAAATAAAAGAAGAATGCGTATATTTTAAATATAATCAATACATTTTTCCACATACTTTCAAAATACTAGATTTCCAGTTTGTTAATTTGTATTAAACTATTCTTGACCAAAATTTAAAACTCATAAATAATATTAAAAAGTTAATTTTATGCCCACATATTTGAAAGGATGTTTTTTTGTGAAAATAAAACAGCCTACTTTACTATGTAATATTGGGTTAGGAATATCTTTAAAAAAAACTAGATATATTATCCATATGGCTAACTAAAAAACCATACAGGTGGTAAATGTTGATAAATAGCTTAAACCTAGACCTAAAAGCATAATAATAATTATATATGATATATATTTACCATTTTGAGATGCCAAACTGACGTTTTGCACAATCACCGAAGTACTATTGTTATTGTCGTTATTTAACAAAACCACTTGTTGAGTTTGAGATTCTTCCATCGTTATAATCGATTTTACTACACAATTTTTCACCCTTTTGTATTAATGAAAACTAATTTCAAAACAAACTACTCATCTTAACCTTACTTTAGCCTGAATCTGAGCGTAAAATGAACTTTGGACTGGATCACATGTCGCGAATCCGGTTTTCCGTTTTCCTGTGGGTTAAATGTTAATTTTCTGCGCCAAAACTATATTACTCTACTCTACTCTAGTCGATTCTAGATAAAGAGTATTTTTCGGATTTTTGGCTTCCAGGCTTATGTCAACAGTGTCAACCCAGTTTAAGAATTCTAATATGAGTCTGTGACTGTTTATTACTTATTATGACTTTTTAGTGGTGGTTTTATTGTTTATTATGACTTTAGTATAGATTTTGTTAAAAACGAGCCGGCTGCGGGAGGCAGGCACTACCGAAGACTCGTACTAACTAGTGTAGTGTTATTTTTTATTATTTTATTATAAATACACTTTATTATAATTTATTACAGCTTTAATGGCAATTTTATCGGCGGACCTGAGCTAATTTAACGCCTAACGTTTTAAAAAAATTATTATTTTAATATAGATTAGACGGGCATTTTCGGTGGCGGGCTAACGCGCGCACTCTATAGAGCAAATCTAACCGTCTACCCAGATTTGTTGTTTTAAATGTGTTAAGGTCCGATGATTCTCACAAGTGCGAAATACGGGTCACTTTAGGTTTTTTTTTAAATATTTGTTTGACTGAGACCAAGACTGTTTTATTTAATAAAAATCTAACCAGTCCTAACCTAACCTAATCCGCATTATTAATTATAAGTTTTGTTAAAGAAAAACTTATTAAAATGTCATTAACAGGAATTTGAACAATCATTCGTTGCATCCAAAACCGAGTATCTTACCACCGACCCGGGAAGCCCATGTTGAACATTCAACAAAACTTGTTTATAGTCCATGGAAATAAACCGCGGACAGGGTTGGAACAAAACTTGTTTATACTCCATGGGAATAAACGGAAGACAGGGTTGGATCAATAGTTTAATACCGTATGTACAAGAGTACATTTTTAATATTTCTGGTACATTTTGTACATTATTAAACCTCGATCAAGACCAGGACACGAAATTTTTCAAAATAAAAATAAACGCACTTAGCTGACAATACTGAATATAACTTTCAAAATATCGATAGGTTTTCACTAATACTAATTAAAACTAGAAACCCTTTATTGCTTGAAACTCTTACTGGCGAAATATTTAAGCAAGACTTCTTTTATTAAGTGGAAACCTTCTCAAGCCCTATTAAAAAAGGATATTATTTATGAGTAACTAGTATAAATCTACCTGCATATAAGAGCGTTTTATTTAGAAATAATATGTAGATTGCCGTATTTATTAATAAGCAGTTAGTTTAAACACACATAGGGTTGCCAACCAAATGGTTCAAAACTCCCGCTTTTTAGGCGGAATAAGCATTAATTATTAGAAAATTTCGATCATGTAACAACGAAATAAAGCTTGATGAAAACTTACATCTGGGTGACTCGACAAGTGTCTCCTCGGCTAGGCTAGGTTTGTTGGATCCAATAACAAAATGATATTTTTTTTTGCTTTTTAATTCGCACTGAAGTAGTGGTGGGCAAATCGTCTAATTTTAGATAGCAGTTGAAGCAATTATTGCTACTTTGAAATAGCAGCTTTCAAATAGCTGCTTCAAAAAAGCAGTTCTACCGGAGCTCGTAATTCGTCCGTCGTTATTTAGCGTTGCACAGCAGGTTTGACTTGACGGAAAAAAACAGCTGTTTCTGTAAATCAAGGTCGAAGTCTGCCACGCTGCAGTAGATAAGCATTAGTTAGATTTGTTTCTGTGATATTACTTATTTGTTTTTTTAAGGAGTTTACGTTTTAGTTCTGTTTCCAAGAAAATTATTAGTTTTCAGAGTTTTATAATGTTTTCTATTTAATTTTTTTAAATACTCTAATAGGTTATGTTAATAAAATTATAATTTCCAGTAAAAGAACACTATACATTATATATTATACACCCAATTTAAATCTCAAGATTAAATACTACAAAAAATAAACGAATATGCAAGATACACACGCTTATTTAAACATCCACATACCTACTCATACTACATAATATAGACCGCAAAAACTCTGCCATTACATATTATGATATTACGTAATTTTAGTTTCCATCCGTCACCCGAGTGTTTGCTATCCCGCGAACGGCGATGGCAATCCGGCGAAGCAGTGGTTGTGGATTTTAAATAAGCAGCTACTTCGTAAAACAGAAAGCAGCTAAGCTGCTTCAAAATAGCAGCTTCGCAAATAGCAATCCATCCCTACACTAAAGGAACTAGCCTCCCTTTTTGCTTTTTGCAAATTTGGTAACCCTATTATACAAATATTTTGTTTCTATACAAACGATTAAAATCTGATACAACTTTAAGTTGGATTTGGTACAATTTATTAAATCCTCTGGCAACACTGTAACTAAACTTGTTTTATTCCTGTGTAGAGAAAAAAACGGGGTTTTCTAACGGAGTTACATACATCAAGCATCAAGTTTATAAATAGCATAGTTTTTATCATATTTATGTATTATTCTCGAAATTTGGATTTTATTTTAAGTAAATAGAATCATACTTTTTGAAAATGTAAAAAATAAGTTTTTATCTTATTAAAACGGGAAAAAATTGCTTTGACACCGATTTAACGTATAAAAGTGAGTAAAACAATAACACCCGTATTCACTAAAGAGGTTTAAATTTAAACCAGTTCTAATTTGACAGTTGTAGGTTTAAAATGACATAAGTAACAATTGGACAAATAATTTTTCGTAAATATCACATTACAAAATTACAGTGACATACACAAAACACAACTGACGAGCTAATAGTTTTAATTGTCATGGCAATTAGATCTGGTCTAACTTTTAAACCTTTTTAGTGAATACGGGGGTAAATGTTTATAGAATGCTTGTAAGCAATTCATAAATAATTTTAAATTTTATTATAAAACTGTTAAACTATATGCAATATTGTAAATAATAAATAATTATTTAACTATTTATGAACTAAGGGTTACCACCCGGCCCGACGCCGCAGTGATTATCACGAAATGAAATCTGGTGCTAGGACTAAAAAATAATTCATTCGGGATATAATCGCAGTAATAATCGCAGGTTATACCGAATCACACAAATGCAAAGGGCATGTGGTACTTTAACATCACTCATTCATATCTTTTCGAAAGTTTAAGGTGAAGACTTTTTTATTTTTCCTCAGTTGATAGTTGATACTGGTTGTCGTTCTTTCTTAGGCGTTTCGGAAGCACATTTTTTATTCTTAAACATCCGCACAAGTCCCGCCGCTTGAAGTGTCCTTCATTTGACAATCCTTGTTTTAATATAGGTAAACTTTTTTACAGCTACGCTTTTTTTCATTCTCCCAAAAAAAAAGAACCTAACCAGGGCTAGGCTAATCTAAACGCAATTCGCTTTTTGAAACACAATTTTTTTTGGCATATTTCTGCCAAGGCTTGGCATGCGGTGAGACTCCTACGGATGTTTAAGAATAAAAAATTTTCCTACCGAACTATGATAGAGTTGTAAAGTTCACAAACGGACGAATCTTTTGAACGAATCAATTAACTGTCTCACTTTGTAAAGTTCCGAATCTCGTTCATCAGTCGAGTCGGATCCGACTCGCATCACATCGGTAAAGTTACTATACGGGATTCAGTAAACAGCTGATTTTTTGTGACAGATTGGCGGATCAAAAGCTACTCGTTAAGTTTACATTGAAGTTAAATGACCAGTTCCGGCATTGTATTAACGATATTTAAATAAATCTACAGTGAACTGGCCTTTTACTGTACTTGAAAGAGAACAAATAATAGTATTTGTTTATTTAGGTGAATATTGTCTGAATGAATGAAAATGAAAAAGGACGGATTTTTAATTATCGTCACAGCCGTTTTTTGTTTCCCTTTTCCGTATATTATTAGCCTTATTGCTTTAATATCCTAATGGGAAAGAACTTCACCTCTAAAATTTTAGATGTAATTAGGGGCAAATAGGATCTCCTTTTAAAGTAAGGCCATTTGAGAAAAATAACCTGGTAAATCTAAAAAGTGATGTTTTCACACTTTAACCCAAGAGGAAGCCGCTACTTAATGTGTACAAATAATATATACAAATGATGTCCCAAAAATATATTCTTATCTAAAATTTAATAGTTGAAAAATACAATTAAAATTCAAAAGTTTCTTTTTTTTTAATTTTTAGCGGATTTTCATTATTCACAAAGAATAGATATCAGTGAGTTAAATTAACAAGGAGCGGAACAACGTATTACCGTTAACGGTAGATATCTGGCCTGAAATTCATATCGTTCGATGAATTCAATTTGTCTGCAAGAAATCAACCGTTCATTCGAACGGATCAAAACGAATCGAAACGTATCATTCGTGTGAGCCGGTTCATATGGATTAAAACATCTAAGTGATTCAGATTTGTCATCTGTAATTGGTGACGGAAATCCTTGCGATGTGACTTATATCTACCGGGAGGAAGAAGAAACGATGCGGGCAAAAAATATGTATCGTAAATATTAGAGGTGCCGATAAGTGAAAAAAACGGCCTATATATATAGTACTTCTCAACGGCACTAGCATAGAAGGGGATGTCTTTTATGTGTTTTACCGCCCGGTGCCTTCAAATGATGTAGTTCAAGATCCGTTCGTGACACTTTAGAAATCGGATGTAACTATACTTCCGTAAATTTCTGTACATGCAATTCTGTATGTTTTGACTTCCCCATTGAATACGTTTTACAATAACGAAATAAAATGTGTAACATGAGCTAATCAAAAAGGCAGTCTGATAACTAGATGTGTGTTGTAGCAACCGTCATTTTCCTGCCGTAAGGTTGTAATTTTCCTACTCTAAACAATTTTTCCGCACGAAAATAAATTCCCGCTGTTTGTCTCAATGTAAAAAGGCCTTAAGAAAAACAATATAGATATAATGATGTGAAAAACATACTTATAGATTGATTGCCTATAAAAGTGAACAATTGAAAGCCTGGAGCAAATTATTGATATGTGGAAGCAAATAACGGTTACGATTATTATTTATTACCAAAATATTTGTAGAAATATATATTTTTTATTTAAAATCTAATTTTTAATAAAAGGGATTTATAAAATAAAATAGACAGCTAATTCAAAACTTTATTTTAACTAAAAAAAAAAAGTAACAAAAGACGCTATAACGCTGTATGAAAGAAAAAGTTATCATCAAACTAAGAACAAATGTTTTGTAAAACAGAAAACCTACGGGGTACTAATACTAATATGGAAAGTTGACAAAAACTAATTTTCTAAACCAATTGCCATTTGAAAATTTTCTACACTCTGCGGTCCGGTTTATTTCTCCAGGTTGTATAAAATTTGTTTTGTTTGTACCTAGAAGATTATTTAGTTGGCCTTCGATGGATCTCTTTCCCTATTTGACTTATTTCTCGTATATTTTTAAAAAATACTCAAATGCTTTTAAAGGGACCATAAAAAAACAAATTAAAATGAAATGAACCATACATAAAAGTTTATATGCAGAGACGGATCTAGAATAATGTCGAGGTAGCGAAAAAAATTGAAGGAGTATAAAATATAAAGAGGACTTTTTTTTTGGTCGTTGAATTTTATTTCTTGTAAAACAAAAAGGGAGGAACTCTATATCCCGCTCTGGGAGTAGGCGAATTACAATTTTCAATTGATGATGTGCTTATTTTATAAGGTATTGTCACCACTGTGTATGCCCTTGTGTGCCTTTCGTTCACGAGCACTTAAATCTCAAACAAATCCGTGACTTTTCATATACACTTTTTTATATCAATCCTAAAAAACGTCTAACCAGGGCCTTGTATATCTATAAACAAGGACTAAGGCTGACTAAAACGCAATCCAATATTTAAAAAACAAACAAATATCAAAATTATAGGTTGTGTTAACTAAATAAAAAAAGACATCGTCCACCGTGTACAGAACAAAGACCTCTGCAATGTTATTTCACTACTGAGCTAGCAGAGCTCACATCAAACGGCCAAACATGTAATGAACTTTGAATGACCAGTTATTTATAAATTGGTCACTTATGACATATATGGCTCAGTTCTTTATTACCATTTTCAAAAACGTTCAAAAGTATACCTAACAGGTTGTTCTTATCAACAATTATAAATGGCCGGTCACTTTAGGTTATTTATGCAGTCATTTTCCAAAATTGTTAATGTATAAGTAAATTTCCGTTCAATTTAGATAATTTATGCAATCATTTTAAAAAACTGGCGAATTTCTGTCACTTTAAAAAATGACCGATCATTTATGGTCACTTATACGATCACTTTTGGTAAGTGACTTAAATGACGTTCAACACTGCTGTTTATAGTTCATTCCTTAACTGTTACTACAATAAATAAACTATCAACTACGAAAACAAATTAAAATACATACATAATGTACAACATTAACAACTATCCTCTAAGAGTATTGCTAAAATCTAAAAATCTTTTTTTAATTTCCAGGTGTACACAGCATCAATGCTAAAAAGCAGGGAAATGATGAACGAGTTGGCTACCAAGATTGCCATCATCCTAATTACACGCCGTAAGTCGTCAAGAACCATACCATGAAAATATAGGGCTTTTCTATCTATTAGCAATAAGACTCCTGATATAAAAAATAACCAGGATCCTGTCATTGAAAAAATGGAGCAGGTCCTGTAAAAAACAAAAAAAAATATAATTTTATATCTACTGTTGCAGTTTTAAAAATAAAATAAAGAAATTATACAAGAAAACTCGAACCTTTACAAAGTCAAAAAATCGCTTTACTGTATAAAGAGTAAACTCTTGTAAATAGCTTCCATACTCTTAAAAAGTCGTAGAATCTAAGATGATAGCTTTAAGTATTAGACTTATAAAGCTTACGTAAACGATTAAAATCACAGTAATATAGTTACAAATTGGGCATCACAAAATAAATAAGTAAAATGACTTTTCTATTAAAATACGTTTTAAAGAATTTCTAAATAATTTAATTCTTGTTATTGGTTTTATACCTAGTGGAGGGTGATTATATATATCTCAAGCTCTTCAAAGAAAAATGAATTTCTGATGAGCGCTGACTTAGGAATAGGTAAGGGTATATTATCAGAGTTCCTTCCTTCATACTGATGACCCATTTGTATTCCCCTAAATCGCTTGTGAATAAGGGATGCAGTTTCCAGTATTAATAAGCAAGGCAAGGTAAGGATTTTTTATTGATAAAACCAAGGCCAGCAATGATCTCTAAACTTGGCCTGACATATATAGCGAAATGCTCTTTTGAAAAATAAAAACTGAATTAAACTGATACTGAGAGCAAAATCCCCAGAACGAAATACCATATCTCAAATGGGTTTCCACCAAACTGAAGTAAACATTTCAACAATTTGGCATTAATCTACCTCTTTACCTACTCAAAGAAGTGGTGTCATCTGCAAAAAAAGTAAATTGGCCTGATATGTCAATAGTAGCTAGATCGTTAATATATAGCAGAAACAATAATGGGCCCAATACAGAACCTTGAGGGACTCCTTGCCTGATATTCATCACCTCAGACATCCCATCCCGACTCCTCACTAGTTGTTTCCTGCATTTTAAATAAGATGAAAACCATTCGAGCACCATTCCCCTAAAACCATAAAAAGACAGTTTGCCGAGCAGAGTCACATCACTTACACAATCAAACGCCTTTGAAAAGTCGGAGAAGACTGCTGCAGCTATGTCGCCCTCATTAAGCCCCAGATATAGGCGCTCCAAGAAATGAAACACAGCATCAGTTGGAATGCATTAATGGAATGAACAAGAACCCTCAGATAATTGTCCGGTAAACATAACGAGAATTTAATTGAACGTAAGATTCTCCAATCAAAATCCTCGGACCCTTGTGTATATCTATAAACAAGGTCTGGACTAGGGATATGCTTCCAAGTTTCGAGATTTCGGATCGGTCTGGATCGGTGATATAAGTATCGGTACAGGGAAAAAACCGTATTATAAAGAATTTAGAAGACAAGAAGAAAGACATTTCCGATCCGAAGTATTATTATATAAGCAAGCAGTTTATTTAAACCAGCAGATATTATTTTCGTATAAAATTATTAATTTATTTAGTTTAATTATATAAGATAAGAAACATCAAACAGTAATGTTTCCCCCATCATTAGTTAAGTAGCTTGAAAGTTCTAGCCTGTTAAAGGTAAAATTTGAAATTTTAAATGTTGATAATTTAAAAAGATTAAAAATGTATAAATACTTACACAAGTAAATATATCAGTACAAAATATATATTGCCGCTGCCATCACTGTCTATTAATTCCCCAGCCCTTCTCCCAATCAACTATAATTGTTTATATAAACAAGGACTATACTTTCAAAATTCTGCACACCTCTAACTCTTATAAAAATCTGTAATTTGCAACTTAATACTAGGAGAATTTTTATTACCCAGGGATTTTATATTTTTACGCTAGATGACGCCATTACTAATATATGAGTTTAATATTATGGATCGTCTGGTATAGGTATACAGACATATAGAGAAAAATGGTTGTCTCTGGGTAAAAAGCACGTATTGTTTTGAAAATACCGGTACAAAATACCCAGAAACGGAGGCAAAAGTATCGACATAGAATATCCGATCGTATCGTGCATCTCTTCTCGAACTTAGCCAATCCTAATGCACCATATTCTGCGAGCCGTTCATTCCTCATTAATCAACCTTTTCTAATATATCGTAATATTAGCGAGGATTTATTATCATTTATTTGCATACGAGTTATTGACGACTTTATTGACAAACCTGATGCTAAACCGGCACAGATCCACCTAATGGTATCAAATATTGGATA
Organism: Kuschelorhynchus macadamiae; assembly: GCA_030620095.1. NCBI lineage: Eukaryota > Metazoa > Arthropoda > Insecta > Coleoptera > Curculionidae > Kuschelorhynchus > Kuschelorhynchus macadamiae. Next base: position 443,265 of record JAUTXW010000125.1, on the reverse strand, counting down.
TAAAAGGACGTTTTGTTAAAAAAAAATCTAAAACTCTCTCCAATACGTTGCTTGACCCAATAGGTAATTTTGATTGGAGAATTCTCTCTTGTGATTAAATGCTAGTTTCAACGTATCTAAAGATTGAGCTGACTGAAATAATACCCTGCGGAGCTACAAAGTTAGTAACGCGTCGCTCACTCTATTTAGGGATGCAGGTTAGGTTAGGTTACCAAGTTAGATGTATTTGAAACAACGGTATATCGGACCAAACTATTAGTATTTGCAGATCGATATATTATACGGTCGACATCAAGTACATGGGTAATGTAGACACCGATATTTTAATACGTCGATGTGCGCATTCAAGTAACAACGTTTTTATTCTTAATGTTCGCATATACAGTCATAGACTTAGGCTCGGTATGTACTCGTAAAAATTGCCTTATTTACTGTGAACATTAAATTTTTAACTAACAGATAGCCAATAAAAGGGTATTTTCACTCGAGAATAACGGCATCTACAAGATAAATATGCGTTAACCGTCAGATATCTTGTTTTGTACTTGGACCTCCGAATAGCTGTTTATTTGAAGGATCAAATAGGTATAAGCAATCGCAATTACATTTAAGGGTGTTCCTCGTAATATAATCTTCAAATGCTGTATTTTTATTTGAGAAACGTGATTCTGTAGTAGAGATAATATTAAAAGAACGAAAAAATATATGGTAACATTTCTAATAAGCTTATTTTGTCGATTTGGTAGATTTTGGGATCTTATCACAAATTCGAACTTCCTTTCTTATCAAATATTTCAGCATATAATAGTAAAAATCGGCAGAAAAAACAACCAAAATATACAAATTATAGATACATATATTAGAATAAATATTTATTCTGTTTACATTATGACTTATTTACAAAGGTCTCCAGTATCTCAAGTCTCAAGTATGTCATGATTTTTCAGTTTTTAGTATTCTGTGTTCTTAATAATTTACCAACCAACGCCTGCATGAACATATTACCAAGTCTGTGACACTATGTTTTTATTCTAACTTCTTGTTAAAGTTGTCTGTAGTTTCAACTGTTTTTAGTTGATTATTGTTTAAGTTATTTGTATAGTTGATTAAAAATTTTCCGATACTGATAAGACTTTGAAATAACAGCATACAAATAACTATATAAAAATATATTCCTTTGTAGTTTTAATTGGTTTATATCATATTTGTACTTTTTATTATATTAGTAAATATTATTTCTGTACTATGTATTGTATTTTTCTTTTCTTCAAGACATACCTAACTGTCAGAGGTGAAAAAAAACTAGTATTATTTTTTGATATATTTTCGACTTAATATTCTAAAGATAAATAAATCGAAATAATGACAAACTATGAAAACCTTGTTTATTATTCAATGGTTGTCACAATTAGTTGTCATTGTTTATGTTTCCTTATAAGAAAAATTTTGTTTTCCCAATTAATGCCGTACCTAGAGATAGAGCCTATTTTTTTATGATAATAATAAGTATAATGAACTATATATGAGCATTTTTCATGAAAATTTTAATTTTCTGTTTTGGTCCTGTTTCCTATGCTCCGGATAGCACTGTCGCAGTATGGTCAACATTTAAAAAAAAAAATAGAAAGTTTGTAAAAATGTTTTATGTGTCAAAAATGTACACATATTTACCAAATTGCACTTCTAGCTTTGTTTAAATGATACTTACCTATACGGTATCTTGTCGCCTAGTGACCTTGCTAATATAAATACAGTGACAGCTAAAATACATCCAGAAAAAGTTGGAAGGATCAAAACAAAATGTTTTAAATGGACTGTTGCTACATCTCCTATGGCTACTGGTTTCATTAAGAGTACGAGAGATATGGTGCAAAAAACCTGAAAACAATTTTATCTAAGTAAGAATACGCAGGTGAGGTTAGATTTTTGGACAGTTTTAATACAAATTCATATTGCGGAGTTTTTTCGGATATTTTGTAAATAGTAGATATTTGGCGGATTTTTGTGATCTAATATAAACTATGCACAACAAGGCACGGTAATCGGGAAATTTAATACAAATTCCGGAAAGACTAAAGATAAACAGGTACAAATTGCAAAAGCCGACAACTGCGCAATATCTGTAGAGTCGATACTTCTTGTCTATCTATTCGCGGCCTAGCTAAAAGAACACTTACACGATTGACTTCAAATTTTGAAAAAAAAGCTAAGCGTCATATAGGGATGACCTGCTAATATTTTGGTAAAAATTCAATATTGCGAAACAAAATGGCGGCCTAGTGAAATGATAAAATAATTATTATAAAAAAACTTTTTCCAATTTTGCATCATCAAGTATTATGTTGGAATCAACTAGCGAGTTTTCGGTACGAATCCAAGATGGCGGAACAAAATGGCGGTATAATAAACTATTTAAAAACTCTGATGGACTACTTAATGGATTGATTTCAAATTATGTACCATAACTATTTGTGGTATAGGGTTCAACTACCCGATTGCCTTCAAATTTTGACCAAAACCAAACCAATTGGTAAAAATCCAATATGGCGGAACAATGTTAAAAAATTGTTGTTAGAGTGGTGCATTATTTGGGGTTAAGATCCAGTAAAAAAAACAAATCTTTTTTTAAATGGTCGACGTTTCGCAACTTAATTTTTGAATGCTCAGTACACATATACAGGGTGCCCCAAACTCGTTGGTACGTTAGCCGTAAATCCAGATGTAGCCTTTGAATTTAATTCAAATTTGGAACGGAGATAAGAGGTCAACTGAACTCTCGAAGCAAAATATTTTGACATTTCTGCTACTTCCGGTTTGAGCGGAAGTGAACGTCACCTTTGTTATCTTAAATGGGACACACTGTATTTATTAATTAATTTTGTTTCGTTGTTTAATTGTGAACATTTTTTTATAACATACTTAACACCTTTATCTTTAACCGTTTTTGAGATAATTGAGATTAAATAAAAAATTGGAAGAAAAGATGGCACTAATTAAATGGCAATTTTTTAGAAACTACTAAACATACAGAGACAAAAATTTGGTGGGTTGAAATATTAATATGACCCAACAAGATAAATGTCACATTATACATTTATTTTATACAGGGTGGCTCAAAAATCGTATCATGTTAACACATTTTCTTTTTGCAATAACTATGATTTTTCAAATGGAACACCCTGTATATTTTCTAAGTAATGTTTTCTCTGTAGAATGCTTATTTCAAAAAGTTATAATGTTACTATACCCATCTTCAACGGTTTTTTAGATATTCAGGTTTTTATACTGGAACGTACTAAATATCCTAAAATTTGTAAAATTTAGTAGTTGGCTATGCATGATATGACAGGTTCTGGAAAAAGAAAAGTACAGTTGACTGTCAGAACAGTAACAAGCTTTGACCTTTTCTTCTCCCAATTTCAAAAATGACAAATAATTATTCACATTCTGATATTCTTAATCTGTTCATTATTCATGAAGAATGTAATCGAATAGTGGCAAGAACAAGTAGAACATTTAACGAACGATATCCCCAACTACCACCAATAAACGAAAGAAAATTTAGAAAATTTGAGGCTAATTTCAAAAACCATGGCGATATTAAAACCGAATGGATTCAGGTTAGTCCGATTACTGGAGATGAAGACAATACCATTAACGTTTTAGGATATTTTGAAGCTTATCCTCACGCTTCGACTTACAGTGCAGAAAGTGATTTGGGAATTTCCTATTCGTCTATTGAAAGAATTTTAAACAAAAACGGAATGCACAATTATAGGTTTGAAACAGCGCAATTTTTAAGAGAGAGAGATGCTATTCAGCGCGTTGAGTTTTGCGAGATGTTTTTAATAAAAATGCAGGAAGATCCCAGTTTTGTACAATTATTTGGTCGGACGAGTCAAAATTTACACGAGAAGGAATTTTTAATAGAAGGAACTCTCATTTTTGGGCAAAAGAAAACCCACATTTTATAAAGGAAAGAGGATTTCAAGACAAATTTGGCTTCAATGTTTTTTGTATACTAATGGACAATAAGTTTCAGTATTGCATCTACGATGAAAATCTTAATTCAGAAAAAAAGTATTCAGATATTCTTAACAATACTTTAAGGCCATTTTTAAATACTTTAACACCTGACGTAAGGTCATCCTGCTGGTATCAATTAGATGGTGCACCGGCACATTGCACTCAACAAATTTCAACTTTGTTGTATAACTTATTCGATGACAGGTGGTTTAGACGAATGGGACCTTGGTTATGGCCACCTCGGTCACCTGATCTTACACCATTAGATTTTTATCTGTGGGGCACCATCAAGGAAAGGATTTATCAAACGCCAGTTACTTCCAAGGATGATTTAATAAATAGGGTACGCGTAGCTTTTCGAAACCTAGACGGTGAAGAAGTTAGAAGAGCTACCACTCAGCATGTTGAAACATCTATTTTGAAATGTTTAGCGGCAAATGGAGGACATTTTCGATAAGTAACATTATTTTCATCATTATTCATATTGATGTTTAAGAAAGTGTTTGGAATAATATTTATTTTTGTTATTGTTATGGACGTATTAGTTTTAAGGCTTTTGTCCGTAATACTTATTGCCGCCAAACCCGTTTTTATGTTAATATTGTATCTAACTCTAACCTTTTCATTCTCTTTTTAAACTAACCTAAATTTGTTTGTTTAAAACCGTTAGCATTTTAAATTAACTTCAACTTTTCTGAATTTTCTTTCGTTTAGTGATGGTAGATAAGGATATTGTTAGTTAAATGTTGTACATGTTCTTGCTTCTATTCGATTGTATTTTTTATGAATAATAAACAGATTTAGAATAACAGAACGTGAGTAATTATAGGTCCTTTTTAATTAACGCAAATCTTCTGAATTTTCAATACCCTTTATTCACCTTATGATAACATGGTAATAAAGTAATGTCCACTTTCATAAACTGATCATAACGAAAGCAAAACTCGAAACGTTTTGTAAAATTTTGTAGTTGACTAAGTTGCTCTTCTGATAGTCAACAATAGTTTGTTTTGCTAAAACCTGTCATATCATAGCCAGCTTTCACAAATTTTAGGATATTTAGTACGTTCCAGTATATAAACCTGAATATCTAAAAAACCGTTGAAGATGGGTATAGGAACATTATAACTTTTTGAAATAAGCATTCTACAGAGAAAACATTAATTAGAAAATATACGGGGTGTTCCATTTAAAAAATCATAGTTATTGCAAAAAGAAAATGTGTTAACATGACACGATTTTTGAGCCACGCTGTATAAAATAAATGTATAATATGACATTTATCTTGTTGGGTCATATTAATATTTCAACCCACCAAATTTTTGTCTCTTTATGTTTAGTAGTTTCTAAAAAATTGCCATTTAATTAGTGCCATCTTTTCTTCCAATTTTTTATTTAATCTCAATTATCTCAAAAACGGTTAAAGATAAAGGTACAAGTATGTTATAAAAAAATGTTCAGAATTAAACAACGAAACAAAATTAATTAATAAATACAGGGTGTCCCATTTAAGATAACAAAGGTGACGTCACTTCCGCTCAAACCGGAAATAACAGAAATGTCAAAATATTTTGCTTTGAGAGTTCAGTTGACCTCTTATCTCCGTTCCGAATTTGAATAAAATTCCACGGCTACATCTGGATTTACGGCTAACGTACCAACGACTTTGGGGCACCCTGTATAAATCCTATATCCTGCATGAGACCCATATTATTAGTCTTTACCTACTCTGTTGGTCCACATATATTTCCTAGAAGTTATATTTTTAAATGGTTTTCGTTAGCAATCGTCTTGTTTTGTTATAGTGGTGTATAATTTGGGGTTAGGATCCACTAAAGAAACAAAAGACTTTTTTAAATTGTCGACGTTTCGCTTTCAGGACACATATATATATATATATATATATATATATATATATATATATATATATACCATAACTGCATGAACCCCATATTACCAGTCTTTACATACTACGTTGGTCTGCAGATATTTCCCAGATATTAAGTTCCTATGGTTTTCGTTAACGATAAATTAATTATTATTATATAATTAGATTGATTTTTATGAAGGGTTGCCTATATCTATATACAGCATTACTACACTTAGTAAAAAATACGAAAACTACTAAAAAACGATTGCATTTGGGTATACAGAACTCTAAATTACTATTGAAAGTGTAGATTCTTAAGATTTAACTTTAATTTAAATGGTTTGCTTGTAAACGTTTCTTTACAAGTTGTAGGACGGTTTTATTAAAACATTTTGTGGGATTTGAGTTTTTTATGGTCGTGGTATATCCAAACATAAAAAAACATACGTATATCTAACAAATAAATGAAAACACAAGTTTTACTTTGTTAACTGTCACTTATTTAATTTTCATCAGCAATTTTAGATGTAGTCAGAATTGTTCAAAACTCTACAAAAGTGATTTCTTGGATCATTTTAAGAAAAAAGTTATAATAAATATATGGCTGTATCTCAAAAATAGGCAAGTGCTTTATTTTTGAGATACAGGGTGTCAAAATTAAAAAAAAAGTTAGTTTTTTTAACACCCTATATCTCGAAAATAAAGCATTTGCGGACACATATTTATATAAACTTTTCTTTTTAAAATGAGCCAAGGAATCACCCCCTTTAATTTGGGAACACTTTCTATATTGTTTGGAAATTTTTTTAAAAATAATTTTTGTTAACAAAATTAAGTTTTAAAAAATATAAATCAAAATTGCTAAGTCAATGGATTTTGAAATGGCTTCAGTAGACAAAGTATAATTTAAGAAAGTAAGAAAGATATATAACGACCTAAAAAAGTTAATTAGTACCCCCCTGAAGTAAAATTAATAAAATAAATCAAATATTAAAATTTTGAGAAATAAATTTTTTCCCAAAAACCCATTTATTAAATTTATATATAAAATCAAAATAATTTCAGATTTGCAAATTCCCGCTCTTAACAAAAATGTAAAAACCGTTAGTAATTAGATATCGATGGGTTAGGGGTGTCCAACCCTGTATAGAGGTTTTAATAATTATACAGGGTGCTCTTAAATGTCTTGTAAATATTAAAGGGAGTGATTCCTTGCATCACTTTATGAAAAAAAGTTTATATAAATATGTGTTATGTTTTATTTTCGAATGTTTAACATAAAGAAATAGGTATGATTTTTTTTAGTAATTCCGAAACAGTAAGATGTATGTAATTAAGATTTTGTACAACCGTCTAAGTATTTAAAGGCCATATTTTGACATTATTCAACAGTTTTTATTTCAACCATGGGCGTAGGAATGGGTAACCATCTCCGACTTTCTTAATAAAAAAATGGTACGCCACGGGCAAGTAAAAATACACAAAAAAAATGCTTCTTAGTAATTTGTTATATAATAAGTCGTTTAAAAAAAAAACAAATTCTGTTTTGATGCACGTCTCTGACACCTCTGGTCCAGTTTTAGTCGGAGTCAGAATTGTTCAAAAAGTTTTAATAAATATATGACTGTATTTCAAAAATAGGCAAGTGCCCTATTTTTGACATTCAGGGTGTTAAGATTTAAAAAAAAAGTTATTTTTTTTTAACACCCCGTATCTCGAAAATAAAGCATTTGCGGACACATATTTATTTAAATTTTTTTTCTTAAAATGAGCCAAGGAATCACCCCCTTTAATAGTCAGACATTTAGGAACACTTTTTATATTGTTTGGAAACTCTTAAAAAAAGTAATTTTTGTTAACAAAACTAAGTTTTAAAACATAATAATCAAAATTACTATGTCAATTGGTTTTGAAATGACTTTTTTCAAAAAATAAAATCAAAATAATTTCGGATTTGCAAATTCCCGCTCTTAACAAAATTTGGTAAAACAAAACACCACTTTTGTTTTACCCCTCGCCCCTCGTATATACGCACATATATAAAGCAACTTAAAACTTAGATATCACAAAAATATTAACAAACATAAGCCCAGAAAATGTAAAAACCTTTTGTAAACCAACTGTTTGGTTTACAAAATTATAACTTATAGACATGTTGAATTTAAAAAAAATTGCACATTAGTGTATATATATATATATATATATATATATATATATATATATATATATATATATATATATATATATATATATATATATATATATATATATATATATATATATATATATATATGTCTGTTTTCTTACCAATTCGAGCACTTTAAAACCTAACTGCCATTTTTTCCTCACTGTTTCTTTTATTGCCTGAAATATTCTTTTTTTTTCCTGGTCAACTTGCTTTTCAGTTTCATCTGATAACAACATTTTTTTGTAAACGTTTTTAAGAAAATTACAGATTCTCCTTTCACTAATATATTACGAAAACCTACTGGAACACAAATGTTTTGGCTGCTGAGCAGATGGCCCCCTTAATTAAAGGTCAAGTCAAATTATTAGCTTAATTAGTTTTTCAAATGCATATTGGTACAAATTAGTAACACATTTACTGGTTCATTTAGTTATACAGGAGGTTTATTACAAATACATTTTCATGGAATGTATAGGAGCACCTAAGGGGGACCTTAGGGGACACATATCTTTTTAAATCGAAATTAGCCTTCACAAGTTGGAAGAACAGTTTTTTAGTACATTTTTTGTTTTCTGTTGATGGCCTTATAGAACCTCCTAATTGCGACTGCATTGCCCCACAGGTACCTACTGCAGGCAGCTTATAAGTCGTGAGTAAATTATTTTTCCTCTTTTCCGCACGATGAACTGATAACATTTTGTACGAAGACAAGACTAAAAAATTTTAAAAAATCAGACCGAAAAAGTATTAGTTTTATTGTTCAGAAATGTTCTAAAGTATCAAACTAACCAAATAATAATTAAAAAATTAATTATGTGTGAAGCAGAGATATCTAGTGACAAAAGTTCAATTCAGTCACTATTCATTTATGTTAGGTTCGGTTAGGTCTCTGTAACGCAGGTAACCTTATTGATGTTTCTGTAACTTTTAATATGCTTGGTTTAGAAAAAAATTACGAGATAGAGCAGTTGTAGAAAGTTAGTTATATAGAAATGTAGCTTTCATGTTTGTTTAATAATAAAACAATTGTTTTTTTTCAATAAAAATTTACTGGTTTAATTACAATTAAAGCCATAAAAGAACGTTTATTTCAAATTTCGTCTAAGAATTAAGTGTGATATAGAAATAAACTGGTAAAAATTGTAGTACGAATTCAAGATGGACCAATAAAATGGCGGCGAAATAAACTGTTTAAAAGAAAACACCTCATTCAATGGGCTAATGTTTGTATAATAAATATATTTGATATATTGGTACACTGATAAAATTTTAGTATGAATTCAACATGGCGGTCTAACGAAATTTTTAAAAAAATCAGAGTAAAAAATTGCTGATTTAATTAATTTTACATGATAATCAAAAATCAAGTGTGGCATAGGTAGAAACTGGTAAAATATTGGTACAGAGCCAACATGGTGTAACATAATGGCGACCAATAATCATTATTAGATTGATTGAATCCCGTTTTCTTCAGTAAGAAATTTGTAGTGCTCTGTTCCTTGCAATTTGCTTAAAAATTAAAAATTCGGTTTGTATAAAAGTAAATGTTCTTTTTATCTTTTCCCAAAGCATCTTCAAACTTCCGGTTTGGCGCCTCTTTTGAATGGGCCCGCGTGCGTTGCGCCCAATTTTTTTATTCTTCATCGGCACGAGTCTCGCCCCTTGCCGAGTCCTAGTTAAAATATTTTCTGTTAACACGACAAAAATTGTGTTTTAAAAAGCGCATTGCGTTTAGGTTAGACCTGGTTAGGTTCTTTTTTGTTTTCGACTTTTACAGCTAAAGAAAGGGAGAAAACTGTCAAAATAAAATTTTTAAATCAATGTCCTCTTTGTGGGGAAAAATAAAATCGATAGTTTTTTAGAAAACCGGAATAAAACTGATCTAGGTGTTTTATTTCGTCACGTTTGCTTGGACTCCCTCCTTCCTCCCCGTTACATATCCGGAACTTGGTCCACCCGTCTTTTTAGAGCGCGTATTTTATGGACGGCCCCTTATGGTGGCTGTTGAATTCTTCTAAGTAAATAGTTTTTCCGTCTGACCTTGGACTATTTAGGAGGAAACGAATTGGGACAGGTTTGTATGTTTATTATGTTTGTGGTACACCTTATGCTTGCTCCAAGCGTATGATAAACAGTTATTTTGTTGATTTAATTAAAATCGGCTTCACGCACGGCTTGTCTAACAGCCATGTTAATCTTGTAGACTGGAGGCATTTTTAACAGAATTCCGTTTTTGCTAAACATAAAAATGTGAAGGTTTCTTATATTTAGAGTTACAATCTCATGATTTTAAAAACTAAAACGTTTAAATTTAAAACACTTCATTTGCCAACTCAACAAACACTTATATCAAGATATGACATTTTGTTTTAAGTATTTTTTTTACAATTTATTGAGAAATGAAATAATTCCAACATAGAATAAGATTTTGAAGGGTGTTGCTCTCTCTATATGTCCGCCTGTGCAAATATCTATGTGTTTTTTTAATGATAGTCTTAGCACAGCTTGTATGGGTTAAGCTGTGGCCTTAGTAACCAACCCCTATCATTGGGTTAGTGGACTTCGTATTATAAACAAACATTTTGTTTATATTTGTAAACTCCTGGAATCGTACAGGAAATAGTTACTAATCAACATTTTAAGAGCGTCTAAATAATTAGTTTCTTCGGGACAGTGGTCGTCACTCCAATACTCTGATATATAGAATTATTTTGGCTAAAGCGAGGGACATAGTGTAAAATAACTTCAAACGCTATTTTTGATTTCAGATTAGCAATGGAAAAGTTCTGCAATTTCCAGTCCCAGTTTGGGCAATGATATGTTTAGTTTCTTTTAACAAAAGTTATAATTTGTACCGCGCCTACAAAAATCCAGGTCTATACAAGATTTTTTTTTATAAAAATGTTAATGGAATAACCAATTGTTTAACGACATGTAACAATTTGAGACACTAGCGCCACCTGCGACGATTTGCTTAAAATGGTGACATTTACGAAGACAATTTCTTCCTTTTTACAAACAGGTCATATGCTAGAACATCGAAGGAATCCGCAACCCGGGCTTCAGACTACTAAAAAAAAAATTAAAAACATTTTAATGAATAAAATGGGTTTTTAAAAAAGTAACAGATTGATAATGAAAAGTAAAAAGGTAAGAAATCATCTAAAATAGTAACAGATCCCTTTCGAAGGTAACAGAACCGGAATAACCCTAATTACATTAAGAGGCGTTGCCAGGGCTGGTACTGTACAAATCTGGTACATTTTAAAACCGTTTGTATAAGAGTACTTTTTAAATATTTCCAGGTAATTTTTTATAATAAATTAAAATTCGATCAGGAGTAGGGCACGAAATTTAAAAAAAAAAGTAAATGCACTTATCTGACAACACTAAATACCGATAACTTTCAAGATACCGGTTAGTTTTCCTACTCTCTACTTGTCATCCATCACTTCAATCATCAGTAATACTGATTAAATTTAACTGAAACAAACAAAAACTTTAGAAATAACATGTAGATTGCCAGATTTACTAATAAACAATTAGTTTACACACATATTTAGTTACTGTACAATCGATTAAAATCTGGTACAATTTCTTGAGAGCCCTGGCAACCCTGTTTACGTCAAACCAATTTTCTTTATATGTTTACCGGTATTTTGTTAGATACTTTTTTAAAATTTAGGATATAAGATATAAGCGGTTATTTTTAGTTCGAACTTCAAAATTATCACCAATTTTTGTTCCACAAATGTATACTTCTTTTTTAACTTTCGATTTTGTTGGTTAATTGTAACGTTAACCAATTGTGGGAATACTATTGTGTTCCAAGCGTTACCGAGCGCATCAGCGCATGTCTCCAAAGTATCTAGTTACATTTGTAGGGAATTTTGCTTTAGTTGATGGGGTAGAAGTAAAACGATTAGACCAGCCTTTTCGATCGCTTGTGTGCGCGTCAAAGGACTCCATTTTATATAGATTTGTGTGTAAATAATATTTTTTGTATGTTAAGAAAAAATGAGTGATTTTTCCGGTGTCGCACCTCCGCAGCAGAATTTCAATCAATCTTCGGCATTTGCAGCAGCTCTCCAACGTGCTAAACAGGTAAATTTTCTTTCTAATATAATGGTGACGAAAACATGCCGCTTGGCTTTCTCATAACCGCCTGGTTCATACCTTTTTTGTATAATTTCTTTTAGATTGCTGCGAAAATCAACCCAGGCTCTACAACGCCGGTAGAAAATCGTGGTAAAAGGCCTTTGGAGGATAGTCCTGGTAAGTCTTGGTTCCTTTATGTTAGTACTTAATCAAAGGCAGAAGGTTCATAACCGCCAATAGATATTTTAACCTTGAAACCTGGCTCTCTTTTTATACATGTATTTCATTAAATTATTTTATGAATTCAGAAGATTTATGTAGGTGTTCATATTTCATTTTTAATTTCTCAAACCCCCTTGTGCATTGCTGTACCCCCACATATATTCATTATTCAATACTAGCTTTTTTATTGCTTAAAGGTAATTTTCGTTAATCTTACTAAGGTCGCCCTGAAGAAAGTGTCCTCAGTTTTACTTTTAAAGCATTAATTAATTCATATTTAAAAAAATACTAACTTAAGGCAAGGTGACATTTGCTATTTATGTTTAACTTGTTTGTATTAATAGATTTGTTGGTTCTTATAAGAGGCAAGTAGCCAGGGAGGGTCTATAGGGTCTAAAACCCACGTGAAACTGTAAAAATATTTTGTTTTTTAAGTAATTTAATCTAGAAAAGTAGAATTCCAATAACCGTTGATGGGTCTTGTAAATAATTATACTCACAGAATTGATAATTTTTTAATATAAAATACAAACTTTACCTTCTTTCAACTATTTGAAAAGTTGATTGATTATGATTAGCAGTTTCATATTGGCTCTGCTTATTATAGCCATTTTTTAACTCGGACCTCAGGAAAATTAGGGAGCAGGAAAAATGTACCTAATGATATTTTATTTATATACAATAGTTTTTGAGTTAAATTGATCAGAAACTATATTTCCCTTTTACTTCCACCAAGATCTCATTATTGTTTTTTTTTGATATCTAAAAATGAATTTGGAAGGGGAAATCTAATCTGGAAAACTTTCAAGAAAAAACAAAATTCTAATTAAAAGTAGCAAATAATTACAAAGCAAAAAAGGCATGCTTCCTAAGTTTCCTGAGGTTAATCCACCAGAATACTTTTTTTTATAATACACTGAATTAATGTTGACATGGACCCAACCCCAAACTGAATTTCTTGTACATAAGATTTCTTGAGTCCTAATATTAGACAGGCACCAAAAACAACAAAATATAATTGTGTGTGTAAATAGAAAACTAGTCTAGTACCATGTGTATGTTATGAAATATTGATTATTGATATGTTACAAATATCTAATAAGATAACCTTTGTTAATTATTTACATAACTATAAAACTAAAATGGCCAGGAATATCTATGTTCCTAGGGTTTATAAATTCAAAATCACAAACAGTAATTTCATAAGGGCCTAATAATATCTCTTTACTTTCCCATAACTTGAAATTATTTAACAGAAATGTATGTTCCTGTATTAAAATTTTTTTTGAATAGAATTGCACTTAAATTATAAAGTTAAATTGTTAAAATTATATTTAATCAGATACTGTAGAAAATAAGGTATTGAATGGTTTTAAGGGCTGACCCTATGAGTTTCTGAATCTGCCTTTTGGCCCCTTCAAAGAAAAAAAATCTGCATTGCTTTCATGTAGCCAGAAGAACATGATTGTCATTACAATTTTTTTTAAAAAATCAATAAGTTAGAAATTAAATGTTAATGAAAACACTGCAACTAACTAAAACAGTCTTTTGAATTATGACAGTATAGAAATTTATAGTTGAAAATTAGAAGTTGGTAGTAAAATATAATAAATATTTAGGTTTAATTATTTAATTTTTGAAATGTAGTTTTTTTTAAACCGGGTGTCCGGGAAAATGTGGGAGATCTCTCGGACTCAGATAGAACATTAAAAAATAAGATGACAAGTTCCCATAAATTTTTTTCCTAGCGGCCCTCCCTAGGGAGATACGGCCCCCTAAAGAACCCCACTGGAAATCGGTTTTTCTAGAATAACTTTTAAACGACTCAATATAATTTAACGAAAATTTAATATGATAGACAGTAGTAAGGACCTCTCAAAATACTCCCTTAAAACATAATTAGCTTGTTTAGTTTACCAGGGACGGACTAGATTGTACATTTTAACGCTCAAATTTTTAACACCCTGTATGATAAGGAGTTAAAAAAAATAAATTTGGATACCTTGAACATTAAGCTAAAGAAAAGGTACTCTTGTTCATTGTCGATAAAATGAACCGTTTTCGAGAAAAAAAATAATAAAAGTATTAATGTTTTATTATTGTTTATTTATCAGTATTAAAGAATGCACTTTTTTACAAACGTTACTATGGTACGAAATAAATAATCTCGCATTGACGTGTGCATTTGAAATCTTCTTGACACGTTGATCTTTTTGTACCTACTTCGATATTAATTTATTAAATTTTGAATACCTTGGTAAATTTAATTCGATAATGGGATACACATTTAGTGAGTATGCAGATATGCATCTTATGTACGGACTTGCATCTTGCAATGCTTATGAAGCAAGAAGGTTGTATGGAGAAAGATATCCTAATCGCAATATTCCAAATGAGAAAACATTTCAGCGAATTGACCAACGTCTAAGAGAAACTGGTGGGCAATTCTCAATTAATAAGGTAACATTATTGACGTTCATTAATTATTTTTAGGAAGTTTTGGGAAAAGGAGTACTGATGCTGGTGTGAGGAGAACAGTACGTACGGTGCAATTGGAGGAAGATATTTTGGATACTGTAGCTGATACTCCCTCAATAAGCACTCGAATATTAGCCGCGCAGCTTCATGTGTCAAAAAGTACAGTTGCTGAAGTACTTAAAGAACAGTTGTTATACCCTTATCATCTGCAAAAAGTGCATCAACTACTTCCTGAAGATTTTCCTCGAAGAATCCAGTTCGCAAACTGGTTGTTAGATCAACAACGAACAAACCCAAACTTCATTAGCATTATTCTTTTTACCGATGAAGCAGGATTTACCAAAGATGGTATTGTAAATTTACATAACTCGCATGTATGGGCTGATGAAAACCCTCATGCCACTGTCGTTCATCATCATCAACATCAGTTTCAATCCATTAATGTTTGGGCAGGAATAATCGGCAATTTTTTCATTGGACCATGCGTATTACCGGCACGATTGAATGGTGAACTTTATTTAGAGTTCCTTCAGAACGCTTTTCTAGATTCAATAGAGCATTTGCCACTTGAAACCCGCCAAAGGATGCATTTTATGCATGATGGAGCCCCACCCCATTTTAGCGTTGCTGTACGGGACCACCTAAATAACGTCTATGGAAACCGTTGGATAGGCAGAGGAGGTCCCATTGCCTGGCCTCCACGGTCTCCCGACCTAACGCCAATGGATTTCTACCTGTGGGGTCATCTCAAAACCTTGGTGTATTCCTCTCCGGTTGCTACTAGGGAGGAACTTTTACAGAGAATCACGTTTCATTGCGATATGATAAGGAACAATGCTGGGTTGTTGTGGCGAGTACAGCAGTCCTCTATTCGTCGTGCCCGCGAGTGCATCACAAATCACGGAGCACATGTTGAACCCACTTATGAAGTTTTTAATTGACTTTTTTCTATTTAGCGTATTAGGTTGTTCAGGATCAAAACATATTTAATACTCCCAAAGTTGTATTCTTTTATTATTTTTTTTTTCTCGAAAACGGTTCATTTTATCGACAATGAACAAGAGCACCTTTTCTTTAGCTTAATGTTCAAGGTATCCAAATTTATTTTTTTTAACTCCTTATCATACAGGGTGTTAAAAATTTGAGCGTTAAAATGTACAATCTAGTCCGTCCCTGGTAAACTAAACAAGCTAATTATGTTTTAAGGGAAGCATTTTGAGAGGTCCTTACTACTGTTTATCATATTAAATTTTCGTTAAATTATATTGAGTCGTTTAAAAGTTATTCTAGAAAAACCGATTTCCAGTGGGGTCCTTTAGGGGGCCGTATCTCCGTAGGGAGGGCCGCTAGGAAAAAAATTTATGGGAACTTGTCATTTTATTTTTTAATGTTCTATCTGAGTCCGAGAGATCTCCCACATTTTCCCGGACACCCTGTATATTTAGAAAAATTTTTTTCTTGAATAGCCTCAAACTTGTTTGTCTATTCTAGATATCACTTGTCATAAATTCTCAGCAATCGTGAAATTTATCTTTCAATTACACAATGTCAAATCAGGCAAATTGTTATAAGAGTTTATTTGATTATGTGTATTGTTCATCGACAATGCATATTTATATTTTTGTTTGTTTTCATCCCCATACATAAATACTGTCAAGTACTAGATGTTGCATATTAATAATAATTATAAAACTATTAAATGTAAATTTGTTTAGAAAATTGTTTCAGGAGTTGTGCCCCAGTGGAAAAATGTTGAAAATTACTTTTTACCACTTTTACTTATTATGTAGAGAAGTAATTTAGCTATGTTGTGAATAATAACTGACAATATAATAATGTTTCTTTAGAACATGGACAAAAAAAAAAGATTTCTGGTTTATAGTCCAGGAAGTAGGGACATTTCTAAAACCAGAACTATTGACTTTTTTTTTCCAGTTGTAGCTCTTTGAGAGCTGTTTTGAACTAGTCACGATTTTACAAAGACAAAAATTTGTCAGTATCTGCCAAAATATCAACAATAGAGCAATTATTATGTAAATGGAAACAATGGTGGTCAAGATGTCTGGTAAAAAATGGTTTTGATGATTTTTTCTAATATGATAGTTCCTGAGAAATTGATCAGAATCTATAGTTAATTTTTTCCAACTGACATCTGCCAAATTAAAAATCTGAAAATTGTAATAATTTGACCAAAAATAAATATATTTTGATATTACAAATGGTCTTGAAAGGGAAAATCCATGGTTACAATAAGTGATAAATAGTTTTTACCCGTAAACTGTATATAAGCATATGTCACGATGTGCATACAATGAGGCAACAGCTTATATGTGATCCATTTTCATTCAGTTTAACAATTGCTTTCTTTCTTTGATGTACACAGAAGACAATGCTTATCATGATGACCAGACAGATTGTGAATTCCTCTTTCATTTCTGATTTGAAACACCCACAAAAATCGATTTAATGAAAGTGTGAGTGTCTCAAACTTTTTACCTTGATATTGTTATTAACTAATTATATTTTATCCAAAGATCCACTGTTAGTATTTTATGCCTGTTATTCTCTTACTTAAAGAAATGGTTTCTTTAGAACCTGAACCAAAAAAGGGACCTGGATTGGGTGGACCACCCCCTATGGGCATGGGTAGACCCCCACAAGGTGGCCCACCACCAATGGGTGGTCCAATGGGTAATGGTCCTCCACCCATGAATGATGACATTAAACCTCCTGGTGGGGGAGGAGGACCTGGACCAGGATCTGGACCTGGACCTAGAATGGGTAAGTATTCTTTTATGAAATTAATTTTAAGGATTCGGTATTCAATACAAAATGAAATTACCCTTCATTCTTTATAAAAAAATGAATATTTTAGTGGATCTATATATTTAATTAAGAAGTACCCTTTCTTCTTGAAACCACACAATCCTTTAGCCTAGATTTTATGAGATACAAAATATTTTATTGTTTTAACAGGGCATATTTTGCACATTTGAAGTATTTATGTATTTTTATTCATGAGTAACCAATTCTACAATAAAAATACATTAAAACCTTGATTATCCATGTGCAGATTATGTGTGTGCAAAATGGCTTCTTTTGGAACTCCCGAATTGGTAAAATTGATGGGGTTCAGTGTGCCAAAACTGATTGGGGATATCCACAGATGAGTAACATGATTTAATTAAAGTTGTTTTAAGCTAAGCTTCCAAACTATTGCAGCTTAATTCAATCCGACGAAGAAGATGACACATCAACAATCAAATATGTAATTAACTGGGACGCTGTTAATCATCATCATCAATCATTTCAAATGTGAATGACAACTTTTTGGACAAATTATTTTCTGATACTGGTATGGTTGTTAATGTAGCAGATAACCCTCTTATGCCATGTGACTGCCATCATCCAGCTCTATAATTTGACTGTCAACACATCAATATGTCAGTTATTCAGATATAAATTTGTTTTAACTGGGATGAGCTTATTCATGCCCAAGATGTAAATTCTTGTTTGGACATAGCCTATGATATTATCAATCAATCTTTGGAGATTTTTATACCAAAAAGTATGCAAAAAATCTGAGGTTTCCAAGATGGTTTAGTGCTGAGATGAAATCATTAGTATGGCAATTGTATAATATAAGTAACCATATTCAAATTTGAATCTGATAAGAGTGATAAAGCAGTTTTATAGGGAGAGAGTTGACAAATTGTTTGAAATTCCCCAATATTAACTAATGGTTCTATATATGGGCGATACTGGTGCAACTTGGTTGAAATCTTTGTCGAAATTTGGTCTTTTGCTTGTAGATGTAGAAAATTGTGCGATGCCATATTTGAATTTCTATAGTCTTTACCTCCACTTAAACTTTTGGCGAGTTAGCTGCAGCAGTGATTGATTTATCAAAGGCATTCAGCAACACTGTGTAAGCTGGAGGCTATCGATTTAAGGGTGTGACATTCGAGTGGTTTTGTTATTTGGCGGGGCATATTCAGACTTTATTTTTTAAAAATAGCTATATTCCCTGGTGATACTATAATTATTTGGTATGATCTTAATATCTTAATATGCATACATTTAAAATGCAGACTGGTAGGGACATGACTAGAATAAAGCTTTTATGTGACACAATTTTTGTACCCTGAGACTAAGTTGTTTAGTTTTAAGTGTGAAAAAAATGATATATCCTTGGAAAATGAAGTTGATGTAATCAAATTCTTGGTACTGTACACAAAATTTCATATATGTATTATGACCTGCGAGTTAATCCAATAAGTTAGAGGTCTCTATTGCAAGGAATTCTTATTTTGCACTAGAGGACTCCCACATTATATATGGTATCTGAATCAAACAGGTTTCCCAATACCTGCTTGATTTTGTATTTGTTCTTCAAAAATGAGCAGCAAGATATTATGATTCTTGTTCCATTTTATATTTAGAAATGTTAATATGCCGGTAGTTGTCAATGTCAGATTGCAGGGGATTGGAGTCAGATGAAAACAGTGAAAATAATTTTAATTGGTTTTTATATAATAGTCATTTAGATGTTTTAAAATAAGATACTATATTGATTATAGGAGTGAAAAATGAAATTGGTCTAATATGTGAACCCTGCAGGACACCTGATATTATAAAACCTGAAACACAATTTACCAAGCTTCATTTAAATTATCCCTCACAAATTTAGTACTTTTTATATTCATAAAGATGTTAATGTTGGTGTCGCTGACAATGGGTATAATAAATGTGTTTGGGTAAATGAATGTAATATTTCCATTTTTGATATATTTGAGTAGTTAAGTAGATAAAATCAAAGCTTATTTAATGACCTAGATGAAATATCAAGTATTTTTATATATATATCTGTTTATTGACTATGTTTACAGTTTTTGCCTATTAAACATACCATACATCTAAGAGCAAACAAGAAAAATATTAACTTAAAACACTAATTAAAGTTTATTTTTTCTGTTTATGAGGTGTCCTGTCTTTTCTCTTCAAAAACCAACAGTAGTCATCCGTCATGGCTGGATCCCATCTTCCTTGGTACCGAATTTCCATTGTTCTGATATCTTGCTGAAACCTTTCACCCTGCTCGTCACTAACAGCTCCCAAATTTTTAGGAAAAAATGACAGATGGGAATGGAGGAAGTGAATTTTTAATGACATTCTGGCACCAAGTGCTTTATAGGCATCTTAGAGTTCATTAACTAATTGTTCATAATTTTCATCTAAATTGTTTCTGATTTGTGGCCCAATAAAAATGCCTTCTTTTAATTTGGCATCACTTAACTGGGGAAATACTTGTCTTAGGTATTTAAATCAGGGTTCGAAGGATATATATCCATGGATATATATCGTGATATATATCGTGATATATATCGTGATATATATCATGATATTTATACATTGATATATATCCGATATTTTCAAAAAAATTTAATTTCTCCGGAAAATGGTCCCACGGCCTGACGCCGACGCCTCAGCTGTTAACTGCATTAACTACGAACAGCAAGAGTGAACGGCGGCGCTACATTCGATTCGGTATCGATCGCTTACCGGGGAATCCCTGTTATCAGGGAATCTCCGTAACCGGGAAATCACCGCGGTTTTGTATATGTAGGTGAAATTCCCAGGGCCAGCTGGTTGTTTCCTAGCTCAACTTATTCTACGTTTTTGTTTTATTATTGAATCAGTGTAGTGGTGTTTAGTGATTTTGATTGTACTTATTTAATATTAATTATCATCAAATAAATATGCCAAAACCAAAGCATCGGGTTTGGCGATATTTTGAATGTATATCCAAGAAGGCCAACAGTACTGGAAAATGGGCAAAATGTAGAGAGTGTTCAAAAGAGATGCAGGGTATACCTTCACGAATGGAAAAACATATTATGTTACACAAACAAAATGCTTCAGCTGACACACAAGAGCCTGTTCTTGAAGTCTTCGCTTCAACTAGTTCCAGTTCTACTAGTCTTGGAATTGCTTCTACTTCTTCTAGTTCTAGTTTTACTACAAAGCAGGGGTCAAGAACTTCAGGTAGGTTATTAAAAATTAGAATACAACCTGTTTACTCGTATAGATAAATGAACAGTCACTTTCAAAATTGAAGAGATACCAGGGTTATAAATTCTTTTCAAATAAAAGGAAAGGTCCATTTTTTCCATTTTCCTTTTATTTAGTTAGAGTAAAAATCAAAATAGCCATTTTACGTAATTTTTTCCGTAGAACACAAAAATGCTAACCAAAAAAACAATTAAAATTAAAACAGAAGAAATATGACATAAACTTTGTTTTTTTAAAAGGAACATACTAATTTTTACTTCATATTTCAAAACTTTATAATTTTGAAGGTTTATTTTTTTTTAGTAATTTCATTAGAAATAATTTAATTTTTTTAAAATATTTATTTTTTATTAATACCAATAATAATATCAGAGGTGACAACGTAGACAGGTTATTGCAGGTATAAATAAAAATTAAAATACTTTTTAAAAAATTAAAATATTTTTTATCAATGTAGTAAAAAGAAAATAATTGTTTTAAACATTTAAAATTAGAAAGTTTTGAAATATGAAGTAAAAAGTAGTATTTCCATTTAAAAAAAGCAAAGTTTATGCCATATTTCTTGTGTTTTAGTTTTAATTATTTTTTGGTTGTCATTTTCGTATTTTATGGAAAAAATTACGTAAACTGACTATTTTAATTTTTACTCTAAATAAAAAAAAAAGGAAAAAATGTACCTTTACCTTTTATTTGGATGACGCTGTACCTATACCTATACCTATACCTAGTTTTATTTTCAGAGTATTCGGATTCAGAGGGTCCAATTTCCCAGCCTATCAAAAAGAAACAGCACTCCTTAACGATGGCAAAAAATGCGGATGTAATTGCCACATCAGAATCATACTCTAAAGAACTCAACCTTCGAATAGGAAGATTTTTCTTTGCAACAAATACACCGTTTTTGCATGTCAATCACATTGAATTTAAGAAAATGATAAATGCACTAAGACCTGGATATAATGGCCCCTCTCCATATCAGATTGGAGGGCCGATTTTAAACGAAGTGTATGACAAACTTTTAAAAGAGTGTAGAGATAACTTAAAGGGGCAAATAGTATGCATGTCACTGGACGGGTGGAGTAATGTGCGCAATGAGCCACTGGTATGTTGCAGCATCGTAAATCAAAATGGTGAGTCATTTTTGGTTGACACCACAGAAACGGGAACAGAGTCACACACTGCAGAGTATCTAAAGAAAACAGCACTTGAGGCAGTAAAGAAAACTGAAAGTCAATTCCACGTGAAAGTAAGGAGTTTTGTAACAAACAACACAGGAAATGTCAAGAAGATGCGTTTAGAATTAGAGAAAGAAGCTGATATTATACAATATGGCTGTTCAGCACATATCTTAAACTTACTCGCCAAAGACCTGGGAATACCCGGGGCCACATCAAATATTCATCGTGTCATTAAATACTTTCGGAATAAACATGTACCATCTGCATTGTACAATCAAGCTGGTGGAAAAAAATTGGTTATGCCATTGGAAATACGATGGAGCACAATGAATAATGCACTGAAGTCTTTTTTAGAAAACAGGGTGTTATGGTTCAGTTATGTCAGGACCATAAAGACATAATAGTAAGTGACATCATTAAAATTGTAAACGATACGCAAACTTCATTAAATGCGAATGACCTGATTGCCCTACTGGATCCAATCGCTATAGCTCTGGATAGAGTTCAACGGGATCACACATATACACATATCAATATGTGTAGAGGTTTGGCATAAATTAGAAATGGATTTGTCTGAACAACCACTTAAACCAGTAAAGACATGTTTCATAAAAAGAAAAAATATGGCACTGGGACCAATGCATTATCTGGCAAATATTATGGATCATCGGTTCTTGGGGCGGCATCTTACGTCCACTCAAAAAGGACAAGCGTTTGAGTTTTTAAATAACATCAACAGTTCTTTTGTTCCCTTTGTAATGTCTCTCATGGCAAAAGAAAATCCATTTCCAAAATAGTTTTTTGGAGATCACTTTAGACTTACTTCTCCAATAACGTGGTGGAAATCGGTTCCTGTATCGGACTCAGATTGGCCTGATAAAGAAGCATTTTTAGATTTATGTAAACAGTTGCACACTGCAGTGGCGTCCACAGCTGGAATTGAACGAACCTTTTCATTGTTTGGTTTGGTTCAGTCTGATTTACGAAATCGTTTGGGAAATGAAAAAGCCAGTAAATTGGTATTCATGTTTAAGTTTATGAATCAAGATACCAACAAAAAACAATCCAATCTTGGTTGGGCATGGGACGAACCAGTACCTGAGCATCCTGAAACTGACTCTAACAATAAGTTTGTAAACGTCATTGAGGATTCATCAGATGAGGATCTGCCACTGGCCACACTTTTAGAATGATTGTCAGTGTTTATATTTATTTTTAAAATATTTTCAATTGTTCCTTGTTTTTTTTTTTAATGAAATGTAATGTTTATGTTGTGTTCCTGTATTTTTTTATGTAGAATATGGTTTTGTGTTCCTTTGTATTAATGTGTTTGTATAAAATACATCTTGTGTTTAATAACTTATTTTTCCTTTAGACAAATTGGATATATATCGGATATATATCCGATATATATCATATGATATGATATTTTCAAATATATCGTGATATTTTCGAACCCTGATTTAAATCCATCACCATCTTTATTCAAAGCCTTCACAAAGTTTTTTATCAGCCCAAGTTTAATGTGAAGAGGAGGCAAAAGGACATTTTTGTGGCTCACCGGAACTGGGGTCCTGTGGTAAAATTGGGATCGGTGCACTGTTCTTCTGAGCTGCCTGATGTTGCGTTATCTCCATTAACTCCCAAATTAATAGCTTCCCAATTTAAAGGGGCAATCGGCTCTGGCAAATTTGCATTATGAGGAACAGCTCATATGGCAAATTGTAAAATGATTTATCCCATTCATAGACTTATTTAGGTTTATTTATAATGTGGTGATGTCTCTGTGACATGTTAAATAGATTATGTGTCAGAGTGAAGGGTAAATTAGATAAGTTTTGAATATTGTTGCCAAATCTAATCAGCAACTGCTGCAAAAACTCTTGCCGTCTCCAACTCTATCCAAAGAAGTGTTATTTGCCTGATCAGTGGTCCCAATTTATTGGTTATGTCAGAAACACAAGTTACAGATATTTTTGTGTTCCATTTAGGTATGGGAGGTGGAGGTGGTGGAGGGCCAGGAGGTGGACGAAACAGCATAGAAATAATGCTACCTGGACCCAAAGTTGGTTTGATTATTGGTAAAGGTGGCGAAACCATAAAACAATTGCAAGAAAAAAGTGGAGCAAAAATGGTTGTTATACAGGTAATATTTTAAAAAATAAATATATAACAAATTAATTTCTCATTTTCTGCTGTTCATAAGAGAGTTATTGTTTTGGTTAAAAAATTCTCGGACATTTTTGAGTTCAATTTTTGTATTTTTTGAAACAGTAACAAAAAATTAAATTTGGCACACTTCAATAGCATGCTAAATACTCTCTTTTGATTGAAAATTTCAAGATTGTGGTTGGGCGCCTTTTTAAAAAAGAAATTTAAGTCTAAAGGAGGGTCAAAAAATTTTTCACACTCATCATTATATGTGGCAAAATGATGGCCATTTGTAAGAGGGACAGAACTTAAATAATTAAGAATAAAAATTCTCGAAAATTGACAAAATTGAATGTTTTATACTAAATTTATTTTAAATATATATGACAGGAAAATAAATAGTAAAATTCTAATCAAAACAACAAATCAACAACATTAAAAATTTGATGAAAAAAAGACCAATATGAATTCTGCAGGCTCAAAAAAAAAGGCTCGGTATGAGAGCTACAAAGGCAAAAAAAGTGATTTAAATCGCGATTAAAGTCAGTTATTTAAATCAACTGATTTTAATTACAGCAAAACCCTATTTTTTGGAACAGGTTGTTAATACCCTATCCTATAAACAGAAAAGTATGTAAAAAGATTTGTAAGGTTCCAAAAATGTTTACTCGCCAGATATTTGGATTTGTCACATTTATAAATAACCATTTTGAAATGGGTAATATTGTTGAACCAATATTCTGGAGATGAATTGACATTGAAAAGCCCTTTCAAAAAATGTGTTATTTGCTCCTCCATTAAATTTTTTCGACCTCTTGAATTTTCGATCATTTCGAAAACAGAAATGGTGTACCTATCATTTCATACACAGAAATAGAATATTTGGACTGCTATTAAAATGTGCTTAATTTCAAATTTTTGTCCTGATGATTTAAAAATTAGGGAGTTCCACTGCATGTTTTAAAATTGGCTTAATACACACATGGAAAAAAGTTAGGGATAATGAAAAAAAGGCCGCTTTTGCAAACAAAATATTTTATTTATAGTTGGAATAATTAAAAATTTGCCTTTATAGCCTAAATTTATATTATTTCAAAAATGATTTCATGATAATGATACAAAATAAAATTGACTACTGAATAAGATACAGGGTGTAGCGAAGGCATTTGTTTTTTAGTGAATTTTTGAAACACTCTGTAGCATAAACTGCCTGCAATTTTTAAACTGTGTATCGGTAACTTTGAAGTCTGATTCTTTAAAAACATTTTGTTTTTTGGGTGATCAACTTATCTTTGTGTTTCAAGAAAATAAAATAATATTAATATGGTGATGTTTTACCCGTATTTCTATTATGCCCATAAAAATGGGACATCTAGGATGCTTTGATTTCTGGATGATAACGCTCGCCCGCATAGAGATCACCAGATCCTAATGCTATAGAAAATGTCTGGGATTTTCTGAAAAGTTCCAATTATGAAACATTTTACCTGTTATATGGGATCAGCTACCGCAAGACGCTATTGACAGTTGCATAAGGAGAACGCCTAGACGTATTCAAGCAGTGATAGAAAACAATGGTCTTCACATAGAATATTAGTTTTTTGTGTTTTTCTTTTTTCCATTAAGTTGATCCCATTTTTTAGTTTTGTTCAATAAATTTATAAATTTTATTTATTACTACCTAGCATGAATAAATTTGTATAATTTGTAAAAGAGAGGTTTTTCTAACTTAACTTTAACATCAATAACTTCTTTCCATATAAACAATAATCTGTGCTAAATGATGTTTTTACCATTTGAAAAAAAAGTCAGTAACCCTATTTTTGGAATGTAATTTTTAATATCTACATTTTCATGGGTGGGTAAGAGAAATACAGGTAAAACATCACCATACTAACATTGCTGTATTTTCTTTAAAAAGAAAGATATGTTGATCATCCAGAAATCAAAATGTTTTTAGAGAATCAGGCTTCAAAGTTACCGTTATATACAGTTTAAAAATTACAGGCAGTTTATACTACAGTGTGTTTCAAAAATTTACTAAAAAACATATGCCTTGACTTCACCCTGTATCTTATACAGTAGTCAATTTTATTTTGTATTATTATCATGAAATAATTTTTGAAATAATATAATTTTAGGCTATAAAGGCAAATTTTTAATTATTCCAACTATAAATATATTTTGTTTGCAAAAACAACCTTTTTTCATTATCCCTAACTTTTTTCCGTGTGTGTATATTCGAATTCAGTGAAGGGCTACTCATGCAACATAATTATATCATTTAAAAATATTGATTGTCATAATTATATAAAGAATTTCAATATGTATCTATTTAATTTTTTTTTAAAGAACTTAATATTTTTTATTTCTTAATTTCATTATTCTGGCAGCTAATTCTATTAAAATTACTGTCAAAAAATTGATACAGAAATATAGGTTGTAAAAAAAGTCCTTTCCAAAATTAACTTTTTAAGTGGGTTGTATTTTAGGATTGGTTTTCAGTGAAAAGACTACGAAAAAAAATTTAAAAGAAATGAGAAATATTGAATTTCCAAATCAAAGTCACTAGCTTTTTAGATAATACTTGTCAATTTGAAACAAAAATTGCAACTGATGTTATAATGGCTTTAGTTTAAAATCATCTTGATTTCGAATTCAACAACAAAAATTGTCCACCACATATAGATTTTAAGTTATATAATGCATTAGTTACTTTTATTTTATTCCAAAATTTTTATATATAAATATAATCCAAGAAAGAAAAATGAAGATATTCTAAGGTTAACAGGTTTTATTTGAAAAAGGAACAATAGAATACAGTAATAATTCTTTTATAGATAACTTTTTTGGAAATTCTGAGTTTCATTTATACTCCTGATCACTTTCTCTCATAACAAACAAACAGTAATCCCCTATCATTTTTGGATCCCATCTGTCATTGTAGTGTTGGTCCATTGTTACTATATCTTGGTCGAAATTTTGTCCTTGCTCGTCACTAATCTACCCAAATTTCCTTAAAAAATTATTTTAACAGACCTCCACGTGGCTAATTCAACATTATTTAGTTTTTAATCAAACTTTTCATCCCTTAGTATTTTTCTAGTTTGTGGTCCAACAAATATTCTTTCCTTAAGCTTAGCATCACTTCGATTAAAAAAAAAATTGTTTAAGGTATTTAAATGCATCTCCTTTGTTATCTAATGCTTTTACCAAATCCCAGTTTAATGTGTGATGGAGATAATAGAACTTTTTTAGGATCAACAAGAAGTATATTCTTTATGTTAGCTTGGCTTGGAATGAATTCATCTCTCTGAAGCCATTCTTTTACTTGGTAATGGCTCTGCGTTATACTGTTTCAAAGACAAAAGAAAAACAGCAAGACTTCATAACTGATTTAAAACTTATTTTAGAAGTATATCTAAATAAGGGAGGGTTATGTGCAAATCCTAATTTTTCCATAACTTTGGATTAACACAAATACATATTTTATTCTGCATAGTAAAAAACAAGGATAGTTCCCAGATCTGGTTCCTAAATATTGTAACTTTGGCTGTAAATTCCATTGTTATAATCTTGAACCTAATAGTTCAGCATGCTATTTGCACAAGTGGAGGTCTCGAACTAGATTTAATTCAGCCTGTTCCACCGTCCTTTTCTGATACATAATCTTATGTGTTAGGAAGTTTTTACCATCATTTTCGCATTTTGTGACTAAAAATTAACAAAAAATTGCCTTTACACCATAGTCGAAAAATGGCCGTAAATTGCTCTAATTTTTAAAAAATGCTGCAAAGCCAGTTAGGGTTGAGAAAAAGAAATTTTGTCTTTGCTCTATACAATGATCAAAGTGTATTGGGGCGTCTCTGACTTAACCTCGTAGTCTGCTGAATCCGCCTGCCATCCCATCATGCTTTGAGCTATTAATTATGCATTTTTTAAAAATGATCTTAAATATAGAATTAAGTTGTAATAAAATTAACTCTATTACACATAATAGGATGGACCTGCTCAAGAATTAGAGAAACCGCTGGTTATAAGTGGAGATCCACAGAAAGTTGAGTATGCTAAACAGTTAGTATATGATTTAATAGCTGAGAAAGAGATGAAGAGCTTTAATAATCGAGGCGGCGGTGGTGGTCGAGGAGGCCGTAATGACAGGTACTTAAACAATAATTTAAATTCATGACTTTAGGCATTATATTTAATTTAGTTAATCGTGTATTTTCAAAATCCTAAAATTTACTATAATTTTTTAAAATTAAAATATCTAATGAAAACAGTATTTCAAGAAATTAAAAAAGGTTTGTTTATGTCCATTTATTTGTTAAGTAAATAGCTAAATTAATGTAAAGCTTTTATTAAGTTAAGCTTTGCAGTAGGTTGGAAAAAAATTAAAAATCAAGAACAACACAAAACATTTCATTATTTATGAGTCTGTCTTGTGTCTTAGTTTTCGAGGAGGCGGCGGCGGCGGCGGTGGAGGCTATGATAATGATTTTGGAGGTGGTGGTGGTGGAGACTATGAAGTATTGGTACCTAAGGCTGCTGTAGGTGTGGTTATAGGAAAAGGTGGTGACATGATAAAGAAAATCCAAAATGAAACTGGATGCAGAGTGCAATTCCAGCAGAACAGAGACGAAGGACCTGGTGACAGAAGGTGTTCCTTAAGTGGTAATCCTAAGCAAATAGATCATGTAAGTACAAGTTACAGTTAAGTTATTGTTGCTACTTCCAAAGTGTCAATAATTTTGGCAATTTTATTTTAGTATAATGCAAAAATGTTTCTTGAAACATTAAGCAGAAATAAGCAAACTTATTGCTTAGTTATTTATTTAAATTTTATTTTCATTATTGCAGTGGCACCTAATTAATTGTTAATCCTTT
The DNA here is from genome assembly GCA_030620095.1 of Kuschelorhynchus macadamiae. NCBI lineage: Eukaryota > Metazoa > Arthropoda > Insecta > Coleoptera > Curculionidae > Kuschelorhynchus > Kuschelorhynchus macadamiae. The sequence goes on along the minus strand of JAUTXW010000125.1, from coordinate 414,095 downwards.
TTGTTAAAGCAATATGGTTCAGAGAAAATTATTTGTCTAATTTTTTTTATGTAAATAAATATTTACTAAAAATGTAATCAATATTATCAAATGTAAATAAAAAAGCTTAAAAGTTGTGTTAAAAAAAATATATAGAAAAGTTTAATCTACCTAAAACTGATGCTTTATGGTATTTCTGTTTTCAGGCCCGACAAAAAATTGAAGAACTTATTGACAGTGTCATGCAAAGAGATGGAGGAGGAGGAGGTCATGATGGTGGCATGGGTGGTGGACCTGGCGGATTTGGTGGTGGTGGTCGCGGAGGACGTGGAGGTGGCAGAGGTGGACGAGGTGGCCACTTCGGAAATAGAGGTTAGTAATTTTGTTACTAGTGGATTTTGAAGAATAGTCAGGATTTAAGTTTCAGTTAAGTTAAATTTTGTAATGTTCTTGGTCTGTTCATTCACGCACCTAAATATTAGGGATTGGGATGAAACAAAGTAAGTCCTCTACATTTTCGTTGTAATAACTTGTAATTCTAAGTTCTACTTTTCATTCAGTGGCTTTAAACATAAACAGATATTTGATTTTTTAAAAATTTACGTTGTGATTCAAACGTTTAGGTAGACAGGTTGGTAAAAGTTCTGATAGAAATAGAGTCTCACAAATTCTTTACTCCATTGATGACTAAAAAAATAACACTAGAAATTTGAAGTTCAAACATGAGTGAATAGTGAGAGGTGAAGCAAAATAAAAAGTGAGATAAGTGAAAAAACAAAATTATGGAAAAAAAAGTTTAGGAAAGTCCTATATTCAGGATGAATAGAAAAGAAGTAGCATGGATAATAGTTATAGTAGAATTTTTGTGTTTAAAATAGATGATTTCAGTAGTGGTCCTTTGTCTATTCTGAATATAAGTGACATAGTGAATATTATGAATACAGTTAATCATTTATTTACTTTTACATACATTTATATGATTCTGTTCTTAGTAATATACCTATGTACCCTCTTGAATAAAAAGACTAAATAAATATGATTTTAATTAAATAAATTTTTTTAAAACAAATGAGTCATTGTACAATAGAACAACTAGTGGTTGATGTAGTTAACATTTGAAAAACATGCTAACTCAACTGTTTAAAGTAACAGATTTTCGTGTTTATTTTTAAAATTAAAATTGGTTATGCAATCGTTATAATCTGTTTTGAAAACAATTCAGTAATGAGGTACATGTATATGTATGTTTATTGCACTCAAAATCCAAAAATATTGGAAGCAAAATTAAATTTTTCAGAGAATTTTGATATTTTCGAAATTGTCTGTTAATGAAAACAAAGTCGATTTATTTATTTATTCGATCATATCTACAGCAAAAGCCATTTACAGATATTAATTTTAGTTTATTATCATAATTTATGTAGTACTTCCTACTTGGTAATAGTATGTGTCTGTTGTGTATATTCTTTTGTTTTGATAATGGTAATCATAATATTAATATTTTAAATTAGTATTTTCTACATTAAAATTATAGTTTATACTTAATTGAGAGTTAGCTATTAATTTTATTGATAACTCATAAGTAAAATAATGACTCAAAAAACAAATTGTATGAATGAGTTATCAAAATTTATATGATATTAATAAGAAAACAAAAAAGTTCTCCATTGTCAGATATATAAATGTAACTTGCCTTTTTTTTTGTGAGACACTGTGAATTTTACTTTCTATAAACAGATTTTTTCCCGAGAAAGAAAGTGAATCTTTGCTTGTTTATTTTTTTTTAGACATTGGTATCAAACCTGACATTTAGAATCAAGACAAAGGTACATCTTTTAGGTCATTGTGATATCTTGAAAAATAAAAAAGTTACAGCCGATTAAAATTTGGACAGGTTAAAATGACCACACTGTATAGGGTGTTTGGTTATATTTTAAACAGTACCTCAGAGACTTTAATATATGAGTTTACAAAAATATTAAATACAAACAGATTTTGGGTTTTATCGGAATCATTAAAATTTAAGAAAGAAAAACTAACAAAAGATTACTGGAAAATTTTTGTTGTTTTAAATGGAACACCCTGTATATTATATGTCCGTCAAATGGGTGTCTTTTTGCTGTTTATAAATATTCTAGGTTTGATACCTTTATTTTTAAACATACCCAGGGAATTTGAGAAAAACCCTGCCATAAGAGACGATGTATTACCATTGCCTGTCTCTCTTTACACATTGCTTCTTATTGCAGAATTCTTGTCAGTTCTATAGGTTGTTTTTAAGTTTTTAAAGATAAATGTATCAAACTTGGTATTTTTATAATCAGCAGGAAGGGATAACAAAGTTGATGGTCATTAGCATTTCATTTGTTTTTCTTTAATTCTAATGATTTTGATAAAACCCAAAAACTTTTATAGTTTGAGAGTTTTCTGATAATATAATAAAGTCTTTAGGGTACCATTTAAAATATAACAACACATCCTGTACAATCGCTTGCATTTTTTAGTTTAAGATTTCAAGATAGGAATATTGTCTGTAGTTATATGAGTAGATGTTACAAAAATATTCAGTTGCACAGGGATATCTCAAATACAGTCTGTTGTAAATGTCATTCTAATTATATTTCTACACGTTTTTTTCTTTTTGTGACAATTATTTCAAATATTTATTTAAGGCCATTGCGGTATCCAATGTAATGGTACTGAGGAGTTTTTATTTCCTGCAAGTGGTTTGTAAATAAGCATAAAATGTGATTTACTGTCAATAGCTCCACTGAATTGTTTCAAGTAATAACTTGAACATTTTGATTTTTTTTTAAATACACTTTTGGCAAAGGTAGTATTGGTAAAATATTTTAATGTGAACATTAGTAAAGTAAACATTAAATAACTAGATATATGGTTTTCAGGCAATGACAGGAATGGTGGTGGCGGAGATTATGGTGGTGGTCCAGGCGGTTGGAATGATAGAGGACCAGGAGGAGGCCAGGAAGTATCATTTATGGTGCCAGCTACTAAATGTGGAGTTATCATTGGAAAAGGTAAAATAAATATAATATTTTGTTCATCAATTTAATAAGAAGCACTTGGTTAACTAGATAGTGCCAAAAACACAAAAAACATTTTTAAAAATGCATTCATTGCTAGAATAGTTACAAATATTGAGTGGAAACCAAGTTGGACTATATCATTGATTTTAGGTGGTGAAACCATTAAACAAATTAACCAACAGTCAGGAGCTTACTGTGAACTGGATAGACGAAGCAATTCAAATCAAAACGAAAAAACCTTCACAATAAAAGGGGATCCAGAAGCGATAGAGGTTGCAAAGCGAATAATAAGTGATAAGATTCAAATGCCCCTAAATTTCGTTACTATGGGTGGTGGTGGACCCGGAGGAATGAGCAGTAATATGCCAACGGTAAGTTTGTGATCCAACTAAGAAAAAGTGATGATATTATTTAGTTTAATTTTTTACCAATAAAAAATAACTATTTATTAAAGAAAATGATGTAGGGTAGCTAACAGTGTTAAAAGTGTTTTTACAGACAATATTTCAAGTGAGAATCTAGTAGTTTTTGATTTAGTGCTAGTATTTATAAAAAATAACTTATTGTGATTTATATTTTCAGGCTTATCCTGGAATGGCACCACAGGGTTACAATCCCCAAGGCTGGGGAATGCCAAGTTATGGTCAACAACAACAGTGGGGTGGTCCTCCACAGGGTGGTGGCGATGCTGGTAATAGCGCACCTGCCCCAACGGCGCCTCCAACAGCTGCCGTAGCAGCTGGTGGTGTTGGTGTGAATCCCTCTACAGGGCAACCAGATTACTCATTACAGTGGGCAGAATATTATAGGTAAACTGTTTAAACTATCATGTTTTCAACTTTTTCTCTCACATTTCAATCTGTGCTTATATCAAATGTGTTTGGGTGACCAATTTGTATAGGTCATTGATTAATACATACAGGGTGTCCCAGATAAGAATGAACTCTACAGGAATCTCGTAAACTAGCAGAGATGCAGAGATGTTTAAATTAGAAAAAAGTTGCGCTCCACTGAACTCTGGAAGATGACGTTTTCAGATTTGGAACATTCCGAGTACTTCCGAAGAAATTAAGAAAAAAACCTAAAAGTCGCGATTTCGTTTTTATTTTTTTCTGGTTCTATTTTCAAAAATATTGGAAAATAAATTTTACATTTTCATTGTCACTTTTTCTCCTCTACAAGATGGCATCATTGGATTTCGAATCCGGCGTTTCGTTTCTTCACAATCACCATCAACTTTAGTTTTTTAAATAGTCGAAAAAAATTGTTGTGTGCTTAATAAGCTCTATTTTTAATTCTAAATTCAATGACATATCGCACTTTGCATTTATTCGACGTTTCGGACTCAAAAAACCATCATCAGTGATATTCGATGATGGTTCCGCAAAAACGAAACGTCGGGACGCGGTAACGCAAAATTTATTTTGATCTAGCTCTTACCGTAGACTTTAAAAAAATTAATTATTTTTTTTGTGTTGGTATCAGGAGTGATAATAGTATTTAAAGTGATAATATGAATAAAATTGTAGAGAATAAAAAGTTGCTATGGAAACAAGAAATTTATTTTTATCTATCTGTTTGGGTTCAATTAATAACAATAAATATTTGGTTTGCTCCAGTATGTACAAATTAATTTCCAATTATTCATAGGCGGCTTTGAAATTCAACAATATTTGCAATTGTTTGGCTTGGTTACTATGAATACCTTGGATATCTGTCACTTTTGCATTCTTGTTAGTATTTGAGTACTTATTTTTTTAAAATATTGTATTGTAAAAATGGCACATTATTCCAATGAAGTTAAATCTTCAAAAATACCCCGAATGGCGTCAACCAGGCCGATCCGTTTTCAAAAGGTTAGTGACATACTTAAAAGAACATGGGGCTTTTGAAAAGCCAGTGCGTCATCGTAAAAAATCGCAAAACCCTGTACAAGTAAGGTGAGTTTTGCTTGCTGTAGAAGAAGATGATAATATAGGACTCCATACCATCGAGAAAGAGGAAGAAGTGCCAAAAACCATTGCATATAGAAGTCTGCGTAAAGAGAAATACCATCCTTATAAATACTGTGTCTGCCATGTTTTGCATCCTGGAGATGAAGAACGTAGAACTACTTTCTATGAGTGGTTCACAGGAAAATGCGATGAAAATCCCCAATTTCCCCACCAGATTCTTTGGACCGATGAAACTTATTTATCTAACAGTGATTTATTTAATAGAAAAAATAGACATTATTGGTCAACAAAAAATGAAAACCGATTCTGCACATCCAGCAACACCAGAATCGGTTTGGAATAAATGTTTGGTGTGGTATTTTGGGAAACCGCATCATTGGACCATTATTTTTTGAAGGAACCCTCAATTCCGAAAGGTATGGTCAGTTCCTAAGAAACGAAATTGAAGAGGCACTGGGTGATTTGCCTTTAAACCTAACCCATAACATGTGGTTCCAACATAAATAAGAAAAATGGTTAATTGTATTTAGTTAATAATAAGTTTTTATGTAAGTTAATAGTAATACAATGCTTCACATTTAAATTAGATAAGTTCGTAAATTTGTTATTATTTTGTAGGTTAAGTTTTTAGAACTTTATTATTGTATTAACATTATTAATAATAATTGTTGTTTATGTAAATGGCTTTAATAAAAAACAACTTTATTCATATTATCGCTTTAAATACTATTATTATTCATTTTTTAAAAGTCTACGTTAAGAGCTAGATCAAAATAAATTTTGCGTTACCATAGCAACTTTTTCTTCTCGACAAGATAAACTAATCAGATTTTTGTTCCGGCGTTTCGTTTTTGCCGAATCATCATCGAATATCACTGATGATGGCTTTTTTGAGTCCGAAACGTCGAATAAATGCAAAGTGTGAAATTTCATTGAATTTAGAATTCAAAATAGAGCTTATTAAGCACACAACAATTTTTTTCGACTATTTAAAAAAATAAAGTTGATGGTGGTTGTGAAAAAACGAAACGTCGGATTCGAAATCCAATGATGCCATCTTGTAGAGTAGAAAAAGTGACAACGAAAATGTAAAATTTGTTTTCCAATATTTTAGAAAGTAGAACCAGAAAAAAATAAAAAAGAAATCACGAGTTTTCGGTTTTTTCTTAATTTCTTCGAAGTACGTGTTTCAAATCTGAAAACGTCATCTTGCAGAGTTCAGTGGAGCGCAACTTTTTTCTAATTTAAACATCTCTGCATCTCTGCTAGTTCACGAGATTCCTGTAGAGTTCATTCTTATCTGGGACACCCTGTATATTAATATAATTTTCAATATAATAAGTGACAAGCAGTTAGTCTGGGAGATTTTGTGTTAATATGCGATTCTGTTTTTATTTCAGTGTTTTTGAGTTTACACAGTGTTACCATTTTGTTTTGTCTGAGTTTTCTTAGCTGAACTATAAATAATGGTGTTTTTATAAGTAATAAATAAATACAGTTTTGGAGAAAAATAGTTTTGTTGGAGTGTTAATTTGTTACCAATAATGGGAAAGTTCAAACTGAGTGGTTTCCAAACGTTAATAATGATAATAAACAAACAGATTTCAAAAAAGCAGTGAAAAGTTAAAAATAATGTTCTAAATAAAGGTCATTTGAGTTATTGAAGTCGGCATCAAACTGTTATCTGATTACTAAGGAAGTCCATGTATTTAATATCTTCTTTCGAATTCATTCTTTTTAAAGATATGTTGCTTCATACCTGAAGAAATGTTCATTACATTATTACTTTGAAGCCTATTTAAGTAAGTTAGTGAGCGTGTTGAAAAAGTTATTCTTTTGCTTTTCATTGTTTTATTAAGCCATTTTTTTGTTTTTATTATTTATAGTTTTTTTAAATACTATTTTCACTTTTTTATTTTTATTTTTGTTTGTTAAACTTATTTTTACTTTAGTTGTTTTCTTATTACTTTTTATTCATTGTGGTACATTTTTTAACTATATTAAGCGCACTTAAAAATTATGAACTGATAACTTTTTTAGTTGAATTTTAAAGGGGGCATTGTGAAAACTTTCTTCTACTAGATCATATATTTGAATTTTTTTATATTGCACAACAAGAGTAGAGTAACGCGCACATTTTAAATTGTAGGTCAAAATTAAATTCGAAAAAGTAATTAACACACATTTCATAATATGGAAAAAGTAGCATGTAACTGTTTGTAGCAACATGTGACTACATATTAGCACTATCATACATCCTAGCATACAGAAATTAGCTTGTTGATCCCTTTTTTGGTCATTAATTTTTTTCAGATGTTCTTACTTGGCCCCTATTTTTAAAAATTTGGTCCCTGAAGTCCATAATATTTTTGCATTGAATTATTGGGAGGATTGCTTAGATTTAATCTGCAGAAAGATTAGTATATTGATTGTATATGCACTTTTTGAAGAAACGCCTTATACAACATGTATAAGTGTTTTAATTTAGAACTCTTATTAAAAGCAAGATAGAGAACCATAAATTGAATTATAACATACATTTATGGCAGACCATCAGGAATAAACGAAATTATTTTTGAAAATGTTATCAGAGAAACAGATTCACTAGTTAAAGCTGAAAAATTGAATAAATATTTTGTCAAAAGTATTGAAGAAATTGTATACACAATAGATTCTGGAAATGAGGAAATATTTCAAAATTACCAGAACCTAAACATATTTAACAAAATTTTCGTTACGTTAATATAAGTAAACTAAAAAAACTCTTTTGTAAATTAAAATCTAATAGTTCATCATTCGGAAATTCTTTCAAAACTTGTCATGAATGAGACATTTGAAGTGCTAAATGGGGAAATACCAGATGAACTGAAATGTTTGGATATAACTCCAATTCCAAAAATTAAAAATTCTAAAAAATGGAATGAATTAAGACCTATAAATGTGTCGGTGTGGATATTGAAAAATTTTTAGAACAGATAGTTTATGACCAAATTTTACACTGAAGAAAACAAAATTTTAATACACCTTAAAGCTGGTTTCCGAAAAGAACATTTAACTGAAACTGCAATACAGTATGTAATTGAGAGCTGGAAAAGTTTAGATAAAAATGAAACTGTTGCAGCAGTCTTCTTGGATTTCAAATGGGCATTTGAAACAATTGATAGAAAAAGATTATTATATAAACTCAATCAATGTGGTTTTAGGGGTTTGGTTTTTAATGGCTAAAAAATTATTTTGGAAAGTAAAACACAAAAAACTATAATTAATAACAAATTTTCTCAAAAGATTTCAAACATTGGTGTTTCACAAGAAAGTATTCAACGTTTATTATTTGTTTTGTATATAAATGATATGCCTAATATTATAATTCTTGTAAAATTCAGTTATTTGTTGATGATACTTTACTTTAATATATTTAAACGGACTGGATATTAATAACATTACAAATAAGTTAAATTTTGAATTGAAACTTTTATGCAATTTGCTTAAAGTAAATAAATTAAAATTATATGCATCAAAAACCAAGTGTAAGTATTTAAATATTAATTAAAATATTATAATTGATAAAATAATAATTTTACCTCATTACCTGTACTGTTCAACAATTTTATATAATGCCAATGAAGGTATAAAAAACAGATTACTAATATTACAAAACAAAGCAATACGTATAATTTTAGGCATGAATAAATATACAAAGATATCAATCATGTTGAAAAAATTACAATGGTTAATGTCAAAAATTTAATATTTTTTCTTATTTGCATATTTATATATAAAATTCAAAATAACTTGCTTCCAGAACATTTATGTAATTTTGTTATACAACTCTTACATTATATTCTATCAGGTCTATAACTCAGGTCTTTCCGATCACGAGGCGGTAATTTCCAGGTTTAGTTTACCTATTAGGCCCTTACCAAGATCTCGCCATCGGGGCAGAATTTTCTCGGCCGCAAATTTCTCAGTATTTCATAATATTTGCTTTAACACCAATTGGAATTTTGAATCTGATAATGTCAACACAAACTTCAGAACTTTTTTAAATAAAACTTTAAGTGCTTTTAACAAGGCCTTCCCGCTTAAGCTAAGCGGCATAAAGCGTGGACCACGAAAGGAATACGAATTTCTGCTAAAAATATGCGCTCGCTCTCATATATAAAAAAATTCACCGATTCCTTTCTTATTCTCGACTATATCTCTAATTATAGGAGGATCTACACTACTCTTATTAAGTCAGCAAAAAAATTACACTACCGAAAACATCTAACAAACTCTAATAACGTTTCAAAAGAAACCTGGTCCATCATCAATAACCTCAGAAACAAATCAAACCCTGTGACTCAGATCTTGCCAGGGGCTAATGATCTAAATGATTATTTTATTAATGTAAGCAAAAATGTTACCTCTAGTATCTCGCCAAGTTTGGACCCTCTTTCGTTTCTCCCTCCTTCAAAAAATTTAGCTGATAGCTTTTTCTAAGTCCCGTTGGCAACACTGAACTATTGAAGGTAATAAACAATATCAAAAGTAAATCTTCGTGTAGCACTGATGGCCTATCAATTAGAATATTCCTGAACTTGCCACTCTCAGTCATAGAGGCCCTTACAACATTAATAAATGAGTCCTTTATAAAAGGTGTATTCCCTGATTGCCTTAAAACAGCTATAATTATTCCACTTCATAAAGGCGGCGAAAAAACTAACTCTTGCAATTATCGCCCAATTGCACTACTACCAGTGCTATCAAAAATCATCGAAATGCTACTGAAGAACCGTCTTATGCCATTTCTCCTGAAACATCAGATAATATCCCCGGAGCAGTTCGGATTTCTACCCAACAAGTGCACCAATGACGCCATGTTCACGTTGCTTAGAGGCGTCTACTGATCTCTCAATAACAACCACCCAACTGCCTCAGTTTTTTGTGACTATGCGAAAGCCTTTGATTGTGTTAGTCATGAAATTCTGATAAACAAACTAAATTTTTATGGAATTCGTGGTACTTCTTTAAATTGGTTCAAATCTTATCTTGGGAAAAGGCAACAACTTGTAAGGGCTAATGGTTCCGATTCTGATTGTAAGTTGATTACAAGTGGAGTCCCTCAAGGTTCAGTCTTGGGACCTATTCTTTTTTTGTTATACATTAATGATATCACGAACCTTAAAATTAATGGAAGAATCTCCCTTTTTGCTGATGACACAAGCATAACATGGAGTGATTTTGATACAACGTCTTTACACTCTAGTATCTCCAAAGACTTGGTTATAATTAAGGCTTGGTTCGATTCCAATATGCTTTGTTTTAACGTCGATAAAACGGTGGCGTTATCTTATAAGGGAACTTTACAACCACTTCAGGTACATAACAGCAATATTGAATACGTAGAGTCGGTTAAATTCCTGGGTTTAAATATAAATAACAACCTAAAATGGTCTAATCATATTGACACCTTAACTAAAAAACTTTCTACCGCCTGCTTCGCCATTCGATCAGTTTCAAAAGAACTAGACGTTCCTTCTGCCAGACTTACTTATTTCTCTTTATTTGAATCCCACCTCCGCTATGGCCTTCCCTTTTGGGGCTGCTGTACCACCGAGCAATTTCGTAGTATTTTTATGCTTCAAAAGAGAGCCATTCGTTATTTGTTTGGTCTAAATAATAGAGCTCACTGCCAATACTATTTCAAAAAACATGAAATATTAACACTTCCTGCATTATTTATTTTGGAAACGGTATGTTTGCTGAGAAAACATATAAACACCCTCCCAGAAAGGCCACAACATGTATACCCTACCAGAAACTCTAGGCATGATATTTATCTTCCCATTCCTTCCACAGAATTAATAAAAAAATCCATTATTTACAACGCCATAAAACTTTACAACAATCTGCCAGTACATTTAAAATCTATCCCTATGCTTGCACAATTTCGAAAAAACACCAAAGCATACCTCATTGAGAGACCATTTTACAGCGTTAATGATTTTTTTTTTCAGTGAGTAAGTCTCTTTAAATTGTCACTAAACTCGCTTGTTTACTTAAATCTTTTGTGAGTCATGTCCTAACTTGTAGCATAGAATTTTGTAAATCATTATATAGGGAAAAGAACTGTCGAACATTCACTTAAAACTTAATTATTTTTGTTAGGTATTGGATTAAAAACAATTTAATTCTTTTTGTATACTACATTCTACACTAGTTCAATATACCTTCTGTTTAACATCACAATTATTTGTATAACTATAATAACATAACTTAAGGTCGCATAGTTGCAATTTTGATTTCAATGCCATCGAAATTATTCACCTCGTACATGTGTGTTTGTTTACTTTTATAAGGTTATCATGATTCATTTACTGTTTGCAATGTTATGTTATATTCTAACGTGTGTTTTACGATTTGGTAAATTGATAATTTACATTTAAAAAAAAAAGCACTGACCTGTCGAAATTATTTTCGATTAATGTTTTGATATGTCTTATTTTTAGGTATATTTTGCTTTGTCCATAAAATTGTAAAATTTTTCTGCGGCAATAAAGCATACTTTTGTTTGTTTGTTTGTTTGTATTTAAATACACAACTTCTACATTTTAATAATATTACAATAAGATTATTTTATAAATATATCAATCTGGTTATTTAACAAATATTCTTTTAATACTTTTTTAAATTTATTTAAAGACCTTTGTGACCTAATAGATGGTTTTAATGTATTAGACCATTATAAAACACCGACTTTTAGCTTAACGGTTTCGAAATTCTATTTAGGTAAAAACTTAAACAATTTCTAGTGTCATATGCGTGATTTGGACAAATTTAAAAAAGTATTAAAAGAATATTTGTTAAATAACCAGATTGATATATTTATAAAATAATCTTATTGTAATATTAATAAAATATATAAGTTGTGTATTTAAATATAATGTAAGAGTAGCATTTTTGCTAAATAAACCATATTACTACTACTACTGCTACCACCAGAGAGATGAGAATTAAAATATATTGTTTGATTTTCTTTATGGAAAGCTGAGCAGCTTTTAGCAACCCATATCTATCTATCTAAAAACAAACTTAAATAAGGTCTTTGTTGATTAATATAGTCTTAAGTGTAGGTAAAAATATGGTTTAGCTAATTTTAAATTTAGTAATCATGTAGGTAACAAAAAAATATTCTTTAAGATAAATTTAAAAAAAACCTTATTTCAAGGTCACTGGGTATGCACAGAGAAGCCGAAATGATCGAGCAACAGGCGAAAGCCAAGGCCGGCGGTGCTCCTTCGGGCCAGACAGCCGCTGCTCCTCAAGCTGGTGCCGCTGGTGTTAGTCCGGCCGCTGGCGCTGCTAGTGGCGCAGGTGCTCAGCCCGATTATAGCAGCCAGTGGGCAGAATACTACAGGAGCATAGGAAAAGTAAAGGAAGCAGAGGCCATTGAGGCACAAATGAAGAACAAGGTAAGTTAATGTGTTGTAAATAATTATGAAATTATAGTGGTGGATTCATTTAAAGAAGAAAAATATTATGGATTTTTCTTTACAATATATAAAAAAAGAAAATATCTGTACATTCCTATCTGAAGTCTTAGGGTTCTAGGTCCATTGGGTAGGTACCCGAGGAACAAGACTGAAAAATCTTTCTGGGAGTTTTGGGGGAAAACAACAGCAACTATAAATAAAAATGCTAAAAGTGGTAAATCTTATAATCAGAAATCTTATGAAATGTCAAGAAATGTCAATTTGAGGATGTTATGTTTATTGTTTAAATAAGGTTAAAAAAATGAAATATGTTAATAATTTACTGTATTTTGAGGTGTCCTTTTACCTCAGTATTTACCAAATTTAAATATGTGTTTTTAAAATTATCTGAACGGGTTGCTACACAATTATCTTTATTTAATAATTATTAAAACACTTTAATTTTATGTTTTTTTGCAACATGGTTCCTTTGCCAAAAACTAGAAGCAATCCAGTTTTATGATTGTTGCCTGGTGCATGTTGGCAAATGGTAGATCTTTGAAATTTCCTTTTTTTTTTATATAAATTTCGTGTTCTTTAATTTTTTTAGCTAATGGTCTAGAGGTTTCACCCACGTAAAATTTGTTTGCATTGGCATGGACTTTTATAGATAAGTAAGTTTGTTTCTAAGCATATTTTGTGTTTTAAAGATTGTGCTTAGGTTAAGCCATTTACCTAGCTAAAAGTGTATTGGTATTTTCTTTTATTTATTGTGATGAAATACCCATAATAGTTCTCTTATTCGAGGTTTTATATAAAAGAGAACACAAGTTGTCCATCTCAACTTCCAATCATAAAGAGAGCTATAAATAAATGGCTTTTGTCAGATCTATATTGAATTTAAGTTTGGATTAAAAAGTATACGAGAGATGTGCAGTTTAATGATCCAGGTTATGACACTTTTGCTTTTCAAATATATTTTGTTTTATTATTCATTATAGACTAGTGGTGCTGCAGCCCCAGTTCCAGCCGCTACAGGTGCCCAGGGTGCGACGGCTGCGGCAGCGCCTGGAGGATTCCAACAGCCTTATGGTGGATATCAAGCACCAGGTGGTAGGTTTTTAATTTTTATTTCGTCTGTTTAAGATTGTTTTTATTAGGCTTGGGCCATTACCATGTTTCATATATGATTAAATCAGATAAAATTCAGAGATACTTTTTGATGCAAGTATTTTTTTTCCAGTTAGAACAAATTTAATTGTGTTTTCTTTTTGTGTACAAATATATTGCTGAAATGCCATTTTATTTCCTGCATATGTAGGGGTGATACCTACAATTGACATTTTGTATGGATAATTTGGAAAAATTAAATATATGTTTAATACGAACAAATTATCTCGAAATATTTACAAACTAGTAAATTCTTCCTTCTTGAACTCTTGATAAGTTGGACATGAAATAGCCTGTTCGAATATTATCAGTAGCTGCTGTATAGTTACTGATTTGAGCTTAGTTAATCAACACGCAACGCTTCACTGTTATCCATCGCCATCATTCAAAAATCCACTTCTTAATTATTTTGCCCAATGTACTGTTAATAATAAATAAATAATAAAATAAAATTTGTACCCTGTCTGACTGCTATCATACTTTTGCCGGTCAGTGGGAGCAGTAAAATGAATAATGCTAGTCCATACACGGTTGGTTATCTGGCTTCAGCTGATCATATATAACTCTCGTAAAAAGGCTGTTAATAACTAAAGTTATGTGAATTTTTTATTTTTTATCTATATTTTATGAGTATTTGAGATACTGGGTATCGATATGGACCCAAGCCTATATAGTGAGTATAGTTTTTTCTACATTGCTGTTAAATTATTGTTTTCATTTTATAAATATTAATAATGTTCATAGCAAACGTTATTTTATAGTTATTATGTGATATTGTGTATTTATATATTATTATGTACGTGTGTATTTTATGTTTTTTAACATTTAACAGGGTATTATGGTGGGCAACCACAGGCACCAGTAGCAGGTGGTCAACAAAATTATGGTTTCCCACAATATGGATACGGCGGCCAACCTGCCAGTGCCCCACAGAATCCGCCAGACTCAAACTAACTCTAAAACCGTAAGTAGACATTTCTCAGAATTTTCTCCAGTGACTATTATGTTGTACCTATTTTTCAGACTGAGTTCTTTTGTTTTTGGCACTATCTCGATTTTTATTTACAGGACACCAAATTTATTTTTCCATTTAATCCAGTAGCTTTTGACTTAAATGCAAGGTACCATTAATTATTTTTTCGATTCGAAAAAAGGTTTTCCATGTGTGAAACCTTTAAATTTCGAAGACAATTCTGCATAATAATAATATAAGTATATAATTAAAAACATTATGTAGGATGTTTCATTAATATTGCAGATAAATTCACGAAGATTTTTCTAGCATAAAAATAAGAAAAAAAAGGACTGTTCAGAAATGCTTGGTTTCTGAGATATAAACTTTAAAAAAGTAGACATTTTTAATGATTTCTTAGCTTATAGTTTAATCAACGAAACCTGATGCTAATACCATTGAAAATGATCATGTTTTTAAATACATTTTTCTAAATTATAAAGTCAAGAGTGGGGTGGCACAGGGCAGCAACCTGCTATAATTTGTCAATGACTACTATGTAAACAAGGAGACACTGAAAACCTATTACTGTTCCTCAATAAGCTATAATTACATACGGACTACATGCATGGTGGAATTCAAAGCACATTGAAAAAATTTTACTCCTACCATTTCGTTCCTTTGTGTCGTCAAACCTTTAAAGAAGAAAGTATCCAGACAGTGATTGGACTTCATATTATATGGCGACGTCAACTATTACTATAGCACACGCAGTTTTGAAAACATATACATTCCTAGTTCAAGAATCTGCCAAGTCCAGGATAGTCCAGAGATGGTTGCATTAAAAGTTTTCAACAAACTACCAAATGACATGAAAATCACCCCTTTTTTGTTTTTTAGACATTACTTTTGGTTTAATGTGTATTAAATTTAAATCAAATATATTTTGAAATGTACGAGGTAAATAAAAAAAAACTAAAAAATATTTAAAACTTCAATATTCTGTATTTCTGAAAAGAAGCATTTCCAGGCACAAGTTTATAAAAACTTTTTTTTTTGTTTTTATTTAAGAAAACTCATCCTAATTTTTTTCGCCATATTAGTGAAACACCCTGTGTACATAAATGTAAGCATTATAAAGAATGAATTTGTGTAAGTAAAACTTTTAGGATAGTTTTAAATAATGCTGCAAAATCAAGTCTGAGTAGAAATAAGAAATTGACCAATTATCAAGGTAATAGGAAAATGTAATGACATTTTTTGTTCTTGACTAGGAATGGGCGATAATATTCGGTACATTTAAGTTATCGATACATATTGATAGTTTATTGCTACATCTTGATAGTTTATTGCCACATATCGATAGTTTCGTAGAGAGGGAAATATGAAAAAGGAATCGAAGAACAAAAATAAAAGGTTTTTATAAAAAAAATATAATTTGTTTAATAATTCAACGTCTTCGCAAAATAAATCGGCGAGTAAGAAAAAAAAAGTCGTAACTTTCATAAATATTTAATCCATTTAATTAATAACTCGATATTATCGGATACCTACCGGTATTAACAGGTACCTGTCGGTAGGATTGCCACTAATACGAAACTATTCGGCCGAATACCCGGCTTTTTCAAAATTCCTAAGAAATAAGGGGAACGGTTGTCATTCAACGCATAAATAAAATCCATTGTGTTTCTGTGTAAAAATTTTTAATAATTGTTATAGTACCATAATTCAAACTAATGTTGGTTAATATTTAAAATCAATAAGCGGAATATTATGTAAATATATTAACGTTTCACCATTTTTTGGAGAAAGTTTTTAGGAAGGGGTTTCTTGTTATGATTCCACTACGAAGAGGAACAGTCTTTTCTTTCAATTAATGGTATTTCTAAGTATTTCTTAACTTCGGCGTCTACATCGTTGTTACTTCCAGTCTTTTCTGAAGAATAAAAAGTAGAAGCATTAGCTGGTTCAGTCAGTCTAGTATATAATAGAACAGTTCCATCATGTTGGAACATCCTGAACAATTTTTTTAACAGGCACATTAAACTTTCTTTGTTGCCTTTCTGGCTTTTCATCTTGAAGGTGATAAAAATTTAAATAATTGTTATAGTACCATAATTCAAACTATATTACTAAGTATTTCAGTTTCTTGTTCAATAACATGTTATATTATGATTTTCAAACAGCCATATGCATATCACTGAATGTTATTTCTCAAAATCTTTATTAAGCCAGTGAGCAGTTAAAGTGATATAATTATGATAACTTACATTAGTTTCCCATAGGTCTGATTTGGAATCTAATAGGAATCCCTTTATTGCCAGTTTACGTTTTTAAAAAAATATGTATAAATAATATGTATGTTCTGGCTTTCCATAAAGAGGTTGTAATTTGTTTATGAGACGTTTAAAGCCTAAAAATAGCATACATATGGTCGGTTGCAGAAAGCTCAATTAAAGTTTCACGAGTTCCTAGATTTCTGCAAGCAGCTTTTCAAATCCGAAAGTTCGGTTAAATATTCTAAACAGCAATTAATTTTTGTGCGATCGGTGAATATAGCAAATTAAACTACCTATAATATGTAATGCATTCGACTTTGATATTCAACTACTATAAATGGCTGATTATTCAAGGCAATCATTTTTCCTATTGCCCTATGAATTTCTAAGGTTTTTCGATTATTCATATCCCATTTTTTGACCAATTGGCTCGATATCGACACCTGCTTCAATACTTTATGTTCGCTCTGCTTACCACTTTTTTCAATTTCTGTTTGCATCAAATGTGAATGTTTTTCTTTAATATGATTCCCTAAACTTATAGTAATTACGATCTTTCCCACGCCACGAACTCTTTTTTTATTGGACTGTTTGTATATTGCTTTGCTTTCATCGGTAACAAAATATTTCCAGATTTTGCTCGACATTTTAAATTCAAAATTTGCCGCAAATCACTGTCTCAGCCCATATCTTTCAATACTAAAATTCGAAACGCACATCTACCTTCATCCGTACTTCCCCGACGTACAGCGCGGCGTGACGCCAGCAAAATTGATAATCCTTTAACCTCGTTAATGCGTAATTTAAAAACAACTGTGCTGACCAGTGGTGCCGGCTAGTATTATGGTGGCTTACCGGTTTAAGTTATAGTTTTGTTGATATTTTTAATGCCGGATATTATTAGGCCGAATACTCGACCCGACCGGATATTTGCTGAATATTCGGTTTTTGACCGAAATAGTGAAAAGTGCCACTACCTATCGGTACCTATCGGATAGCCATGGATATATCGATATTTTTTTATTTACCTATTGTTAATCGAAATGTCGATGACCTGTCGATAACTATCGATGTATCAATAAAACGCACATCTCTGTTTATGACCTCTGTAACTATGTAGACAAGGATATTCTTAATTTTGCTATGTTTTATAAGTTTAGAACGGTTCACACTTTTTTTATGTTTTCGTACTGTTATTTACCTAACCAGATAAAATTATTTCAATATTGTACAAGACATTATATGATTTTAAAGGCAGCAATATTAATGCAGATTTAACTCTATAATTTGTTTTCCAATTTTTTGATGGTATCTTGCACAGCATTATTTCAGGATGTCTTCGAGCTGCAAAATATCAGTTTTATGTATCATTTCCAGATTTATTCTTGTGGCTGCCATCTAACCAAGGCCAACTACAGACAATTCAGATTTCTAATAATCCTTAGACCGTTTTAAAATCACATGCTAGATTTAAGAGAGTTTTTTTAATGGTATGGCGTGAACGGTGGACAAGAGAATGTTTCTTCATTTCTAAGTTTACTTTTAAAATTTGTATCAAATATCATAGTTCCAAAAAATGGCGATAGTTGTTAGTAGTCTTTTATCACTATAGGATTACACAATTGTGTAAGCCTTTATTTTACAAGACTACTGATTTTCGCTATGTTTTTGACATAATATAGGCTAGAGTTTAAGTCATTCTGTTTATATTTGCTTTTAACAGAGGAAGTAATACTAGACTACTTTCGCTTAATTTTTTGATTTTTGAAATCTCTACGCAGTATTTATTTTATAAGGTATTTCCCCCATATTATTGTCCATTTTAATATCTGACAGTATTTTTTTGAGCGTAAAAAAAGGTTTGCTTATATGTATTTTATATCTCGTGGTTGTTTAATTGTATATTTATGTGAAATGACAAATATGAACTGCATAATAAATGTTGATTATCTAGGCGAATATATAGATTTGAACCACTATGAAGGTAAGAATGGTCTGCCTTTAAAGATATTTTCATTTAAAATTATAAATGGACTTTATATTTTTTATTTTATTGTGTTGATTAATGTTTTCTGGTCATTGAAGATCTATTTGACTTATTGGGCATTTATGGTACAAAACTAACATTTATTTTTAAGGTATGCCGTTTCAGTAAGGTGTCTAATAACCCTTAAAAAATTAAATACTGCTTCATTCAGGTCAAATTTAACAGGTATTAGATAAACTAAGAAGTTCATAGCAAAAGTTATATTTGTATTTTTGACGTATATCCCTATAAATGTATGTAATATTAATATGTATTTAGCAGTGGAACTGCACTCTGTATGGATTAAATTAAACCTTACATCTGTATCTGTTTGTTGTTTTTTATTCTGTTTTTCAGAGATTTTCCCCATCCAACCGTTGCTGGCAGAAGTACAGTACATATGCATCCTAACTTGATTCAACAGTTTTTTATTCTTCGGTTTCTGCTGGGTCTTTGTAACATACAATGATTTTCAAACTTTGTTTATGCTATATTTAACACTAAAACTATTTCTATACAATGACTGCAATGTAATATTTGATTTCAGATTATTATATGCGCAATATAATTTTATTTCACTTCTCTTTTAGAGGTGGTATATACAAAGCGCACCTTTAACTCTCATGCTAGAATAGTATGGAAATTTTGAGTCTCATTACATTTTTAATTAGTATAATCAGTATTAATATTTATTTGTAATTATAAAAATGCCTATAATTTCCAGCTAATTTTAATTTTCCCTTTATTTTACTGTTTCTTTTGCAAAATATTCTGTATTATTATACATGTATTTAAAACTCGTTGTCTCAAAATAGTTTAAGTAGTGGTTTGACTTCATGGTACATATCAAAATGTTCTACTTGTTGAAGACCCAAGGTAAAAGAACGCACACGAAACACTGTAGAAGTGTAATTTTTAACACAAAGCCATTAAACCATGCTGTACCAGGCGTCATTTTATCTTTGATATCATTTTAATGAGCTGTAACTTTTTTGTTTGTAAAGATATCAAAATGAAACAAAAATCATTTTGTATAGTTACCTAGTAAGTTTTTTCTGTTTTAAAAATAAAACAAAACACTAACGTTTTTTGAAGATATTAACTTATATTTTTTTAAATAGAAAGCCATATATATTTTCAGATATTTTAATTCTAGATGAAATTTCAAGTAAATTTTATAAAGCATAGCCTATACATATCTTCAACTGTGTGCTAGAAAATGACATCAAAACATGTAACAACTAAATGATATTGTACCATTTGATTTATTTTTGTCGTTTAAAAGATGTGTCATGATGAAAGAAAATTGTTTACATTTTCACATATCCTTTTCATTTATGTTATATTTTGACGCATTACATTTTTAGTAGTTTATGATTTTCGGTTGTAATTATTTAGTATTCTAAAAATGATATTATTTAGTAATCGGCAAAGGAGTGATATGCTTGCCATATACTTACTTAACCAAAAAAGCCCAATTGCAGCTCAAATAGAATATGCTAGATGTTATCCAGAGCGTTGAATCCCTTCAAAACTAATATATGCAAGGTTATTAAAAAAAAAGAAGAGGAATCATGTTTGATGTGAAAAGCCCTAGACCTTGTACAGTTTTAGACGAAGAAATGGAAACCAACATACTCGGGTTTTATGAAGCATATCCATCAACATCACTTAATAAATGTTCTCGGGAAATACCGGTCACCCACAGTTCAGTTCAAGAAATATAACTTTACATTTAAATTAAAACCTTTACATTTCGGAAAACCCAGAAACTTACTGACCAGCTGTGCCAGATAAAGGTTCTATTTTGTCAGGACTTCCTAGAGATAGATGTCGACAAGATCTTGATATTTTAAAATACATTTCTTGTCTGCAAATAATCCTTATTATTATTGAATCGTTTATTTAGCTTATAAAAACTAATTACCGAATATACAATTTTGAAGTAAAAGGACAAATATATGCATATGTAACTAATGTTCCTCGAGTAGAGTAAGTTAAACGACTTAAAACTACATAAAATGAATTAAATCAAACTATGTATAAAAGAAATAACATTTTTATAAGTCAAAAAGAAAACATTTAACACAAGAACAATAATTATAATAATAAATCTAATCATTCCACTCTTAATAGTGAGGTCAATTAAAAATAAATGAAAATCCATTAACGTGAACTAAGTAAACTACACACAATTAGAATAATTTTAAAAGTCAGAAAAAGAAACATTTAAGACAGAAACAACAATATAAAATAAAATCCAAGCTAACAATAAATGCCACTCAAGGCATAACACATAAATTACATTTCTCCAAAGTATATGCCTTGAGCTGTTTCTTAAAACAATAAACAGATTGACAATGTTTTATGAAATCTGGTAGCTTATTAAACGTATCAAATCCCTTGAAGAAAATAGAATTTTGACCCTTTCTTTTATTTCTAGGCGCAATAAAGAAGTTATTCTGCTGCCTAGTTTTATAGCTATGCACGTCATTATTATACATAACCTTATTGCACAGATAAGGAGGCGCACAACCAATCTTAATTTTAAAAATTAGGGTTAACACATTTAAAATTGTATTCAGACACTGGTAACCTGTAAACATTCCTGCATTAATTTAATATAATCCAAGAATAATTTAATGTTTGTAAAAATGTGTTTAAATAATGTGTTACTTTGTTAATCTTTGGTCTTTTGTTGTTTTATTTTTAAAAAAGGAAAAAGTTCCTAAATATCTGCAAATTCATTTTTGTTTCATTTTGATATCCTTAAAGTTACAGATGATCAGACTGTCTGATGTTTTATACGTTGTCTGTACGTTAGTTATTTTAATTGCTTCAAGTTGGTTTATTTTGGCTGGTTTAAATAATTCTTTCTAGTTTTTTTCTTGTTCGGTAGGTATATTATATGTTTCATTGTTTCTGTGGGTAATATCCATTAGTATTGGCTCTAGCCTCATAAAGGTGTTTAGGTGTCCCTCTTGCATTTTGCTTCTAAGTTACATTTTCAGTCACTATGTTTCTGGAATTAAAATCAAAATTCAAAGCTCAGTTTTCAAACATATTTCCTGTTTTCATATATTTCAGCTTCTACTATTTGCTAGTTTTATCAGATTATGATGTAGGCACTAGATCAGTTGTGAATAGTATAAGTTAATACATTACTTTGTAATTAGGTCAGCTTACTTACTAAATCTGTATAACTGTTTGTTTTTCTGTGTCATGCTATTCCCTCTTTTTACAAGTATATATACAGAGGAAGCATTAAGAAAGAAACAATTTATTCAGGCAGAGTTGAGGATGTTAGGTTATTAAGGGAAAAGTTGTTACTAAGATAGGGATACCCGAAGTTGTGTCCGATTTTGATATGTTGGAAGTATACAAGTTGAAAAAATACTTTTATTAGGCTCACAAAAATCCAGCAGCTACTGGGACAGCTGATTATCGCTTCTTGAAGACGTTCCTTGATTAGAACAAAAATTGGTAACTCATTATTAGAGTCTCGGCGAGGTCTATTGACTGGGAGTCTACCAAATTCAGCCAAACTATCACAAACATATCTCGAACAAAGTTTTCGACCTTGCGAGTTTTTTTTTTGTTTGTTTCATTTGTGAGTAATGAATGTGGGAAAAGATACGCGTGTACTGCATATCCTGGTGTGGGATATGTTTTTGAACTGAAGCTTATTTTAAAGGAAAGTATTTATTTATCTGAACATTTGTAACATACAGGTTTGAATTTTGTCGATATAGTTACACACAAACAATTTTCGTGTTAGATGGTTGGAAAGATACATTTTTTTGTACATCATCCCAAGAATAAAGTTGTGCATATTGGTAGAATTGAAGAAAGGTAGAATATATGGCAAAGCTATTTTATCTGCTTTAGATAAAATTATTTACATTAGTCATTGTTTATATTACTAATTACAGTTTTACATATTTTACATTATATTTTTTATTTTTTAATGGTAATCCGACTTTTTTTTTGATATTTTGTAATACAGTAAAAATGGAATGGTAATTTGCTTTATACGTTGTAATAGAAGGGTATTTATGACGGTACCTATGAATTGAAATATTGTTATTTTATTTATTTAATGTTTTTATATTAATACTGGAATCATTTGTATTCTATAATCTCGTTATCACTTCTTTAATTTAGGTTTCCATCCAATTAATCGGTTATATATGTTATGTCAATTTGTATCAGTGTAACAAAATATTATACTCGGTGATTTTGTTAAATTTAAAGAAGTCAGGTGCATTATATTTATAATTATATAATTAAATGTAATGTTAAAATCTGGAGAGTTGGACGGTAAGTACATTTTCAAGACAGATGTATTTTTTGCTTTTGAGTAAGAGCCAGGTTCAGTATATTGGGGTAAAATTTTTATTCTTTTGATTCCTAATAATAATATTAAGGTGTGTCAATTAAAAAATAATACAAAACTTTTTTTGTGTGAGTCTTGGCAATGTTGTGAAAGTTTTTACTTATGAAATCTAAATCAGACTTCTGAAAATAGTTAAAATAATATTAAACTATTTCCCAAAATATAAGATCCTGCGTTTTGCTGTTGTAAGTAGGCAATAAAATGGTTCTATATTATTTGCATACGAATCTTCAAAGGTATATCATTTATAACTTCTTTTATTAATTCAACCATTCAGCCGAAATATTTTGCACCCTTATTCTTCGTCTAACTTGATGCCAAATATGTTTAATTCCAAGAATAATAACACTAGTGAGAGCATTTATTGGGCGCCCGAAAAATTAGTAGAATAACAATACATAAAACAATATTTAAAGGATATGCAGTAACTGAGAAAATTTCACGTTAAAACAAACAATATAAATTTGAGTCTGTGTTCTAACTGGGACTGTTGGATTAGTTTATTTTATGCGAACATCAATTTTTTAATACAGCATTTCAATACTTCCTTTAAGTATTTAAAATTGTGTCTTTTGTTGTTTTATCTAATATATGAAATAATAGAGCTGAAACTCTAAAGAAAATTGTAGTAATTTTAAAACAATTGTTCGAATTTAGAGAAGACGACCTGTAATACCAAAAAATATTTCCTGGCAAGCTCGTGGAATTGGGTTTTATTGTGAATATCCAAACCCTGGATTATTTCTCAATAGAGCATAACAGAGTTTGGGTTTTAACAATCATTTTTTAATAATTGACAATGTTGTATCTGTTTTGCAATTTTTAGACATTTTATGATTATATATTTTCATGAATTCCGCATTGAAATTTTGTAAATTGCTTATTAATTTATCTTGCGTATTTGAGGCAACGTTCAGCCGACTTAAAACATTCTAATTATTCCTTATATGTACGTTTCTTATTATTTTCACATGAAATTGAATTAACAACTCAGTTTCTTAAGAACTTTGATAAAATAGAACAGAATAGCATAGAAATGTCTTTATTTTCAACTCGGCGAAGAACAGCACAGCTGTTTTCTTAACCCAGCATTTACAATATAAATTAGAACATTATAATGTATTCATATATATATCTGAAGATAAACTTAATAACAGATAATAGCAAGAACTAAACCTATAACAAATGGTCTTACATGACACTAATGGCATTGCAATACAAAATAAAGGTAAAGCATTACAATATTAAATATAGGTAGTCATAATATTTGCTAAGGATATGATTTTTATCTTTCTTTTTAAACAACGCATAATCGCATTCACAAAATTATCTCTTATTTCAGAATTAAATAGTCTGGGCATCACGTAAAACATCGCTCGAAAAGCGCGGTTCGATTTAAAGGTATATTAAGCTGAGCATTATGACGGGCAGATGTGTGTGGAAGATCGGAAGCCTAACTTCCCGGGGATAGCCGCCCTCGAGCAATTTGTGCAAAAAGCAGGCGAGGTGCAATTTTGGTGGGTCCCGCATATTTAGCCATTTCAAAGCGGACAATCTGTAAGCCACATGATCTTTCATTCTGAGGTTATAGATAAAGCTAATACATGAGTTCTGGATTCTCGGTAACCGACCTTTACATTGAGCATCCAGACAAGGCCCATATACGATATATGCGTAGTTACAATGCGAGAGAACCAACTTTTTCAGAAAATCACTCAAAATATCTTCATTTTTGTAAAGATTTCTAAGAGAAACTACTGTTTTCTGAACAACCCTACCAACCTGAGTTTTAAACCCAAGGTTTAAGGCGAAAAACACGCCCAGATTTTTTTACTCTTTTATATTAGGCATCGCCACATTTTTTGTCTTAAAAGTAAGAGTATTGTTTGTCCAATCTCTAATTGGCCCAAAAAACAGAACAGTTGATTTAGACGGGTTTATTTTCAAACCGTTTTTACTTGACCAACTGAAAGTGCTGTTCAGACAGTTTTTGCGAAATTTGAGCTGCATTATCTTTTTTGAAGCGGATACGCAGCTTCATATATTCAACTTACCGTTGAATATCACAGCCCATGTCAGCTCCATCCATGTCTAAGCTATAAATAAAAAATAACAAAAGCCCCAGGATAAACCCTTGGAGTACCCCTTAAGTAATTGGCATAGGGTCAGATTTGATACCCTCCATACAGACTCATTGAAAACGGTTGGATAGGTAATTTTTATATTTACCGCAATATTAATGAGACCGTAGTGATAGATGTAGTAATACCAGCGTAGATGTTTCTTGATCCAATCATCCAAGACTTTAAGTAGTACGGAGGCTGTATCGTAAACGAAAGCAGTTTTCTACTCATCGGGAAACGTAGAACCTTCTATATAGATATTAAAAATATGCGTTAGAAAGGGCAGAATTCAGAGGAGCACAACTTAACCATTTTGAGTAACGAGGTCATGTGTAAAATTGCTTATATGGAATGTTTCGCTGCTCAGCTGCATTGCTCATAACCAAACAAAATCGTGAGTTTATATATAATTCAGTTTGAATTATAAGAGCATATTAGTTATGTTCACATTTAAAAAGGGAGTAATATTATGGAATGACATAGTATTAACAGTGGCATAAGGTGACATTTTTCAAGATGCTTATCTATGGTACATGTAATTTCATATTTCATTTTTGTAAATGATTTTTTGGACTAACAATTGATATATATTATATGTATTGTGATTGAAGCTGAGTAATAGTCTATTTACTTATGAGATTCCTAACTAAGAATGTTGTGCTAGGCTTTTTTGTCCTTAATGGATGTTTGTGTCTACTGAATAATACGGATAATACTTGACCAGTTAAAATGTAACTAAATCATGATATTAGTAAACATACCTGCTAACTGGGGTGGTAGTTAAGTTTGAATGTAATCGACATAATTTTATTAGTATTTCTTCAAGTATTTTGCCATGCTTTTGTATAAATCAACTTTTCTCTCTTTCTCTTCAAAATCTATTATTTTGGATTACTAATTACATCACTTTGTGGTTATTGAAAGTGAGCCATAGCTTTTTGTTCAATTATATTTCTTTATTTTCATTGATGTGATTATTTGTATGATTTACTTTTATTGTACGTCCCTTAGATTATTGACGTTCCGAGTACGGCGCACGTCGGAAACTCGTCGTTAATCACTTGTCTAGCTTAGTGAATGTTTCATTTTGTATCAAGTAAAATTGCGTACCTCTTCCGTCTAACAAATTGAGCATTTTTATTTCAATATTTCTGAGTTTTAACTACATAACATAGTGCTAATTAACTGTGCTGCTCTCAGGTTTTCTATTGGGTAAAAATCTGACGGACCTTTTTAAAGCAAACGCATTTTGAGGAGTATTTTTTATACAATTTTCTTTTAGTTGTTTTAGCTATTGCTTCATAAATGTCAAATGGGAATTTGGTTTAAAATTTACAGATAACACAAATAGTCTTCCGTGAACATAAAGAAAATAGTTGGTAAGTCAATTATGCCACAGACGGGCCATGGAGTTATCACCGTCAGACATTTCAACTATGTAATATTCTTTTTCATTATCTGACATCATCCCTGGCAAAACCGAAATCAGTAACATGAGTTGATGCTACCAGTTTGTTAGTTTTGATCTTTTAGAGATCCTATTATTTGATTAATCGGATCAGTATTTGGGATGTTGTACTATCTGGCAATTAAAGATTTTTAAAATACAATTATTGTCTTATATATATACTTTTCATGGATTATTTTTTTATAATATACGTCTATCTTAATAAGTTAACTAGTTGCAAATCAATTCTTTCATAGGTTCTTAGATTTGGTAATCGTTCATAGAGACAACACTATTTGGATCAACACAAACACATTTTATTCTGCATAGTAAAAAATCGAAGATAGCTCCTGGATATGGTTCCGAAATATTGTAACATTCGTTCCCGTGGTTAGTAAATTCGAATGTTGTAATCTTGGACCTAATAGTTCAGCATGCTGTTTGGACAAGTGGAGGTCACAAACTAGATAATTTAATTCAGCTTGATGAGGTGCTTTTACTTCACTTTAGGGAAAAAAAGAACTGTTCTTTTCTGATACATTATTGGGTTCTGCCTTATCATCATGTATTTCTAAATTTTCCTCCCAATCTTTCGGGGGCGCTGGAATCCGAATTTAATTTTTTTGAATTCCACAAACATTACTTTTTAAAATAATATGATTAAAGTACTTACTATTTTTTGCCGAAAAAATCATAACTCAAAAATCTTACGTGTTAGGGAGTTTTTACCATCATGTTCGCATTTAACGATTAAAAATTAACAAAAAATTGCCTTTTACACCACAGTCTCAAAATGGCTGTAAGCTAGTTTTATTTGTTAATAATAATAATTATTATTAGTTAATAAACTATTACAAGTAATAATTATCTAAGATAGCCGACAACACCCATTCCAATTAACCAATTCACAATTGTAATTGTAATAAATATGTACTAATTTTGACAATATATGATTGCGTTCAGATCGAAACAATTCCATCTTTCTGTTATTACGTCTACAGGACAATATATTTCTAATTCCTCAGGTGTATTGTTTTTTTAGCAAATTTATTATTGAGTTATGTTGTATTAATTCGACTTATGGAATTTCATACAATCGGTCACAATCCAGTATTTTATAGCTAGGCCGTACAAACTCACCAATTTTTTGTAAGAATCAGTATAATTTTTCATGATTTCATTTTAATACCAGGTATGTTATCAAAAGTAATCTTCAAGTCGGTAGCATTTTAAAATGTAATGTAAGGGTCTTTTTCTTTTCATTCCCTCCTACAGCAGTTATTTGAAGAATGTTCAAAAAAAGTTATATAAAATAGCTGTGAATATTTTTGCTAAATTTTTAGAATCGCTAATCGGGAAAAACAAGCGTCGGATATTTTTAGATACCCTGAAATTTTTTCATATGGATATCAACCTATTCATTAAATGGGCCTCTGTTTGCTGATTTTAGATATCCTAGATTTTATATCTTCGTCTTAGAAACCTGCGATTAGAGAGATTCCCAGGCAGCAGGACGAGTAAAGGTAAGTAAATTGCGAGTCATAAAAAAAGCGAGGGCAAAAGAAATGTCTTGACATTTCATAATTGAATAAATAAACGAAATAAATAATGGACATAAATTTAAGTTTTTTCGAACAGTCGTGTTTCAAAAATTCTGTAAAAAAATTAATTAACTTTCATGTTTTAAATAATTTTTGATTACTTTTCACGTAACTGCTGTAAGAAGGTTGACAGTAAATGGGGAAAGACTCTAATTTATTTAAACTATTTCCTCTGAATATGTATTAATGTTTTATATATTTAATCATATACATCACAGGGATTTATTTTTGCAAATTTCATTTTGAAAGACACTTGTTATATTAGTGTAGCTTTGTAGCTTTTAAACTTTAATATGTTTTAAATATTTGTATATATGAATTGTTTTTGCCACTGTTTAAATTTTTTATTTGTCTGTATACATTGATTTTACAGCGTGCCGATGTAGTTCATTGTTGGTTCAGATATTCCAGATATCAGATTATTTTATTCACCTTTTATGAAAAACATGTTTATTTCCCAACTGTTACTAACATAAAAATACTACGTACATCTTTTTCCTGTCTAGTTTACGTCTCTACCACACAACTTTTATGGTCGATTGATTAAGGCAGTGATTCTCAACATTGTCCAGAGCGCAGAACCATAGAGCAACTTTTATTCATTTTAGGATCCATAACAAAAGATATTTATGGTCAACAGTTGACATTCGAATTGAGCTTGTTATATTATTTTTGTTTTTATTTCTATATAATAGAAAATTTAGGAACAGTTTTCTAATGGCGAAGAAAAAATACAGATACGTTTGAGCTTAATTTTGTTTTCTGGACAAAATTTGTCAGAATCAGATTGAATACAGCAAACATTTATGACTGAGCTTGTTAATTTGTTGAAAAATAATCACCTATGGATTCTGTAATATTAAGTAAGCAGCGATACTAGAAATTTGAAATTTTTGATAATGTAAGTAGAGAAAAGGGACAACGATATAGGGTATGCTAAGTATAATAGAATAATGGTGGAAATTAACGGAAGAGTACCAAAGGGTGGATAGGTAGTACGACGAATGTTTTTACAAGACCATATTCTTTTGTTTTGTGCTACTACGAAGTACGTTGTCTAATTCTTTTGATTACTCGCGGAAGCCCAACCATATAGCTGTGAAACCCAAGTTGGGAGCCACTGGACTAAGGTGCTGATATATAGTGCATAATTTGATTATTAGTATTGTTTTAGCGAGTATAGAATAATACTTTCCGCTAAAATGGTTTATCGCTTCCATCAATGTTGTTACACTTGCTCTGTTTCATATAATTTCGTGTTTTAGTGCTATATTTTACTTTATATTTCGTATGACATTGGTGATTTATGTGATATATGCAGTTCGTTGAAGGTGTACGTTTTTGAATATTTTAAAGATTTGCGATGGTTATACAGTACACCTTTTACGTTGTAGGAGGCGGACTTGGAAAATAGCAAAGCTGATAGGGATGCTGGGATCGGAAACAGTGGTGGGTATTGGATATTCTATATGCAGAAGGGAAGAACATCATCTCTCTAAGGCAACTTACGTAAGACTAGTATAAAATGGATATTTTGATTATTTGCTCATGAATTTAAAAAAATAATATTTATCCCCGTTGTTGATAATAATTGAACTAGCATTGAATAATATTTAAATTGCTATAAACTTGCATGCGAGATATATTTTTCACCAGTTTTGTATGAGATGTACAAAGTTAACATTGTTTTATCTCCTTGCATTCATTTAATTAAATATGGTATTTAAATTTTTGTTTAATGTACCAAATGCTTACTATATATATAGTACAACTGAACTGACATTTCTGTAGGACATTTATATGCATATTAGAGATCGGCAGTATAACAACTGAAATTTTTAACACACCATTTCAGCTGTATTTATATCTATTTCATGTTTGTTTGCAGCGAACATGTTAAATTCGCAAAAAAACTAAATTAAGTTGCATACAGCAAAAATCAGAATGGCGTGGGGAAGTTTTCAGTGAAATATGTAATAATCTCCTAATATCCAATAGTTTTATTTCCTTAAGAATAATGCAATTATTTCATTATTATTATTATTATTATTATTTTATGATTAATTATTTTGAAAAGCTTGCGGAATATTATGTATCAAAGACCCAAGCAGGTATGGACCCATTTTTATATTATAAACGCAATGCCTTTACATGTTCCCAATCACCCATATGCGTCGTCTCTGAAATTCTTTCGATGGACATTTTATATTTGTGGTGTATTTAGTTTTGTGATATCTGTCAATGTGCTATACAGTGTGTCCCAGATTCGCTTCTCTATATAGAGATCTCGGCTCCTATTATACCTACAGCAGAGGTTAAATGGGGAAAGTTTTAGAGGAAACTTATTGCATTCGATATCCGGCTTCAGATTTACGATCGATCAATTGTTTTTGGAAATATCGGGGAAAAACCGAAAATGGCACATTTCGTTTTTGGCCAGTATATCCAGAACGGTAAATTTGACAGCTGCCAAAATGCGACATTATTCGGACACATTTTTAAGACAAATAAGATGGCGTATATGACACGTCTTCATTGTTTTTTGTTAACCCGCAATCCGCCTCAACTTTCATTTTTCTTATGGCCGCCATATTGGATTTTTTGATTTTTGGAAAGAGCCTAAAATTTTCAGTCTAGTGACATTTCACAAGTGCATTAAAGATTTTAGTATCATCGAAATATTACACTTCGTAAAGTTAGGTTTCAGTTTTTTTTTAAGGAGGCCATGATTTAAAGTAATGTTAGCTCTCAATGCTTTTCTAAGGAGGCCATGATTTATCTGTAACAAAATTGGATTTTGACTTTGTCGTTAAGTTAAATAGTTGAAAGTATCAAAGCTGTGTTTTAATAAGTAGTAGGTACGCTTTTATCCCAATAAAATCATAAATCTAACATAAATTGTCAAAACCTATAGAAAATGGCCGCCATTCCGTATCCAAATGAAGAAAAGGTTGACATGTTAGCTCTGTACTTTCAATCATACAGAAACGCTGACGTTACCTCAGCAAAGTATTTGAAGATTTACCCCGAACGACGGCAGCCTCATAAAACCCAATTCAGGAACATCGTAGTTAATTTAATTAACTATGGTGCCTTCGAACAACCTAGAAGCGGATACAATAATAACAATGAAAATCGAGACAGAAACATTTTACAAGCTATCAATGAAAACCGTAGTGCATCGGTAAGAACTGTAGAACAGGAAACTAATGTGCCAAAATCAACAGTACAGAGAGTTTTAAAAAAGAATAAGTACCATCCATACAAATCCATAATAGTACAAGGACTTAAGGAAACTGATTTTCCAAGACGACTACAGTTCTGTGAGTGGTATACTAGGAGATGTAATGACAATCCTGATTTTCTAAATCATGTCTTGTGGTCCGATGAGAGCAGGTTCACGAATTGTAGAGTCCTTAATAGGCACAACCGTCATCACTGGGCTGTGCAAAATCCTCACGAAGTGGCAGAGAGACGTCTACAGATCAGATTTGGAAGTAACGTTTGGTGTGGAATCATTGGTAAGTTAATCTAACCAATCTTTTTTAAATAGGCACCAAATGATGGTCAAATAATAATCTTTTTCGTTTAGTTCTTTAATGATACTAAAAGAGTATAATCTAATAAAAAAAAAGTAAAACGTTCTACTCTAGTCAGTCAACTTACTTTTTTGATATTGTATTACATTTTTATCCAATCATTTTGTATTGTAGTTTCGAAGAACCTATAAAATAGAATTGGGTTTTATAAATTTATTAACACTATCTAAATTTTCTGCAGATTTAGCTAATTCTCTTAAATTATTTTGATTGCCTGAATTTAATGATTTATTATTATCCGGGAAGCCTAGTTCTTGCGTTATGAAAAAAATACC
Source organism: Kuschelorhynchus macadamiae (assembly GCA_030620095.1). Taxonomy (NCBI): domain Eukaryota; kingdom Metazoa; phylum Arthropoda; class Insecta; order Coleoptera; family Curculionidae; genus Kuschelorhynchus; species Kuschelorhynchus macadamiae. The sequence goes on along the minus strand of JAUTXW010000125.1, from coordinate 381,792 downwards.
ATATTAATCAAATGTCGAATTATTTTTCGATTTTTATTATGATTTATAGAAAGGCGTTCAGCTGTATTTCCGAATAATTAAATTTTAAAACGCAAGAGGTTTGTTCTTTTGGTATTTTATGTTTTATTAAGCCACGGTGTACTTCTTTAAGATTATTATATCACTGAAATAAATTGATTTAGTACTTCCGAAATTAATATGCAATACCAACAAAATAATGTATTACGGCTATTACTTCCCGCTAACCAAATATGTTTTTCTTTTTCATAATAAAGCTGTATAGGTTTCAACTGTATACAAGCTCATTCTTTACGGGATGTTTCGAAAATTATTTTTGATGACACTAAAATCTTTAACGCACTTGTGAGATATCACTAGACTCTCCAATAATCGAAAAATCCAATATGGCGGCCATAAGAAAAATGAAAGTTGAGGCGTGTTGCGGGTTAGCAAAAAATAATGAAGACGTGTCGTATACGCCATCTTATTTGTTTTAAAAATGTGTCCAAATAATGTCACATTTTGACAGCTGTCAAATTTATCGTTCTGGATATACTGGCGAAAAACGAAATCCACCATTTTTGGTTTTTCGCCGATATTTCCCAAACTTAGTGATCGATCGTAAATCTGAAGCCAGATATCGAATGCAATAAGTTTCCCTATAAAACTTTCTCTATTTAACCTTTGCTGTAGGTATAATAGGAGCCGAGATCCCTATATAGAGAGGCGAATCTGGGACACACATCATCTCATTTTTGCCAAATTCAGTCGCAAAATAATTTATCATGTAAATGTCATTTCTGTTCTTGCGCCTGCGCTCTTACTAAGTTCCGGTCACTTTTCTGTTAAATGGCTTCGCTATTTTTATACAGCGCTTATGACATAAGCTATATCTTCTCTCATAAATATATGGTGATGCTACAAAACCTTATATCGCGTGTAGATCGTATCAATTATTAAAATTAAAACACACGTTCTCATTGAGGTTAAAACAAAAACTGAAACATTTTTTATCCATGACAACACACAACATTGACATATAAGCTATATCTTCTCTCATAAATATATGGTGATTCTACAAAACCTTATATCGCATGTAGATCGTATCAATTATTGAAATGTAAACACACGTTCTCATTGAGGTTAAAACAAAAACTGAAACATTTTTTATCCATGACAACACACAACATCTACAAATCAATAACGCTTTTAATTTAATAAACGATCCATCTTGATCTAAGCATAGAACTACAGTGTGATTCTCATAGATAGCGCAGCATCATAGAAATAGGAAATATTTTATAAAAATTAGTGACTTTCAACACCAATGACATGACTTCAAAATATAAAATAGCAAAAAATAAAAAAGTGGATGTTCGAAATGATTACCCTTTTGTTCGACACAAATATTTAAACGATTTTCAAAAGATACGCTAACATCTCTTAATGTATGAAAATTAATGTTATTAAATACACTTCGGATTCTTTCCTTCATATTTTCTTTTTCAGTCGGAGGTGTTCGAAAATGTTATGTGTTAAATTTTTAACAAAGTAAAAAGTAAATTTTTGTCAAATCAGGGGATCTAGGCGGCCACGCAATCGGTCCTCCTTTTCCTATCCAGGGTTCTTGAAACTGTTGAATGAATGTCAGCCGTATAGTAAACTGGGCATCGTCATGCATAAACCATATTTGATCACGAATGTTAATAAGGATTTGGTAGAATAGCGTTCCCTCAAAAACTAGAGATATCGGTGTGCAGTAAGTTTTTTTAAAAAAAAATACAGACCGATAATAAAATTCCAACAATACCACCTCAGATGTTAAGAGACCACCTATTTTGACTAGTTGCTCTCAATATAGTGAGGATTTTCAGCAGTGTAGTAACGAAAATTATGTCTATTGACGTTTCCATTTTTGAAGAATCTTGCTTCGTCAGTAAATAACACAAAGTTAGTAAATCTTCGCTCTCTCTGAATTTGTTGTTGTGCCCAGTGACAAAAATCTAGTCGCCTGTGATAATCATCCTCATACAATTCTTGAAGGAGTTGAATGTGGTATGGGTGAAACTTTTTTTTAGATTTTGTAGAACAATGGTTTTACTTACATCTGTTTTCCTTGCAATTCTTCGTGAGGGACACGAAAGAAAACCGGGCGGAGTCAATCGGTTTAGAAAGGTCGGCCAAGAAATCTCTTTAAACCAGTGGTGTCCCGTCGTTCTTTAAATAATATGGCATTCCTTTTTGACTATACGCACTTTAGATAATTAAAAAATATAACTATGCTTAATGAACCTTTATCTATATTTGTCTGTTTTCTTTCGTGAACGAGATTTATCAAAAGTTTTAATTTATGCAGTTCGACTTTGGGCTACTCGGGTATGCCAAAAGTGACCGTCTGTCTCCGTTTGTCATATTAATTTATACAGGGCGTTTCCTAATTGCGTGCTGATTTTAAAGGGGGTGTTTTTATTTCCTAAAAGTCTTAGCTTTTGAGATACAGGATGGTAAAGTTTAAAAAGAAAACATTTTTTTTCATTCTGCAAAGTCGAATTGCATAAGTTAAAATTTGGATAAATCTTGTTCACTGGAATCAATGCTGGCTCCCCTACTATAGCTACATTGTTGTGTTAATTTTGGAAAAATATGAGTTCTGTAGTTTTTCAAATATTAATTGCAATATTAGATATTTTTTGATACCCGGTATTGAACAGAAAATTAATTATTTTGAAGCAGTTTATTGACAGCTACTCTATAAAAAATTTTACAAAATATATGAACAAAAACTAAGCCATTTTTGAGGTTGACGACTGTGATTCTAATGGTTCGATTCCTTCTAAATCGTTGTTTTCTTCTGAAAATGATGAGGTTTCGTCGTCACTAATTGAATCACACATCAATTAAGATTTAGTTATCACAGTGTGATAACTAAATCATCAATAACCGTTTCAATTTTGCCATCTACCTCCCAGTATTTATGTTCAATAGAACGAACATGTTTAACATACGATTTCCAATTTTCAGGCGATATTGAGTCAATCGCATCTAATGTTATTTTATTTAAATCTTTAATTGAAAGTTCACCGGTGTTGCGCTCTCGAATATATTTTTTTACTCCTGCCTATGCAAGTTCAATAGGGTTGAGGTCGCACATGTATGGAGGCAGCCTTAAAGGTGTATGACCGAGGTTACGTAAAAGACCGTCAATTTTATCCTTTTTTTCTCTAGGCTTGTTGGCTGATATTAGTTCATATAATTGATATTTTCTCCATATTGGATCACATACAAGATTGTTCGATTTAAGCCACGATATCATATGAGCTTTTGTAGAGTATTTAGTTGGCACTTTATCTTCTACGTGAGAATGATAAGACGCATTCTCCATTACCACGACTGATTTGGGAGGAATATTAGGTAGAAGCTTCTCGAGCAACCACTTTTCAAAATTATCTCTATTCATCTGTCCATGATAGTCTCCAGTTGTTAGTCCCAGCGAAAAACTAAAGCAGCACCTGGAACAAATCCGGCTTCTGAACCAGCATGAACTATAATAAAGAAAGCGACTACTAGAGCGGATTCTCTGAACAACACCTGTAACACTTTCACTTTGCCAGCATTTGTTCACTGTCATATCATTATCTACCCAAGTTTCGTCTAGATACACAATGCGTCCTTCTTGTCTATATTGCCTTACAGTTGATAGATATTTCACCCGCCAGTGTAAAATATTTGGTCTCTCAATGAGCAATTTTCGTTTATTTTGGCACTTTTTGGCGCCAAACAAAACCATTTGATCGTAAAAGCCGATTTAAGGTTTTATACTCGTACGGAAAATCTATATTGTCCTTTACAGCATGAAGTAGGGGTTTGCAGGTCGGAACCTTCTTCAAGTTTATATAAAATTCCTCTATTGTTCATCGAAATACTTGAAAATCACCATCGTCAATTTTATCTTTGTATGATAAACGGGGTCTTTTTTACCAGGAGATTTTAAAGGTGAAGTAGAACATGAGCGATCATTATGTTCTCTTTGAATTTTTCTTACACTACTTTCCGAAACACCAGTGTAAAATGCAGCGCGTTCTGTTCGATTTTGAATTGGAATAGTCAAACTATTGTTTTCAGCTTCTCTAGTACATGCCTCTATAACGCTCGCAATAACGTCACGTGCACCGCTTCGAATTGTTTTTCCTCTTTTGTTCGCCATCGTTACTTCGAAATAATAATTCAAATTCAACGCAACGCATTTATATAGAAATGAAAACAAATGCTCGAAATGTATAGGCCCCACTGGAAATAGCTAGAACCTTCTAGCGGCAAATGCATGGAGACTCTAGGCACATCCCAATTACAAGTGGACTAGTGCGAAATTTACTAAATCCTCTATTAATTTTCCATACCGCTTAGCTTTATAGGTGAAGCGGCAAACTATTGCAACAAATAAAATAACATAAAATTTATTTGCGTACACAAATTTTACTTTCCCGCTTGCTTAAGACTATGAACCTTTATTTTAAGGACCGCCCGGTTTTCTTTCGTGCCCCGCACCTTATGGGTGAAACTTATTTTTTAGATTTCGTATAACAGTGGTTTTACTTACATCTGTTTCCCTTGCAATTCTTCTTCAGCTAATATGTAGGTCTTCTATAACTTTTAAGCTAACTCGTCCTCATTTAAAACAGGTTGGTCTCGATCAGTTTTCGCGTATTCTACATTTCCCCTCTCATCAAACCGTTGCACAAGCCTTTCAAAAGTGCTTCTTTGTCGTCATTTTCTATCAGGATACTTTTCGAGATATATTCTTGTCGCTAATAAACACTTCAAATTTGTATTTTCATTTGTAGAAATAAGGTCCACTAGATTTTTGTCACTGGGCACAACAACAAAATTCAAAGAGCCAAGATTTGCTGACTTCTGTGTTATTTACTGATCAAGCAACATTCCACAAAAAAAGAAATGTTAATACACATAATTTTCATTATAAGGCTACTGAAAAACCTCATTTTACTCTCACAACTAGTCAAAATAGGTGGTCTCTTAACGTCAAATGTACCTCTAATATTTCCGAAAAGTGTCCATAAATCTTGAACGATTCTGTATAGTCCCCACAAACTGTATATTGGGTGAATGACCAAAAAGGGAGGAATCTGAAAATGTAATCTATAGGGCGTTCCATTTAAATTAATCGAGAAAATTTGCATCCAGGATTTTTATTTACGTTATTAAAGAAAACTAAATAATACCGCAATTGAAAGAAGACCACATTTGGAATTTTTTGCCTTGCTAAAATAATTTATAAAAACGCATAAAAAAAAACAGGTCGTCAAATGACTCTGTATAGAGCCTATAAACCTTATACTGGATGAATGTTCTAAAAGTGAGGAACCTGGAAGTAAAACAATATGCAGGGTGTTCCATTTAAAAAAAAAGGTTTCTGGCAAACTTATCCTCAATCTGTATAATCTAATGCGACAGATCCATCTAACAATATAGATTTTGTTTTGAAAACGGATTATAAAGTCTTAATATTCTAAAACACTGTGGCTACCTTTCTTTAAAACATAATTTAAACCGTAAAATCTATAAAAATACGCAATCGTTACCACAACTTATCACACGATCCGCATTAAACACATCAACTGACAAAAATATTTAAGTTTCCGCGCGGCTGTTGACCCAAACTTTGCCAACGAAAGCCGTATCTTATCTATGCGAATTTGATCGGGAACACTCGGGAAAAACTCGCCTCCGTTTATAACCACGAGGTCAACGCGGGCCGCCAGCCGTGTTCGATTCCAAATGAAACGAAACCTCTCCGAAGATCGCGGTGTGAGGCATGGAGAGTAAGTCGCGGAATTAAGAGAACGGTCAACGAGTTTATACGCTTAGAATAATAGAGGGAATTTCCAAATTAAAAAAAAAATTGAAAAAATATAAATTATGTATTATTTTATTTATTTGTTTCTGTTTGGAAATATTTATTAGGGGGTCATTGACCATTTGACCTAATGGAGGAGCCGCCACTGTTCTCAAACAGTTCCGATGTTGCCCATGCTTTTTTATTGACAGCGTAATTTACAGGTAGGTAGTACTTTGTGGTTCTTAAAGCTTTGATGTGTGACGTTATTTTCTGGCACGGCACGCACCATCACCATTTCGTTAAAATGATTATTTTATTGCCCATTTTATTGCTCAAAGCAACTCTTCATACGTTCTTCCTTAATATTAATACTAATGAAAATAGATTAATTGTGTTGAGTGTGTTTATTTTATAAAATCTAAATACAATTTTAACATCATTAGCTGAATATTGCTCACTGAAATAAATAGCATTGCTTTTTAGTGGTAACAGCTAATAAATAAAAATTTGAAAGTATACCCTTGTAGTATACATGGATAAGTAAAGAATTTAAGTAGTTACAATAATAAAAACAGTATATAAACCGCCGACCAATATTATAAGGAAATCCGTACTTGTTTTGAAAAACACAACTGGCTTACTCGATGGAATTCGTCAACATTTACCGCGAACCAGCGACAGGTTAAAGAATTGGTTGCATATTCATAACATGCATTTTCTTATTTTGTTCTACAGCACCATACATAAATATACGGTAGGTTATTAGATAGAGTTGTGCTAATGTGAGGGCTGGAAATTTGTATTTTTTTAAAATTATATATTTGGTCACTTCAATGGTATGCTGACGCAAGAAAAAAACTCGGACTGGAGTCCGCTAACTACTGAAATAGTCTCACAATCTTTATTTGGCGATTGACAATACTGGTATGTACCTATATTATTTATCTACAGCTTGTTGTACACTAAACTAACCTCTCGATGAATCACCCTGTACTCGCTGTAATCGTAATAGTAGAAATGTTTTCTTACAGGTAGAAAAATGCTCACAATATCAACTCAGTTGTGTTAAAGAGGAGTTTGTGCCTAACTGGTAATCTTTTAGACACCATATAACTATAATGTTCCCGTATATTATGCTAGTTTGGGCACAGTAACAAAATTCGGACACCATAGTGTCGACACTTTTCCAACAGGTTGTGTCTGTATTTTGTCCGAAAATTTTATTTCCGCTTGGTTACTGAAATGTGTTGAATGGGCACATTTTAAACGCATAATTTTCATGGTGTTTCGGGAATGTATTCGATGGGTACATTTTAGGTCACATATGGACTCATTTCATACAACTAGTTTCCATTTTGTAGGACTACCACGCCAAAAATTGTACAACACGACTTAGCACCGTTTTATACAAAAGGAAATAAACGAACATAAAATAAATTAAATTTTTACATAAGTGGGTCAAATTATATTGAGTCAAAAGTATTAATAAATGAGGGAAACGAAGAACCTGTTTTCAGGGACGAAAACTAGTCTGCAGCATTCAGTCCGTGTCAGCAAAACGTCAGTAAGAATGTACCGTAAATAATAAGTACAATTATGATTTGAGTGATGATAACAGTTATTTTAAAGATGTACCATAAACACAAAATGGATTATGGAGATGGAGAATCTGAAAATATGGGCACTTACATATAAAATGAGCTACTCAACTTATTAAAGAAATCGATTCGTAGTTATCTGCCTAGAGATGTACCATTTTTCATTTTTTTTGACATTATTTATGCTCATAGTGATGGCGGCAGGCGGCAAAAACAAAACTAAAATTTGAGAATTTCCAGATTAGAAAACCCTTGTAGTAGGAATGTGTCCGAATCGAGCCCAAATTGGAACCGTCGATACGCACAGAGCGTATTTTAGACGCAATGTGTCTGAAAAAACAGACCAATTTTAGGCACATTATGTACGCGAAAGCCAAATAAATCCTATATAGCTAAACGAGACACATTTAAGTTGAATTTTGGTCAAATATCGGAAACACGAGTCTAAAATGTTTCCCCTGGTTTTTATGTGTTAGATAAAGGAAACATGTCTTCAGTTCGGCACAGTCATTAAGACGCCATGTTTTGTTAAGAAATTCCACAATGCTTAATTTGATAACATGGGCGAAAAAAAATTTATGTTAATTCAAATTTCTGGCTAATTTTGACAAAAATACACAAATTGCCGTCGGAAATCATAATAAATAAATTGGCACCTGTTTTTCTTTAAATATTTTAAAAAATAAAAAATATTTAAATATTTCAAAATTAAATATTCATTGTTTTTAGGCGCGCTCGTTTTTTACCAACTATTACCAGAAATTTTGAGTGCACCAATAAGTTAAGTTCGCGTATTACCCATATACCTACCTATTATGCATATTTTTTATTTGGAGGTGTATTGGAAACAAAAATAACTGCTATGTGTCCATTGTACAACTAAATTGTTAAGAATAACTATATTTTGTGTCTGTAATGAGTTTAATTTTATACAAAATGAACATAAATCTAATTTTGACCACAAACTGGTTAAAAGTGTGTCGATTTTGCAACTATAAAAACGCATTTTGGTAACATTTTGGGAACAAGGCGGGCTAATATTGGGCATATTTGAGGATTTTAAAGTGTTACAAGGCGATATCGGATAAACGGTTTGGATTTTTTTAATAAAAATATGATACGTTAATAGGGAGGCAGGTGTCAGAATTTAAAATACTATTGATAGTTACCCCCTCTTCACATTTTGAATGAATGGCGGTTTTGAAATGTCAAATGGAATGATGTTCTTCGGCTAAACACTTTATGATTTTTTTTGACAGGAGTTGCGGACGCGATTTAACGTTTCGGGGTTTACTAATGTCTGTCCACTTTGATTTTTCATATTTTTTGGTGTGGTAAGAAGAATCAGAAGGCAAGAAAAATCAGAGTTCATACAGGAGTTTATTCATATGACAGTTTAGTGGACCTCCCAAACCAATCTACCTATCTCCAAACATGCCATTGAGGCTGTCTCTAACTAGTCGCGCAAAGTGTGCTGGGGCACCACCTTGCCTTGTTGCTGATTTTCATCGTGATTCAGGAGTGAAGGTGAAATTGTACATTTCCCCATTTAGAGGGCCAGAGGCTCCAACTTAACCACACCATGTGTTAACTGACCAAGGATGCTGATTCGCTACAACTCTCATCCAGTGTGGATTTTCGGGTGCCTAGTAGTGGATACTATGTCGATTTACTTTACTTTTAAAGAGCACAGAATGACTATGGAACGTAGTACAAAATAAAGGCTTACCTGACCACAATTAAAGGTTGCCTTAGCAGAAAAAATAATGATTCTTAAAAAATTGTTTTTTTTTTGGATTTTAAATTTTAGCTAGTTACAAAATGTTATCCGATTTTGAAAATCTTGACCATATAATTCCTGATCAAGAGTGCCTTGATAGTGGTGTACATTCTACAATTTTAAAATAGTCAGCTCCGATTTTTGATAGATTCCCGATTCAGTAGCAAGCAGTGGCGGCTCGTGGATTTAAGAACGGGTGAAGTGCAACATAGCTAGATGCACAGAACTGCAGACAAAAATTGCGCCGTAGGAGAAAAATGTTCGGGGTGCCACGTGCAAAATGGCTATTTTTTACTTTTTTGTGATGTTAATTATCCATAGCTTTGGAGCGTTTTTTAATACTTAATTTTTAAACTTTTAATACAAGCGCCTGCAGGCTGCAGCAGCGGTTTTATGTCGCTCCTATCTATTTGGCTTACGGATATTCACCATAGCGTTGCCATAACAACTGCCGTAAACAAATCTAAGCGCGAAAGCCGGCGGGCGGTTGTGATTCCTCAACGGGTCGCTCTTATGAGAAAGTGTTCAGCGCGCTAGGTTTTTAAGTATATAACATAATGCACTAGTTTTGATGGAAAATAATGGTTTAATTAAGTAAATGATGTGAATTTATATAAAATATACTACATTTTTATAATAGAAATGTAGATTATAAAATGCTTAATATTTCAAAAATATTTCTATTTTTAAGTAAATTGATTGGATAATGTAGGTGAAGCGGCGTTTCACCCGCGTCTGGCGAGCTGCCACTGGTAGCAAGTTATCTTGATCCAACATGGGGATATAAATCAACTACCCCCAGAATACCACCCGCCATCTCTTCATTGGTTTTTGTATGGGGTCTAGTCGCTTGAATGTCGTAGGATTTTTGAATGCCAGGAATCCTAACAGCCCACAATTGTGCAGCTTCCATGTAGTTCCTTCTGTATTCAACCAGAATTAACAACATATTAATCTCATTAATGTTGTAGTTTTGGTAATTTGACAAATTGTCAATGTCACTTGTCAAAATCTCCGTGCCAAAAAAAGAATTCGAACACAGACAAATTCCAATGAAGAGATGGCAATTGTTATTTTAGGGGGCAGTTGACTTTAATCTCCAAGTTGGAATGAGACAACTTGCTATGGAATCAGGAATGTGTTAAATGTCGGTGTTGGCTAATTTAAAATTGTACAATTTTCACCACTATCATGTCACTCTTCACAAAATTCAAGAAAACAACGATTTTAACCTTTTTTTTTATTTTGTACTACGTACTACGTTCCATAATCATTATGTTTACTTTTTAAATTTAAGGTAAATCGACATAATATGCACTATGGGGCGTCTGAAAATCTACACTGCTTCATACTGGATGAGAGTTATAACGAATGAGTATCCTTGGTCAGTTAATACATGGTGTGGTTTAGTTGGAGACAGTCATTGGCCTACATTTTTTGGATGACTCCCTGAATATGGAAATGTACGACAAGTTTTTCAGGTACGAGTTACCCCGGCTTCTAAATCACGATGAAAATCATCAACAAGTGTAGTTTCAGCAAGAAGGTGCCCCATCGCAATGTGTGCGACCAGTTAGAAACACCCTCAATGGCGTGTTTATAGATGGGCGGATAGGTCGTGGAGGTGGAGTAAACTGGACTGCTAGGTCTCCTGAAATGAACTCTTCCGATTTTTTCTTGTGGGGGTTTCTAAAAAACAAAGTTACCAATACCGCCAACCACACCAGAAAATATGAAAAATCGAATTCTACATGCGTGCATAAATCGCGTCTGCAAATCCTGTCAAAATAAAAATCATATGATGTTTAGAAGTCGATGTACATTAATTTGAACACCTTAAACGCGAGCGTCGTTTAATTTAATGCGTTCAGTACTAGATTTATTGTTATTTTATTTTTCTTTCATTTTTAATTCGTAACTAGGCAACCAGTAAAACAAAAGCAAAGTGGTATTTACGTAGTTTTTGACAGACAACATGTCCTACTTCCTACGGTAATGATTTGTGAACTGTCCGCTCTATTTTTAGGTCTGGTTTAAATAATTTTTAATTGTGTATACAAAAAGTTCGTATAAAATTTAGTTTCTAACGTTTCGTTTTTGTTCGTCCAATGTTTCCAAACCCCAATAATTAATTCTATTTTAGTGGATAATATTGAAATATCTCATCAAATTAATATACGCTTTATTTGTTCTCACTCGAAATATTAAGGTCTTCTGTGTTAATACTGTTCGTATAGCATTTTAAAAAGGAAAGGCATTTTTGTTTAAAGAGTTAATAGTACTCCTTACAAAACACGATGTTTGGGTGCAGCAATTGATAGTTCTTCTAGGTTTATTAAGTATATAATAATTGTTAAAAAATTCAGACCAACTTATTAGAAAATTAATATATTTTAAATACATGGTTTATTTAAAATTTAAATTAATGTAATATATTTTATGTATTTCCCAATTATTCTGCAAATATTGTCGATATCTAAGCTGAGTACTATTGGAATTTTCGCACATTTCTGTAATTTTCTCACATTTTACGTCTAAATTTCAGATCTTCCGCCTTCATCAGTGCTGAGAATTAACTCTAGAGTGTCTTAAACATTCGAAATAACTATTTAGTAATGCGCGTATAAAAACTAAGTGTTGTGCATCAAGAATATATGGATTCCGGAATGTAAGTATATAGATAATATTGTAAAAATATATGAGTGTTGACGTTTATTTAAATAAACTGAGCAGAATATCTTTCATTATATTTTGGCATACACTTACTTCTCTATCTTTGTTAAGAAACCCTGTAGGTGGGTGTCAAGATATAATGGAACACCCTGTATAATAACAGGTCTACGTCTGTGGCCGAAAGTAATTTATTTAACAGGCCGAAAATTAGTTGAACGAAATGTAAATTCATACGTCAATTAGTCAATGCAATTTGAAAACATGGTTGTTATAATTATGTTTTAGCAAACGTAATTAAAACATGTATAGAAAATTGTTTTTTGATTCAGACACAAATAAGCCAAAATTACCTGTTAAAGTTATTAATTGGCTCGCAGAAATAAAAGGCTTTTGTTGTTTATTGCAAAATTTAAGCTTACACAACGAAAATGCAAAAATATGATTAGCAATAATGTTATTACAATTATTACAAAAAAGATCAAATCGGGTATTTCTATCTTTGAGTATTAGACATTCATTTGGCGCTTCTCAGCCTGCCGCATAACTAGATTTCCCTTAATACGTCTTTTCCGTATTCAGAATGTCCTGGTGAAAACTCTCAGCGCGATCATCACTTACTGAGCTTCAATTTTCCTGACAGTAAATCTAGGATGAAATGAATTTTCAGTGACATATTATACCCTAAGTTTTGGTAGCAAGAAAGAAGTTGCGCAACAAGATCTTTGTAGTTTCCTGTTCTTTTGTTTTATTTTGTTCCCCAACAAAATTTATTGCAGCTATTTTAAAAGCATTCCGAGCATCTTCTTCATCATCATCTTTATGGATGGAATCCTCCGCGTCTCTGAAGAGTGTCCTACTTTGGGGACCTACAAAAATTCACTCTTTAATTTTAGAATCCCTGATTCTAGGAAGCTTTTCTGTTAAATAAGTAAAAGCGCGTCGTTCTTTGTCTTCGACGTCTACAACATTTTTTATAAGGCCCAATTTTATATGCAGTGGCGGTAGTAGCACCTTCTCTGTGGAAACTAATGGCGTAAAAGTTACATTTTTGGCTTCCTGGCTAAAAAGACTTCTGGCCATATTGTCTATTCTCATTTTGTAATGCCTTGATTGTGCTCGACTGTGCCATTTACAGAGGAAGCAGCAGTATTTAGTACATCCTTGCTGCATACCAAGCAAGATCGCGGCAACTTTTAAATTCTCACAAATTTGCTATCCGTACCTATTATATTGTGTAGTCTCTAGTAACAATTTCAAATTACTATATCCCTCTTTCATATGGACTGGATGGGATTGAATCCATTTATTTTCGTTATGAAGCTTTAAAACTGACTTGAGTAACCGATAAAACGTTTCCAATCTTTTGGATCATCATAGTCTATATTAAAGCAATTATTAATCCCTCAATGTCTCTAGAGACTATCAAGTTGTTCTCCATGTTATAAAAACGACGTTAATTTTTTGTGAAGACTTTGGTACCCGGAAACGTTAGCTTTATTTTGAAGTAAATTCCACTGTTGCAGTCGAGATGCCAATAACTGTTTTTTTTTCTTGGGTAAGTTTAAATCCCTTATGAGGTCATTTAACCCCCATTGATTAATTTTTTGTGACTCTTTACTAGATAAATCAGAGACAAAATCGGATCTTGCGAGATTGTGGGTGGGCGAAATTATCTTGTACGCTATCATTTCAATCTATCTCTTCATCGTCGGAATCAAGCGTGAATTCTTAAGGTGGATTAGGAATAGGCAACTCGTCACTACAAGGCACCGGGTGTATGGCGGATTGTATTGCAAACCTTTTTTTGTTTTCAATGCCTTTTTTAATAGGAGGCGTCCAACAAAAATAACAATCACTAATAAGATGGTCTTTAGCCTCTCGCCAGATATAAGTTGCCAAACTTTTATCCTGGTCTTCAAGTTGCAGCCAAAATACAAATGGTAGGCTTTCCTTATTTACTAAAGGGATTATAGTACATTTTTGCTTCTCAAAAATGACTTCACCACATATACAGGGTTGTTCAAAGGAAAGGCACAAAATTCATATCTTCCGTATGAGTAATTTTTCTCAAAAACGCTGGAACACGAGAAATGGTTTAAATGGTTGTTCGTATTTTTGTAATATTTTCAGCCCTCTCGCTGTAACCCCTTAATTTGTAGACACCACACCTTTTTTCAAATGGCAACCTAGGTCGTGTGGCGGCTCTATTAGAAGGTCTTCTAAAACTGAATCCGATACTAGCAACAAATTAGGGTCTAGTCATTTTGTTACAGTAAAACGAGTCCACTAAGTTTTTAATAAAAATTTTAATTAATCCTTATAGTGTAGTGCGGACGACCTCTGTTACCATCAATTATTAGACCCCATCAACCTATCCAATGGCTTGGAAACATTTCATTTCAACTTTCTAATATCATAAATTTTTACATTGTAAAATGCAGGTGAAAAGGTACCCAAATTCTCGAAATTCTGGGACAGTTTTTTTCCCACATTGGGTTGTTTATTTGGCAAATACCTACACACACAAACTAATTAATTCAGTTAATATTTCAGTTTGATCATTGAATTGTAAACAAGTTTTAGTATTTTGGAAAAACATTTTGGAATTATGTTGCTCTCGGAAAGGTAAGTTTGTGTGTTGTTCAATGAAGTATCCCGAGAATACAATTACGCGGTCAAGTGTGAGTAGGATATTTCACAAATTTGAAGAACATATGGGATAGTTGGGGATTTACCTAAAAGGAGTTGACCACCTGCTTTAACTCAAGATAAAAAACTTGATATATTCCTATCAGTACAAAAAAGTTCACATTCTTCAACTAATACCTGTGTTTAATAACGATGCCAGTAGAGGCTCTGTACAGCGATTATTAAAGATAATGATTAAAAAATAAGACCAAATCTTCACAAAAATGTATTTATTTTCAATTCATTAAACAATCATTTTCAAGAGCATGTAAATATCTAAAAAATGTCAAAATTCAGTCAGTCAGGAATGAAATAATATAAAATAAATCACTTACATCACGTTAACACAGGATAAATAATTGACAAACTAATAGGAGTTATGTAACAGTCAAATAAATAACCCAATTCCGCCTTGGCAACCATTAAAATTTTTGAAAATTAGTTACATTGGTCCAGTATCAGTTAGAATTGGAAATTATTTAAAAAACAAAATGTACGAATAGTTTATAGTTCTGTATGGAATTTGGGTAGAATTTTGTCACATACCAAAGATAAAATAGACAATCTTAAGAAAAGTGGGGTTTATCAACTTGATTGTAGCAATTGTAGTTCTTTTTACATTGGTAAAACAGGTAGGAGCTCCGAACTGAGAATCCAAGAACATCTCAACGCTCAAAAATCTCCAAATGATAATAAATCAGCATTTGGCGTTCACCTCAAACAAACAAAACATTCTTTCGACATTGAAAATAATTCTAAGATGTTACATAATATTTCCAGGGGTAAAAAACAGGATGCTCTTGAGAGCTTGGAAATTGCGAACATTTCAATTAACCAAAATTATACTACACTAAATGAACCCATCGGTAGACAATTTGTTGAGGCGGCCCATAGAATAAAATCATTTAAATAATAAATAGTAAGCAATTCCTATATTATATTCTTACCTTAAACCAAAAGAATGTTATTTTTGTATGCTTGTTTTTATATACTCGACTTGTGAATAGGTTTGAATTTCACAGCCAGGACACATTTACAGTTCATCCTTCGATAGATTATAATTAATTTTTAATGTATGCAGGTGTTTTAAACGTTGGTCTTTTATGTGTTGATGTAATGTTTATCCTGTGTTAACGTGACGTAAGTGATTTATTTTATATTATTTTATTCCTGACTGACTGAATTTTGACATTTTTTAGATATTTACATGCTCTTGAAAATGGTTGTTTAAGCGAAACGCGTCAAGCCTAAATAAATACATTTTTGTGAAGATTTGGTCTTATTATTTTTTAATCATTATGTTCCGACTTCACCCTGGAGATGAACTCAACAGATTATTAAAGAGCTAGAATTATCACCCGGATAAAGTGTATGTTATACTTGAAGATAACTCGATATATTACAATTGAAGTACAGTGAAGAAATGATGGGAAGATTGATGAAAATAACATATTTTTTCAAAATATTACCTTTTCCGATGAGGTTACATTTTATTTAAATGGAATGTTCAATAGACATAATTATCAATTCTGGTCGGATCAAAATCCATAATGGATACGTGAGGGACATAGATAACATTCCCAAAAAGTTAATAATATAATAAATAACCGAATTTTAAGACTATATTTCTTTAAAGAAAATCTTACTGCTGAGCGTTACTTAGATTTCTTCTCATTCGATTTAATACCTGCATTAGCTGATCCAGATATTTCCCATGAAAGAATATGGTTTCAACAAGATGACGCACCATCGCCTTTTGGTATAAATGTTCGAAGATACTTGGACGAAATTTTTCCATATCGGTGGATAAGTCAACGGGGTTCCATTGAATGGCCACTAAGGTCTCCAGACCTTACACCATTGGATTACTTTCTGTGGGGGCATTTAAAGGAGAAAGTTTAAAAACAGCGCCGAGGAGCTACAAGATAGAATAAGGATGGATGTTACTAATTTACTAGCCGAAAGTATTCGAAGTGCGGTTGATAATATTCACCACAGACTCGGTGCATGTCAAGCATAAGGTGGAGATCACTTTCAGCATTGGCTATTAGCCGAATCAGGTTAGTGTTAAGAACCCCTTGAATATTAATTTTAATTAA
This sequence comes from Kuschelorhynchus macadamiae, assembly GCA_030620095.1. Lineage (NCBI taxonomy): Eukaryota > Metazoa > Arthropoda > Insecta > Coleoptera > Curculionidae > Kuschelorhynchus > Kuschelorhynchus macadamiae. The sequence goes on along the minus strand of JAUTXW010000125.1, from coordinate 365,097 downwards.
AAAATTTATGTAGACTCGTTTTACTGTAAAGAAATAAACAGATCTTTAATTTGTTGCTAGTATCGGATGCAGTTTTAGAAAACCCTCTCATAGAGACCCCACATGACTTAGGTTGCCATTTAAAAAAAAGTTGGGGTGCCTACAAATTAAGGGGTTTCAGGGAGGGGGCTGAAAACATCACTAAAAGACCAACAACCTTTTAAATCACTTCACGTGTTTCAGCGTTTTTGTGAAATTTACTCAAACAGAAGCTATTAATTTTGTGTGTTTCTTTTGAATATCCCTGTATATCAAAAATTGTCCGGCTTATTTACACAAACTCGTGACATTGCTTCGAAACTCACTAATTTCTGAAAAATGAACAGTTCTCAATAAAGCGACGGTTAACATAGGACTAACAATTTAAGATTTATTTTGTACTTACTTCACCCTCCGATAAACTATACCTGATTACTAATAAATCGATTGTATGATGGAATTCCCCAAGCGTAACACAACTTTTATAGTTACTAATCTGTAAAATCGGCGCCAACTGAGACTTTCACCTGATATTGTTAATTTGCATAATTACATACATACAATGTAGCTATTTTGGTCTCTGATACATTGTTGCTGTTGGCCAAATTAATTATATTAACGAAACCATTTAAGATTCTATAAATTATGTTTAAGTTCTGTCAAACTTTGTTTTTTAGCCTTTGTTACACCGCAAACTCATTAAATAAAGACTAATGAATTACCTTTTGTTTTATTATCTGATACTAAACTAAAATAATTAAGATTTAACATAAGTTGAAATAGTACATTTGAAGTAACAATGTTAGGTAGTAAATATATTATATCTTTCATTTGCTGATTCACATATATTATGTTTGGCTAATTGGCGGTATTCCAATTAGAAGGTGTGTTAAATAAAATCTGAAATGGCAGAATGGGACCTAGTATAAGATGGATATTTAAGAGGATCTGCAAATCTTAAAAAAATAGAAGAACACTTCCATGCAAAACTCAATCTGCAACAATTTGATATTCAGGAAATGTCAATCATATCGCGATAAGTTATGGCTTGGAATCAAATAAATTTGAAATATTAATGATCGTGTTAGAGCAGCCATGTCAAACTGAAAGTCACTGGTGGGCCAAAAAAAAGCATGAAGATCATCGACTAGGTGGGCGGCAAAACCTTATCTTAAAGAAGACAAACTACTGAAAATCTTTAGAAAAAGTACTATTTTAGGACAAGTCTGTTTATTAAATTTCCAATAAAAAGGACATTACAAAAAACTACAAACATTAAATTCTTTTGCCAGATATTTGACATCTTTTGTCTTTAATTATGTTGTCTATTTGTGGCGCGAATTTATTGGCGAAAATAACTTTTAAGACTGCGTCCAAGTGTGCGTTCGTCAATCGCGATCTTGCGGGAGATTTGTTTCCTCTCAAAGAAAATAGTTATTCACACTTATAGGTACTTCCAAACATTGACAGGATTTTACAAGCAAATTTTCTCAGTTCTTGGTATTGAACAGGCAAGTACAATTCGAATGTTCCAACACTATCAAATTTTTGTTTTAAATGGGTCTGACACTGAATCTCAATTACTTCCATTTGCAAGTGAGGGGGAACTTTATCAATATGGATAGTGAAAAGACCAGTAAATAGAGAAAAATTGTTTTCTTGGGTCTTAAAATCCTGAAAACGCTTCTCAAATTCTGCCAGGAAGGCTTCTCATTTTCTCTGAATATATTTTGTATGATATACAAGTCCGAAAATGTGACAGATTATCCTCTGCTAACTGTTTTTCCCACAACATCATCTAACACTTGAAAGCTTTCACATGAGCATGCATATCTGTAATAACTTGACGTGGTCCTTGCAATTTCATATTTAAGTCCGACAAGTGTTTTGTGATATCTACCATAAATGAAAGATCTTGTAAAAAAGGTACATCGCATAATAAGCTGATATCGTCTTCTTTTGTTTCCATGAAAACGCGTATTTCTTCTTTGAGTTTCCAAAACCGGTCGAGTACCATAGAACACGAAAAATGGTAAACCAGTGTACTCACTTTCTAAATCACGTAAAAATGCAGAAAACTCGCTGATTAAGGCCTCGTGACCTTGTGAAGTTTATAATTTTTTAAACTGACTAAAACACTTTCCAACTTGACCACTTTTGAGCATAAAACTTCTGGGTGGATTATACAATGAATATGATGAAAATCTGATTTGTCAATGCCCGTTTCTCTGATCTTTGTCTGTAATATTTTAACGAAGCCATTTTTTACTCCAGTCATTGAAGGAGCTCCGTCTGTTGCAACGGAACACAGTTTTGACAAATCTAAATTGTACTTTTGCAGAAGTCTATAAACAGCATTGAAAATATCCTTCCCAGTTGTATCATGCAATGATACTAATTCCAGTAATTCTTCATACACATTGATATCTGTATCAACCGCACGAAGAAAAACAGCGAGTTGCGCCACACCAGACACAGCCGTACTTTCGTCACAGGCAATAGAAAATGCAATGAAAAAGTCTGATTTTGTTTTAATCTGATGACTTATATTGGCAGACAGTAACTCTTTCAGCCACAGTATTCCGAGACAAGGATATATTTTGAAATGCCTTCACGCTCCCGGGACTTAACAATTTCCGCGGTCTTTACAAGGCACTCTTTTATAAATTCACTTTCAACAAATGGTTTTGAGTGTTTCGCGATGAACTCCGACAGTACGTAGCTCTCTTAAAGGACAGATTCATTTTCTTGCTTTGGACGTGTAAACATAAGCTGCTGATCTTTCAACCGTGATTTTAACTTATTTAACTTTTCGTTTCTGACCATGCCTGTATACTTGTCAAACATAGTTTTATGAATATCATAGTGACGTTTTATATTATATAATTTTGGGACACCACCGGCTGTACTGTTACAAGTCAAACAACTATTTTTTCGAAACTCTATCGCAACTGACTCATAACTGACTAAACACTGAACGATTGACCTCAATCGATCCAGAATGTTCACATAGCGTCATCTGTGTTTTTGCGCGATAGAATTTCATGGAACAAGCCAGATAACGTTTGGCTTTAGGTTTTAGGTTGAGTATGTGTAGTTCGTCCTAAACATAGATGGCACTATGTACAATTGTACATTTTATTATAGCAATCGTTGTTGCAGCAGCGTGCCCTTTCAAAAACGGTTTTCAACTTGTTCGCGGGCAGCATTATCTGGTTGTTTTCAAAACTGATTTGGGCCGCAGAAAAATACTAACAGCCGCATGCGGTCCCCGGGCCGGTTGTTTGACATGGCTGTGTTAGAGTGTTACTTGGATAAGCCAAATCCTTTATCAGATAATCTTCGGATGTGCATTTTGAAAACGACGCCGACTTCTATATTTCCATTCACGCAATCGAGGTTTTTCATGCAATTTAAAAACACCTGCTTTGTGAAACCGTGGGAAAACCAAACTTATACCTTCTGGAGCTAAAGAGGAGGCCGACCTAATATAATTGTAAAAGTAGTAATATGACATAGTGCTGCCGATTCGTAATTATCGTAAGCAGCATTAAACTTTTTTATTCGCAAATACATTTTTTACAATATTATTGTACTTACAAGTGCTTCTTTTTAAATTAAACTAAAATCCTTCCTACTTAATAATTAGTGCATTTAGTAAATTATACATTTTTAAATCTCAAATATTACAGTATTTTTTTAAAAATCATGGACTTCATAATTTTATTTAGAAATCACGCTCATCATCGTTGTTGAAACTTCTCAGTCCTGATTATCTTAGGGTCAACCATAGTAGGTTTAAGGAATGCGAGCCGATTAATATCTGTAAGTTTAAATTCTGAGGTAGACCCTTTATAAATATTAATATATATTATAAATCTAGTTGACCTCAAATGTCTTGCATTTGCCTCTTTGAAACAGAGTAGGCAACAAAAAATTATTATGTTTTTAAAATTACTTATCCCTTAAAAGTGCTTCTGTCTTGCTTCAGTATATCCGTAAACAGTTTAAACTTAATTTATAGTGACTTAAACGACACTTCCCGAAAAACCACCCCCTCAAGTGCCACTTCATCTTAGACTTAGGCAGTTTAAATTTTGCAGGTGTCACTTTAAATCGTGTTCAGCCCACAATATCCGCGCTTTTCCTTGCCATCCCCTCACGCGGGTTGTATCCACCCCTTGTCAATTTACTTCACTTCCACGGGGTGGTGGGGATATTTACGTTGTGCGCTTAATATGGGATCGCTAGGTGCATATCTACGCCCAATTTCATGTTTATAACTCGATTTGTCCTCACACGAGGAGAGCAAACTGAAAAAATCGCAGAAACTCACCCCTACGTTCATGGCCTAGTTTGGGATGAACCTGCAGACCGGGTACGAAATCGGGTCTGCACTCCTGAGGGCACATCCTTTATCTCCACGGAACCCAACGAGCAAGTGGCTGTTGCTCTGTTTCGGCTCTAGAGCCACTGGAACGTAACCCTGTGTTGGCTCTCTAATAGAGCGGGCGCACCTGATGCACTTGGGAGGTATAGAGATATAGGTAGCACATGAGATCGTCTCATTTTTGACGAAGTTTAAAATATTGCCGTTTTTTTTTTCGCAGAACATGATCAGATTGACAAATGGGCAACAACTCCGTTATACTAAATTAAACACCCTGTATAATAAAGGCCAGTCAAATGGGTCTTCTCTTGCTGATCATAAATATACTAGGTTCGATACCTTTATCTCTAAATTGTCATAAGAGGCAATATGTAAGAGAGAGAGACGGAGAATGCTTCACTATATAACGGGTCAATGGGAATACATTGCCTCTTATGGTATCTTTAGCGATAAAGGTATTAATCCTAGAATAAATGATCAGCAAGAAGAGACCAATTTGACGAACATATAATATATAGGACAAACAAACCAACAAAAGTATGCTTTATTGCCGCAGAAAAATTTTACAATTTTATGGACAAAGCAAAATATACCTAAAATAAGACATATCAAAACATTAATCGAAAAGAATTTCGATAGGTCAATGCTTTTTAAAAATGTAACCTATCAATTTACCAAATCGTAAAACACACGTTAGAATATAATATTGCCGCAAAACAGTTAATGAATCCTAATAACCTTATAAAAGTAAACAAACACACATGTACGAGGTGAATAATTTCGATGACATTGAAATCAAAATTTCAACTATGCGACCTTAAACTCTATGTTATTATAGTTATACAAATAATTGTGATGTTAAACAGAAGGTATAATAAACTAGTGTAGAATGTAGTATACAAAAAAGAATTAAATTTTGTTTTTAATCCAATACCTAACAAAAATAATTAAGTTTTAAGTGAATGTTCGACAGTTCTTTTCTCTATATGATGATTTTCAAAATTCTATGCTATGAGTTAGGACAATGACTCACAAAAGATTTAAGTAAACAAGCGAATTTAGTGACAATTTAAAGAGACTTACTCGCTGTAAAAATCATTAACGCTGTAAAATGGTCTCTCAATGAGGTATACTTTGGTGTTTTTTCGAAATTGTGCAAGCATAGGGATAGATTTTAAATGTACTGGCAGATTGTTGTAAAGTTTTATGGCGTTGTAAATAATTGATTTTTTTATTAATTCTGAGGAAGGAATGGGAAGATATATATCATGCCTAGAGTTTCTGGTAGGGTATACATGTTGTGCCCTTTCTGGGAGGGTGTTTATATGTTTTCTCAGCAAACATACCGTTTCCAAAATAAATAATGCAGGAAGTGTTAATATTTCATGTTTTTTGAAATAGTAACAAATAACGAATGGCTCTCTTTTGAAGCATAAAAATACTACGAAATTGCTCGGTGGTACAGCAGCCCCAAAAGGGAAGGCCATAGCGGAGGTGGGATTCAAATAAAGAGAAATAAGTAAGTTTGGCAGAAGGAACGTCTAGTTCTTTTGAAACTGATCGAATCGCGAAGCAGGCGGTAGAAAGTTTTTTAGTTAAGGTGTCAATATGATTAGACCATTTTAGGTTGTTATTTATATTTAAACCCAGGAATTTAACCGACTCTACGTATTCAATATTCCTGTTATGTACCTGAAGTGGTTGTAAAGTTCCCTTATAAGATAACGCCACCGTTTTATCGACATTAAAACAAAGCATATTGGAATCGGACCAAGCCTTAATTATAACCAAGTCTTTGGAGTTACTAGAGTGTAAAGACGTTGTATCAAAATCACTCCAAGTTATGCTTGTGTCGTCAGCAAAAAGGGAAATTCTTCGTTTAGTTTAAAATAACGGAATTGATGCTCATGTCTTAACTTTTCGATCTTATAAAATAGAATGACAACTGCCCCGCTGGCTAAAGGTTGTCGCTCACTTGCCCGTCGCAGCACGACCCGATGCTGTCAATGGCCTAATAGCGACGGATAGTAACGTCGCCCACGTTGCCGGCGGTTACCGGCTCGCGGCTGACCGTGTGCTCAGCTGTGAATGGAGGTTAGTTTTTATCTATAAGTGACAGATTCACCATGTTTGTCAAAGGAGATATTTAAGGTATTCCTTACTTTCTTGACACACTGTAGCATATAAATAAGTGTACAGATACGAAATATGCTTACTGTATACTGTATTTTTAATATATATAGCAAGTTTAAATACCTAAAAATAAATATTTACCAGGTTCGTGCCGTGTCGGTCTAGTAGGCGTTAGTTCATTTATTTGCATTGTTTTAATTCTATCCATATTTTGACGGGATGGGCTGTGCTGTGCTGCGAAGGACAAGTGGGCCACAATCTTAATACCACGACCGGCATTGAATTACAAGTGTTGATCCCTGACTTTCGTTGGAAGAAATAATGTTAATGTATTTTTGTTTCACGTTACACCATCGTCACAACAAGGATGCTGAGATCCTTGTTTGCAATGCTGCAGGCGCAATGATCAGTTTCATTCAAACACTGATCGCGATTTCGCTCTGTTTATAGCTCATCAGGCCGTCAAAGACTAGTGAAAGACTTGCTAGTCTATGGCGGCCTAATAAGCTCCCAAAAGAGCGAAAACGCGATTTCCAATCGTCTTTTGTTTTTTTTTTAAATTTAATTCACTTTTTAACTTGTATTTTGTTATTACTACGCTCGTGTGCGTTTAGTTTCCGTTCGTTACTAATAAGCACCAACTAGGTCATAATTATCAATAATATTACATACCACTGATCTAATTATTTAATTATATTACTTTGTTTTATATATAGTTTTAGCTAATAGCAATAATTCATGCTACACAAACGTTAATATTAAATAACACCTAATATTACAATTTACCACTAATTAGGATTATTTATTGTTTTTGTATTGATAGAATGTAAAACATTTGTATTAAATTTACGTTATATACTGTAATAATACTTAAATGCTGGATCATTGCTTCAAAAATGTTTACATTTGTATTATTGGATTAAAAAAGAAATAAAATGTGTATCCCAGATTGTGAATTTAATTTTATTTTCATACATTAACGCCCTGGCTATGTGCCGAGGTATTAAAATATATACCGTTTTTTCTTTAAAACCAACAAATCCAGATTTCAATCTTATAAAAATTTCGGCCCTTTCTACCATTTTATAAATATCCGACTTTTTTACTTCCCTGGTAAAATGGAAGTATTGTCATCGTTAAAAAATCTCTCTCCGAGATTTTTTCGGATATTTACGTTTCAGGGTCCCTAAATGCCGAAAAACATGTTTTCTCAATTCCCTCAGTCTGTCTGTTCGCCGCATAGCTAAAAATTAATGGTCATATGGGGATGCCCTGGTAACATTTTGGAAAAAATCCAAGATGGCAGCTTGGTGAAATGTTAAAATGTGAAAATTATAACTAAAAAACTACTTATCTAATATCAAGTATTATATAGAAATCAATTGGTAAAATTTTGGTACTAATTTAAGAAGGCGTAACAAAATGGCGGCTCAATAAAATATTTAAAAATTCAACCTGAAAAAAATTACTTACTCAAATTGTATGCCAAACTGGCGGCTCGCGGGTGAAAAAGTAAGTGAAGTGCAAATGAAGCAAGAAAATATCGCAATAATTTTTTTTTCACAATTTTTTTATATGTGGAAGGGGTAGAATAATTTTTTACGACTTGCCTACGTTTTGTATACTAAATCAATTCTCCTATACTTCATAGCAGCAAATTTATTTATAACATTCTCACAAAATGGATGAGTTGCCCTAATCTCTTCCAGAAATTCCTTTTGAATCGAAATATTGCGAAGAGAAGTAAGTCTTTCTTCAGATATTGTATTTCTTAAATAAGTTTTTACACATTTGAAGCAAGAAAAACTTCTTTCCACTGAAGCATTTTTCGACAATATTGTCAAAATAAGGGAAAACAATTTATATGCTTCGGTAAAAATATATTTATTTTTATTAATTTTTTTCACTTGCTCTTGCAGCGATATATTCCAATTACTCTCATTGGCAAATATAAGACCAAGCTCATTTTTAAGTCGTTCACTTTTTGAAAATATTTCCCCATATAACTGTAACAAATTTTCAACGGGGCAGTCGGAAAATTTAAACTCTTCGGAAAATTTAGCTGAACCTGCCAAACATGAAAATGTAAGTTTTTCACAGTCTTTAAATCTTAGTGTCATTTCTATTAAAATATGGTCCAATATTTCATAAAAAAGGGTTCTATTCTAGCCCTAATTTTTTTAGGTGAAAGCAAGCTTACGTTTGTAATGATTTATTTCTGTATAAGAATTTGCTTTATCAAACATGGTATTAAAAAAATGTTCATTTCTTTTTTTAGAGAGCGCCTCACGACAGTGTTTTATATTGGATATGCAAAAATGAATGTCAAGCGTTTTTTTTTGAAGAACGTCAAATAGTATGTCCGTGATTGAGAAAATGTCATTAAACACTAATGCCAGAAACGTGAATTTCATTTTCATCAGATTTGTTACAGTTTGTAATAAATTCAAAGACGTCTTTTAATTTATTCCAGTCTTGAACAATCACATTTACTAACTTCGAATTTGAAGTTGTAACAACACCATACATAAATATAACACAAAACAGTCAAGTTAACTGCAAATGAACTTTTCTGTTGCAGCGAAATCCGCAAAAATAAAAGTAAACAACCACCGCAAACTGAACGACACGTGGGTGTAGTGTATTTCGTTGGCAATTCACCGAGAGCGTTGTATGGCCCTGGGTTCGACGTCATCGGATACGCGTTGTCATGGCAACGTAGTAGGAAAATCGTAAACTAAACATAGCACCTCCAGCAAAGTCAAAGCGAAAGTTTTAATGCCGCCAACGGTCAAGTAAAATATTTATTCGAGATGTACGCGGTGATCATTTATAATGTCCCCCCCCTCTAACTTTTTTATTTGACGTTTGGTAGAAAAACGTCAAATATAAAAGTTTCACAAAAAACAATAAGCTATTTGCAGCATACATTTTTATATATACAGGGTGTTGCCGAAATCACCCACAGATTAAAGTTATATTTTTTTTAATGGAACACCCTGTATATTATACGCTAAATTAAATCCTATGAAAATTCTGCATATTTTTTGTATAACATGTCCTATACCCAAATACAATAGTTTTCGAAATATCTGCGATTTATTCTAAAGCTTATAATTTAGCTTAGGTGGCTGTGAAGTAGATCGATACCAACAAACAAAATGTTTGTTTATAACTGACAGTGACAGTTATACATTTAGCAACATTATGCGTTCTTTTTATTGTAAAATGCCCTATTCGGAAAGAGAAAAACGATTAATTTTGGAAACTTTTATCAAAGCAAATAAGAGTGCTAAATTGGCTCAAAGAGAGTTACGTGTAATTAACCCCCGGATGCACATTCCGGACAAAAAAACCTTTCATCGAATTTATGAAAAATTTCAACAAACATCCAGCCTAACGAGAAAGAAGAGAACAATGGAAATTGATGAAGGCAGTGATTTAAACATTTTACTAAAAGTGGAAGAAAATCCCAATATTTCCATAAGAAAAATATCGGGAAGCCTGAGAGAAGAGCTTATTGATCCAAAAAATACATCTTATGGGAGGATTCAAACCACTCTCAAAAATGCAGGATACAAGGCATTCAAAATTAGGCCTACCACAAAATTAACGCCCAGGCATCGAGAAAAAAGGGTTGAATTTTGCCATGCAATGTGGGGAAAAGTTAATGAAAATGAAGATTATTTAAAAAATGTTTTTTGGACCGACGAGTCATCGTTTTCTACTAGTGGAATGATAAATCGAAAAAATAGCAGACAGTGGGCCACAGTAAATCCCCATTGCTACAGGGAATTTCAATTTCAAGGACGTCAAACTGTTAATGTGTGGTGTGCTATTTTAAACAATAAAATAATACGCCCTCATTTTTTCGAAGATACTTTAAACGGTAATGGTTATATGAATTTTCTCCGGAACGAATTAGAAAACTACATGGATGAGCTCCCATTGGAGCAACTGAGAAACCTCGTCTTCCAACAAGATGGTGCTCCTCCTCATTGTGTCGTATTGGTTAAAGACTATTTAAACCAACAGTTCACGGAATGGATTGGAAAAAATGGTACGATAAACTGGCCACCTAACAGTCCTGACTTGACGCCGATGGATGCATTTTTATGGGGAACTCTAAAAGATCGTGTGAACGCAAATAACATCGAAAATAGAGAACACCTAAAAGTCTTGATTAGAACGGAAATTCAAATTCTAAATCAAGAATATTCCCAGTCTATCACTGCCGCTTTGGATCGATTACGAAGAACATACATCAAATGTATTGAAGAAAACGGGGGACCAGTTGAACAATTCCATTTGTAAGAATAAATGTATTATATTATTATCTAAATTATTAATTAAGTTTTAGAAGTTTTTTTTTTGTTTTTGAAGCTTTCAGGCTTCCCGATATTTTTCTTATGGAAATATTGGGCTTTTCTTCCACTTTTAGTAAAATGTTTAAATCACTGCCTTCATCAATTTCCAATGTTTTCTTTTTTCTCGCTAGTCTGGATGTTTGTTGTAATAAAAATTTCCAAAATTAATTGTTTTTCTCTTTCCGAATAAGGCATTTTACAATAAAAAGAACGTATAATGTTGCTAAATGTGTAAGTGTCACTGTCACTTATAAACAAATATTTTGTATGTTGGTATCGATCTACTTCACAGCCACCTAAGCTAAATTATAAGCTTTAGAATAATGTTTTTATTTCTGAATGATAAAATCGCAGATATTTCGAAAACTATTGTATTTGGGTATAGGACATGTTATACAAAAAATATGCAGAATTTTCATAGGATTTAATTTAGCGTATAATATTCAGGGTGTTCCATTTAAAAAAATATAACTTTTATCTGTGGGTGATTTCGGCAACACCCTGTATATATAAAAATGTATGCTGCAAATAGCTTATTGTTTTTTGTGAAACTTTTATATTTGACGTTTTTCTACCAAACGTCAAATAAAAAAGTTAGAGGGGGGACATTATAAATGATCACCCTGTACAGTTTATTTTTTACCACTTAGGTGAATAAATGAATGTAAAAACTAAAATTTCAAGAGATAAATAATAAATATAGTTAGATGTTTGCTTGTTTGTTTTTCCTGGTGAAGTAGCACTTCACCTACTTCACCTGAATAGCCACCACTGATGCCATAACTAATTGTGCTATAGAGGTGAACTAGTAAAATTGTGGTACTAATTCAGAACAACGAAAAAAAATGGCCGCCAAATAAAGTATTTGTTACCGTAGAAAAAAAAAACAATATCTCAGGTTTTATATATTTCCAAATTTTGGCGTCCTTTGATGCTAAAAAATATGTTCTATGAATTCCGTCGGTTTGTCTGTCTGTCCGCCAGTTGGCGACATATCTTAAAAACTACTCGTCAGATTGACTTAAAATTTTAGTCAAAAATTAAGGATCGTGTGGGGATGACCTGATTATATATTGCTAAAAAATCCAATATGCCGGAACAAAACGGCGGCTTAATGAAACGTTAAAAAAATTATTACTAAAAAGTCTAATCCAATTTTCTCAAATTTTGTACAAAAATCAAGTGTTACATAGGAATGAACTGGTAACATTTTGGTATGAATATAAGATACCAAAACAAAATGACGGCCTAATAAAATACTTAAAAAAGTCCGTCTGAAAAACTAGTCATTAGTTTAGTTTTAAATTTTGTGCAAGCATAAGTGTGATATAGGGATAAACTGGTACGAATTCGACATGACAACAAAATGACGGTGTGTGTGTCAATATAAAAACCATTTATTGAGTTTAATTTAAATTATATATGTCAGAAAAAAAGTGTGGCATAGGTACAAACTGGTAAAATATTGGAAGGAATCCAATATGATGAAACAAAATGGCGCTCGATAAAAATATTTGAGAAGATAGTTTATAGGTGTTACTAAATGGCTATGTAATGAACTACATTGGGTCATACTTCACTATTCCTAATAAAAGAAAAGATTCACAAGGAGGGAGGTTCCGGGTAAAGGAAATTACCGATTTTTTTAGTGGGTGTCCGGGATTCAAATTCAAAAAAAGGTGACACTATATAAAATGGATGTTTTTTGTTTTTAATAATATATGTCTTTCAACCTTAAAATGTTTAACAGATGTTCTACTGTTTTTGCCATGTCTAAAACCAGTGGCGTGCCCGGTTTTTAGGGGCCTCCCCCTGCAAGACTTTTCTTGGGAATCCCCTGCATAATTTCTCCAAAAAAAATAATTAAAGAAAAATGTCATAAATGTATTAAAAAAACCATAACTTCTTAATTAAGAGCTGCAAAATGTTTTCTTGGCGTAAGTTTTAAACCAGGTATGGACAACCTGGTTTAAATTGTTGTAATTGTAATTTCGTAGACTTGCTCAGGTCGCTGGCCGTAGTGTAAGAAATAAGTAGGTAGTAGTGAATAAAAAAGCCATAAAAATTCACATTTTTTTTATTTGTTAATTAACATAATCAAATATATAAAAAACCAATTAACAAAAACAGATAGAAAAATCAAATGAAAATTAATGAGGGACTTGAGGGTGAAGCTGAAAAATAAAAAACAAATTGACAAAAACAGATAGAAAAATCAAATGAAAATTAATGAGGGACTTGAGGTTGAAGCTGAGAAACAAGATGCTCAATATTGGGGTCAATTTCACTAGTACATTGGCGCAAAGTTTTTTCTAAATTAACATCTGTCAACCGAGTGCGATGCGTATTTTTATTGATTTTCATGATTGAAAAAAGCTGCTCACATTTATACGTGCTACCGAATGTACAAAGTATTTTTCATGCGAAAACTCACAGCTATGGATACTTTTCTTCTGGAAGGTATGTTCTGTAAAATTCGTTTAGTTTCACATTATCAAATTTAGACTTCAAATATGAGTCTTCTTGAAGCTCGATCAACGCAATTTGTAGGTGAAGTGGAGCATCGTCCACATAACACTTACAAGGATTTGCAAAAATATAATACGACCTCAGCTTACTTAGAAGAAACAAGTTGTAGCTGTGTTCATAGATCTTAAAAAAGCATTTGATGTAGTAAGTATTGATGTTCTACTAGAAAAACTAAACAGCATGGGGTTCAGAGGTGTTCTACATAATCTGATAAAAACATATTTAAAAGATAGGCAACAATATGTGCAAATTGAAATGTCAAAAAGTAAATACAAAACTAATAAGTTTGGGGTACTTCAGGGTTCCGTGCTGGGACCAATGATGTACTCTATGTATTAAGTCTGAAGTACTCGGGCATCAGGGCACGATATTTCTCGTTTGCTGATGACACTGTCCTGCTGTATTCTGCTAATAATAAAAAAGACCTCGAACAACTAGTAAACTCTGATCTGGACCTCTATGCAAACTGGTTATTGTGCAACAAATTGAAAATTAATATTCAAAAAACTAAATGTATGCTTTTCAAACAAAAAAATAAATTAATTGAATCTCCAGAAGTAAAAATTAGTAATATGTTAATTGAGCAAGTTCCTAAAATAAAATATCTTCGATTGATATTAGATAAAAATCTAAATTGGTCATTACACCTAGACCACATTAGGAAAAAGTTATTGCCAATGATCGGAGCGGTATACAGAGCCAAAAATTACTTAACACATAGTAGTAAAGTTAGGGTTTACAATGCATTTTCCCTCTCACACCTTAGGTACCTCATTCCTGTGAGGGGTACATGTGGGACAACCAATTTCAATAGCATTCAGGTGTTGTAAAACAAGATATTAAAAATTTTGTTTGGATATGATCGGATGACCCACACAGAATTCGTATACAGGGATTTGGGTTTTTATCAGTTAAATAAAATACCTTAGAACAATGTAAACTAATATATAAAATGTTAAATAAAACATAGAAATCCAGTACAGAACTAATATTTAATAGAAATATCCACACATATAATACACGAACTCTTGACAACATATATAGAAATAGTGTTAGGATAAATAAAAGTCTCAGGAATCCCATATATAGAGCTTTAACAGAGTATAATAAACTACCGCATGATGTAAAGAATGCCAATACTTTAAGACAGTTTATAAAAAAATTAAAAATACACTTCAGTTAATATAAATATCTTGTTGAACCAAATTGTATTCATTGTTATTGTGCTGTTGATTATTGTTTAAGTAGATATTTATTAGTTTAAAAAGAGAAATACTTTAAGTAAACATTTTAAAATTTAATATATATTTACTTATAAACTAGATCTTAAATAATATTCTCGATACCAGAGCTTTAAGCACTGGAATGTCAAGTCACAATGTTGTTGGATCACAAATTTGCGATAATTTTTTCTCTTTCATTTCCATAAAATCAGCTATTTTTTTTCTAAGGTCATAAAATATTTTTACTATTTTACCTTTGCTTAGCCACCACTTTGCAATAGTATGTCACATCATCGTATTCTGAAGAGAGTTCATCCAAAAATGCTTGCGATGCTGGCGATGGTTAAGACCGCGGAACTAATGAAATTGATGGTAATTACTACCACATCCGTGATAAGCACACCTTCTCAAACTCTCTTCTTTTCTGGGCACAAAAGCTCTGCATCGTCTACTAGGCACTCTAACAAATTCTTCCTCAGAAAGATTTGATTTGATCTTAGTGAATGAAACATTTGTTGCTGTTTCCCTAAATCGGTAATGAGTTTTTAAATTTTATTCGTTCTTAATTGGCCCGTAAGTAAATTATATTGTGCGAAATGCTTGCTGGAGTAATAATGCCGCTTCATATTGTATTTTTTTAAAACAGATTGTTGTTTCATTGCATAACAAACACATAAGTTTACCACTGTGCATGAAAAAAAAGTATTCATCAGTCCATTTGTTTTGGAATTGACAACATTCTGTGTCCACTTTCCGCTTTTTTAAACCAGACATCTTGATGGATTTTTTTTGTTGAATTTGCTTGAATATTTCCGGCGTCTTTTCTTATCGGTTGTCAAGAAGTAATGAGTTGACATGCGCGCGGAGCGGTTTATATATTACACGCAAT
This sequence comes from Kuschelorhynchus macadamiae, assembly GCA_030620095.1. NCBI lineage: Eukaryota > Metazoa > Arthropoda > Insecta > Coleoptera > Curculionidae > Kuschelorhynchus > Kuschelorhynchus macadamiae. Next base: position 349,548 of record JAUTXW010000125.1, on the reverse strand, counting down.
AAGCAACTAGAACACTCTCGAATGCGAGTTCTCACAGCCGGCAGTTATTCATAACGCATTGCTCGGAGCGCTTCAAGGTCATCGGGCGACTTCCCGAATGTTTATCTGTTTGTCTCTTTCTAACGATTATTTCTGACTCGATCTGTGGCGTTCCAATGAGTACGCTTAATACAATTATTTATCGATTTTAGTTTTTATGTTTTGAAGAATACAGTTTTGGTTGGCAGTTATTACAAATAAACTATATGTGCTACATCTTTAATTTTGTTGCGCGTTGAAATTTTTGAATCTCTCGCGGGCCGGATTGGCGATCCTATCCAGGGTAGAGGATTCATAATTTGAACGAGACTGGGGGTACCCATTGTTCTTAAATCTATAAATGTCCTGTCTACTAACGAAAAAAAAAATAGATGGGACAAGTGTCTTCTGGCGAACGAGGACAAAATGTTGGGGCTAATAAATGGTGTTGGTAACACAATCCCTCCTATTTATATAGTGGGAAGAGTAGCGGATCGGGATAACAAAAAGTGTTACTCTGAAAAATTAAAATAAATTCAGCTTTTCTTTTTCGTTATATAGGAGGGGTAATTTATAAGTTTTTCATGTATTAAACATGTTTTCGTTCTTTGTTGACTGTTGTGTTCACTTGTATGGTGATAATATTAATTTCTAATTAAAGGTTTTAAAATATTAATTTTCCTGCTTCGTTTTAACAATTTATTAAATGGTTGAATGTTCCACAAAAAACGGTTGAATCCTCAACAGCATGGGGATGATTCAACAAAAATACACTTATCCAAAAAAAAAATATTTTTAACCAATATTCTGTTTTACCTTACATAAAAAAATGAACTAACAGCATTCTAATTTAAACGTATACTAATAAACAAATATTAAATAAGAATAGGAAAAAGCTGTGTACACGTAGAGATAAAATGGGAATGTAGATACATTTGTATTTCGTGCAACTTTTTTATTTAATTAAAAACGTAGCAAAGTGCTTTCGGCTTTCGCCATCAGTCCCACCTGAAAGAAAGGAAATCACTTTCTTTAAGTGGTAGGGATTAAAAGAAGATAAAATTATTATAAATTGAATATAATGTTTTTCTTTTAATCCTTACCATTTAAAGAAAGTGATTTCCTTGCTTTCAGGTGGCACTGATGATGGCGAAAGCCGAAAGCACTCCGCTACGTTTTAAATTAAATAAAAAAATTGCACGAAATACAAAAGTGTCTACAATCGCAAATATTAAATATTTAATTTTTTAAAAGTACTAGGGTTTAGAAATTTAAGTGGCTGAATTATCCCCACTCTCCCCTAGACATTTTAGTTTTAAGACTACACATTTATACTAAATTTACATATTCTGAATACCAATGTAACGTTGAAACTTATAGAATTGCATATTGAGTCTAGGATTGTAAAGAATGTGGATCAAAACAAAACAGTAAAAATTTACCAAGCGCTTACCTAAAGACATTATCGCAATAAAAGGAATGAAAAGGGCATGCAACTAGTTCCCAAAACGATAAAGCCGGGAAAATCCTACACAAGTGCAATAAAATTCCCGAAGGGTCCGGTTTCTATTTGACTGTAAAACTTGGCCCTTTTCTCGGTTTTTATCATAAGGGATAAAGCTGAAGTTTGTTTTTCTACCCGAAAACAATTGTTTTCAAATTTCATTAGGATTTTTTTTGTACAGAGAACATCGTTTGTTTGTGGGTTAAATTCATATAGTTTTGGAAGTTGTGGTAACTAAAAGGGTTAGGTTTAAAACTACTGTTCTTTAAAACTCCCTAAACATGTTATGATAAATTGTCCAGTGGCCTTTTTAAGGGGGGATGTTGTACGTCGGCAGTATAAAGCGGGGATTTTTCTTCCATATCCTTAAAAATAATAAAGGTCTAGGGATGCCCCTAGCCAAATCTTAAATAATCGTATACGATACACCAGTTTACAGTTATTTTGTTGCTCTGGTGTAAAAGGCCATTTTCTGTTAATTTTTGGTCGCTAAATGCGAAAATAATGGTAAAAACTATTTTTGATTTTTTCAGCACCCAATTTAATCGAACAAGCTGAATTAAATGATCTAGTTCGGGACCTCCACTTGTCCAAAGAGCATGCTGAAATATTAGTTTCAAGATTACAACAGTGGAATTTACTAGCCACTGGAAGCAAAATTACAGTATTTAGGAACGGTAATTAGGAGCTGCCCTTGTTTTTTACTATGCGGAATAAAATGTGTGTTTGCGTTAATTCAAATAGTGTTGTGGAAAAATTAGGCTTTGTACATAACACGGAAGAATGGCGCTTAGTTATAGATTCTTCTAAAATAAGTTTAAAAGCAGTTCTGCTTCCTCTTGCGCATGCAATTGACATGAAGGAAACATACGAAAGTATGTCACTTATTCTAAATTCAATAAACTATATGTTGTGACCAGGGGCGTGCAGTCCACGGAAGCAAGGGAAGCAGTGCTTCCCCAACAAAAATTACAAAACATCTTCTAAAATGTAATTTTTGAAATAGTGAAACATTAATTTAGTTTATATTAAAAATGCTAAAATATTATCTAAATTATCCAGCCCATAACAAATGCGGCCTTGGCTCCGACCCAGCCACAATAGAATATCGAATAGAACCTATGCGGGCCGCTTGATCCTGTATGCTTGATTTCCTGTGAATCGAGCCAGAGGTTATTGAACTTTCCACCGGCTGTTTGCAATTTTTGCATTTCAGTCGCGTGCTTTAAGTGGTGGCGGAAGCTATCGTTGGAGTAGGTTCTTTGTTTGAACGGCTATCCGTGTGTTGTGTGATACGTACGTCGCATCGTGCATGGTGCGATATGGAAGACAATAATACGGACGTGGATATGGAAATACCGTCAACTTCGGCTGTCTGTAATAACTTTGAAAATGTTGGAGAATTTAGTAAGAAGAGTGTGTGTGAATGTGTGGTGTGTGTCTTAATAATAAAGGGATTTTCAACATTAAACTTCGCTGATGAACTTCAAATAATTTCTAAAGGAAGGGCGAAGCCGCCTATGAAAAATTTAACCACAAAAATGAAAAACTGTATTAGACATTTCTATCTGGAAAAACAATACGAACAATTTAAATGGCTAACAGAGTGTGAAAATATAAGTAAATTATTTTGTTGGCCATGTTTACTTTTTGAAAATGAAAAAGGTCCCTGGAATAAAACTGGTTTTTACGATTTAAACAGTTTCCATAAAGCTGTAAAAAGACACATTATGTCCAAAGCGCATTTACGGGCTGTCATAAAAGAAAAAGTCTTCGGCAAAACCAGAATTGAATACGCCCTTAATAAACAGTTGGAAATTAGTCACCGCCAACACAATGAACTAGTCGATAAAAATAGGCAAATATTAATAATAAGAAGATAGGTCATGACGAAACAAGGGTTTCTTCAAATAGATATTTCCGCTGTTGCAACCATTATTCTAAAAAGAATTAAGCAGGAGATTAGCGAGTTGCGGTTCGTTGCTATTGTTCTGGACGAAACAACTGATATCACTAATTTTATGCAATTATCTATAGTAGTACGCTACGTTATAATAGACGGAAGTATTTAAGAGCGATTTTTAGGTTTTAAGAATGTGTCCGAAAATCGTACAGCAGATGCGTTATATACCGTAGTTTATAACGTTACTAAAGAAATTAATGGAGAGAAAAAATTAGTTGCTCAAAGCTATGATGGAGCTTCAGTGATGGCAGGACAATTAGTGGGTCTGCAAGCTAAAGTTCGACAAACTTTCCCAAGTGCTTGCTTTGCTCATAAATTAAATTTAGTTTTATCGCAGTCGCAGTCCATCAATCACATTAAAGAGTGTAAAATATTTTTCGGTACTTTAAGTGGCATGGCTGCTTTTTTTCCAAGTTAACAAAACGTACACAAGCTTAGGACTCCATTGTCCACAAACGATTGCCCAAAGTAGCTCCTACTAGGTGGAACTGTAATGGAAGATTTGTGTTAACAGTATCTGAAAATCGTGAATCACTGATTGATTTATTTGAGAATATAATAGAAAATAATGAAACGTGGGACTCAGAAGCATTAAATAGTTCGAGGGGGTTTTTAGATGGTTTGAAAGGAGATTTTAATTTTAATTATTTGTTGAACATATTTTCAGAAATATTTCCAATCTCGGACAATGTACTGGCCACAAGCCAAGCGTCTTCGAACAGACAAGGTGGGAGATGTTCAAACATCATACAGACGCCTCTTTTATGAAATAATTGACCTAATTCAGCAACAAATAAACTGTAGATTTAACGGTTTAAATGATTTTAAATTCCTCGAGCTCTGCAATTTTGATGCATTTAAAGGAAAAACTTTTCCAGAAGATGCCTTTAAATCTCTTCTTCTTCATTATGGCCAGTTCTTCGACCGAGTGTTACTGCGATCTGAACTAAAAGTGATTTACGAAACTGATGACATTAGCGCAAAAAATAACGCTAAGGAACTAATGCAATTTTTAAAAGACAAGGGGCTGGAAGATGCCTACATCGAAGTGTGGAAATTGTGGAAATTAGTATTGACAATACCTTCCACAAGTTCATCAGTAGAACGCAATTTTTCAACACTTAACGTATAAAAAAGTTCGTGAGAAATTCAACGGGGCAGGAGAGACTTTGGCATACATCGCTGTTGTCCATTGAAAATAAACTTCTTCAAAATATGTCGGAGCATCGACGTTTTTATGATGACGTCATTGACGAATTTGCAAAAAATTATCGAAGAATCAAATTACATTACAAATGGGTAGGTTTCTAAAAATTGCTTCCCTTTCTTAAAATTTCACCGCACGGCCCTGGTTGTGACCTAAAAGTCATAGGGCTGTTATTAGGACTTCAGGGTGGATTTACCAAGTATTGCTATTTTCTTTGTCTTTGGGACAGTAGAGCAACACTGAGTCATTACCAAGTAAAAGGCTGGCTTCAGAGAGATCAATTTATTCCAGGCCAACTTAACATAAAAAATATACCTGTTATCGATATTAAACTGGGATTGATGAAATATTTCGTAAAAACATTAGATAAAGAAGGAGATGTGTTTAAATACCTTAGACAAAAATTTCCTAATCCAAATAATGCTAAACTTAGGGAAGGAATATTTGTTGGACCATAAATTAGAAAAATATTAAGGGATGAAAACTTCAAAAACTACTGCGAAATGGGCTGTCGCATGTCTCTTGAAATGCACTTCTTGGGTGCGGTTAGTAACGAGCAAAAAAAAAAGCTTCCACCAAGATATAGTAACAACGCTACCAAGGCAGATGATGGGGGATTATTGTTGGTTTTTTATGAGAGGAAGCGATCCGACATATAAACGAAAGTCAGCATTTGCAAAAAAGTTATTTACATACATTACTATAAATATATTTTCTTTTGTATTTTTGCAAATAAAACTTAGAATATCTTGATTTTTTTTTGGTTTGAATTTATATATAAAAAATATATAAAAATTATATACAAATTTTAAAATAAAATAAAAATAACTGATGCATTCTATAACTCAAAATCTATACATGGTGAACAATTTTGGTTGGAATTCGTAATCAGGATGCTTTAAACTCCTCCGTACAGTCATTTTAACATCAGTCGCATTTTTTTTTCGTATTTGTTGACTAGTGATCATTAAATTCGAGTATGTCCATTTCCCTATACATTCAATGTGTGAAACTAGGTATTGAATTCATAATTTTTATTAGAAACTTGGCTAGATATCTTGGTTTTAAAATCAAATACCGTACATACATAAAGCACACTAATTAAACTAAGAAATTGATAAGTTTTTAGTGCCTACCTTTCCCCTGCAAAATAGCGATTTTTCCATTTTCGTGTCGAAAAAAGGACCCTGGAAAACATGTTCTCCCATTTCCGTTTGTCTGTCTGTACACCGCATAGCTCGAAAACTGCCTATGCTGAGGTTGACTTCCAATTTTGGTCAAATATCAAGGGGCATAAGGGCATGAAGTGATCAGATCAGTCTTTGAAGTACTTCGGCATTAATAGAAAATAAAACAGCATGCCTCAGATTGTTTATTACTTCATCGTTAATAATGACGTCGTCTTGTGAGCCGATTAAAGTGTCATTAAATAAGTTTTCCGGGTAGATAGGCGTCAGTACCGGAAAATTTTCTTTTTAAAAAAGTAGCTAAATATTTTTTATATTTTTTCATTCAACATAATTTTGCAAACTAACTGCTTGACTAACATACAAATAACGCCATTAACAGCAGTTCGTGTAAGTGTCCAGTAATATATTTATTATAGACGGTGGCTCGGTTAGCCGATTCCATCATCTCACATGCTAGACTTCAGCTACTAATGCACCCTTTACATAGTACGTTCGCATACATCCCGATGCTATAACGTTCGTCGTAGCTTATATTACCCATCATCGGCCCCGAATTGATGTGGCTGTATCCCGGAATTTTTCCCAACTGAATACTACCATTTTCATGTATTAATTGTAATTATTATAAAATGATACTACTTATTTTTAAATTAATTTGTTAGTTCTTTACATTAGTCATGAGTCATGACTATAGTATATTAGTAATTTTAACTCCATGTTACATGTTTAAATGTGGTGACGAAATGTGAAGTGAATATTTTAAAATATCATTTGCAATTTGTTTTATAAGTCGGCGGGCCGCATCGAGGTTCTTGCTGGACAATATACTTTTTTGGTTGAGTATGTAGCTTTCACTTTGGCATCTATTTTATTTTACTCTTGAGGTAAGATACATTAAAATATCAAAAAATTAAATTGACTGACTAGAGCGTTTTACTAACATTTGTTTCTTATTTATTAAATGTATACTCAAGCCTAGATCTTCCTAATATCGTTGTAGAAATAAACGGAAAATAATAAGACTAGTATTTGACCATATTTGGACGCGGCACCAATTAACACCACATTGGCCTCAAGGGCGATTCTAGGAAACCTTTCTAGGGGGGGGGGGTTACTTAAAAAAAAGTTTGTTAATATATTTTATCGTAATTGGTATGAGAACAACATAAATAAATACCCGTATTTTGTATCTTACTTGTTGTGGCTTAAGTAAAAAAAACAGCATCTAATAAATAGTAATAGAATAACGTCCAATTTTTTTCCTACGGCAAATTTATTGATTACATTAAGAAATCATGGTTCTTGGGATTAGACCGTGTCAAATTGGAATTACTATCCGACGTTTCGCCTTCGATTGCACGAGGCATCTTCAGGGATCTTTACTCTACGAGATCTGAACACTGAATGAGCTAGAAGAGATTCAGGCGGGCTTTTATACCAGACTTGTGCTCGCCGAACCGTGACCCTGTGTTAAGATCGATTTCCACGTGTGATGTAGACCGTAACCCGTGTCTCTATTGAAATTTTTTGTATGTTTAAATATTTCAATAGATTCTCTAACTTTTTCTTCCATAAAGATATTCGCTACCACAGGTGATAGAGGAGATCCCATAACTGCCCCTGAAGTTTGTTCATAAAAAGTTCCTTGAAAAATGAAATAAGTAGATGTAAGACAAGCTTCCATTAGGTCTATTAAGTTCTTATCAAGATTATTATTATCCAGTATGTCAGATATAATGGAAATTGAGTCGTTGACAGGAACATTTCTTTCTTCTGTTCTGTCCATGACGACTGTGGCGTTGCCTTTATCTGCTGGAAGTACCAGAATGTCTGCATCTTTGTTTAAGGTCTTCATTGCTGTTTTTTCGTCTGCGGAGAGGTTCGACTTCGATGGTTTTAAATTTTTAATGATTTTCCATGTCTGATATCTGACTTCATCGGCTTGTTCCACTGGTAATCTTCTGATTGCTGCTTCAACAGAAGATACTATGTCTTCTACGGGAATGCTACTCGGTGCTATTGCGAAGTTTTGGCCCTTGGAAAGGACGGGAAGTTCTGCTTCGGATAACGGCTTCGATGGTTGATAACTGTGTTCTGCGGAAGTTTCACTCGATTTTTTTTGTTCAGGAGGGCTTCAAACTTCTTTTGTTGCTTAAGTGTATCTTTTTGATGGATTTTTTTCTTGCCTGTGCGTTGGTAATGTTGTCCAAAGTTGTAAATGTAGTTCTTTCTAGTCTAGAAGCTAATTTCAGATGAATTTCTAATAGTTTCCGGGCATTTGTATCTAAATCACGACGTGTTGCCTTAATCCTTTCTCTAACTAATGCATTGCTAGCACGCTTATAAATATTCTTAGCAGTTCTAGAAGTAATATGATGTCTCACCTGTAGCGATTTCGGTACTACATCTTCATCTCGGCATCTAAGGAGAAAGGCCAACTGGCAGAGTAACTTCTTCTTGCTGTTCCGGAGATCGCCAAAAGTTTTGGCATCCTTCTTGGTTTCCTCCCCATAGAGGTTAGCTAACATAGAACGGAAGCTTTCACGGCTTTGGTCAATTAAGAAATCATGGTTCTTGGGATTAGACCGTGTCAAATTGGAATTACTATCCGACGTTTCGCCTTCGATTGCACTGGGCATCGTCAGGGATCTTTACTCCACGAGATCTGAACACTGAATGAGCTCCAAGAGATTCAGGCGGGCTTTTATACCCGACTTGTGCTAGCCGAACCGTGACCCTGTGTTAAGATCGGTTTCCACGTGTGATGTAGACCGTAGCCTTAGTATGATTGATAATGTTGCCTGCAGTACTTAAATAGAGTACTAAATAATGTACATACTTACGATACTAAATACTGTAGGTACCTAGATGTACTGTAAGTATTTAAGTATTTAGATATATTTTAATTACTTAGTATGTGTATTTGGTACTTATACTTACATTTTCTTTTTTAAATAAAGTACTGAATATTTTAAGTACTTTTGCTGAGTACTTATCGAAGTCTGCTTGTAACGTGTGTAAAAATGTATTTTTATAGCACGAATAAATTCAGTATTTCAGAAATATCAAAACACATAAAGCTAAAACACTACACAACATATAAAGCGTCAATAAGGTCCCAATGAAAAGCCAACCCTATTTAAAAAGCGTTGCGTCACTCAAGTGTTTTACTGCCGTTTATAAAAGAAAAACGTACGCAAAATGCCCTCTTACTAATTCCTAATTAATGTAATGTCACCCGAGCACAAAAACAAGACCAAAAAACGTCAGAATCCCCCGGCAAAATTGCTTAGAAGTGAAAGCTAAAAAGAGAAATTTGGGAGAATTCTCAGAGTATCAGCAAGCCATGAAATTAAGCTTTTTGACAAGCGCAGCGGCTTAAAAAACTAAATTATATGAGGAAATGCCTCAAAAAAAAAACAAAAACAAAACAAAAACTATAAACTTAGGAGCCGTGAAATTGCCGTTTTTCGACGGAGACCCTTTGACGAATAAGAAATAAACTAGGAAGCAAATGAATAGCTCTAGACGTCGCGGTCGGTTATGTTTTTCTAAATAACAAACTAACGTGATAGAGGTAGTCATATAATCATTGCCCTTAAAACAACAATATACACTGAAGAACACTTGAAAGGAATCAAGAAAAATTTTATCCTTGCTTATGAAGGCATATTTTTTAAACCATTCAACCAATATGATTGAGTTTTTCACCACCGTGTACAGGGTGTCCGGATTTGGTTGCAAAAGCAGGGTATCTCGCTTATTTTTAAAGATAGAACCTTGCGGTTTTCACGAACCTTAGCTAATTTTTTGTGAAACTCTTGAAGCCGTAAACAAAATTTTCATAGCCTTTTTCGTTTATGAGATACAGGGCGAAATAGAAAATTTTGCATTTTGGGCCCAGTGGCGTAGTCATATTTTTCATTTGAGTGGTTATTTTTTAGATATGACCCAAAGTTGTTTTTTTTTAAATTGGACACCCTGTATATTTGTCCAGAAATTGATTTGTCCTTTTAAAAGCTTCTCAAAATTATATAATAGTATGAGTCTATTTAATAAACAACAACAAAAATCCTAATTTTTTCCCAATTTTGTACGCGTATATAAAATATAGCGCTAGTTTTTTGTATTTATTTACTGTGTAAAAATATATTTGTATTATTATGGAAGAAAACCAAACTTTCGAACATTATGAAAAGTACGATATGTTAGCTTGTTTTATATTAAGTAATGAAAATGTTGAAGCGGCTTCTGAGATGTATTTTAACAGGTAAATAGTTAATTTTTAGGTATGTTGAAATACTATTGCTTAATTTTTATTTAGATATCCAGAAAGGAGGCAACCTAATATATCCACTTTTTATCGGATAAAAAAGAATTTACTTAATCACATATCATTTATCAAACCTCGTACGAAAACATATAATAAAGAAAATCGGGAGGCTGAGGAAATTACGGTTTTGGCTAATGCAGAAGCTTACCCTACAAACTCTTGTAGGGCCAGTGAAAGGAGCATAGGAATTGCAAAAACTAGAGTTCAAGAAATTCTAAAAAAGCACAAATACCACCCATACAAATTTAGGCTCGTGCAGCATTTACAGCCAGGGGATGCAGAGCGTCGGGTAGTCTTCTGCAATTGGTTTCGAGAAAGAGAAAGATGCGATATGGTTAGAGATTTTGAAAGGAGATTATATGGTCAGACGAAGCACATTTCAGTAATTCTGGTATACTCAATAGACACAATAGTAGATTCTGGTCCCAGGAAAATCAACACCAAATATTTCCCAGAAGACAGCAGGGCAGGTTTGGTCTAAATCTGTCCTGCTTCTTATTAGGAACACATATAAAATTTTATATATTTGAGGGAAATCTAACAGCCAATCGCTATATAGAAATTTTAGAGGCAGCTATACCTGAATTACTTGACGATGTTCCTCTAGCGCAAATTAACGAAATTTATTTTCAACAGGACGGTGCTCCCGCACACAATTCTGGAATGACGAGATTATTTCTGGACAATAATTTTACCAATCAATGGATCGGAACAAATGGACTTATAAGATGGCCCCCTAGGTCCCCAGATTTGTCGATTTTAAATTTCTTTCTATGGGGATATCTGGAAAATAGAATTTACAAAGACCACTATGATAATGTCCAAGATTTAGGAAATGCAATAAGAGAAAATTTTCGCTATTTACAAAATCATCCCGTTATTTTGCTTAATTCCCTAAAACGAATACGAAAATTGTTCGAAGCATGCATAAAACAAAATGGAAATCAGTTTGAACAGTTCTTTTGATTTTCTTGGTTACTCTAGTTCTTATACGACAGTTGATTTTTGCTGAAAGGCTTGTTACATAATAATTTATTACTGTTTTGTTCTTGTGTTACATAAATCTAGGTAGGTGGTACTTTTTTGGTGCGAAATTATTAATACATATTTTGATAAATAGATTTAATTACATATTTATTTTGATTTATTGTTAGGATGTAGATATTGTTAACGACTTTAAATAAAAGGCAGCATTGTTTTGGCTGGTCTACTGCAAAATTTGGGTTTGGTTGTTTATTAAAATAGACCCATACTATTATATATTTTTGAGAAGCTTTTAAAAGGACAAATCAATTTCTGGACAAATATACAGGGTGTCCCATTAAAAAAAAAACAAAACTTTGGGTCATATCTAAAAAAATAACAACTCAAATGAAAAATATGACTACACCACTGGATCCAGCGTAAAAAACTGCATAAGCAGCAATTTTTCCCTTTGCGTTAAGTTAAAGGATAACCGAGATACGAGGGGGGTCCCAAAATGCAAAATTTTCTATTTCGCCCTGTATCTCATAAACGAAGAAGGCTATGAAAATTTTGTTTACGGCTTCATGAGTTTCACAAAAAATTAGTTCAGGTTCGAGAAAACCGCAAGGTTCTATCTTTAAAAATAAGCGAGATACCCTGCTTTTGCAACCAAATCCGGACACCCTGTACAGGTTGTCCCATTTTGGGTACTTTTGCGGGGTACCTCCGTTATTTTTATAGATAAAAAGTTGCGGTTTTCGCGATAGTGTGCTATTTTATCGTAAAACTAAAGATGCCATTAACAAAATTATCATAGCCGTTTTAGTTTTTAAGATACGAAAATGTTACATTTTCAGGCACCCCTCGTATCTCAACTATCAGATAACTTAGGGAAAATGTGAAAACTGTTAACTTTTCCCGTAGAACTCAATTCCGTCTTCGGAATTAGTACACAGGCTCAGGTCAAAAAGTTATCGGACCCTACTTTATTTTTTTTAATGGAACACCCTGTATATAAAACTTTTCTATTTCTTACCTTTTCGAAAATGTATAATAGTATGCACTTTTTCTCAGAAACACGCAAATAAATGACAATTTTCTGAAATTAAATGTATAATTGAATAGTAGGGTATGCATAATAATAATAAACAATTGAACATTCCATATTGCTAACGAAAAATTGGATACCTTGTATATAGGTGTCTTCTTATACAGTTTTATAGCATAAAGTAACAATATAACAAACATTATTAAAAAAAAAAAAGAAAAAACAAATTTTGAATGGTGCTGTTTAAATTGACGACTATTTTCTCTAATGCAAAATTAGCACATTTTTGTAATTCTTTGAATAGTGTTAAAAAGAACTATTGGTCTTATTCGCAGATTTCGAATGGCTATATGAATTCCCTCTGAAAGTTTTGCTATGCCGTCATATCGTGTTTTATATTCTTCACTTTATAGCCCCATAAAAAAATCTAAAATTGAGAGATCTGGAGATCGCGGAGGCCATCTAACAGGTCCGTTGGTACCTCTCCATCTTTGAGGAATGTTATTATCAAGAAATTTCCTTAAATGCCTAGAGTTGTGACTTGGGGCACCACCTTGCTGTAGGTAAACAGCTGTTTAGAATATTTAACAGAGCTTTCGGATTTGACAAGCTGCTTACAGAAATCTAGGAAGCAGCTGTCAAATTTGACATTCTGTTAAACATTCTAAACTTGAGCTTTCCTTGCTTTCTGCAACCGGCTAATAGTCTACTATTAAATTATGCATTTAATTTCATAAAATTGTCACTTATTTGCATCTATCTCGTCCTGAAAGTACTAGTGAGTTTTATGACTAAAATCATTGACAAATTTGCATCATTAAAAGACAGACGAATTAATTTAATTTACAAAAAGTGACCTATAGTATTTCGTAAAGAGGTCTTGATTCGTTTTAAGCATGAGAAATCCCTTTCAGCCTGTACACTTGTTACAGGGATTGTCAAAATTAACGTCGCAAGTCGATATACTTCAGAGAACACTAAAATTAATTCTAAACTACAAAGTTGTTTACTAAGTTCATGAATATTGAGTTTGTGAAACTGTTCGTCTCGTAAATTATGCTGAGCTCATTTTTGAGGCGGTCTTTGTCGGACATATTTGGATAAATTTTTTCCAACGAATTTAATGTTAATTTGGAAAAGTATCCAATCTAAAATTTTACAAAAAATAAACTTTTATACTTGTCAGTTAGATCCAGTTCGTTCTTATTGCGAGTTTGTCTACCATCTGGCAATCCTGTAAGCATTTTTGCGTTTTCAAATATAGATTTAAAACAGTTGGATGATAATGTTTATTTGTGAAATGCAGAAATCAACTTCTAAGTTACTCAACTGAAAAACTTTAAAAATAATTCAGTCAGAGAGGTCTTTTAAATACCCCTTTGCCTTGTGAAAGGTCTCTGAGTCTAATTCGACGTTCTCGATCTGTTCCTGAAACACTAAGATTAGTCCCTCCCAATTATTAGCGACAAAAAATAAAAATGTTGGGCGGGAATACCATCTTATCTCACATACTTGGGGAATTCGTTTTTACAATTTTTTGCTAAAGATAGATGTCCGTTTACAGGGGCGTGCGGTGAAATTTTAAGAAAGGGAAGCAATTTTTAGAAACTTACCTATTTGTAATGTAATTCGACCTTTTTTTGCAAATTCGTCAAGGACGTCATCATAAAAACGTCGATGCTCCGACATATTTTGGAGAAGTTTGTTTTCAATGGACAACAGCGATGTATGCGAAAGTCTCTCCTGCCCCGTTGAATTTCTCGATTTTTTATACATTTAAATGTTGAAAAATTGCGTTCTACTGATGAACTTGTGGCAGGTATTGTCAATACTAATTTACACAATTTCGACACTTCGGTGTAGGCATCTTCCAGCTCTTTGTCTTTTAAAAATTGCATTAGCTCCTTAGCGTTATTTTTAGCCCTAATGTCATCAGTTTCGTAAATCACTTTTACTTCAGATCTCAGTAACACTCGGTCCAAGAACTGGCCATAATAAAGAAGATATTTAAACGCATCTTCTGGAAAAGTTTTTCCTTTAAATGGATCAAAATTGCAGAGCTCGAGGAACTTAAAATCATTTAAACCGTTCAATCTATAGTTTATTTGTTGTTGAATTAGATCGATTATTTCATAAAAGAGTTGTTTTTGAACATCTCCCACCTTGTCTGTTCGAAGACGCTTGGCTTGTGTCTCTACATCTAACGTCATCGTTTTCTCCCAAAATAGATCAAAATCATCTCTTTTTGGCCACTTTTTTTAGACAAAAAGCAATATCATTTGTTTTACTTTGTAATATATTAAAAACATTGTCCGAGAATGAAAATATTTCTGAAAATATGTTCAACAAATAATTAAAATAAAAATCTCGTTTTAAAACAGTCCAAAAACTCCCTCGAACTATTTATTGCTTCTGAGTCCCACGTCAGTCACACAAGTCTTCCATTATAGTTCCACCTAGTAGGAGCTACTTTGGACAATCGTTTGTGGACAATAGAGTCCAAAGCTTATGTACGTTTTGTTGACTTTGGAAAAAAAAGCAGCCATGCCACTTAAAGTAACGAAAAATACTTTACACTTTTTAATGTGATTGATGGACCGGGATAACACTAAATTTAATTTATGAGCAAAACAATGGACAAACACAGCACAGAAAGTTTCTCGAACTTTAGCTTGCAGACCCCCTAATTGTTCTGCCATCACTGCAGCTCAATCATAGCTTTGAGCAACTAATTTTTTCTCTCCATTAATTTCTTTAGTAACGTTATAAACTACGGTGTATAATGCATCTGCTGTAAGATTTTCGAACACATTCTTAAAACCTAAAAATCGCTCTTGAATACTTCCGTCTGTTTTAACGTAGCGTATTACTATAGACAATTGGCTAACGCTATGTCCTAGGTGAACACGGGTTCTGCGGTGCGTGCGGTGCGATGCGTGCGTTGCGAGAAACGTTCGAGAAAAAACAACGCGAATCAAATGAATTAGTCCAACGTAAATACGTCGTGGAATAAGAAAAATCCACGCTACAAGGATCGATTATTTGTGGACAAGGAATGGGATAATATAGCTCACAGTACGGGATTTTCAAGTAAGTATATAACCTACACAAAAAATAATAGAAAACTAATTAATAGAGAGTTTTTATTTATTTTTGAAAAGAAATATTATTCCGAATGTTTCTCAAATGGAGGAAGAATACTCTGTATCCCGTGCAATTTTTTTATTAATAATATAGTTTTCTGCTAATTTCTATGATGTGATGTGTTTAACAATATTTTTATTGATTTTATTGCGAAAATATTACATCCAGTATACATTTAAATTTTGTTTACCCAAAAGTATTGACAAAAGATATCTCTTAAATTTTCGGCTTCTCTCGACGGACGGTTGTGAGCTCGTGAAATACGTAAATTATTATTAATATTATTACTAAGATTGTTGGCTGTATATTCTTGCAAGTCGTTCAAAAATGAGTCTTTTTCCATGTCTATTATAGCATTGTGCAAAACACAAATTGCCTTTACAATGTGAACCGCATTTTCTACATTAGTCTCTATAGATTTTAACAAAATTCTAAATTTAGCAGAACATATACCAAAGGCACATTCCACACTCATTCTGGCACGTGATAAACGGTAATTGTAATAAGAGGCAGGTTCATTATTTTGCAGTTGCCTTCTAGGAAATGGTCGTAATTGATAAGTTCTTAATGGGAACGCTTCATCTCCTATAAACACAAAAGGAACGATTTGTTTAGAGTTAGGTAATTGTTGATCTTTTGGTAAAAGTAAAGTCCCATTTTCAATGTTTTGATAAATTGGTGAATTAGAAAATACTCCAGCATCGCTGTCTTTTCCATAGGCACCCACATCGATCATTAAAAATCGGTAATTAGCATCGACAACCGCCATTAATATTATTGAAAAAAAATGTTTATAATTATAAAACATGCTTCCCGATTTTGCAGGACATTTAACTCTTATATGTTTTCCATCGATACTGCCTAAACAGTTAGGAAAGTTCCATTTTTTGAAATACTGTGCTGCAACATTTTCATAATCTCTGACGGTAGGCAAAGGCATATGCAGTCTCTGAAGTGTATCCCAAAGGGCTTTGCAAACCTCCATGACTATAGACGCGACTGATGACTTTGATATTCGAAATGTAAAGGCAATTTGCCGAAACGCGATTCCAGTAGATAGGTACCTGAAACAAAATAAATCATAGTTATTTATACAGGATTTCTTTTTCAGAGGAAGAAGCTAAAAAAAAATGGCGAAATTTACGCGATCAATTCGCAAAAGAATTAAAAAAAGTTCGTAAACCTCGTTCAGGCGACGCCGTAGAGGAAGATGGACAGTATACAGGAAAATGGCAATATTTTGACAGTTTGCAGTTTCTGACGGGTATAGTAGCTCCAAGAACTACGGAAGGAAATGTATCTCATGTTGAAGCTTCGCAAGAATCGCAGACCTCTTTGTTTAACAACGACGATATTGAAAATGAACAGGCTTCAGACGAAAATCCTGCTAATGTGGATTTTTCATCACAAGTGAGTGTGACTGCCGATGTTTCACAAGAGATCGTAAGTGCCGATTTTTCACAAGTAGGCGCTAAGGATGGTGTTTCACAAGTCAATACCAACACTGTTGGTTTACGAATAAATAAAAGACAAATGGAGCTTGTATCTGAAACAAAAAACACGTCAACCCCGCGTAAAGCGATACCTCGTTTAAAAAGAAAATCACCACGCGAAGAGAATACAGCTGTAGAACAACAATTATTAAATATCGAGGAAAAAAAACTGGCTCTGCTTCAAACACCGGAAGACGAGAATTCTTTATTCCTGAGGTCTCTCTTGCCATATTTCCAAAAAATGGATCCCTTGCAGCAACTACGAGTAAGAAACAAATTTCAAGAAACATTAATCATCGAAATGTCATCGGCCTATTCTAATGTTTCTTCACCTCCGTCTACCAGTTTTCAAGCCGCCGATAATCAGTACCCTGATCGTCCATCAACTGCATCCTCAGTGCGTTCATCGGCTTATTCGAATGTTTGTTCTCCTCCGTCTACCAGTTTTCAAGCCGCCGATAATCAGTACCCTGATCGTCCATCAACTGCATCCTCAGTGCATTCATCGGCTTATTCGAATGTTTGTTCACCTCCGACTACCAGTTTTCAAGCAGGCAATACTCATTATGCCCTGGATTGCCCATTAACTACTGTCCCGTCAACTGCACAAGCTTATGCAAGTAATTTTAACAATATGTACCAACAATAAGCATACATTAATAATAAAGACGTTCAAAAATTAATATGCTGGTTTACATTACTTACCTTAAGGTTAACAAAAGCCTCTCTTCGACAGAAATTGGTCTCTGAAAGTTAGTTGTGCAATGATAACAAACATCACGTATATTTTCCACAATATAATCAAAAGTTATTATTGTCATTCTACTGTAATGGCGAAAAGCACTTTCATCTGCTCGTAACTCCAGGTACAGATGATGAAATTCCCCGTAAACTAACCTATTTCTATAAATCGAATGAGTGGTTTTTCTAATTTGACATCTCTTTTTAAGTTTTTGTAATAATCTTAGTCTAAGTACACTATTTTCCATAAGTAAAATGGAACGTGTTGACGTCGCAGCCATCGTTGTTGAACTAATCAGCCCGTAGTGTAATTTGCCGCCTATGTTTAAAAACGCACGCACCGCAATACGTTCGATGCGTGCGTTTTATCGCAACGCAACAATCGTGTTCACCTAGGACATAGCGTAAAATTAGTGATATCAGTTGTTTCGTCCAGAACAATAGCAATGAACCGCGCCTCGCCAATCTCCTGCTTAATTCTTTTTAGAATAATGGTTGCAACAGCGGAAATTAAATCATTCTGGATTCGATTCGACGTTCCGCAAAAAACGCTAGACTGCTCTAAATGATTTATTAAGCAATCATATTTAGCCATTAAACTAAGTAAATCTTGAAAATCTCCTCTATTTGAAGAAACCCTTGTTTCGTCAATACCTCTAAATCCCAATTCGTGCTGTCCGAGAAATTTTATATTTGCCTATTTGTGTGACTAATTTCCAACTGTTTATTAAGGGCGTGTTCAATTCTGGTTTTGCAGAAGACTTTTTCTTTTATGACGGCCTGCAAATGCGGTTTGGACATAATGTGTCTTTTTACAGCTTTATGGAAATTGTTTAAATCGGAAAAAACCAGTTATATTCCAGAGACCTTTTTCATTTTCAAAAAGTAAACATGGTCAACAAAATAATTTACTTATATTTTCACACACTGTTAGCCATTTAAATTGTTCGTATTGTTTTTCCGGATAAAAATGTCTAATACAGTTTTTCATTTTTGTGGTTAAAAATTTCATAGGCGGTTTTGCCCTTCCTTTGGAAATTGTTTGAAGCTTATCAGCGGAGTTTAATGTTGAAAATCCCTTTATTTTTAAGACACACACCACACATTCACACACACTCTTCTTACTAAATTCTCCAACATTTTCAACGTTATTACCGACAGCCGAAGTTGACGGTATTTGCATATCCACGTCCGTATTATTGTCTTCCACATCGCACCATGCACGACGCGACGTACGTATCACACAACACACGGATAGCCGTTCAAACAAAGAACCTACTCCAACTATAGCTTCCGCCTCTACTGAAATGCAAAAATTGCAAACAGCCGGTGGAAATTTCAATAACCTCTGGCTCGACTCACAGGAAATCAAGCATACAGGACTTGGCTGCAGAGAAGCTAGCGGCCCGCATAGGTTCTATTCGATTTTCTATTGTGGCTGGGTCGAAGTCAAGGCCGCATTTATTATGGGCTTGATGATTAAGATAATATTTTAACATTTTTAATGTAAACTAAATTAATGGTTTCCTATTTCAAAAATTACATTTTAGAAGATGTTTTGTAATTTTTTATGGGGAAGCACTTTTTTCCTTGCTTCCATGGACTGCACTCCCTTGCTGGGTTTTATGGTAATTGTGTACGGCGCACGGATAGAAATGTATGTTAATAGGATTTAAAGGTGATTTATACATGTGTGGTTCTATTTTCATATTAATTCACAAAATTATTATTTTCACTTTGGGGTATTAAATTAAGAAGATAAATATGCACTTTTCTAGAAAAATCTGACTGAAGCGGCGGCTCAGTTGCCTTATCTGACGAGCCGCCCCCAACTACTTTCCCCAAAAAAGAAGTTAACTACTTAGTTAAACCATCAGCTCTGTTCGTTGCAAAGATCTTTTTTTTAATGCTCCATTTTCAGAGCTTTAATCTCTACAATTTCGTGACTTTCGGTTCCTATCGTTCTGGCTCATTCTCTGGGTCTTAAGTTCTGAACAGTCAAAAGGTTTGAACGCACTTGCGCGTGACAAATTACAAAAAATGGATCATATTTATATCTCTCTTTGAGTCTCCACTGGAAACCACAACATAAAAAAGAGACATTAGTGGGAAAGAAAATTCTCCAGAAATATAAAAATACCTTGAAATTGCCCTTTTGTGCTTTCTATTTTATATAAAAGTACAATGTTTTTAGGAAAAAGATCTTATGCGGCAATAATGATATGGTAAACATAACACTGTGCCTGCGGCAGAGAGTTCGTAAATAAGGTTTTCTAACTATGCACTTTGAGGAACTTTACCGCTGAGATACATTTTTAAAAGTTTTCTTCTAGTTCGGTCGCTATGATAAAGTAAAAGCACTTTTCAGACAGTCTTATTGCTTAAATAGTAAAGGAGAAATTTTATGGAAGTTGTTTTAGAAAATAGCCGAGAAAAGGAAATTAAAATCTTGCGGCAAGATCGCAAAACGGGAGGAATTTTATTTTGTTTGACGAGAAGGATGGCTCAACAATTTGCTTGTCTTTAAATACGTAGGGAAGAACCGGTATGAAGTGGACACTTTAATAAAAATGATTAAATTAAAATGTTATGGACAATGAAATCCATTAAAACCATATAGGCGAAAAGCTCTATTAATATCTTTGTAAAATGAACTATTAAAAAAAATTAGGCAAGCTTATGATCTGAGTAATATTTAAATTTGGAAAAACATGCCTTTGTCCATTTCAAAACATCGATGTATTGAAACGGACGCACAGACGGGCAAAATTTCAAAAAGCTGGCCAGAACCCCAATTCGCGAAGATTGCCATTTCACACTTTTACGCGTCTAGGGGCTTTAATAGATCATTGGGCTTTTTAAAATTAGAAATTCCGTAGATGGCGCTCTTCGTTGAATACGGTGACAATAGTTGAATGTTAAATGTTGTTCGCGTAAGTGTTTTTGCGAAAAAATATTGGCTGTTTTTGTGTACATATTGTAGACATTATAGTGCTCAAAGTAAAATGGATTGTACTCCTGGTGGTAAGTAATACCTTTAGCTATACTATTTATATAAAATAATAATATTTTTTAATTATGTGTATTTTATACAGAAATAATTTTCTGGAGTAGTGCAAAATTATGGTTTTAATTTTATTGTTAATATTTTAGTAAACTTCCGGGATCTTCCGGGCTTAACTTTCTGGAAAGTTGTGTAGCTGAATACTTTAAATAGTAAATGGAGAAAAAATATTTTCTGCTTTTGTCTGCCTTTTTGAGATAACTTAATCAACTTTGTTTTGTGTCACTTGGAATTTTCCCCAATTTATCGCTTTCAAATCGTTTAGGGCTAATTATTTTTATTTATTTCAGGATCAAGGGACGTAGATCCGGATGAAAATGTTGTTTTAAGTATGAGAACGCTTTCTGAAGTAATACTGACATGCAATTCAACAAAAATTGAAGCTAATTGCGAATATTTGCATTCGTATGTAAAAGATCTAACTAATTGCCCTGAAGTATTATCTAATGTAATTAAACAAAAGCTTTCACATTTTCTTTCTGATTTTAAATTAAAATATAAGACTGCCCAATACAAGAAAGATATTTTGCCCAAAACAAAACTTGGTTGGAAACAAATTTAAAATTTCATTTTTTTGTGCAATCACCTACAGCGAGTTTAGGTGGTCGCCCTGCTGTTAATTTCCAGACTAGTAGCGAACGAACAAAACGAAGACAAACCGAATATGTTGGATCAACAATGAGTTCCTCAGAGCCTGTGTATGCTGCTCAAATGAGTCTGCGCGCTGAAGGAAGTATAGATGCTGCAGCTGTTATAAAAGATGTACAATTTTCAACCCCAAAAAGGGCCCAGAACTATAGAAAGGCATATAAAGAGAGAGCTGAAAAAGTTGATCAGCTATCTGGTGATAAAGCATTGTCAGTATTTGTTAAAGCAAATAGACACCAATATCAGATCATAAGGAGTGAAGATAAAAAACGTTTTCCATCGTATAAGAAGATTCAGGAGGCCAAGGGGCGCTGTTACCCAAATCGGGATGCAGTTACAATCACGGGGCAAAAAGCTGAAATAAAATTACAAGCCTTACTAAACCATACTGCCCATCGTATAGTGGAGGTGCAAAAAGATGTATTGGAAACATTAACAGAACCTCAACTTGCTTGTTTGACACTTAGGTATAGCCAATACAAGCAAAATTTTGACAGCGATGAACGTTCGGATGCCAGTATATTTTTAACATCCTTTGTGCCACTTCTATTAACATGCGACGATCCAAATAAATCTACAAACAAAATAGTTTGGCAAAATCCACGTCCAGGCTCACCCCGCTTTTCGTCCAATCAGAATTCAATTTATACATGAGACCACTGATTTAACACTTCAAGAAATAAATACCATGCAGAATGAAATAGAAAACCTTACACCTACTTCCATTAGTGTAGGCACAAGGACATTGAACACAACTTACTTTTTACAATGGTAGGTGGCAAAATGTGCAATGCTGCTTCATCTACGACATCCACGAAAAAGTGTTATATATGTGGGGCTTCTTCCAAGTCTTTCAACAACATAGATGTTAAGTAGAAGTATTTTAATCAGTTTGTTAAACTGTGAAAATAGTGATTTTTTTTAGAAAAATATGATCAGTAGCAAAAGTTATGGTACGAGCGGGAATCGAACCCGCACCTCTGCGTGTCTAGCGCATCGCCCTAACCAATTGAGCTATCATACCACTGATAATAATAATATTTTTGCAAACTATATCTAGTGGATACCGTATAAATATACAAAAATTTAAAGATTATGCTTTAACAACAGCTAGGATACTTGTACAAAAATATCCTTGATACAACATGCCTAATACGGTCCACAAAATTTTAATTAACTCGTCAGATATTATTGAATCTTTTTTATTGCCTATTATAATTATAAATGTAATTATCTGACGAGGCCCAGGAGGCATTAAATAAAGACATTAAGAAGTATAGAGAAGGATTTTCCCCAAAGTGTTCAAGGCAACAAAACTTGGAGACTGCTTATATCGTCTGATCCAGTCATATTAAGCATGCGAAAACTTCCAAGGCGAAAGTCCAAGTCATTCGAAAAAGAAGTCTTAGATTTATTATTAGCCCCCGTCCAGAGGGATCTGCCACTAATACTACTAATGAAGACTCAGAAATTAATAGCTCAAGTGACTCAGACTCCGGGTCCGGGATTAAAAACAATAATTAGTTATGCGACATTATTTCTGAGAATAAATGATGCTGTTATTAGTTTATTAATTATTAATTTTACGCCGTTGATGACTTTAAATAATATAAAAACAGTAAAATGTAGGCAGTATTTTTTAAAACAATTTAAATTCGGTTTTATACACCTAATTATGTTTTTGTCAAGTATTTATTTATTATATTATTAAATTTTCCACCAGATTAGTAGCCAATTGACAAATATGTTAATTAGTTTTTACAATATTATTTCTCATAAACACATTAAGGAAATTTTATTACTACATATCATCGTTTAAGTTTTGGCCAGGTTTTTTCAATTTTGCCCGTCTGTGGGACGGTGGTGGTTTTGAAAAGGACAGTAGTGATTTTAAAAATTATATACGCATTAAAAGACATTAATTGCTTCAAAAATAACTTTTATTTAAACATAAGCTATATTAGGAACAGTTATTACAATAAAAATGACGAATTCTCTTAAGACCACAAGTTTCATGTGCCCATAAATTGCATATGAAGCACTGTAACCAGTCTGTCTTGCTATGCTGGTATGCCTTCATGCAACAAACACAATTATTTTGATTTACTGCATTATTTTTGTCTTTGGTTTGAGTGTTCAGTTCATTGTTCTCTTTTAGTGTTAGTTGGTTTTGTTCATTGTTGGGTTTTATTTCTGAAATTTGGAAATAATGACTTAGCGGAAGTTCATCAGACTGCTCACTATCATCAGGATTCTTCCTATGGCAGTAGTCGTGTAATGGCAAATCGTCATCACTTGAATCGTGTATAGAAAAATTGTCCAAATCTTCTGAACTTGAGGACTCTTGAATAAGGGTTTTTATTCGTTTCGTTGTAGCCGCTGATATTTTTAGATTTGACTTCTTTGTTGCCGCTCCTTTTTTTCTAAAAGTTTGTCTTTTCCTGGTGTCTCAGTAATTACCGTTGTTTTCCCTTTCCTAGGTCCTCGCTGACAGCCTTTTTTTGGAGGTGCCTTAGGATATGGCCTTAGTTGTTCTGGAGTTATAGTAATTTTCGAAGTGGAAGGCTGTGAAACATCACCTTCTAAAGATTGTGGGGTTGTATCTGTAGTGGTGGAAGTTGATGGCTGAGCAACATCTTTGATGCCTTGTGAAGTGCTTGGATCTGGCCGATCTGACACAAATGAAGACAAAAAATCGTCCTCAGAAAAAATATTTCTATTAAATGGGTGTATTCCGGTTCCAAAAATGCCTTTGTTATATTTGGCGGTGAAAATGCATGAAGAAAAGCCTGGTTAGCAAATGAAGCCACTTCATAAATAGTTACCGTTTTTCCTGGGTTTGATAACATCCAAGAATTCATTGCTGTTCTATATCTGGTTTTAAAGGGTCCATATACACAGACATCTAATGGCTGTAGTCGGTGACTACAGTGCGGGGGAAATGTAAGAATGGTTATATAATTTTCCCTTGCTAACTTGACAGCTTCGAGTGTAATATGCGTTTTATGGTTATCTATCAAAATCAGGCATGGGTCCTCTGCAGTAGGCTTTACAAATTTTATGAAGTGCTTCATTCCTCCTCCGTCATCCACCCACTAGGATTTGCCACTCCCTTTGCGCCAATGGGTCCTTCTTTCAACATAACTTCTTTAAAATGCACTCGTGGAAAAATTAAAAATGGAGGGATTGTTCCACCAGATGCATTAATAAATCCAAGCATCGTAACCAAATTACCTCTTTCTGCTGAGGTCACTTGCCCTACTTGCTTTGAACCTCTGACCGCTAAAACTTTTGGGGGATTTGTAACTGTAAGACAGCCGGTTTCATCTAAGTTCTACATCATATGAGGCTCAAATTTGTGTTTCTCCAGAACTCGCTGCAAGTTGTCATAAAAATTATTGACATTTGTTTGATTGAAAGAGGTTGCTCTAGATAGCGATGTGTTTTCTGGTTTTCGTAAACTCAACGTTGAATTTCTCTTTATAAAACCTCGCAACCAATCTTTTGATTCCATCTCGTTTTTGGTCCAAGGTTTTGGTAAAATGCTATTCGCCTTAGCATACTGATAAGCCAGTTCCCTAACTTGCACGGTTGTAAGGCCGTAACACATCTTAGATGATGTTTTCAGATAGTCCGCCAATATTTTTTCCTGATCAAATAGTTTATTCCCTATGTTAGGTCGATGATGAAGAGTTTTAGCTTTCTTACAAATAGAAGCTAAATAAGACTTGTGTTATGGGCCGCCGCCACTGACCGAATTGATTGATTTCTTTCGAAAACTTCTCTTACGGCGATTTCGATTACCTCACTGGATGGTCGTAACCTTTTTTTTGGTGTAGGTTTATTGATCTGAAAAGTAAACAAATTTAAATAGTACCTATGAATTTAAAATTTAAAAATAACTATAAATTAATAAGCACACGTCCGTTTCATTACAGCGTCTTGTGTCCTTTTCAAAACAACACCCACTTAACCTCAAAATGACAATACAAAAGGTAAATAGAGAAATATTTTACAAGATCTGCCGCTACATTAATATACTAGAGTAACTTAGTTTTAACCTTATTAATCTAAAACTGACTATATTTCAATAGCTTACCTGTGACATGGTTCGATGTTTTCACAAATAATTTACTTTTTTACCGAATAATATTAAAATGCTTGCGGTTCGCACATAGACAAGTGGTTCGACGCGCAACTTCGGTGGCAATGGGATTTGGGAACAGGGTTGCCAAATTTAAATGTAAAATTTTCGGCCATACGACCACATAGGAACTATAACAACTGTCCGTTTCAAGACCCGTCCGTTTCATAGCGGTTCTCCCCTACAAATAACTTCAATTAAGTACGTTACTGATCCATAAAGATGAATCTATGTTTTTAACATAAAAAATATATTATATTAAAATATGTTTCAAAACAGGGAATATTTTTACGAATCTAAACGTTTTGTAGTAAAAAAAAAAACCTCTTAAAGTCTTGTGTCCCTCTCCTTACCCACTTAAAAATATTACCTTAACTACTCAAATGTATAGACATCAGTTTTTTAAATGAATTAAAATATTAGGGCGTTAAAAAGGATACTGGCTAAGATGGTCTAACTTGAAACAGTAATATGTCAGGTTATCTCTGCGGACTCTGGGTGTGTGTATTAGTGTATGCGTGACCTTAGGTGTCTAGCCCTACACACTTATTTTCATTCCTATTTTACTATTATCATAACCTTGACGGCTATTTTTGATTAACAAACGTCCGCTAGTCCGATACATCCGTAATATATATATATATATATATATATATATATATATATATATATATATATATATATACTATACATTTATCTGTAAAAATCTCATTTAGCTATTTGAAAGTTAGGAATACTAGACGTTTTTTTGGACACTCGAAAAAAATATTTCTCTGAAGAAACCCGTATCTAAAAATTTTAAGCAGTTTAGAAGTTATGGGGAAAATAATTTTTTTGACATGTCATTTTTTTTAATTACCTCAATACAACGTATTCGAAAATGAAATTACGGGAACATTTTTTTTTGACAGATATATCGAGTTTTAGAAACGGTATTTAAAAAATTGAAGCAGTTTAAAAGTTAACAAAAAAAACCATTGTTTTTGTGCAAAATTCACTGTATAAAAAAATTGCAGTTTCAACCGTTAAAGGTATAAAGTCGAAGTTTGGTCACGGTCTATCTAAAAACATCTTGTTTCGTACCCATTCTTGGGAACCTTGATGCAAACTTCACCTCATTAGTTCACCCTCTGTAGATAATCCAGGACTTTTCTTGAATAGTCCATTTTGTGTAGTTTTTTAAGCAATTTCTGCTGCCCTAAATAGTTTTCTGATCAGATACCTACATTGTTGTAAAAAAAAGGACTAAAAAAATAATTTTTTATGACTTTTTTGAAAAAATTCCATTATCTCGCCATTTTTTCGACAGAGATGCAGTCAGGTGTTTGTTCTCCTAGATATTTCCTATGGAATTTCCATAGGATTCACTCACTTTGAGATATAAGTGTCCCAAAACACCCCTTTTTTCGAACGAAAAAAATTCGTACAATCGTCAATCGAAATCAAAACTCAACCAACAACGATAGGGTTCTGTAAGGTCGGAAGAACCATCGTTCCAGAGAGTTTCAGCAGAAAAAAAATTAAAATTGCGACCTCAGCCGTGTTACATCGAAGTTGACTTTTTTGGTCAACTTTGCGGTACCATATCTTCGGTATCAAAGGTACTGAAAAATGTTTCAAACCAATTCAATGTCCTATCTCAAATAGTTTCCGAGATATACCTAAATGTCGAAAAACACGGTTTTCTGAAATGATACGCCCCACATCAGGTTTTTGTCCCTGAGTGTGAGTACCATAGTAACAAACGGCTGAGCATATATATATATATATATATATATATATATACAATAAACTGTTGACTGACACCAAAGTTCTATTAAACCTTACGCTATAGATAACTCATTTAAATAGGACGCCTCGAATCTGGTGCGGTAACCTTCGACTATCGAACGAGACGCGGTGTTTCCAATCACTAAATATTGAATTTGGCTGTTAATTTTTGGGGTTGAAATTTGATACAGGTTAGCTTGAAATAAAGTGTCTGGCAGTAAGCATACGCTTTAATAACAAACAAACTTATTCCTACAAAAACCTTAATAACTACCCAGCTAGCACTAAAGTAGCTACAACTGTTTCCACTATTACTCTTTAAGAGTGGTTACGTATTTGTTACAAATAATTTATTTATTTATTTATTTCTCTTTGGGACACATACAGGTCTAGCCCACAAAATTGTGTCCACTATTTACATGTTAATTTAATCGTTACTTAACTTATAGTACAATATAATCAATACTGGAAAAAAAAATGTCTTAATATCCATTTAGAAAATCGACCTTTAAAGCTTTTTTAATATTTTTGGAGGACATACAGAACAAATCAATCTTATCGCAGTGAACATTTGCAGAGTTTAACATTCTAAATATAGGAGAGTTTGCACAGCTATTAGTGTGAGCCATAGGAGATACAAACGAACAAGTGTTTCTTAGATTTCTTTGAGGAACTGCTATTGGAATTTGATATAAAAGATCAATTGAATCGACTTGGCAACAAATAATTTTTTTCAGAAAAACGATATCATTTATAAGTCTGCGATCTGCCAGGCTTAAGAGTTTAAATTCTTTACGTAAATAATTGTAATCTGTGGCCATGTTGTTCCTAAATGCCAAGGATTTTAAAAACTTGTTCTGTACGCGCTCCATTCTTTGAATATAGACATCATACAT
Organism: Kuschelorhynchus macadamiae; assembly: GCA_030620095.1. Lineage (NCBI taxonomy): Eukaryota > Metazoa > Arthropoda > Insecta > Coleoptera > Curculionidae > Kuschelorhynchus > Kuschelorhynchus macadamiae. The sequence goes on along the minus strand of JAUTXW010000125.1, from coordinate 321,419 downwards.
GGGATTCCAAACAGAGGATGCGAAATTCAGTCGACTAAAAACATAAGCATGATAGAGGGTCAGTGAAGTACTATTATTTTGAAACGCTTTCGATTGCCTGTTTATGTATCCCAACATTCTAAACGCATTATTAACAATATTGTCAATTTGTTTATCAAAAAGCATCTTATCATCGAAGATAACGCCTAGGTCTCTTGCTTGGCCCTCTCTACGAAGCTGGTTTGAATTCAAACTATAATTGAAAACCACTTTTTGGTGATTACGGGTAAAACTAATTGTAAAACATTTTTCAGTGTTTTAAACGCAACAAATAATCTGAACACATTTAAAAATAACATTATAGATGGCTGCAAACTATCATTTTTTCATATCTAGGTTACATGTCAAACAAACTGACATATTTTAAAATTTTGAAATCAATTCTTTTTTATTATTTAATGTTTCTCTCTTACGATCGGCGCACTGATGAGCATCTCAAAAATCAAAAAATGTTTCTCTTCCTGTATAAGTTAATAGGTTTAAAAACTGCTTTTTGATTAAAATGATATTAAGCGTTCTTTCTTTGATTTACACCAATCTACAGGGTTATTAATTAACAAAGATAGAGAAAAAGTGTAAATACAAAATATGTAGGGTAATAAATGCGTTTTTTTTAATGGAATACCTCTTATATTGTTTATTTTTATGAAATTATTTTAGTTTAACTGCAACATTACTTGGCATATAAGTCTCAGGTAATATTATAATATAATGCAAAATTTATTATAGTTAAACCAAAATAATTGAAAAAAAAAACATTAATAAAAATTATAAAAATACAGGGTGTTCCATTTTAAAAAAACGTATTTCATAATATTTTTTAGGGCATATAAATAGGCATGCGATAATCGTTTGTTATTTTCATAACGGATTCTGGCGGTTTAAAAGAAACCCTAAAGCTTTTATATTTACACTTTTTCTCTATTTTCGTTAATAAACGCTCTAGGAGGTGTCAAATATAATGACTCGCCCTGTACATTTTTGAAACAAGTCAAAAACTAATTGCCACGTTTTTAAGTTAGGTAATCAAAAAGAAGCTAGATACTTTCTTCTTACTAAACACATCGTAAATAACACAAGCGGGCTTTTCATAATCGACAAAATTTGCAACGAGTAACTAATTTTTTTTTGGGACGAATCGTTGTCATTTCCAGAGGTTAATATTATTTATTAATAAAGGTTAATATATTAATATTTTAGTTTTTTATTTGTAGGTTTGCTGAAGACGGAGGTAGACTTTCCCCCGAAACGTCCAGAAAACAAACATTTTTCAGTGTCGTTCCTCGGGTACCTTCATAGTGGACCCAGAACTTTATTGATTTTGTAAGATAAATATTTTTTATTTTCTGATATTATAAGGCGAAAAATCAAAAAAATAGTTTTAAACAATAAACTATCCTAATTAATTCATTTTAAGAACGTATATACTCACTGTTGTTCCTTATGTGCTGTCGCCTGTTGTAATTTTTCCAGCCTTGATAATGACTTAATAAAGGTCGAAACGTCGGAATTTTCGAGGTAAAAATAGGTTTCATTTGTCGTCCTGTACCCACGAAAACAACCTACCATGTTATAATTATGATAAAAATGTATAAATAATTTATTTTTAAGCGAACATTTTTCATATTGGGTGGAGGACTGCTGTGCACAGCCCATAATTGCAAATTTTCATTTTTTCCCTTCCTTTTCTGATCCTAACTTGAACTCCCCATCCATAGTCGATTCAATTAGATTTCGCACCTAAACTCATTTCAATTAGTAATTGTAAGAGGTGTCGAAAAATCTAAAAATATCTTATTAGAAGACACCATCCTCGGCAATATATTTTCTTTAGAGGAAAAGTAAATTTCCGAGAAAAATTAATCCCCAGAAAAATCAACCTTCCTTAATTCGTCGAGCGTAATATTTTCGCGGGACGAAAGTAAGTGCAGCATATAAATGGTTTCAATATTGTGAAGGTCTGAGAATTGACACTTCTAACAGATGTTGGATTAATACATGTCGCTGTTTGTCACTTTATCGAACTGTGAAAGTTTTAAGAGCCGTGCACCTGCTACACGACACGTTACTGAGTTTTATGTCAGGTTTAAATTTTTCATTTTTTTGCATGGACGAAGTTCAAGTAGTTTCACCTCAGTTTTTGTGCTTGACATATTTAGAATTTAGAATAGCTTTATTAGAGAAGCGTATTTTACTATTTATTTGTCAAGGTTGTCAAGTTGTCATGGTTTTGTTCAAGAAACAAGAAAAAAAATTGAATTTGTTTCCCACTGTAATATTGGCGTAATCGTTGTAAAAATATACATAGGTTTGACTTGAGAATATCATTCATTTTTCAAGTCGCTTGAAACAAATCCTCATATTTAGTATCAAAAAACTAAATAACTCGCCTATAAAAAATATATTTAACGATTTGATTAATATGAGGGAGCCAGTATGCCGTTATGGATACAAGCCGTGCAGTAAAAAAATACTCTATATCGTATACATTCTTCAATTCTGTCAATATACACCCGTTTGATTTATTTGCCGCTGAACGTTCGTAATTCGTTTTTTGTCGAATTTTTATTTGAATCGATTTGTGAAAATTTAAATCGGACAGCCATACAAATTTGATATGTCATGTTTGCCGAATAAGCTTATATGGACCGAACTGAATGATATATGATACTTAAGACGCGATACAATCAGTGGCGTAACAAACTACTCGAACAAATGTATGCAAACTCACTTAATGAGTTCGATATTTCATATGCTCGTCGTTAAAGTTTTTTATCAACCCTTTCAGCAATCAGTTTTATATTTTTAATGTAATAATACAAAATGGTTAGGGTCACAGGTAGAGCAGCAGAGACCTTTGCAATCAGCCAAACTCTCACCAACCTCGTCAGAGAATCTGCTTACTTCCTTCGCATCGACACACATAGCCAAAATTCATTGGACCTTTTTCGCACCACTTACCTAAAGCTTTACCAGTCTTTTTCCATTTCCGTTCCTCTGGGTTTCTCTGACCACGGTCTAACTGCTGTTTCCTGTCCCATACAACAGGAAGTTGTAGAATCCATGCCACCTCGTAGTGTTTGGCACTATGATTCCGCTGACTGTGGTGGGTTGTGGGATTTCTAGTTTTCCCTCTGTTGGATTGATAAAAGTTACTCTACCACCATTTGCAAGTCTGGCATGACGCACTATGTAACAAACTTCCTGCCTATGGTTTACCTCCAAAGCTTTGTACTGCTCTATACATTCATTTAATTTGACAGCAATCGCTCTGCTGCGAACTGACAGACAGACAGCCAGACTGACGGATTTGAAGAAACATGTTTTTTGGCATCATGGGACTCTAAAACGTGAAGATATGTAAAACTTGGGAGGTTGTTTTTTTCACGATTGCAAAAATTTTATTTAGCCCCAGTTTTGTTCCGCCATCTTGAACTTATATCACAATTTTACCAGCTCATCTCTATATCACTCTTATTTCTTACACAAAATTAAAAATCAATCTAATAAGTAGTTATGTCATATTGATTTACAGGTAATATATAATTTTTGTAAAAAATTTCAGATAAATGGATAACACTGGCCGACAAGATTTTTCTAATACAGGCCAGCTCATTATTTTCACAATGGAAATACCCTCCTAATAATAAAAAAAATATTCGGAAAGCCCTAATACGTACCATTTTTTAATAGCCTAATTAACCTTTTATATTGGCAGGTAAACAATTTTATTGTGGGGCGGCTAATTTTACGCCGGCCATTTTACAACGGAAAAATTACCTAGACTGGGTTGTTTACAACATTAGGCATAAAATAAACGTTAAACATCACTCTTCTGTTGAGTTTCGAATTGAGTGGTTGTCTGTGTGTCGATAAGCAAGTGTATGTGAAGACGAGAATGTCGAGTCAAACGCGCCGAAGTTGCAAAATTTCTCCTGACAAATTTTCTTATATTTGTAGAGAATTTCTGGTGAAATCACAAGCCAGGCCATTTTCCGAAATGTAAAAAAGCCTACTTTAAATATTTTGGTGTTTTAATTGGGGATCAAGATAAGCGGTGGGCTCCCCATGTGTGCTGTGTTAGTTGTAGTGTATCATTGGTGCAGTGGATGAAGGGAAAGAGAAAAAGTATGCCTTTTGCAGTTCCAATGGTATGGCGAGAACCCACCAATCATTCTGACGATTGTTATTTTTGCCTGACAGAGACTGAAGATTATTCCAAAAAGGGAAAGCGCCATAAAGAATATCCAAATTTGCAATCTGCCATACGACCTGTTCCTCATAATGCAAATTTGCCAGTGCCGATTGCGCCTTTAAATTGGCAAGCTATTGATTTGGGAGATAATGGAGATAACGCATCATCAGGCAGCTCAGAAGAATAGTGTACCGATCCCACTTTTACCACAGGTCCCAGTTCCGGCGAGCCACATTTGATTGTTCAAAGTGAATTAAATGATTTAGTACGTGATTTGGGGTTATCCAAGCAACAGTCAGAACTTCTGGGTTCCCGTCTTAAGGAATGGAACCTATTAGCTAAAAAAAAAACAAAAATTACGATTTTCAGAAAAAGAAATGCTATGTTTTCTGAATTCTACAGTATGGAAAATTCGTTGTGCGCGTGTACTGATATAGACAGTTTAATGCAGGAACTTGATATTGAACATTCTCCCCGTGAGTGGCGCTTATTCATAGACTCATCTAAATATAGATTAAAAGCTGTGTTATTGCATAACGGAAATTTAAAACCTTCTATACCAGTTGCCCATTCAGTTGCAATGAAAGAAAATTATGAAAATATGCGCACGATTTTGGATAAATAAACTACAATAGGTATAAATGGCAGATATGTGAGGACTTAAAAGATATAGCGATTTTAGTGGGACTTCAAGGGGGATTAACAAAATATTACTGTTTTGTTTGTTTATGGACAGTCGTGCAATAAATCAGCATTATGTAACAAAAATTTGACCAAAAAGAAGCAAATTTCAACCGGGATCTCAAAATCTTAAATTTATGCCTCTTGATCCCAAAAATGTCCTTTTGCCTCCTCTTCATATTAAACTTGGGCTGATGAAAAACTTTGTGAACACTTTGAATAAAGATGGTGATGGATTTAAATACTTAAGACAAGTCTTTCCTCAGTTGCCAATTTAAAAAAAGGCATTTTTATTGGGCCACAAATCAGAAAATTGCTGGATGATGTAGATTTTACGGAAAAGCTTACCAGGCAGGAACTCAGAGTATGGAATTCATTTGTTAATGTAGTAAAAGGATTTTTAGGCAACAATATGGATGAAAATTATGAACAATTAGTGAATGAACTCTTAGATGCCTATAAAGCGCTTGGTGCCAGAATGTCATTAAAAATTGACTTCCCCCATTCCCATTTGTCATTTTTCCCTAAAAATTTGGGAGCTGTTAGTGACGAGCGGGGTGAAAGGTTTCACCAAGATATTAGAACAGTGAAAATTCGGTACCAAGGACGATGGGATCCAGCCATGATGGGTGACTACTGTTGGTTTTTGAAGGGAGAAGATAGGACACCTCATAAACGGACAAAATAAAGTTTAATTAGTGTTTTAAGTTAATATTTCTCGTTTGCTTTTCTCTTACATGTATGGTATGTTTAATAGGCGAAAACTGTAAACATAGTCAATAAACACGGTTAAGAATTTTCTGAAATCATTTTTTCTATAGATATTAAGTATCGTTACATTCGATATAGTTCTACAACTCTAACAAGAAAACCATACGTGCTACAACTTTCTATTTGTCATTTTCGTATTTGGATAGGTCTATTCTGTTAGATTATGCCATTCTGATTTGTGTTACAACAAAAAAATTTTTTTTGGCGGCCAGTGGATTAGTCTTTTAGTAATATTTTTTTACATTTCAAACAAACAAAAGTATGCTTTATTACCGTTTAAAATTGTTATAATTTTATGGACAAAGCGAAATTTGCCTTAAAAGAAAAAAAACAAAACAATGAAAAAACGAAATATTAATCGAAACAAAAAATCATATTTTTCGATAGGTCAATGACCAAAATTTGGAAGTCATTCGAATAAGTAATTTTTTAGTTATGCCGCGAACACACGGACCGACAGATAGATGGAATAGGAAAAATTTGTTTTTTGAACATCTACGGACCCTGAAACGTAAAGATCTGTAAAAATCTCGGAAGGTGATTTTTTCACGATTACAAAAATTAAAAACCTGCTGACTTCACGATAAGCCAAGCTTTCAATCTCAACTACCTTTAATCTGCATAAAATTGGGTATGCCAGTCTTTTTTTATATAATTTATTAAAACATCCTTTAAAATAAATAGTTGCCAATAACAGTAAATAATAGAGGTGTATAATGCATTATTAATTATAACTGCGTTGGTTATAACACACATTAATATTTATTTCAAAATATACAGGGTGTCCCACGACGAACTGCGGCGATCGATTTCTCAGAAAGTAGGCTTTAGAAAAATTTGAAATTTTGGCAGCTAACTAAAGTCGATGGGGGCAATTCCCGCAAAATATTTTCAAGATGGCGGCACTTCCGGTTATACCGGAAGTAGACGTTAACTTTCTTATTTTAAATGAAACACCCTGTATATAATCGAATTTTTGGATTCCTCGAAAAAATCTAGGTGTATTTTACGTATAATATCCTATACCTATGTTCAATTGATTTTGAGATATTTTGAATTTTATGTAAAACATGACGTTTGCAGATCCAGACATAACTATAAATATCTGCTTATCGAAGTCTCTATTATTTATTGGCGGTTGGCTTCCTTGTCCAAAAGGGTACATTTTAGTGGCCTGTGCTGATATTTTTATAATAAATAAATATAGGGTGATCAAAAACTGACATTATAAATATACTTTAAAAAATCGTTAAAAGTAACTTTTTTCAAACGGAAACCTCCAATTTTTATAATTTTATCTTATTTAACACTTAAAATAAGGGTGACTTCGTATAAAGTTGTGTATTCCAAAAATTTGTAGTTTTTGAGTTTTTGACGATTTAACATTTTTTATTTTAATAATACCAGGCGGCTTCTAAGTTTTCTTGTTAGTTGGCCATGACGGGGAGGCCTGGCGAGAACAAAACCAATTGGTTACTATAGAAACGTAATATTTGTTGTCGTTTGACAATTACCTACTAAAATATTATTTATGTATTATAGTAATTATAATAATCATTAAACTAATAATCATGCCGGGGCGATTAAATTACACACGAGGATTATTTGAATTTGTTTATTATCTAAGGGGAATCTAACAGAGTTTTAACAAGAACATGCCAGATATTTGCTGATAGATATCCAGATAAACAGAAACCGTCGCCGAGTAGCGTTAAACAAATGTTGGAAAACTATAAAAATGTTGAAACCGTGAAGACAAAAATTAATTAAAGAAAGCATATTCCCATTATAGTCTATAGTCTATATCTAGTGGGTGGCCGCTCTAATTGAAGCTGAAGATAAAATTTCGTTGTCACTGGATTAAAACAAACGATTCCTTTTATCGTTCCCCATATAAACTAGTCTAAGGTCTAAGACTGTCAGATCGGGGGAACGAGGAGGCCACAGGAAAGTTCTATTGTTGGCAATCCACTTGTCGTAAAACGTAGCTTGTAAAAAGTTAGTAACTGCAACGGTTCTGTGTGGTGGGGCGCCATCGTGTTGGTAGAAAATTTGACTATGTTCTGCCAAAGGTAAATTACTTAAATATTCGTTGTCCAACTCTTCAAGAATATTCAGACATCTTTCTCCTACAAAAGTTTATAGACATAATTTTACGGAAAGAGATGCTTTGATTATTCATCGATTTATAGATTTAAAAAGAAACAAAATACATTAAAATTCAATTAATTTAATCTGAAGAGTGTTCAATAAAAAAAAGAAGGTTTAGTATTTTATAACTTTCTAAAGTACCCTGTATAAATAGCTTGTAAATATCTAACTAAGATAACTTTCCTATAAATATATCTAACTAAGATAACTTTCCTATAAAACTTAGGACGATATATTTTTTTAGATATGATGTGTTACGGTATGTGGACCAGTATTTTTATGAAGTAGTGTAGTGTGACCTGTATAAATAATTTAATTTAATTTATTTGTGTAATAATATTTACTAAATGATTTATCTAATTTTGGATTGACGCTAAATTGATAAAAAAAATTATTGTAATATTACCTAAATGGATTATTTTTCATTAAAAAAGTTCTTGTGTTTAGTCAATGTATAACTTACCATTCAAATTTTTTTCGTAAAAATTCCTAAAGTTTTATTATTCCACCGTTCTTTACTGCACAAAATACATTAAATTGCCGGGATTTTTGAAAGTTCCGCGATCTTACTGCATAAGGATTGGAATCACTTCAAAAATGGGAATTGTGTCTATTGAAAAGGCCATTTTTAGTAAATTTTGCTTCATCGGTCCAATTCTGGACTCTACATATTTTGATTAATATGATCTCTTACAACAGAAATCACGTTAAAAAATTTTAATAAAATTGTATTGAACTAAGAATTTCAATTACATCGAGATTGTACTCTATTCCAACTCTCTAAGACATCGCTCTCTGACAGAAATAATATATTTTTGTAAATAACAGAAATTCAAATAGTTTTGTTTACTTATGAAAATTTTGATTTGCTGAGCAATTATGCCCATTATCAAACAGAATAAATTAACCTTAAAACACTATTTTGCTGTATTTAAGTGGTAGATATTAATTATCCCAATATTTTGTTTGCTATGCAGTACCGTTAGAACCGTGTGCATTACATATTATTGCTACCCCAACTTACGCTACTGGATTCACTTCTCTCTTGCTGCTTCAAAATTAAAATTCATATATACCCGAGAAATAAATGTATTGTACAGTCTTCCGGTTCGTCTCGTCGAAGGCAGACCTCTGTGTTATTAACATAAGTGGTTCCACGTGTTCGGTTTTGCTGCTTTATTTCGGGGGGAAGCGGGAGACTCAAACGCTCAAAGTGGAAACTAACGACCCCGCTAGAAAGGGAGCAGACGCTGTGAACGTGTGAGGCCTAGTTGTTCCTGTATTCTATCCCGTTCGTCTGCCGCAGTTCTACATAGAACATTAGCGTAATGGCCGCTACGAGTGGGAGGGGCAAGGGGATAGCTTGAAAGAAAAGGTTATCTCGTGAGACCAGTAGTACTCTCAAGGGGCATCTAGTGGAAGCCAAGATGCATTAGAAAGTTTTTAAATAAAGTCAACTTTAAAGATTTTGAAATACACGGGGTGATCGGGAGCTCAGAGCTCGCCATCCGGATACCCCACCGATAACGTCCCCAAACCGGAATAAAGTGTATCTCGCTCCGAGGGTCGCCGGATAAAGCGAGTAAGCTCCGGACGGGGAGCAATCTGGCAAGCTGCGAAGTGCAGTGCCAAAAACATATATTGGAATTGGAATGTATTGTAATAACATGACCACGCAACGCATGCAGTTTATTGAATGTTATAAAATACATTTAAACGTAATTTATTAAGTTAAAGTTATGGGTAAAAGCATGACAAATCCAATTTTAAACTCTAAGGCATCTAAAAGGGTGTACATTTAGGTCTAAATTTAAGTGGACGTATTTTGTTTATCAAGATCAGAATTACAGGTTACGCCTACGTTTTTAATTAGTTTGCCGCTTAAAAATCTTCGCATTTTGTAATGAGTAAATTATTTTTTAAACTTAATAAGGTTGTTTAATGGGATAATAATAGACGTACAACCTAACAATAGCAACAATGATTATAATATTCGAAATATCTTAAACCAATTTCTTACTAGCAACGGTTGAGATTTTCGTAAGGTATCGTTTCCAATTAGTTTGCCGTCACTGTATATTACCACATTAGACATAAATAAAAAGCATATACTAATTACTGACCACTATTTTAAGTAAAAAAAATCTGCATATAGGTCAATAGACAAACCACCTTCGGATAATATAAACTTGCTAACTGAAATAAAAATAAGCTACCTCATTATACAACCATACAAATTATCAAAATGCTAATGACTAATGCTCAGTATTTTAGAATAAAATTAATAAATTTGCAACGAAGTCACAAAATTTTATTTCTATCTTATGCAGAAATCTTATTACTTCGTATTAATTCTATTGTAAGTAGGAAGAAATGTTTAATTTATTAAGATAACCGTAACTTTCTTATTTTTCATGCTAGAGAATCCATTCATGGATAGATGTAAATTGCATAAATTACCAAGAATATATGTAATATTAAAACTGTCGCGAAAGGCTGGGAAAATATTTTTCCATTTTCCTAAGGCAGATTGCGTTGCCAAACGCTGGTTGCTTTATTCGGAAGAACTCATCGTGAATCTCCCTGCCGCGCGTTAGCTCAACGGGAGTCCCCCACCCGTCTCAAATTCATTTAAAAATATCGGACGACAGCAAGTCAAATCAGTTGGCCTTCGGGGAAAGATCCCGGCATATATAAATAAAAATATATAAGAAACTTCAAATGGAACCCTTGAAAAGGTTTTGTGTATGCAACCAGTTTATCCTATTTTTGTTAGTTCTGCAAGGATCCACAGTCGCCGCTAGTTGCACTTTTGGACGAGTTGCCCTTTGACGCCAAATGGACAGTTTTGATCGTAAACGTAGACAGTGCCAACAGTGGTTTTTGAATTTAAATTGGGTGTATGTTATTTTGTTGACACAAATTTTGGAAATGTGAAAGAAATCTACAAATCTCACTGAATATATTCGCATGCCAGGAATGAAAAGAGGTTTAAGAACAATCTCTTTTCCAACAAAAAGTTTACCCCATTTATTTTGTACTGAGAAGTTCATTCGTTTATATAAAATATCTATCTACTTATATAAAGCAGAAATGCCTAAATACTAATACAATTTGATTAAACGCGGTATTAAAACAAAATGGTATGTTGAAAATCAAAGAAGCCAAGAACAGAATTTTCATGGTTCTAGTCTTGTTTTTCATACAGAAGATAGAAAGTTTTCAAGAATTAGTTTTGTCATTTATACAGGATATCCAAACTTAATGCTTTTATTCAATTATACTGATTTAGAGGGCTTGAGGTTTTCAATACGAACTAATGTTTATATGCTTGCCTTAGGGAACATATCAGATCAAACAATAACAATACATGTGAATTATTTTTAGAAACTGATGTACCTAGTCCAACAAGCAACAAACCCAGTAGAAGTGGGAAGAACCACAACTAGAATGTAGTGTTACCCGAGAAAATAAGAGTTGTTGTAGGAGGTGGGTATTACTTAATAGTTAGTAACAAAAAACCGGTACATGTGAGTGATGTGTATAAAACTGTATACAACTAAATAATTTTGCTAAGACTGGACTCTAATATTCATTTAGATACTGGGAGAATGTAAGAAGCTTTATTTCTAATAGTAAATATTTTTAAATATAGTGTTTATTTGACACAGTTCAATGCAATTCATGCATTACATTTAGGGTACATCACACATAGGAAAACGTGGAGTCTGCTAGAGCTATAATAAAGATTGATGCTATAAAATGTACCTTAAGAATTTTTTGACTGTGTGTTGAGTTGGTTCGGCTAACAATAAGTCAGTCCTGGTCTTTTCTAGATCAAAATACTATATTTAATGCAACAGAATTTCTTTTAAACAATCCTTTTTTGGCTATGTCAGATAAATTTATGTGAAAAAGTTGCTTTCTGCATTTCCTGAAAATAATAAAAATAATGTGTTAGCATATATATCTTATTATGTGTTTATGTGTTGCATGTTTTCAGATATGTCCGAGATATATATTATGAACAGCAGTACTCCCAAAACAGAGCATTGGGGTACTCTATTCAATACATCATAGCTCTTCGACAGACATCTATTGATTCGGACTTGGAAGCGCCTTCCTTGTAAAAAATCTGAAATCCATCCAGTAGAGTGTATTATTATCAATATTGTTATATTTTCTCGTTTATTTAAAATTACATCTGTAGTTATATTGTGTATGATAGTATATATGGGAATGTACTCTAAGGGTGCTCATAACCATAAGAGTTTTAGCAAGGATTAATTTAGAGAAAAGTTACTCAATTTTGTTCTTAATTAATTTATATTTCTCAAAATTAATTAAAAATTTGCGCATTATAATTAATTTTGGAGTTAAAACAAAAAAAAAGCTAACACATGTTAATGTCATTTATTTATAACATTTCTTTTTTTCGTGCTTGTTTATTCTATAAGTACGTATTTGCAAATAAATAAATTTTAGTTTTGTTCAACAGTTTTATCTATGTATCTGTAGTGAAAATTTTACAAGATCTAGGTGTAGAAATAATAATAATAGTGATAGATGTGTTAATAAGAGTTCTAATTTTTTATTGTGAGATCAAATTGTAATTTTGAAATAAAACAGTCAAGATTTCAAGGAAAATAAGTATTTATTTTTTTATGGAGTAGGAGATTTTTTTTATTTGCAGTGAGACATTTGGTGGACCTAAAGGAAAAATGGCCTTCATTTATGTATCACCCTGTATCTTTGTATTGTACTATCTTATTACCAAATGCTAATTAATACAGGGTTAGTAAAAAGAACGAAACTTAGGAAAGATATGAATATATTTTTTTTAATTCGAATGTTTTCTCTTTATAGATGCACTTTTTAAAATAAAAACAAATTTTAAAAATTATGCCTTAATTTTTTGATTATATGGTTTAAACCTAAATTAGTTTTTTGAATTTAAGGATAAGTCAGGATACAGCATCAAGTTGAGACGAAAATACTGTATATGACTATTTCTTTTTCCCTAGGAATTTTGTGCCTTATCTCGAAAATTAAAAAAACCGGTGTTTGAACCATATTTTTAAAGAATTATTCGATTTTTTTAAAATAGATTTCATTTTATTGGTTGCATTTGAAAACAAAAACTCTCAATTTAAAAAAATGTATATATTTCCCAGGTTTGGTCCTTTTTATTTGCCATGTATTGTCTAAAGAGTGCTAATAAATTAATACACTACAAAGTAAGAGGGTGATATATAAATGAAGGCCTTTTTTTTTTAGGTCCATCAAATCTAAAAATTATTTGAATTGGGCGCGCGCATTTAGTTTTAAAAATTCGCGATAGATGGCGCCGTCGCTGCCTTCGGTTTGTACAGTTACCTGTAGAAAAAAAGTTGGGCATCTCGTAACTTTTACAACGACCCGAGGTATGGCGCTGCAAACTTTACAACAACTCGAAGCACGGCAGTTTCCATTATATTGTAAGAGTTATGTGGATCCCGGGACCCACAACCGAGGACGACTGAGAAAATACCAGTTGTTCTGACCGCCGAATTCTCTCAAGGTGAGGTACGGGGACTAAGGTCTGTTCTGTTTTGTTTAATGTTAAAAGTAATGCGACCCTGTTTATTTGTTTTCCGCACAAATTGACATTTTAGCGTTCCGCCTGTATGTCCGTCCTTGAAAAATCATTTTATCGACCAGGGTATGATTTCTTAAATATTGAATTTATCCGTCCTAGCTACATATATTTTCCGATTCTTTTGATTGATTAACCGAAAGTAGAATTTTGCATGCATAAGCACCGTTGCATCCGTTTTTCAATTAACACAGCCGCCGACCCTAATTTTGTAAATAGTTTATTTTGCTTTAATAGAGCCAAACGTTACACGCTCATTAAAAATTCCGAGTTACCTTTCTTTGTTTAACTAATTTTGTATAAATTAGAATTAATGTACAGAAAAGCGATTCCTTGTAAATATTAAACAAATAGAATTTAGTTTAAGATAGGGTTATTTTCGTTAGTAAAAGGATTAGCAGTGTTATAATCAGATTTTGATATTTATTAATTTCAGAAGAATAAAGAAAAAGCTCAGTTATAGATATTTAGTGGAAATAAATTTATTATTTAAAAACAAATCCCTGTTTCACTTCTCCACTGTCTAAAAGCTACCTTGCGGTAAAGAGTTTCCCTCTTTCTCTCTATAAAAAGGGGGTGGCGCCCGAGTCTAGCCGAAAATAAATGAAAGAAAAGCAAAATTAGCGTGGGGCCATAAATGGACGTCACAAATTGAAATGCTTAAATGTTCGAACCTCTTTAATATTACCCAGTTAGAAAATCTTCGTTTTATATCAAGATTTATGCTACTGGGTAACTTCTTCATAGAACATTAAATTAACTTTCTGTTGTTTAATTTCCCGATTATTACTATACGGCTGCTCTTTTCTCGTAAAATGATTTTCCTCCTAAAATATTGTTAGACTGTAATTTAGCAAGTTGCTTGTTAAAATATTTTCCTTTTCGGTAAGTAAAATAAAATTGCCTACGGTCTGTCTTTTCCCGACACATTTTAATATTCTTTACAGGGCTATCTTCAAAAACAACTTTCATAAAATTTCCCTCTAACTATTTAAGCAATAAGACTGTTTGAAAAAGCCTTTCAGGTTCGCGGAGCGACTGAACGGGATAGGAAAACTTCTTAAAAATTTATTTCCGCGGTAAAGTTTCACAAAGTGCATCGGGAGGAAACGTTATTTACGAGCGTTCTGCCTAAGGATTAGAATAATGTTTACCTTATTCTTTGTGCATAAGGTATCGCCTAACATTTTGCTGATCTTTTGGAAATACGTGCAAACTACCTAGCTAAGACATTAACTGTTACAGGAAGACTAAATGTAAAATTAAAACAGTTGATTGAAGAAATTTGTTTGAAATTTTTAACCGAGGGAGGAAAGTGTGCAAGGGTGTTGCTCTGCCTTTCAAAGGGGTACCAAAAATAGCCTACATTAGATCGCGCGAAATTTTTTCCTCTTCTTTCTTGCAAAAACCGACACAGTACACTGTTTTTTTTGTTCATAGTTTGGTCACTTGACACTGTTTAAATCGAGCAGTAATCGAAGTAGTACCAAGTTACCAAATATATATATGTATATATATATATATATATATATATATATATATATATATATATAAAACGAAACCAGTAACGGTAAGGATTACTCCTTCACCATTTTGTCGAGAATCGACCAAAACATGACGCTATGTTTGTTTCCAGGGCCAAGGTGCCAATCTGCTACCGTGGTATCTGCCCCGGCAAGGCTCATCAGGCAGTTTCCTTGGGGGGTATCGGTATTAAAACCGAAACCGGGGGTATTTCGGTTTTAATACCGATATGTGTATATATGTATATATGTATATATATATATATATATATATATATATATATATATATATATATATATATATATATATTTTTCCGCGGTAAAGTTTCACAAAGTGCATCGAGAGGAAACGTTATTTACGAGCGTTCTGCCTAAGGATTAGAATAATGTTTACCTTATTCTTCGTGCATAAGGTATCGCCTAACATTTTGCTGATCTTTTGGAAATACGTGCAAACTACCTAGCTAAGACATTAACTGTTGCAGGAAGACTAAATGTAAAATTAAAACAGTTGATTGAAGAAATTTGTTTGAAATTTTTAACCGAGGGAGGAATGTGTGCAAGGGTGATGCTCTGCCTTTCAAAGGGGTACCAAAAATAGCCTACGTTAGATCGCGCGAAATTTTTTCTTCTTCTTTCTTGAAAAAACCGACACAGTACCCTGTTTTTTTTGTTCACAGTTTGGTCACTTGACACTGTTTAAATCGAGCAGTAATCGAAGTAGTAGAAAGTTAAAAAATATATATATGTATATATATATATATATATATATATATATATATATATATATATATAAATTTATTTATATATAAAGTTTCACAATATGCATATATATATAAACGTTATTTACGAGCGTTCTGCCTAAGGATTAGAATAATGTTTACCTTATTCTTTGTGCATAAGGTATCGCCTAACATTTTGCTGATCTTTTGGAAATACGTGCGCAAACTACCTAGCTAAGACATTAACTGTTACAGGAAGACTAAATGTAAAATCAAAACAGTTGATTGAAGAAATTCGTTTGAAACTTTTAACCGAGGGAGGAATGTGTGCAAGGGTGATGCTCTGCCTTTCAAAGGGGTACCAAAAATAGCCTACATTAGATCGCGCGAAATTTTTTCTTCTTCTTTCTTGCAAAAACCGTCACAGTACACTGTTTTTTTTGTTCACAGTTTGGTCACTTGACACTGTTTAAGTCGAGCAGTAATCGAAGTAGTAGCAAGTTACCAAATATATATATGTATATATATATATATATATATATATATATATATATATATATAAATATATTTCCGCGGTAAAGTTTCACAAAGTGCATCGGGAGGAAACGTTATTTACGAGCGTTCTGCCTAAGCATTAGAATAATGTTTACCTTATTCTTTGTGCATAAGGTATCGCCTAACATTTTGCTGATCTTTTGGAAATACGCGCAAACTACCTAGCTAAGACATTATCTGTTACAGGAAGACTAAATGTAAAATCAAAACAGTTGATTGAAGAAATTTGTTTGAAATTTTTAACCGAGGGAGGAATGTGTGCAAGGGTGTTGCTCTGCCTTTCAAAGGGGTACCAAAAATAGCCTACATTAGATCGCGCGAAATTATTTCCTCTTCTTTCTTGCAAAAACCGTCACAGTACACTGTTTTTTTTGTTCACAGTTTGGTCATTTGACACTGTTTAAATCAAGCAGTAATCGAAGTAGTAACAAGTTACCAAATATATATATATATATATATATATATGTATATATATATAAATATATATATATATATATTTATATATATATATATATATATATATATATATATATATATATATATATATATATATATATATATATATATATATATATATATATATATATATATATATGATTTTATTGTCCGCGGTAAAGTTTCACAAAGTGCATCGAGAGAAACGTTATTTATTTTAGCGTTCTGCCTAAGGATTAGAATAATGTTTACCTTATTCTTTGTGCATAAGGTATCGCCTAACATTTTACTGATCTTTTGGAAATGCGTGCAAACTACCTAGCTAAGACATTAACTGTTACAGGAAGACTAAATGTAAAATTAAAACAGTTGACTGAAGAAATTCGTTTGAAATTTATATATATATATATATATATATATATATATATATATATATATAAATTTTCTTCTTTCTTGCAAAAACCGTCACAGTACACTGTTTTTTTTGTTCACAGTTTGGTCACTTGACACTGTTTAAGTCGAGCAGTAATCGAAGTAGTAACAAGTTACCAAATATATATATATATATATATATATATATATATATATATATATATATATATATATATATATATATATATATATATATATATATATATATATATATATATATATATATATATATATATATATATATATATATATATATATATATATATATATATATATATATATATATATATATATATATATATATATATATATATATATATATATATATATATATATATATATATATATATACGTAGGAGGAATGTGTGCAAGGGTGATGCTCTGCCTTTCAAAGGGGTACCAAAAATAGCCAAAAATTTCTTGCAAAAACCGACACAGTACACTGTTTCTTTTGTTCACAGTTTGGTCACTTGACACTGTTTAAGTCGAGCAGTAATCGAAGTAGTAACAAGTTACCAAATATATATATGTATATATATATATATATATATATATATATATATATATATATATATATATATATATATATATATATATATATATATATATATATATTTATATATATATATATATATATATATATATATATATATATATATATATATATTTAATATATATTATATATATATATATATATATATATATATATATATATATATATATATATATATATATATATATATATATATATATATATATATATATATATATATATATATATATATATATATATATATATATATTTAAAATTTCATATTTTTGTAAGTTTTGAAGATATAATCTTCATATTTTGCAGACGATCGGTAAATAATCTTTTCTATTTTTTTTATTGAGTTTGTCTAATTTTATACAGGGTGTCCTAAATTCAGCGGCAAACATTCACATTTTCAAAGCCGCTAAAGTCCGTTTTTTTTTAATGGGACACCCTATAACTTTATGCACTCTCAAATGTAGAATTTCATTTTCTATCGAACTGTATTAAGGTTCCCTATACCTATTCGTAACCATTTTCGAAATAATTGGGTTTTATAAAAATATCGTATGTATTTGCTTAAATGTTCCAATGGTGAGCCATGGAAAAACAATTGAGGTCCAATATCCAATATAACAGATGATTAGTATGCGTTATTTATCGAAAGCTGTCAGTGATAAACTAAATCTTCTAAATCGAGATGGAAGAATACTCAAACGCTGATATTCTCAATCTATTTTATATTCATGGAGAATGTTATAAAATTTTGGAGAGAACGTGTCGTGTGTTTAATGAACGCCACCCTGATTTGCCGCCAATGAACAAGTCAAAATTCAAGAGGATTGAAACGAACTTTTTGCGTTTTGGCAAGGTTAAAGTTACAAAAAATGTTCCGAAACTAGTGACAAATGCCGAGGATAACGTAATAAACACATTAGCTTATTTCCACGCAAACCCGCAAAGTTCAATACCGTCTGCAGAAAATGATTTGGGAATATCTTCTTCATCTGTCCAAAGAATCTTGAGCGAACATCATATACACTCTTATTCCTTCCAAAACGTGCAAGCCTTGAGATCTGATGATGACGTCCGACGAGTAGAATTTTTCGAATTCATGTTTTCGAAAATTCAAGAGGACCCTCAATTCCTTTCAAAAATACTTTGGACCGATGAAGCGAAATTTTCTAGAGAAGGAATAACAAATAGAAGAAACGAACATTTCTGGGCAGCAGAAAATCCGCACGCTTTACGTGAAACGCGTTCTCAAGAGAGGTTTAGCTTCATTGTTTTCGGTATAGTATTAAATGATCAGGTGCGGTACTGTATTTATGAAGACAATTTAAACAGTGATAAGTATTTGGAAATTCTACGAGGGACGGTTTCTGAATTTATAGAAGAAATTCCTATTGGTGAGCTGCAAAATTATTGGTATCAATTAGATGGGGCACCAGCACATAATTCCGCTACAATTTGTCTCCAATTATCTCGAATTTTTGAAGATCGCTGGATTGGTCCCAATGGCCCTTGGAGATGGCCTCCGCGATCGCCTGATTTAACACCCCTAGACTTTTATTTATAGGGATTTATCAAAGGTAAAGTCTATGCTTCCCCAGTAAATAACTAACAAGATTTACTGGACAGGATACGAACAGCTTTTGCCGAATTAGAAAACGGAAAAATTCAACGGGCCACAGCAACTGTACAAAGAAGAATTGAAATGTGTCTTCAAATGAACGGACAGCATATAGAACATTTGTTATAATTCAATTTTATTATTTTATTTATTTATTGTTGATTGTTATAATTTTTAAGTTCACTAAGTTAACAAGTTTAGAACAGTCTCGAACTTAGTAGATATGGTTAAAAATAATGTAAAAAATTTATTACATTTTTTATAACTTTAACTTTTCGGAAAGGAAAAAATTTCGTTTCAATCCTCTTCAATTTTCTCTTGTTCATTGGCGATAAATGAGGATGTTTTGCATTAAAAACATGGCACGTTCTCTCCAATATTTTGTAACATTCTCCGCGAATATAAAATAAATTGAGAATATCAGCTTTTGAGTGTTATTTTATTTTAATTTAAAAGTTTCAAATCAGCTGTCATGTTGAATAGAAAAGCACAACAATTGTTTTTACATGGCTTACTACGGGAAGGTGTAAGCATTTAGCAAATACATATGATAGTTTAATAAAAACCTGATTATTTCGAAAATGGTTACGAATAGGTATAGGAAACCTTAATACAGTTCGATAGAAAATTAAATTCTACATTTGACAGTGCATAAACTTATAGGGTGTCCCATTTAAAAAAACGGACTTTAGCGGCTTTGAAAATGTGAATGTTTGCCGCTGAATTTAGGACACCCTGTATAAAAATAGACAAATTCAATAAAAAAATAGAAACCTAAGATTATTTACCGATCGTCTACAAAATATGAAGATTATATCTTCAAAACTTACATAAATATGAGATTTTAAAATTTGGTACCCCGAAAGCTCATTTTTGGTTCAAGGTCAAGTATCTTAAGAACGCTTGAACCTAGGTATAGGACATGCTGCATAACATAGCATTAAAATTCTCCGTAGAATCCAAAAATATCATAAAATACAGGGTGTTCCATTCAATATAAGCAAGTTGATACCAACTTTCGGTTAAACCGGAAGTGACAGGAAGCTGAAAATATTTCAAAAAAGAAGTACCCCTTGACCTTACCTTAATCCCAAAATTTGAAATTTTTATCTAAATGGCATCATCAAAAACTTTTAATGAGAGAGTTGCGTGAATAACCCTGTATATATATATATATGTATACATATATGTGTACATACACATATATAACGAAAATTAACACATTACTTTTAAAAGTCACATGTTACAAAATATTGACGTTTCGATCAACCATCTGATCTTTAACAGAATACATAAAATGGAGTTCTTCTATAAAGAAATTTTAAGAATTAAAAGTTGGTACACTTAGAAAACAATAGTAAGTCTTACCTCTTAAAATTAAAATCCAAAGATTATATTACAATATAACAGCACATTTTTAAGATTATATATAGAGTTTGGACATAAATAAGACTCTCACGAACAACACGGGAACGAATGTTAAAATATATATATTTCTATGGTGTTACGAGAGATGAAATTTTTTTTATTAACGCAGTTTTTTCATTGTTGGTTTTGTTTTAAATTTGCTTATTACTTACGGTATATTTTACTGAGTGGTTTTGTATCGGTTTTTGCATTGATGGAGTTTTTATTTTGTTGTATCATTTCTTAGAATTATCTTCTCTTTTGATGATTTTCGGCTTCTAAAATTTTAGCTTTACCGAATTCGAATGAATGTTGGTTTTCACTAATATATCTTGTTAACGCAGTCGTGTTCTTTTTGTGATATTTGTGTCCTTCTATTCTGTTTTTAAGTACTGACTGGTCTGTTCAACGTATACACCATTACGATCCCTACAGGGAATTTCATATACTTTTTTCTTTTGGAGTTTTTGATTTGATTTTGCTAAAATTGCTCTATAAAAGGTTATGGCTCTTGTGACTGTAATGTTTTGCAAACTTTCCGATATTTTAGAGATATATGGTAGGGACATATAGTTGGTGTTTTTTTTATTAGGGTTTATATTTTTTTTGATGGATGGTTTTCATTGTAAAATATATAAAGCCTTTTTTTGAAGATGTTGTTAATGATTTTTTCAGGGTAGTTGTTCTTCTGTAAAGCTTGTTTTGCTTTTTTAATGGATTTTTCTCTATATTCAGGATCCGATAGTCTTATAGCCCTGTCTGCAAAACCTATGATAACTGATCTTTTTTGGGATAGAGGGTGTTGGAAGTCGTAATGTAAATATCTAGGTGACCAAGTGCCTTTAGTATACCATTCAGTTTTTATGGTATTTTTTATGTGGTGTAAAAGGAAGTCTAAGAAATTAATTTTATTTTCTGTTTTTTTTTTTATAGTAAATTGAAGTTTTGGGTGGTAACTACTAAAGCTATTTAAAATGTTAACGCATTTGTTTTTAGGGACTGTGGCTAAACAATCGTCAACGTAGCTATGGAAAAAATGGACGTCAGAAGCAGTTTCTTTCAATATTGTTTCTTCCAAGTCCTTCATAACTAACTGGGCAATCACACTGGAAATTGATGCCCCCATAGCACAACCACCATCCTGTTATATATATCCATTTTTTCACGAATACAATACTTTACAAGGGAAGTTAAAGATGGAAATATTAAGTGCAAATATGCGACTCCGAGACAGTATGTTAGTAATTATGGAAGATTTGTTCAGTTTTCTCAACTTTAATTGTAATAAAAAGTGAGAGAGACCTTTTAACATGAGATGCTAATATCAGATCTAAATATATGCTGATAGAATGATCTATGTGGGAATCTGGAGCCAGATCCTCGACAAGTAAAAAATAGTCTCAATGTTCCTAAGGTTTATTATAATAACTCTAGTCCAGTTAGATGTGATAGCAATTGATAAAATATATTTGTTGTGAATATTCGATTTTTGGCAAAGGAATTAGGAAACATTGTGTTGCCTACCAGTTTTACATAAACAAGTGAACAATTGCCTTTACCACTGCAAGAACACTGTTTCTTATAGTGTCGTGCAGATTCCTGCGTAGGCGTCTTCCGAGTATTTCTTCATAGGATTTCTCTATTCATAGTGAAGTTCTTAGAAATCAATGAATGCCGAAATGTTTCGCAACCAAGAGAGCTTCTTCCATCCGATGCCTCTAGTTCCGTCGATCTTTCCTTCCAAAATGAGGTCTTGAGATTCGTATCTCTCGCCTCGTAGGATATGCCCAAGTATTCTTTTGTCCAAGGTGTTATAAGCATTCGTCTTAATGTTTACATTTCAAAAGCTTCAAGTTAATTTATCCAGGCTGCCTTGAGAATCTATGCCTCAACTCCATACACAAGAACGGATCAGGTATAGCATTAACCATTCCGTATCTAAACTGGAAATTAAGATTGCTGTTAGTAGCGAACATTTTTAAATTAAGAAAGGCTGTTCTTGCTTGTTCAATTCTGCATATATATATATATATATATATATATATATATATATATATATATACATTGTTTAAATTTTAAATAGGATACAAATCTGATAATTTCATTATACACTTTAAACACAAACACTGACGTTGCTATAGTCACATCCATGTAACCTTGCACGTATTGATGATTCGTAAATAATATATTGATTGAATCTACTATTTTACAACCTTTTACGTATTGCAAATGATATAATAATGGAATTTCCTATTTTATAATCTTGCGATGCTTATATACTGTTTAATTATATAAATCGAATATAAATCTTACAATAAACCAGTACATACTGAACCATTAGTTGTGTTACTGTGTTGTAAGGTTGTCTAGTAGTGAAATGACCTTATTAAGAAGAAGAGACCAACTTAACCACACAAAACCCCCCAAAAAACAGTAGTTTTTTGGCGCTCTTCAGTCACGTTTTGGTAATTCCAATCCAATAATGTTAATAAAAGTCTTAGTCATTTAGTTAGTGTGTTTTATTTAATAGTAAACAAAACATGGTGTCATGTTTAGTTTATTGAACTGAAAAAAATGGTTAAACCTTGCAACTTTGGTGACCAAGTTGTGAGTTTCATCAGGGACAAGATTATAATGGGAATAGCAGATGTCTCATTGCAGGAGAGGTTACATAGGGAACAACTAAGTTTAAAGAAAGTAGTAGAGTACTGCTGTGCATTTGAATGGAGCAAAGAACAATCTAAAATAATCAAGAAGTTAATGTTGTTAATAGGAACAAAACAGGAAGATTTGAAAGAAATTGAAAATAGCACACAGAAAAAAAGGAATTGTGGAAGAAATCATGGGCTAAGGGAACTGTCCAGCTTTTGGAAAAAAATGTAATTTTTCTGGAGAAGAAAATCATTTTAGTAATAAATGTCTGTGTGTGTTATGTGTTATAGGAAGAAGCTGAAGAACAGGAGTTTGAAGAATTTAATGAGTTGTTTGTCGATTTAATTAATATATGCGAGATTTCAAAGAATAAAGCTAAGGTTGTCTGGATGCATGATATGTCAATCGGTGGTATGAAAATATCCTGCAAAATTGATACAGGAGCAGATATAAATATTTTACCCTACAAAGTTTTTAAAAACCAAAATGACTTTGGTCCAACTAAGAATAACCGTTGTGTTGTTAAGGCAATTGTTACACTTAAATGTAAGCCTATAGGTGACCTAATTAATGCATGGAGGGAATTAGACATTGAGTTTTACATAGCTGATATGGATTGCACACCATTGATAGGATTACAAACTTGTTTGGCTATATATTTGTTGGAATAAAATAAGTGTGTGTGTTAACAGGTTTAGAAAAATGACAATTTAAATACAAAAACAGTTCAGAGCAAAAAGGTGTAGTCGGCAAAGTTTACAGACCAACTGCTTGAGTAATTGATTTAGTTATAGTTGAAAAAAGATGGGTCCAGTCGCATATGCCTTAATCCATCAGAACTAAACAAGTTTATTAAACGTAAACACTATTTCATTTGTACTGTTGCAGAGCATACCGCCAAGCTTGGGATCAAAAGCTTGTTAACGGTACTAGATATGAAACATGGGTTTTATCAGTTGCAGTTAATAGAAAAATCTACTGATATGTGTTGTTTTAACACTCCATTTGACAGATACAAATTTTTGAGGTTACCTTTTGGACTCTGTAGTAGCCCCGAAGTGTTTCAAAGTGAAACGATGCGCATTTTTGGTGATATTGAGGGTGTTCAAATTTATTTTGATCACTTTATAACAGCTACAAAAGATGAAAAAGAATATAGCAAAGTTTTAGATAAAGTAATTCAGGAAGCAATTAAATATAATGTTAAGTCATAACATTAAGCTTCAGTATAGTGGTCCTTATTATCCCAAAAACATTGGGATGGCATAAAAGGCAGTGGGCATTGCTAAGTAAATTATTAAAAAATCACAAAATCAAAGTGACATATTTGTTGCTTTACTTGAATATAGGTCAACACTTCTAGCCGGGTTGGATTATGCTCGCTGTAAAATTTTAATGAGTAAATTAATTCGATGAAAATTACCTTGTTCTGACGTTTTTTTAAAACTAAAAGTAGTTTGTCGTAAAACGGTCTCTGAAATGAGAAACAACCAAAAAAAGTAAAAGAACATTATGACCGAACTTCTAAATATAAACCAACATTTTTACCCGATACAAATAGTACAAACAGACAAATAATTAGAAAAAACTGTCATATTAGACAATCGTTAAATAAAACCAATTTAAGTACTGAGATAATAGATGATTCCTGTAATATAAAAAACTCGAACAATAATGATATGATTTCAGAGGCCGAATCAGGCAGCATGCAAGTCTTGTTAGTAACCCTGTTAGGTGTCCTGACAGTCCTTCAACCAATGTGGAAGTGACAACTGGTAGATTTGGTCGATCTGCTAAAAAACTTTATTAAAGTTAAAATATTTAGCTATAGTCAAAAGCAGTGTTATCGTGCGGGTCATACGATTTATCAACGACAAACTTTTTAAGTTTATTTTTCTTTTATTACGTGTAATCATATCCTCCGCATAAAATCCGGAAGATGAATTAGATAGACCTATGATATTTTCATATGAGAAAAGAGGATAAACATATAAATACCAGCAGTTGCAAAAATCTTTGAGCGATGTCACTTCAAAATCAGATTGACAAGTCACTGACAAAATGAGTAATAGAAAACAATTTTCGGGTTTTTTGCATCCGCAAGCGAAAAAAATGGTATTAAACCTAATAAAATATTACGAAAATGAAAATTCACTGGCCAATCTCCAGGATATAGTAGCAAAAGCTCTGGGAATCGGTATAAGGACTGTGCAGAAAATTGTGCATGAAAAAAAGCATAATTTACTCCCGAACAAGATTAAGAAATGTACACGAAAAAAGCCAAAGACAGAAGACTTAAGTGACAATGTAAAAATGGATGTTCGTAATGCAATTTACGATTTATACACATCAAAACCTAATATAACCCTTCAAGTTTTAAAAGAAGCTTTAAAAAATCGAGGCATATTGAAAATTGGACTAAAATCGCTGTTAAAATTAATAAAAATGTTGGGTTTTCGATATAAAAAGGACTGTAATCGAAGATTTTTATGCGAGTTGCCACATATAGGAAGTCAGCGTGTCCAGTTTTTAAAGAAATACACGAAAAATGGACATGAGGTTTTACGACTGCCGCCATGCCATTGCCAGTTTAACACAATAGAATTATTATGGGCTGGGGTAAAATCATATTACGAAAAACACGTGAACCATGGTCTTACATCAGAAGAAGTGCAAATTGTTTGGCAAGATTCATTAAATTATATTACGCCGGAGTAATGGAAGAAATCTGTGGAACACACGGAGAAATTAATATGGGATTGGCGGAATCAAGAACGAGTTCTAGGTGTCGAAATAGCACCAATGATCATTGCGCCATTTGAGGACGGCTCAGAAGATGGAGACTTTTTAAGTGATGATGATATTTTTTAGTCTATAATATTAAAAAGTTTCTGAAGGATTGTATTAGTCTTTGACGTGTATAAATCATAAATTGCATTATGAATATCCATTTTTGCATTGTAACTTAAGTCTTTTGCCTTTGGATTTTTTCGTGTACAGGGTGATCATTTATAATGTCCCCCCCCTCTAACTTTTTTATTTGACGTTTGGTAGAAAAACGTCAAATATAAAAGTTTCACAAAAAACAATAAGCTATTTGCAGCATACATTTTTATATATACAGGGTGTTGCCGAAATCACCCACAGATAAAAGTTATATTTTTTTAAATGGAACACCCTGTATATTATACGCTAAATTAAATCCTATGAAAATTCTGCATATTTTTTGTGTAACATGTCCTATACCCAAATACAATAGTTTTCGAAATATCTGCGATTTTATCATTCAGAAATAAAAACATTATTCTAAAGCTTATAATTTAGCTTAGGTGGCTGTGAAGTAGATCGATACCAACAAACAAAATATTTGTTTATAAGTGACAGTGACAGTTACACATTTAGCAACATTATACGTTCTTTTTATTGTAAAATGCCTTATTCGGAAAGAGAAAAACAATTAATTTTGGAAATTTTTATTACAACAAACATCCAGACTAGCGAGAAAAAAGAAAACATTGGAAATTGATGAAGGCAGTGATTTAAACATTTTACTAAAAGTGGAAGAAAAGCCCAATATTTCCATAAGAAAAATATCGGGAAGCCTGAAAGCTTCAAAAACAAAAAAAACTTCTAAAACTTAATTAATAATTTAGATAATAATATAATACATTTATTCTTACAAATGGAATTGTTCAACTGGTCCCCCGTTTTCTTCAATACATTTGATGTATGTTCTTCGTAATCGATCCAAAGCGGCAGTGATAGACTGGGAATATTCTTGATTTAGAATTTGAATTTCCGTTCTAATCAAGACTTTTAGGTGTTCTCTATTTTCGATGTTATTTGCGTTCACACGATCTTTTAGAGTTCCCCATAAAAATGCATCCATCGGCGTCAAGTCAGGACTGTTAGGTGGCCAGTTTATCGTACCATTTTTTCCAATCCATTCCGTGAACTGTTGGTTTAAATAGTCTTTAACCAATACGACACAATGAGGAGGAGCACCATCTTGTTGGAAGACGAGGTTTCTCAGTTGCTCCAATGGGAGCTCATCCATGTAGTTTTCTAATTCGTTCCGGAGAAAATTCATATAACCATTACCGTTTAAAGTATCTTCGAAAAAATGAGGGCCTATTATTTTATTGTTTAAAATAGCACACCACACATTAACAGTTTGACGTCCTTGAAATTGAAATTCCCTGTAGCAATGGGGATTTACTGTGGCCCACTGTCTGCTATTTTTTCGATTTATCATTCCACTAGTAGAAAACGATGACTCGTCGGTCCAAAAAACATTTTTTAAATAATGTTCATTTTCATTAACTTTTTCCAACATTGCATGGCAAAATTCAACCCTTTTTTCTCGATGCCTGGGCGTTAATTTTGTGGTAGGCCTAATTTTGAATGCCTTGTATCCTGCATTTTTGAGAGTGGTTTGAATCCTCCCATAAGATGTATTTTTTGGATCAATAAGCTCTTCTCTCAGGCTTCCCGATATTTTTCTTATGGAAATATTGGGATTTTCTTCCACTTTTAGTAAAATGTTTAAATCACTACCTTCATCAATTTCCATTGTTCTCTTCTTTCTCGTTAGGCTGGATGTTTGTTGAAATTTTTCATAAATTCGATGAAAGGTTTTTTTGTCCGGAATGTGCATCCGGGGGTTAATTACACGTAATTCTCTTTGAGCCAATTTAGCACTCTTATTTGCTTTGATAAAAGTTTCCAAAATTAATCGTATTTCTCTTTCCGAATAGGGCATTTTACAATAAAAAGAACGTATAATGTTGCTAAATGTGTAACTGTCACTGTCAGTTATAAACAAACATTTTGTTTGTTGGTATCGATCTACTTCACAGCCACCTAAGCTAAATTATAAGCTTTAGAATAAATCGCAGATATTTCGAAAACTATTGTATTTGGGTATAGGACATGTTATACAAAAAATATGTAGAATTTTCATAGGATTTAATTTAGCGTATAATATACAGGGTGTTCCATTTAAAAAAATATAACTTTAATCTGTGGGTGATTTCGGCAACACCCTGTATATATAAAAATGTATGCTGCAAAAAGCTTATTATTTTTTGTGAAACTTTTATATTTGACGTTTTTCTACCAAACGTCAAATAAAAAAGTTAGAGGGGGGGGACATTATAAATGATAACCGCGTACATTTCTTAATCTTCTTCGGAAGTAAATTACGTTTTTTTTTTCATGCACAAGTTTCTGTACATTCCTTATACCGATTTTCAGAGCTTTTGCCACTGGCTCCTGGATATTAGCTTTTAATTAATAATATTTACTTATTAAAATTAAAACTATATTAGTACATTTGTAATTTTGTAGGAAATAAATAAATAATTATAGAATACTTGTTCCAATTTTAAAGCGTGTTTAGAGTAAGTAAATTTTTTTATTAATTATAAGACAAAATTTGATATATAAAAATCGGTAAAATCGCTTTACCAGAAACTCGGAAATTTAAAGAAATCGGATAAGTAGTTTTTTAGCTATGCCGCGAACAGACAGACTGACGGACAGAGATACCTACAGATTGACGGAATTGAGAAAACATGTTTTCCGGCATCTAGGGACCCTTAAACGTAAAGATCTGAAAACAAACAACAACAATTATCTTGTATTTTTGACTAAAGTGTATAATATTTTTGCAAAATAAAGAGGGGTTCATAATTTTTGGTGATTGATAAAAAAATCTCGCTTTCATTAAGTGGCTGTATAAACAGAACATAACCTGATTGTTCCCCTGATTCGAACCGCCTTTCGACTTTATTAAGAACTCAAAGAACTTAATAGTAATGGTTAGCACTGTCGGCCAAAATTATAGATCATCCCCGTGCCTTTTGTTATTAATAGAGATGTCGTTCACTTTAATGCTTGTGTGGTTCTCTAAAACTGCCTCAACTTATTCCTTATATTGAATTCTTCTGTTGTATTAGAATCTTGAAGTTTTATTTTTGCTGTTTGGTTCTAGTGTAGATTTTTGTTTTAATATTTAAAAGGATATGGACTTTGGGTATTTTGTCCAATTAATTATTCATCACAAAGTTGAAGGATTCTGTTAAATATTCTGAGATATGACTATAGGAAACTTTGAAAGCAAAATAACTAAAGTGTAAAAATACATTGCCGAAATGTTTTTTAAATGGCTATTCATTTATAGATTTTTTTTGTCATAAGCTATGCGCTTCTAACGATCCTCACTTAAAATCAAGTACAAGAATGAGTAGAGAAAAGGCAGTGTTGTCGTATTTCGGTAATCTAAAACCTAGAACCAAAGCAAACTCCCCATTAATAACTAAACCGCATTAACCCCCCTTCTTACTTGCATTCTGTTCAGATGCAAACATGCAACAATAAATCAACAAAGAGCAAAATATATGCATTTGCGGAATATTATTCAGAATGCTGTTGTAGCGGTGAAGGCCGAATGACGCCTTTGTCTTTAGTTTAAATGCCACTCAAATTTAACATATTAAATTTGTATGGAATGTCGAATTGATGTGGTGTGACGTTGGAACAAAGATATAGGGGATCTAAAATGATTAAATAATGTATTTGATTACATTAACGTTAAATGTAATAAACTCATATTTAACGATATACGTTTAAGAAAAATAATCTAATATCATTTGGCTAGACTCTTTTGGTTTGGCTCTCTTGAAGGGTTGCCAACTATAAATTTCCATAATTCAGGACAGATCAGTCAAAAACTGTAAAAAATCCAGGACACAGGGTAACAAAGAAGGACACCTAATCATACAAATATTTTGTAAATTTTAAACAAAATAAACGTGATAAATAATATTTTAGCTGAGTAAAAAAATTTGAAAATTACTTATACAACTGCATTTCAACTTGCAGCTAAGTTCCTATAAAGTTATATAAAGGGACTGTACTATAATAAAGTATCTACCTTACGTTTTACCTCCTAGGTATTAACACTGTATTAGGTACGTGGCAGATACTAACTGTTAAAAAGGAAATACAAACTAAATAATACAAACACTGAACATATTATTATGAAGAAACAAATAAAACTTTGGTTTAGTATAGTTATTATAATAATTAACGTGTCTGCTTGTTTCATATTTTATTACTTTTAAATAAAATAAAGATAACAAAATAATATTTTGAGTGAGTAAAAAAATTAAAATTGAATATTTGATTTAACTATAAACAAAACATACTTTATAGGCAAGCAAAAATTGGTTTTGTGACAAAAAATGGATATTTTCCAGATATTTAGTTTCTAAATGGGTTTCGTTAACAATCCCCTTGATGTTATGTTAGAGTGGTGTATTATTTGGGGTTAGAATCCAGTAAAAAAAAAACTAAAGTCTTTTTTTAAATTGTCGACGTTTCGCAACTTTACTGTTGCATCCTCAGGACACATTGATTCTATCTCCTGCATGAGACCCATATTATTAGTCTTTATCTGGTGTATTATTTGGCGTTAGAACTCAGTAAAATGATTTTTTTCTACAACTGTCGACGTTTCGCAACTTTATTGGTCCATCCTCAGGACACATAAATAGATTTTATATCTTGAATGAAACCCATATTATCGGTTTTTACCTGCTTCGTTGGTTCCCAGATATTTCCCAGATGCTAACTTTCTAAATGCTTTTCGTTAACGATCTTCTTATTGTTATGTTAGAGTGGTGTAACACATAACTGCATTGCAACAAAGTAACTATAAAATATATCTACATTAGCTTACCTCTTAGGTATTAGCTCGAAAACGAAATACAAACTAGATAATAAAAACTAAACCGAACATATATTATAAAGGAACAAATAATATTTATTACGTTGACAAAGTCAACGTAATAAATAGTATTTTCATAAGCAAAGAAAAAAAGACAATTTGAAAATCACTTAACACACAACTAACTTATAATAAAGTGTCTACCTTTTACCTCATACTTCTTACATTGCATTCTTACAACTCATTCAGATAAATACAAATAGTAAAAACCACAGAATTTCGTTCTTTAAGTGAGCATTTGTATCATTATTTCGACAGTCGACAGACGAGATAACGCAACAAAACGATGTTGGGGGAAGTCAGTAAAAATAATAAAATAGTATTTCGTGCTGTGGTGCTTATTAAAAATTGACAAATGCGTCCTTCTCGGGAGATCGGAAGGACGAAAGACAAATATGGTAAAATCGACTAAAATCCAGGACGTCCTTCCAAATACAGGACGATTGGCAACCCAGTCTCTTGCAAAATGACGTCAGTTGACAGAATAATACATTGGCCTAAAACATTTAAACAACATAATACCGAATTTATATTTTATTTGTGATGTAACTTTTTTAACATTTAAGCTGCAATATTTATTAATAATTTTAGTAATATTGTTTACCTACAATGTCATGATGTTAGATTTCGTTCGTGTAAATTTCTTAAACAAAATGAAAAAACCGGTAAGTTTCCTTTACACACACACAGTGATTTAATGTACATATATAACGTTTTTCAAATATTTTTATTGGCGCCATTTTCTTCAACCATATTGGATTTATACCAGGTATTTTACTAGTAAACAGGGTGATTCAGAAATACGGGCACGTAAACCTAGACGAAATATGAAAAAAAGTTTTATATAATTTTTCTCTAAGCCTCACCGTTTAGAATATACAGGGCACTAATCATGTGTGATAAAAAGGAGGAGATATCAACTTCAATTTTGGAACATATTATCGCTATATAAAGACCCATTAACTTAACAAACGAGAACCATATGGGTCACTTCAGAGGCGTAGAACAGGGGTATATGCCATACCTTTATAATCATATTTTTTTACCACTCAGTATATTGCCTATTTTTATTAAAAATATTTATAGTTGGCTCCTTTACTAAAAATCATTATTCTAAGAATTTTTTCATACAAGCTATCGTATCCGAGTTTTATTCGAGTTAATGCATCAAACCCCTTTATAGGCAAGCAAAAATTGGTTTTGTGACAAAACTACTACCTGAAAACCAACTGTGCCATCACCTAAAACACTGACACTGATGTTTTTTCTACTTGTAACTATTATTTATTAATTTGTTATAAACAATTTACTGCAAAAATGGATATTTTCCAGATATTTAGTTTCTAAATGGGTTTCGTTAAAAATCCTCTTGCTGTTATGTTAGAGTGGTGTATTATTTGGGGTTAGATTACAGTAAAAAAAAACCTAAAGTCTTTTTTTAAATTGTCGACGTTTCGCAACTTTACTGTTGCATCCTCAGGACACATATATAGATTCTATCTCCTGCATGAGACCCATATTATCAGTCTTTATCTGGTGTATTATTTGGCGTTAGAATTCAGTAAAATGAGACAAATTTTTTTTTACAACTGTCGACTTTATTGGTCCATCCTCAGGACACATAGATTTTATATCTTGAATGAAACCCACATTATCAGTTTTCTTTCTAAATATTTTTCGTTAATGATCTTCTTGTTGTTATGTTAGAGTGGTGTATTTTATTTGGGGTTAGGAAATATGTGCAGACCAACAGAGTAGGTGAATCAGGGTTGCGACGATTTAAATCAAATGATTTAAATCATGATTTAAATCATGATTTAAATCAACTGATTTTTTCAATTTTAATCGTGATTTAAATCAAATTATAAATTCGTGTAAAAACAAGTCGCCGAAGCAAGAATCTCATCAGGAAATTCAAACCAAAAAAAGATAGATACTTTATTCAAAAACCATGTGCCAAGTGTACAATTTTGGATCACATTTCACACTTACATTATGTAATCAATCAAAGTCCAACGTAAATATTCCTAAATCAAAAAACTTAAGCAAACAAACAGTTTACAACAAAAAACAGCTTGTAGATTAAATATACATCTACATAATATTAGGAATGAATAATAAAAACAAACAAGAATTATTAAAGAATTCATAAATATAATAAAATACCTATGTATTTAGGAATTGTAATACTTATACAGGAAAACTAATTTAGCAGCTTTGTCGGTCCCCAAGCGATTTCTAAGTTTGGAATGTACTAAACCAAATGTCGAAAACACTCTTTCGACAGATGCTGAAGAAGCTGTAGCAGACAACAATTGCTTAATGACAGGCAATACCTTTTGAATAGCATCGACATTCTGTTTGGATTTCCACCAATCTAAAGCTTTAGAAGTTTTGAGAATTTCTTCATCAAACATTATGTAGGTGAAAGGATCTGATTTTGCCAAAAACTTAATTATTAGTGGCAAGAACCCATTGGGAAGTAATTCTTTTGCAACTTTCAGAGCACAACTCTTTTCGTTTTCTGTTAGACCTAACAGATGTTGCGGTTTTGTGGGATCTAGAAGATACGCTAGCAGATGATATGGAGTGATGCATTGTTCGTATCGGTTTCTAAATTTTTTTATTTGAATTAAGGTGAAATTTCTCTCCTCAAACTCCGATTCGAGGTTTTTAAATTCTTGCACGACATCAGAAAGGGTCGCATCTGTTCTTTGAAGTCTATCAATGGCCACCGAAATAGGCTTCAGAATCTCTAAATAGTGTTCGGCAGATCTTTTCAAATAGATATTTGAAATTTTTTCCCTCACTATGGCATCGATTTCTTCCTTATGCTCTTCGCTAATTTTCAGAAGTGTTGGCCACGATTCAATGAAAACTTGTAAGCAGTCAGCCAGTGAATTCCACCTCACGTCATTAGGTAGAACAAATTTTTTTCCACCTTCTTTTGCGTATGTCGCAGAAGCAAAGTGATTGTTTCGGAAATACTTCACTATAAACACAACATGCTCCTTGATATCTTGAACCTCCAAATCTTTACAAAGTAAATTTAAAATGTGAGCAGCGCAACCATATGTAATAACGCTCATTTCAATGGATTCTTGTATTTTATTTCTCATGGCGTTCATATTGGCTGCATTATCGGTAACAATGCTACTCACAACACAGTTTTGGTCCGTTTTCAGGGCTTGAATCAAACTTATGACAAGTTCTGTCAAATACACAGAAGTATGAGGCTTTCCAGACGTATCTATTGTGTCTATCAAAAAAGATTTCCCATTTTCTGTAGTAACTGTAGCACAAATTATTGGTTCATTATGCACATTTGACCAACCATCCAATGACAAACAAACTGAACTTCCTGATAAAGATTTAAAACATTGACTTCTTTCTTCATTATATACTTCAGTGAGCAGGCGGTTGGACACATCATGTCGAGAAGGAGGCACATATCCAGGGCGTAAACACGCTATTGCTTTTTTAACTTCTGGTTGTTCAATGCATGTGAAACTACTGTTCGTAGCATAAATAGCCCTAGCAATTTGTTTATCTATTTCTTCTTTATCGGACTTGCTTGTCCGTATAACAAAAGAAGATAAAGTTCCAGCAGTCAAGTTAGATGTTCCTTTTCTTTTTTTACCGAATGGTTTTGGAGATAAGAGCGATTGGGACATATTATCGTCAACTTGTGAGTCTTGTAGCAAGTTCATATATGAGGTAGAGCTGCTACTCATACTTGGCTGTTGTACCTGCAATAACATAACATAATATAGTTCCTCGTTTCAAAAATTAAAAATAAACTAAACACTAAACACTCTAAACAGTTACGATAAATATTTTTCAACAAAATATATTTGTTTTTTAAGCATATTCATTATTTACTTATCGCATTTATAGTAAAAAAATTAGAAAATTAATTATTTTCTCTATCACACATTACGCAAATAATGAGCCCGCAGGGCGGCAGTTACCACCCTTCCACTAAAGGACATATATTTATTTTGGTCTAACATATTTAAAATTCCCAATATCCTTAACTTTTTTCGATCAGTTTATATGAAATTCAATTAGATATAGAAACAAAAATGAAACAGGACGCCCATGACAAAATGACTTACGATATAATAAATCAAATAATACTGGTAAACTGTACTTACATTTAAATCTAGTCCTGAACAAGTACTAGCAGTTCTGGCACTATCACTAACAATACTAACATCAGTAACATCCGTATCTACTAGAACTGCTCCCGTTTTCTGACATGCCTCAAAGTGTCTCTTCATCCGTTCAGCTATTCCTTGTAATTCAAATTTGCATTTTTTACAGGTCGCTCTGCTTCCCGTTTTTCCGTCTGATTTATTAGATTTCTCGATAAAATATTGCCAAATAGGGTCTTTTTTTCTACCACCACTTCGGGACATTTTGAAAACACAATACAATAAAAAAATTTCTTATGGGCCGACTTGCCGACTATAAGAAGAATGAATTCGTCTCCCGTGAACCGCACATTATAAAGACGAACGAATTTTCTTGTCCCGACAGGAATATTTTCTTGTTTCGACAGGGAAATTTTCACGTTAACACAAGTTTTTTGGTACGTCACGTCACCGAGACGAGTTTCTAATTGTCTGAACAGCAAATTAATATACAAATACAGGAAAATAATAACATTATTGCCATATTTAAGGAAAAAATCAGTACAAACTGATTTAAATCAAAAAAATCAAGATTTAATCAAAAAAATCTGATTTTTTGATTTTTTCAAAAAAATCGTGATTTTTTCCAACTCTGAGGTGAATACTGATAATATGGGTTTCATGAAGGATATAAAAATCTGTGTGTCCTGAGGATGCAACAATAATGTTGCGAAACGTCGACAATTTAAAAAGATACTTTTGTTTCTTTTGCTAACACCAAATGATATATCACTCTAATATAACAACAAGAGGATCGTTAACGAAAACCATTTAGTAAGTTAAACAAAATATTACTGAAAAAACTAATTATTTAATTTGCCTCAAATTTTGCACAGCTATCAAGTGTTACACAGGAATGAATTGGTAATATTTTGATATGAATCCCAGAAAGCTAAACAAAATTGCGGCCTAATAAAATATTTAAGCCTGAAAATATAATTCATTTGTGCAAGAATTAAAAGATAAATTGCTAAAGATGTGGTACGAATTTAAGATGGCAATACTAAATGGTAGCCGAATAAAATTTTTAATAAATTAACGTAAAAAATTTTTGTTCAATTGATTTTAAATTTTGCAGAAACACTAAATGTGAAAATGGGGTAAGGAATTCAACATGACGTAACAAAATGGCGGTATGTTTCAGTGTAAAAACAGCTCATTGAATTTATTTTAAACTAGGCCCAAAAGTCAAGTGTGACATAGGTAGAAAGAAACTAGTAAAATAATGGTAGAAATCCAATATGGTCGAACAAAATTGCGCCCAATAAAAATGTTGAAAAGACAGTATACGCAACACGTATATACTGTGACTATGTACTGAACTAAATTGAGTCACACTTTACCAGGGGCGTGCGGTGAAATTTTAAGAAAAGGAAGCAATTTTTGGAAACTTACCTATTTGTAATGTAATTCGTTTTTTGCAAATTCGTCAATGACGTGATCATAAAAACGTCGATGCTCCGACATATTTTGGAGAAGTTTATTTTCAATGGACAACAGCGATGTATGCGAAAGTCTCTCCTGCCCCGTTGAATTTGTCACGAAATTTTTTATACATTTAAGTGTTGAAACATTGCGTTCTACTGATGAACTTGTGGCAGGTATTGTCAATACTAATTCACACAATTTCGACACTTCGGTGGAGGCATCTTCCAGCTCCTTGTCTTTCAAAAATTGCATTAGTTCCTTATCATTATTTTTTGCGCTAATGCCATCAGTTTCGTAAATCACTTTTAGTTCAGATCGCAGTAACACTCGGTTAAAGAACTGGCCATAATGAAGAAGAAGAGATTTAAACGCATCTTCTGGAAAAGTTTTTCCTTTAAATGCATCAAAATTGCAGAGCTCGCGGAATTTAAAATCATATAAACCGTTAAATCTATAGTTTATTTGTTGCTGAATTAGATCGATTATGTCATAAAATGTCTGTATGATGTTTGAACACCTCTCACCTCGTCTGTTCGAAGACGCTTGGCTTGTGGCTCTACATTTAACGTCATCGTTTTCTCCCAAAATAGGTCAAAGTCATCTCTTTTTTGGCTTAACTTGGACTTAAAATCATCCACTTTTTTTAGGCAAAAAGCAATATCATTTATTTCAGTTTGTAATATATTAAAAACATTGTCCGAGAATGGAAATATTTCTGAAAATATGTTCGACAAATAATTAAAATTAAAAACTCGTTTCAAACAGTCGAAAAACCCCCTCGAACTATTTATTGCTTCTGAGTCCCACGTTTTATTATTTTCTAGTATATTCTCAGATAGTTCAATCAGTGATTCACGATTTTCAGATACTGTTAACACAAGTCTTCCATTATAGTTCCACCTAGTACGAGCTATTTTGGGCAATCGTTTGTGGACAATGGAGTCCAAAGCTTGTGTACGTTTTGTTGACATGGAAAAAAAGCAGCCATGTCACTTAAAGTAACGAAAAATACTTTACACTCTTTAATGTGATTGATGGACTGGGATAAAACTAAATTTAGTTCATGAGCAAAACCATGGACAAACACAGCACTTGGAGAAGTTTCTCGAACTTTAGCTTGCAGTCCCCCTAATTGTCCTGCCATCACTGCAGCTCCATCATAGCTTTGAGTAACGTTATAAACTACGGTATATAATGCATCTGCTGTACGATTTTCGGACACATTCTTAAAATCTAAAAATACTCTTGAATACTTCCGTCTGTTTTAACGTAGCGTATTACTATAGATAATTGGCTAAAATTAGTGATATCAGTTGTTTCGTCCAGAACAATAGCAATGAATCGCGCCTCGCCAATCTCCTGCTTAATGCTTTTTAGAATAATGATTGCAACAGCGGAAATTAGATCATTGTGGATTCGATTCGAGGTTCCGCAAAAAACCCTAGACTGCTCTAAATGATTTTTAAGCAATCATCATATTAGCCATTAAACTAAGTAAATCTTGAATATTTCCTCTATTTGAAGAAACCCTTGTTTCGTCATGACCTCTAAATCCCAATTCATGTTGTCCGAGAAAACAAACAACATCGATAAGTCTTCTTAATATTTGCCTATTTTTATCGACT
Organism: Kuschelorhynchus macadamiae; assembly: GCA_030620095.1. Lineage (NCBI taxonomy): Eukaryota > Metazoa > Arthropoda > Insecta > Coleoptera > Curculionidae > Kuschelorhynchus > Kuschelorhynchus macadamiae. The sequence continues at coordinate 283,015 of JAUTXW010000125.1, read as the reverse complement.
AGTTCATTGTGTTGGAGGTGACTAATTTCCAACTGTTTATTAAGGGCGTGTTCAATTCTGGTTTTGCAGAAGACTTTTTCTTTTATGACGGCCTGCAAATGCGCTTTAGACATAATGTGTCTTTTTACAGCTTTATGGAAATTGTTTAAATTGGAAAAATCAGTTTTATTCCAGAGACCTTTTTCATTTTCAAAAAGTAAACATGCTCAACAAAATAATTTACTTATATTTTCACACCATGTTAGCCATTTAAATTGTTCGTATTTATTTTTCCGGATAAAAATGTAATTTTTTGTCATTTTTTCATTTTTGTGGTTAAATTTTTCATACGCGGTTTTGCCCTTCCTTTGGAAATTATTGGAAGATTATCAGCGAAGTTTAATGTCGAAAATCCCTTTATTATTAAGACACACACTACACATTCACAAACACTCTTACTAAATTCTCCAACATTTTTAACGTTATTACAGACAGCCGAAGTTGACGGTATTTGCATATCCACGTCCGTATTATTGTCTTCCATATCGTACCATGCACGACGCGACGTACGTATCACACAACACACGGATAGCCGTTCAAACAAAGAATCTACTCCAACGATAGCTTCCGCCCCCACTTAAAGCACGCGACTGAAATGCAAAAATTGCAAACAGCCGGTGGAAAGTTCAATAACCTCTGGCTCGATTCACAGGAAATCAAGCATACAGGACTTGGCTGTAGAGAAGCTAGCGGCCCGCATAGATTCGATTTACTATTGTGGCTGGGTCGGAGTCAAAGCCGTATTTATTATGGGCTTGATAATTAAGATAATGTTTTAGCATTTTTAGTAAAAACTAAATTAATAGTTTCCTATTTCAAAAATTACATTTTAGAAGATGTTTTGTAATTTTTTTTGGGGAAGCACTGCTTCCCTTGCTTCCATGGACTGCACGCTCCTGCACTTAACAAATGGATAAAAAAATCATATTGAGGAAAGTTTTGGGCGAAGGAAATTTACCGATTTTGTCTTTAAATTCCAACAACCATTACGTTTTAAACTAATCTGATTAAAATAATAATTAATTTTTGCTGGAAACTTTGACTAAGATAATTCCATACCGTTCTAGTCTTTTATTATAATAATATCTACCTTTTAGTTAATATTTTATCCCTAAATGTGTCTATGTACTTCCCATAATGGATTCATACTACTCGCAAAAATAGCAGCGTGTGTACTTTTCAGATCATCACTCCCGGATAATATTTTTCGAAAATGCAGGTAACGGGTCTTTTGTGATTTATTATTTCATGAATGCATCTAAAGAGAAAGGAGAGGCAGTTAAATTATTAATGAAGGGTGGCGTTGGGAAGTGCTTTTAGACAAACAAGCTATGGAATCTCAGAATTTGTTTAAAACCAAATATTTCTATAGCGAGGGCTTTTGAAATATTAAATATGATCTTTTCTTTTTTAAGATAATGCCTTGTTTGCATGCATGTGCCTTGTTTTTAACAAAATCTATGAAATTTTTGATTTATGTGTACCGAAGTATAAAAAAATGCCTAAACGTAAATACCCACCATGGTTTAATATATGGTTGTTTGGAAAGTTTGGAATTGTTTACGAACCTTAGAACAAAAATAAAAACAGACATTAAAGATAGTTGTATCTTATATATACAGAGAATCGAGACAGATATTAAGAGTAACCCTAAAAAATTTTGGTCATTTATAAAAAGTAAAAAAGAAATTTATAGCTTGTCTAACAATATGTTTTATAATAATAATGAATTAAGTGACCCTTTAGATATTCTTAATTCTTTTGCTTCCTATTTTGAACAATCGTTTTCTAATTCGGATACAAATTTTGTAGAGGCGAATAATAGTTCTTCCAATCTAAATATTGACGTTCCATATTTCTCCGAAGAGGATGTTATAAAAGCCTTAAAAAAATACGCCCGAAAAACACAACTGGACCGGATTTAATTCCTGCTTTTCTTATTCATGATTGCAAATTAGTCTTGTTAAAGCCCCTTCTGTTTATTTTTAACTTATGCTTACAACAACACACGATACCACAGCTTTGGAAAGTTTCTAGGGTTTGTCCAGTGTACCAAAAAGGTGACAGAAATGAAATCTTAAACTACAGACCGGTATCCATTATCTGTAATATTTGTAAAGTATTTGAAATCTTGCTGCATGATTCTCTTTTTCCTCTAGTTAAAGAACTCATTCTACCTCAACAGCATGGATTTTTTAAGGGAAGATCAACAATTACCATTTGCTTTGTATTTCGCATGATATAGCCGAATCAGTTGATGCAGGCAGTCAAACAGATGTAATATACTTAGATTTTTCGAAAGCGTTTGACCGAATAGATCATAAAATTTTACTTACTAAACTTAAAAATACTGGATTCTCTAACAGATTAATAAAACTCTTCAGTTCGTACTTATCGGGACGTCAACAGTATGTCGCCCTCAATGGACATACTTCTAGCAAATACGTTGCAGTTTCTGGTTACCTCAAGGGTCTGTACTGGGACCGCTATTTTGTATCCTTTTTATCAACGATATTGCTTGTGACTTAAACGTAAAATTTTTAATGTATGCTGATGATATCAAAATTTATAACAATATCAGTGGGATTGCTGATTGCATTGAGCTACAAAAGAGTCTGAATATTATAAATAATTGGTGTTTTACTAACAACTTAATGCTTAATATAGGGAAATGCAATGTAATATCATTTTCTAATAAACTGTCAATTTGTAAATATAACTATTCCGTAGCAGATAAGGCTATTTCTCGGTGTGACTCATTTCGCGATCTCGAAGTTTTATTTAATTCAAAACTCTCATTCTTCCCTCACATGAATATTATTATTGCCGAAGACTCCAGAATATATGGATTCATTTTACGCTGTACGAGGGACTTTAAAAATATCAGTGTACTAAAGCTATTGTACAATTCTTACGTCCGCTCCAAACTGGAATACGGCTCAATAATTTGGGGACCTGAGTGCAATACACACATAGAAAGTCTAGAAAGAATACAACGTGGATTTTTAAAATATGCTTGATTTTTGAAAGACGGTATATATCCCCACCAGGGCTATCCGCATGAGCAGCTGCTTAACAACTTAGAAAATGATTCTCTAAAAAATCATCGTGACTACCACCGTTTAATTACATTATTCAAATTGCTTAATTATAAAATTGATTGTTCATATGTACTAGGAAAACTGAATTTTTGTGTACCTCGTTTAACTCACGACAACGTAATTTATTCTTTAAAACTATTTTTTGGGTTTTTCCGTCTTAGAAAATTGAAAAAAATAAAAAATAAAATATAGTTACCCTATAAATTGAATAGATAGTCTTGAGTTCTGGGTCCACTACGAAGGTACCCGAGGAACGACACTGAAAAATGCCTGCTTTCTGGACGTTTCGAGAGAAAGTCTACCCCCGTCTTCAGCAAACCTACAAATAAAATACTAAAAGCAGAATATGTCTTATGTTTCGTATCAGAAATATAACCAGAATAGCTAATCTCTGACAAAATGTCAGTGAATGTCAATTTAAAGGTGTTATTTTTAATTGTTAGAATAAGGTGCGAAATAAGTGTACCTAGAGTATGTTCATTTTAATTTATTGTATTTTGAGGTGTCCTTTTTTTACTTCAGTATTTAGCAAATTTAACCAAGTGTTATTAAAACTAACGGAACAAGATGCTACACAATTATCTTTATTTAATAATATTAAGGCACTTTCTTTTATTTTACGTTTTTTGGAACATGGTTCTTTTGCTAAAATACTAGAAGCATTCCAATTAATTTTATGATTGTTATCTAGTGCATGTTGGCAAATGTTTGATTTTTGAAATTCCCTATTTTTTATGTATGTTTGGTGTTCTTTAATTCTTTTGGCTAATGGCCTAGAGGTTTCACCTATGTAAAATTTATTGCATTGACACGGAATTTTATAAATAACATTTTTTGTATTTTCTTGTTCATTGCTAGGTTTTGTTTTTGTAAGTTTACTTCTAAGTGTATTTTGTGTTTTAAAGATCGTTCTGATGTTAAAACGGTTACCTATTCGTTTTATTTTATCTGATAAATTAGGTGTAGCATCTTGTTCCGTTAGTTTTAATAACACTTGGTTAAATTTGCTAAATACTGAAGTAAAAAAAGAACACAAATACAATAAATTAAAATGAACATACTCTAGGTACACCTATTTCGTACCTTATTCTAACAATTAAAAATAACACCTTTAAATTGACATTCACTGACATTTTGTCAGAGATTAGCCATTCTGGTTATATTTCTGATACGAAACATGACATATTCTGCTTTTAGTATTTTATTTGTAGGTTTGCTGAAGACGGGGGTAGACTTTCCCTCGAAACGTCCAGAAAGCCGGCATTTTTCAGTGTCGTTCCTCGGGTACCTTCGTAGTGGACCCAGAACTCAAGACTATCTATTCAATTTATAGGGTAATTATATTTTATTTTTTATTTTTTTCAATTTTCTAAGGCGGAAAAACCCAAAAAATAGTTTTAAACCATGAATCCGCCATTACAATTTCGTAATTATAATTTATTCTATTTGCGTAAACCGCGCACAAACACTCTAAAATTGTCACCTCTGTATTTAATGTGTGATAAATATAACAAGAGTTATCACTTGGATTTTTCTATAGCTAATGCTTCTGATGTGCGGCGATCGCTATTGCGTTGACATTATTTCCACATATAGACGCATGTTGTAGTTTTTAGTTTTAGTTTTAACTTAAGTTTTTCTTCTTTGTTTTTCTTGATTATGTTATATAATATTATATTATAATTATAAGTGCTTGCCCTGCTTTGTAATTGGGACTTTGTCCTGTGAAGCAGGTATTTGTAAATAAATAAATAAATAATTATTATTCTAAAAATAAATGACATATTAATATGTATTTTCTCAGCGGGTATGACTTTTTTGGAATTCCTATACTATATTTTACTGCCCTCGTAAAAGGAAGTACTGTAATTGTGAAAAAATCACTCTTCGAGATTTTTTCAGACCTTCATGGTCCCTAGATGACGAAAAACATGTTTTCTCAATTCCGTCGGTCTGTCTGTCTGTCTGGTCGCGGCGTAGCTAAAAAACTACTAACCCGATTGACTTGAAATTTTCGTCAAAAATTAAGGGTCATATGGGGATGACCTGGCAATATTTTGGTAAAAATTCAATATGGCGAAAGAAAATGGCGGCTTAGTGAAATGTTAAAAAAATTATTATTAAAAAATTACTCATTCAATTTATTTCAAATTTTGCAAAAACATCAAGTATCATGTTGGAACTAACTGGTAACATTTTGGTGCCAATACAAAATGGCGGCTTAATAAAATATTTAAAAATTCAGCCTGAAAAAAACTGCTTAATGGTTTGATTTCAAATTGTGTGCCATAACTAATTGTGGTATAGGAATCAACTAGTAAATTAGTGGTACTAATTCAAGTTGGCCGAACAAAATGGCGGTCAAATAAAATGTTTGTAATCGTGAAAAAGTCGACAACACACATCTTTACGTTTTAGCGTGGCTAGATGCTTAAAAATATGTTTTATCAACTCGGTTGGTCCGTCTGTAGATCTTCCTGTCTATTTGTCGGTCAAAAATTAAGGGTCATATGGGGATGGCCCGGCAAAAATCCAATATGGCGAAACAAAATGGCGGCTTAGTGCAATGTAAAAAAATTATTATTACAAAACTACTCAACCTACTTATGAATAAAAGTAAGAGTTTTGTTTTTGTTGGTGACATTCCATGGGTAAAGCGATTTCATCATATCATGGATACCGCAATTTAAGTATGGCTGCATATCTGTGAAATTGTTATAAGTGGTAACTTTAAAGTGGAATACAAACAAACAAACAAACAAAAGTATGCTTTATTGCCGCAGAAAAATTCTACAATTTTATGGACAAAGCAAAATATACCTAAAAATAAGACATATCAAAACATTAATCGAAAAGAATTTCGACAGGTCAGTGCTTTTTTTTTAAAAATGTAAATTATCAATTTACCAAATCGTAAAACACACGTTAGAATATAACATAACATTGCAAACAGTAAATGAATCATGATAACCTTATAAAAGTAAACAAACACACATGTACGAGGTGAATAATTTCGATGACATTGAAATCAAAATTGCAACTATGCGACCTTAAACTCTATGTTATTATAGTTATACAAATAATTGTGATGTTAAACAGAAGGTATATTGAACTAGTGTAGAATGTAGTATACAAAAAGAATTAAATTGTTTTTAATCCAATACCTAACAAAAATAATTAAGTTTTAAGTGAATGTTCGACAGTTCTTTTCCCTATATAATGATTTACAAAATTCTATGCTATGAGTTAGGACATGACTCACAAAAGATTTAAGTAAACAAGCGAGTTTAGTGACAATTTAAAGAGACTTACTCACTGAAAAAAAAAATCATTAACGCTGTAAAATGGTCTCTCAATGAGGTATGCTTTGGTGTTTTTTCGAAATTGTGCAAGCATAGGGATAGATTTTAAATGTACTGGCAGATTGTTGTAAAGTTTTATGGCGTTGTAAATAATTGATTTTTTTATTAATTCTGTGGAAGGAATGGGAAGATAAATATCATGCCTAGAGTTTCTGGTAGGGTATACATGTTGTGGCCTTTCTGGGAGGGTGTTTATATGTTTTCTCAGCAAACATACCGTTTCCAAAATAAATAATGCAGGAAGTGTTAATATTTCATGTTTTTTGAAATAGTATTGGCAGTGAGCTCTATTATTTAGCCCAAACAAATAACGAATGGCTCTCTTTTGAAGCATAAAAATACTACGAAATTGCTCGGTGGTACAGCAGCCCCAAAAGGGAAGGCCATAGCGGAGGTGGGATTCAAATAAAGAGAAATAAGTAAGTCTGGCAGAAGGAACGTCTAGTTCTTTTGAAACTGATCGAATGGCGAAGCAGGCGGTAGAAAGTTTTTTAGTTAAGGTGTCAATATGATTAGACCATTTTAGGTTGCTATTTATATTTAAACCCAGGAATTTAACCGACTCTACGTATTCAATATTGCTGTTATGTACCTGAAGTGGTTGTAAAGTTCCCTTATAAGATAACGCCACCGTTTTATCGACGTTAAAACAAAGCATATTGGAATCAGACCAAGCCTTAATTATAACCAAGTCTTTGGAGATACTAGAGTGTAAAGACGTTGTATCAAAATCACTCCATGTTATGCTTGTGTCATCAGCAAAAAGGGAGATTCTTCCATTAATTTTAAGGTTCGTGATATCATTAATGTATAACAAAAAAAGAATAGGTCCCAAGACTGAACCTTGAGGGACTCCACTTGTAATCAACTTACAATCAGAATCGGAATAAGTCAAAAACTACTGTTCCAAATATAGAGAAAATATTTTTGGAAAGGGGAGAATGAGGAGAATCAAAAAATGTCAAAAAATACAGAGTGTCCCATTTAAAATAACAAAGTTGATGATGATTTAGTAATTTTCCAACCGTCTTTTGTTTTTAAAATTGCCGCCATGTAAATTCCCTATAACTTTCGTAGGAGCCATTTCTTTGTATCTTGAAAAAATAAACCTCTCAGGGGATGGCAAATTATAAAAAATAACCCTGCACGAGCACAAAATACGCTGGATTGGTGAGTACGAGATACGCTCAAATCTGACACTGCATACCGAATTGAAGTCTGCGGATTAGCATGGAAGAATCTCAAGATATTTACAACATTATCTTCATCGGCAGTCACAGGTTTCCTTAAAGTATAAGCAGTCTTTAATCTCAAGCTATAATTTCTGAAATTGTTCTGTATTCTCACAAACTTCCTTTCGTTCAGTTGTGGTAAATCATGTATTATATAAAGAGGTTTTATATCGTGTCTAGCGGTCGGTGGAAAAAAAAGAAGAAACTCTTTTTATCTTAAGTGCTCAATATTTCGCCAATGTTTATTAGCTTCATCAGGAGTCATAAATAAAACCTCTTTGTAATTTCTGTACGGTCGAAAATACTTAACTTGGGCATAGGTTAACTAGTTGAAAAATAAAACTATAATTCACACTGCTTTCTCAAGATAAATATTTATTTTCTACAATAAAATAATAAATAAAATTTAAAATGGTTAAAAACATTACATTTAAAACAATGACCATAAAAAGAAAAATACATTTAAAACAAAATTAATATTATACATAGATAACAGTAATTTCGAAGGTCTGGAATTCTTGTATATAAACATTTTTTTTTATTTACTTGGATTTTTATTGCTATCCAGAGTTTGGGTTTATGCTATTACTGAAATGTAGAGGTTTTTATGTAAGAAGAGATTAATTTACTTAGATATCAGATTATGATAATTTGGCTTAAGTTATTGATGTCTTTTTTATCGTTGACGGCATCTTGCTCCTTTTTAATTTGTATCATTTTTTTTATTGTGTGTTTTCGATAATTAGTTTCTTGCTCTAAAATTTTGGTTTGCTTAAAATTGAATTCATGTTTTTCTGAATGTTCGTGTCTGTGGAGTGCAGTAGATGCATTTTTTATATATTTGTGACCGTTTAATCAACTATCTAAGTATTATGTTGTCATTCCTATATACCTTTTTTGGGCAATTTAAACATGTAATTGTTCTTTTGTTGCTTTTCAAGGGAGTGAAAAGACTGTTTACTAAATTCTGTGCTTTATGACAGACAGTTATGTCATGTTTCGAAAAGATGTGATTTATTTTTTCTAATAGTCTGTCCGTGTACATTGCAACATATTTAGTATTAACCTTTTTTCTTTTGTTGCTTTCTTCAAGTTATTATAAAAAACATGGGTTGAGTGGGATGGCTTGATCGGTTAGACCTATAATAATGCTATTTTTTTGATTCTTTGGAAGGTTGGAGTTAAAGTTTAAGTACCGTCCTGACCATGTTTTTTTTGTATACCACATGGTTTTTATGTTTTCATCTTTCTTGTTTCTAATTAGGGTTAAATCTAAAACATTAATTTTGTTTTTGTCTTCAGTTTCCGTGGTCAATTTTAATTTGGGGTGAAAATTATTAAAAGCATTTAATGGATCATTAATATGATTTTTTGAAACGGCAGTTAAACAATACTCTACAAATGTTTTAAAAAAGTAAGTAATATATATATTATTTTTTCTTGTATAAGCGTATTTAAATTATTTATATTCTTGGTGGTTTCAGTTATAACTAAATTCAAAATTTTTTATTTTGTATTATTTATAATATCAGCGAATTTATTTCCAAGGTACGTACCTGAGAATTCAATATTAGGTAATTTGAACTGTAAAAATCCTGGCATTACGTTAGAACTTTTGCATCTTAACAAAAATATTCTTCTGTTCATCTGTCTCGCTAGTTTAGTGTGTGATGTAGATAGTGACTTTAGGTTATTCATTTAAATTCGACCATAATTTTCTTGAATTTCTTGGAAGAAATTCATCTTATACAAGAAAAAATAAATTTAGTAAAAACTGATATACCTGAAAATACTATAAACAATTTTTTAAAATTTGAAAAAATCAGTTTTGAAAAAACTTTTAATAACATAAAAAATAATAACATAAAAAAATTTAATAAACTAATTTCGCATATACCTAAAACAAACATCAAAATAAATACCGCTGAGTGGTTAGAAAATATTTCAGATACACAAATTCTAGATGACATAGCGGAGGTCCTGGCTTTGGGGAAAACATTTTCTTTACCTCTCATAAAAGAACATACTCTGCCGTACTCAGAATACATCGCTTGTATAGAATCTGCAATTTATGACAAACCAGAACAAATAAAGGACAGTATTCGTGCTGATATTGTTAATGTTATGACTAATCATAAAACAAAGCTTCGCCATAAAAAAATAAAATCAAATAAAATGCAGAATCAAATACAAAAAAATCTAAACAAAGCGAAACAATTTGTTAAAACTAATCCACAAATAACTATTATGATAAAGTATGATAAAAAATGAATGAACTCCTGAGCGACAAGAAAACATATAAGAAATTAAAATCAGATTCTACAAATACCTTTCAAAATAAAAATAACAACTTTATAAAAAAGTTAGTAAACAAAAAAATACTTAACGATACTGAAGCAAAAAAATTAATAATTCATAATGTGGTACCGCCCAAACTGTACGGACTCCCCAAGTTACACAAACCAGGAATACCTTTACGTCCAATAGTATCATGTATTCAGTCACCATTTTATAACTTATCAAAATATTTATCTGAATGCTTATCCAACATAACAGGAAAAAACGATTTTTATATCAAGGATTCATTCTCCTTTAAAAAATTTATTGACACAGTAAAAATTCCAGAAAATTATAAACTGATTTCACTATATGTTATTTCACTTTACACGAATATTCCAACCGAGCTTGTGACTGAAATCATTAAAAATAAATGGCATTTGTTAGAAGAATACACCAAACTGTCGTGCAATGACTTCATAGAAGCAATAAATTTAACCTTAAATAACAACTATTTTCAATACAAAAGTGACTTTTATCAACAAGTAGATGGTTGCGCCATGGGGTCCCCAATATCTTCCACCATTGCGCAGTTAGTAATGGAATATTTGGAAGAACATGTTTTAGATAAATTAGATTTTCATGTTGTTTTTTTCAAGCGTTTCGTTGATGATTGTCTATCAGCCGTACCTGCCAATAAAATTATAAACACTTTAAATGCATTCAATAACTTTCATCCAAAACTTCAATTTACATCCGAAATTGAACAAAATAATGAAATAAATTTTCTAGATTTAACCCTAGTTCGTAACAACAATAAAATTGATACAAAATTGTACACAAAAAAGACTTGGTCAGGCCGATACCTAAACTATAACTCGCATCACCCAAACAATCAAAAAAATAGTGTTATAATTGGCCTTACAGATCGCGCAATCGCTTTAACATCACCTAAATTTCGACCAGACGCATAAAAAAAGTTGAAGAAACGTTGAAAAACAACAACTTCCCCCTTAGTCTTATAAAACGCATTTTCAAAAACCGTACCTATAAATTTTACAATACAAATAAAAATAAAACAATTTCTACAATTTCTACTGAAAATTACAGACACGTAGCCATACCATACACTAAAGACCTGTCAGAAAAAATTAAACATATTAAACATAACATAATCGTAAGCCACAAGGCACAAAATTTATTAACACCCCTATACACCTCATTAAAAAGCGAAATACCCAAGAAAAAGAAATCTAATGTTGTTTATTCTGTGCCGTGTATAAACTGTCCAAAAAAATACATTGGTATGACAACGCAATATTTAGAAAACCGTCTCAATGGTCACAAATACACAAAAAATGCTACGACTGCTCTGCACAAGCACGAAAGAAATGAAAAACATGAGTTTGGATTTGTAGAGACTGAAATTCTATGCCAGGAGTCAAACTATCATAAATTAGCTATAAAAGAGATGTTCCACATAAAGAAAGAACCAAACGCTGTCAACGATAAGCAAGACATAAATAATTTAAGTCAAATCTCTTATAATTTAATTTAATAACGTAACTATAGTACTCAATCAACATCACCCGTATATTCTAACCATAAGTAGAAAATAGTAACCCTGGTATAAATAATAACATTAGCTTCCAATCCTTAAAAAAAACTAACAAAATAATAAAAATTTCTTGTCTTATCGCCATCACTTTGTACCGTTTCTTGTATATCAGTATCATTTTACAATTATTAAGATCAAGTAATGTCACCCAAAACCAACCTAGACATTATAATACTGATACTATAGGTGCCTTAAATATAATAGATTTAAAAATGAAGCTCTGTTTTCCAAGGTAGGTTACCTATTTTTAATTAACGGCTTTAAACCAAATTGTACAAATGTTTTTGAGTTTTTTTTTTCGTCAATAATGTAAACAAGTTTTTTAATATTTTTTAATGTGTAAAATTGTGAAAGTCATTTTAGAAAAGTGTTCGACTGCTAAATGTTTTAGGATTAATTGAAGAAATTTTACTTTATCAGTGTTTTTATAATTGACAAAACGGCAATTTTAACAAACCAGTTTGTATCGAACTGATATTGTTTTTTTTCTTTCTCGTTTTAGTTAAAATAAATGCTCTTGAGAATGCTTTTAATCAAAAGCGAAACGTCGAGCGAAATATAACCACTATTGTTTCAATGCATAAACCTAGACCCAAGAAATATTTTCGAAGTAATTATAAATAAAAGGTTTAAGAAACAAATTATATATATATATATATATATATATATATATATATATATATATATATATATACATATATATATATATATATATACATATTTATATAGTGGAAAAAACATTTTTTGGGATGACCACTAGAGTGCAATAAAATCTTGTCAACCGTAGACACGTGTTTCTGAGTTAAGGTCTTCATCAGTGTAGTTAACTAGTTGAGAGACGAGTATAACTAGCGCCATACTTATAACAAAGCCACATCAGAGTCACCAACATCCGAAATCTTGGCCGGAATTGATACTTTTTTACCACAGAGCGGCATAAAGCTACCCGTGGCGAAACTCAGGAATAATCATATCAGGAGTAGAAAAATTTTAACGCAGCAGGAACTATTATATACCTAGCAAAATGCAAAGATCTGCAAAAATCTCGAAAGGAAAAGCATGTCTTTATAATAAAAATTTTATCTTCAAATTTCAAATAACAAAAAAGCTATAAACTGTAAATTTTTAGATAAAAAATGTATAATGTCTGTACGGATGTGCGTATGTAAACAAAATTTTGGACAACAATAACTTGAGAAAGGGTTAACCGACTGGTTTTAGATTTGCATCAAAAATAGTTTAGGTCAATTACTCCCGGGATTAGGTTTTGGGTGGCATGAGCGTAGATCTTCGATATTTTTCAGGAGTAGAAAACCGTCAAATTCATTAAATTGATATCGGTAATATTTGAGTAAAACAATTCCCTCGTGGAAGTCATTGGCATAGAAACTTCTTTTTCAATGTTATATATTAAAAAAAAAATTAACATAATATTTCCAAAATTGGTTAAATACGCCAATTTTTTTAACATTTTTGTATATGAAATAAGTTTTTCCTATAATAGTTACCCTGGCTCTAAAATCCTGTTGCATTTCCTCGAACAACATTAGTGGATAATAAAACACACTTACAGATTAAGAGCTGCATTAATATAGCTCTGTCGAAATTCCTGAAACCTAAGTAAGAAAACATTTTAATAAAAATGTTGCTTTGCTTGGAATTAAATATTAATTTATTTTTTATTCTAAAATGATGAGACAATCTTTTTACATTTAGAAATTTGTTTCTTCAAAATCATTAAGCTGTAAAGATATCACAGGCCAACACACATTTCGGTGCCTCCGATTTTATTAACTGTTCCTGGGTAATTTTTGGATGCAGAATGTAAAAAAGTTCTCAGATTTTGTCTATCAGATCTCGTTAAAAAAAAATTGTGTATATATTTTATGTTGTAACTGTTATAATATATAATATTACTATTGCCAGTTAAAAAAACAAAGACACATGGATTTAAGTATTTATTGCAAAAAATTAATTTACATAATTACATTAGTCATTAATCACATAAAAATTTTCTTTTATATGACTTTCTAGAAAGAAGAAAAAGAACTAGAGCAGTCTCGCTGAAGGCTCCAGCAGTAGTCCGTCCGCCATCATGTGGCTATCCCATCGTCCTTAATAACGATCTTCCATAGTTTTAATATCCTGATGGAATCTTTCCCCCTGTTCTTCACTACAATCACCTAAGTTTGGAAACTGGAAAACGATCTAGGTGGCTGTGGAGGTAGTGAACTTTTATACTCATGTTACAGCCGAGAATATTAAAATTTGAAAGCATAGTTTTCACTAATTCTACGTAATTCTCTGCTTTATGATTGCCATGAAAATTTTGTACTACTTAAGCAAATGAACACCAAGCGTTAGATTCAGTCTCGTTCATTGATGTGGTGAATTGCGGATCTCTAACAAGTTGCCTTATTTGAGGACCATCAAATATACCAGCTTTTAGTTTTTCCGTGCTAATGCCAGGAAATTTACGTGACAAATACCCAAAACAATTTCCATCTCGATTTAAAGCCTTCACAAATTGCTTCATTAGGCAGGGCGGAAGTAAGTTTTTTCTCTTGAAACCAAAGGTCCCTTGATCACGTTTTGTTTTCCTTGAATCATGACATCTCTTCAACGCCAATTTTTGTTAACCCAGTGCTCATTTTTAGCTCTGCTGTCCCAAAGACACAAAAAACAAGGATATTTTGTATAACCACTCTGCTGTCCAAGGAGGAAGTTAACCATTTTTAAATCAACACAAATTGCCCACTGATTTCTTCGTATTTAATTTTTCTCAAAACTAATGAAATTGTTTCATATTCTTCCTTCATGGTAGTAGAATGACCAATAGGAATTGAGCCATATTTGTTACCGTTATGTAAAAGAACACATTTTAAACTATGTTTTGAACTGTCAATAAAAAGGAGCCAATCATGTGGAGTGTATTCAGGCAAACCCATTTTTTCTAAGAGCCTTTTTATATTGTTACAGAATACCGAGTCATTTTCCTGAGCGAAAAAAGGTAGCAGATCCTTATCTCTTTTACGATAAAATGTAATATTAGTACCTGGACAAAGTAGATTTTTTTCTTTTAATCTGGATGCAAGTAATTCAGCGGATTCCTTTCAGAGATTCAGGTCTCTTATAAGATCGTTTAGTTCTTCTTGGTTGAAACACTGCGGAGTTGCTAAATTTGCTTCAAATTCGCTGTCGTTTTCTGATTGAATTCTTTGAACTTCGTCAGACGTTGATGTTTCTGTATCATCTTCTGTCAGAATCTAGATCAGGATATGTCCATTTGTGTCTATTGTTTCTATTTATGCCTTTAATATTAACGAGACAAAAATAGCAGTCGTCATGATGGTTTCGCGATTCTCAAAACTTTAGGCATTTCCTCTTTCCAGTTGTCCACTGTCGCAAATGTTCAACACATGTTTTACATATGAAATTTGGGGCCCAAGATTTATCTTGATCTCCTAAATGAACGCCAAAATAGGCAAGATAAGCTCTTTCACAAAGTCAGAAATCGTTTTTCTGCTCTCTTTCAAAGTGTATTCACCACACACATAACAAAAAACATCGGGATGATTTACACAGGTACGTCTGCTTGTGGATGCCATTGTTTCAGTTTAGTGTCTTGATACTACAAAACGACCAAAATTTACACAAAATGATAGCACAACTTTACTTGGGAAAACTCAGTAATATATTAAATCCGAGTACAGCCAAGCAGGTATAGAAGGATCGGGTCATAGGCAATTACAGGTATAAAAGTAATTAAGAGCAGTGTATTGAGTAGTTCCTAGTATAGGAACATTCCAGGGACAATTCCAGGTATCCATTTGGTTAATTAGATTCTGGGAAATTTCTATTTTGACGATTAAGTACATATTTATCTCTTTATTTGTTGTCCTTTATCAGAAAAAAATATCAATTAACCTGTAACCTGTATCTCAAAAACTAGAGCTGATAGAAAAAATCTGGTGGCATTTTTGGAATCAGCACATTAAAAACATCTAAAATCAGATGTTATATTTCCGGTACCCAATTTTTGTTTTCATTTTGTTACCCTGTGTAATTTTAGAAGCAACACTGGTCACTTTAAACCTACTTAATACTCTCGAAAAGGGCTTAATAATGACTCCCGCACTTTACATTGTTGTTTGTATTTCAGTGTGTCCGACATGGCGTCTAAATGGATAAAATTAACAGGCCTGAAAATGCCAACTTGCTTAAGGGCGGATATAATACCTTTCTCCGCATTTCATGATTGTGATTATTCTGTATAATTCAGCTAGTAAGTAGTTTAAGATTCTATGTTTTATCTCGAATGTTATATTATTTTTAAAGTTCCAATAACGTATTAACTCCAAATATTTTCAGCAATTAAGTGTAGATAACGAGGGGCGGATAACTCCGGTAAATGTACAGGGTATCCGAATTTCGATGGTTTTGCTGGGTATCTCCCTTATTACTGAAAATAGAGAGATGCGGTTTTCGCAACACTGTGCTACTTTTTTGTAACACCAAAGAAACTATAAACCAATTTTATTTAGCCCTTTTCGTTTTTGAGATATAGGGTGAAATTGAAAATTTTGCGTTTTCATGTACCCCTCGTACCTCGATGACCTGGCAACTTACCAAAAAGGTAAAAACTAACATCGATAGAGTTTTTTGCGCAGAATTCAGTGACGTAGTCAGTTTTTGATTACATACTATCGTTTTCGAGGTATAGACTATATATATATAACACAATATTTATTTCAATTCGGTACCGACAATAAAGTCAATTTAAAGAAATTTTAATCTGTTTTTCTAGTAGGCTATGAAAATTGTGTGTTAATTTTCTAAATCTAAATTATCTGTACCAAAGTTTGTTATAATATCATAATTAAACAATAAATCAATAAACAAAGATACATACCTACTGTTTAGTATTTACCCTGGACAACACAACTAACACAAATACTTAAAAAATCTAATAAAAAAGATATATACCTATTATACACTAAACATGTTTTACTTACAACAAATGACGTTGGATTTAATCCTTTTATAATGTTGACAATTGTGTTGTTTGAAAATACTTACTTACAACTTATTAATCTATCCCTTAGAAATACCCAAGATATTTTAAATTAAATAAGGCGGCCATGACTTAATTAAACAAAAGAATATATAGATTCTGTAGAGTCATTGTAGAAACTAAATGACATTTGTCATTGTTAAATTATTTTAATCAAATATTGCCTCTGTCCATTTATTAAATATCAAATGGCTGCAAATTTCGAAAACTTGGAGAAATATAACATGCTCGTTTGTTTTATACAGTGCCAGGAAAATCCGAATGAAGCGTCAGAGATGTATCTAATCCTGTAAATGACAGGAGTAAACAAAATAACTTTGCTTCTTAAACCAGGGCTTTTCGGAACTAGTGATAGCCGATGTAAAAGGACTCTCAGTATTTTTGAAAAACAAAAGTATAGATAATAATAAAACTTTAGTTTTGTGACTTTTTTTTCAGAATAATAATATTAATATTTCATATTATGCCTATCGTTCCTAATAGATTACAATTGTGTCCAAAATTTGCTTGTAATAAAAAAGCATATTATTGCAGCAAGTCTGTAACATGAAAGATACGATGTCACTAAATTTCCAATAAAATTAATTATAATTAAAATATTTGAAAAGTAGAATAGCAGTTTTGTTGATAAGTGATAAGAAAAAGCATCTTTTACATCGCCCTGTATAATAAAATGATTCAATTTAATTTATTTTGAATATGTCGTTCTATACTATATATATCTGCAAATAAGCATTTATTCCTTATAGATACGAGAACATTTTCAAGAATAAAAGAAGTAAGAAAGTAAATCTGATCAATCACGGATCATTCAAAGTACCACGACCGAAATCATATTACAAAGAAAATCGGGAAACTGAAGAGATTAATGTTTTAGCTGCCGTTGCAATCAATCCGTCAACTTCCTGTCAAAAAGTCGAGGATGAAGTGGGAGTACCTAAGTCAATAGTGCAGATTGTTCTAAAAAAATACCATTTCAAACCATATAAATATAAGTTAGTGGACCATTTGCACCCGGGAGATGCACAGCGTCGCATAGATTTCTGACTAATACCGAAAGAAGAGTTATATGGTCTGACGAGGCATATATCTCAAGTGCAGGTATTCTAAATCGACACAATAATAGATACTGGTCCAAATTTATCCACGTTATTTTCCACGCGAACAACAAAACAGGTTTGGATTTAGCTTGTCCTGCTATATCGTTGGCACAAAAATAAGGTATGTCATTTATAACGGTAGTCTTACTGGATACCGTACGTAGAGATACTGGAAAATAAGCGTCCTGATTTATTAGATAAATTCCTTTGGCACAATTACAAAATACTTTTCTTCAGCAAGATGGTGCCCCGGCTCATTAAAATTTCTTTAAATTGACTTAATTGTCGATACCGGATTAAAATAAATATCAAGTGTTGTATATTTTTGAGAAGCTAAAAATGAGCGGAAACCAAATATTAAAAAATATACAGGGTATCCCGTTTAAAAAACCCAACTTTAGTCTATATCTCGAGAACGATAGTAGCTAACCAAAAATTGACTACGCCACTGGATTCTACGCAGTTAGTTTTCAAGTTTTCGGTAAGTTGCCAGGCCATCGAGATACGAGGAGTACCTAAAAACGCAAAATTTTCAATTTTACACTGTATCAGGGCTAGGAAAAATTTGTTTGTGGCTTCTTTGGTTTCACAAAAAAGTAGCACAGTGTTGCGAAAAACATCTCTCTATCTTCAGTAATAAGGGAGATACCCCGCAAAACCATCGAAATTCGGATACCCTATACAAGCTAGCTAAGGTCTTTAGAAAAATTATTTAGTCCCTGTAAGTTCTTCAGATGACTTAAAAGTCACACAAAAGACTTGAAAGTCCTCTAAGTCCCCCAACGTCAGTTAAAATCGTTCAAAAGAATTAAAAATTAAGTTAAATTCCTCTAGAGGATTTTAAAGCCACCTAAATTCGGTGAAAGTCTTAGATTTGAAAGTCACCAAAATCTTCCAAATTTTTTTTAAATAATTTGAGATTTATATTTTCAAATAGAAATAGGAAAACGAAAAATTTGTGTTTTACAACCACCAATACTATATAAATGTTTTATAAACTCTATTTTTGTCTGCCGTTTTGGTGTCTAAATGGTTAAATTATTTCTTTCGATAAATCTGGAAGAGGCCAGGCTATAAAAATCAGCTTTAAATATCTTATAAATTCAAGTTTTTTTTTTAGAGAAACATATCGGCAAATATTGTATTAAAGGAAAACACATTTCACCCCCTTAAGGGCGGAATTTCTCTTTTAGTTGAAACATATTTTAACCCTTTAGATAAAAATTTTCGAAAAATATAAAAAATATTGTTAAAAAACTAAAAACACAACTTTCCCTTTTTCACCCTTTTAAGGATGGAATTTCAAGTTCCAGAAATGTTTTAATTATTTTTAAAAGCTTTTTTCCAGAAGAAATTGTTTTAAAAACTCATTTAGTTTAAGAGGTATAGTAAAAAAAGTAAAGACGTGAGATTTTACCTTCTTAATGGTAAAATTAATTTCGAAAACTTTGGAAAATTATTTTTAGAAAACTGTTTTTTTTTGGAAGCCATTGACAAAAGAATTGTTTTTATAAATTCAGTTAGTTAAAGATACTGTAAAAAAATTAAAAACACAATTCACCCTCTTTCACCTCTTAAGGGTGGCATTTTAAAAATATCCAGAAATTGGTCTTTAGATTTTAAAAATTTATTGACGAAAAAATTGTTTAAAAAATTTTTTAGCAGAAAAATTTAGAAAAAAATAACAATAGATTTTACCCGATTTTTACCCTAAGTGGAATTTCGAAAAATTCAGATATCGGTTTTTAGATAATAATATTTGAAAGCTGTTGACGAAAGTAGTGTTTAAAAAACTCATTTAGTTGAAGTGATATTTTAGAAATGTGGAAGAGGGAAAAACACAAATCACCAAGAATTTAAAAAAATCCAGTAATGTTAGTACTACATATCATCCGTTAACACATCATTTCCTTTTCGAGAGCCGTAGGTAGTGGATATGCATGTCGATCACCAAAAGAAGGTATGGTATAATTTTGTCAGATGTAAGCATAAAATATCTTCTGCATCAGTAAAATACATTTGTTCATGTATCATTGCATCATAGTAAAAATATAATTATCAATTTGTAAGAACTACCTCTTTTTGAGTATTAAAACCTTTCTTCAAATAAGAGTCACCACGAGCTGCGCGTTTAGTATTTTTTATTAAATTCATTACATTTATTATTTCTATTCCTTAAATTAGACTCGCTTTTGTATCGGATTTTATTATTAAATATATTGTGCTCAAATCTTCAACGCGCTCTGGTCAGTTATATGAATGCCTTTTATTAAATGTGCAATATACTGGGTGTCCCAACCAAAGGTATCACATTATATTCCTAAGTAACTTAAAAAATAAGAAAGATATCAAAACGCGGTTTGGACAGAATTACTAAGAATTTTCTGTTGTCAAATCTCCAAAATCATTGTGGTATTTTTTTGAAATAGTATTTATTTTAATAGATATTATTTTCAATTGTATACCCTGTATATTTTATCACCAGAAGAATGCCTGATTTTAATTTATTACACTGGCCGACAAAAAAAATGTTTTTCTTGTAACACAAATCAGAATAGCATAATCTAATAGAATGGACCTATCCAAATACGAAAATGACAAATAGAAAGTTGTAGCACGTTTTGTTAGAGTTGTAGATCCATATCGAATGTTACGATACTTAATATCCATAGAAAAAATTATTTCAGAAAATTCTTAACCCTGTTTATTGACTATGCTTACAGTTTTCGCCTATTTAACATACCATACATCTAAGAGAAAAGCAAACGAGAAAAATATTAACTTAAAACACTAATTAAACTTTATTTTTTCCGTTTATGAGGTGTACTATCTTCTCTCTTCAAAAACCAACAGTAGTCATCATGGCTGGATCCCTCGTCCTTGGTACCGAATTTCTATTATTCTGATATCTTGGTGAAACCTTTCACCCTGCTCGTTACTAAGAGCTCCCAAATTTTTAGGAAAAAATGACAGATGGGAATGGAGGAAGTGAATGTTTAATGACATTCTGGCACCAAGCTCTTTATAGGCATCTAACAGTTCATTAACTAATTGTTCATAATTTTCATCCATATTAGTTTCTAAAAATCCTCTTACTACATTAACAAATGAATTCCATGCTCTGAGTTCCGGCCTGGTAAGCTTTTCCGTAAAATTGACATCGTTCAGAAATTTTCTGATTTGTGGCCCAATAAAAATGCCTTCTTTTAATTTGGCACCACTTAACTGGGGAAAGACTTGTCTTAGATATTTAAATCCATCACCATCTTTATTCAAAGCCTTCACGAAGTTTTTCATCAGCCCAAGTTTAATGTGAAGAGGAGGCAATAGGACATTTTTGGGATCAACAAGAGGTATACGTTTAACATTTTGAGATCCCGGTTGAAATTCGCTTCTTTCTGGCCAAACTTTTGTTATATAATGCTGATAATAAATCAGCATTATGACTGTCCCATAAACAAAGAAAACAGCAATATTTTGTAAATCCCCTTTGAAGTCCCACTAAAATCGCTATACCTTTTAAGTCCCCACATATCTGCCATTTATACCTATTGTAGTTTATTTTATCCAAAAGCGGGAGCATATTTTCATAATTTTTTTTCATTGCAACTGAATGAGCAACTAGTATAGAGGGTTTTAAATTTATTTCTATTATACAATAACACAGCTTTTAAGCTATATTTAGATGAGTCTATGATTAAGCGCCACTCACGGGGAGAATGTTTAATATCAAGTTCCTGCATTAAACTGTCTATATCATTACACGCGCACAACGAATTTTCCATACTGTAGAATTCAAAAAACATAGCATATCCAAAATTCGTAATTTTTGTTTCTTTGGCCAATGGGTTCCATTCCTTAAGACGGGAACCCAGAAGTTCTGACTGTTGCTTGGATAACCCCAAATCACGTACTTGGATAACCCCAAATCACGTACTACTACCCGAAATCACGTACTAGTAAATGAATTCACTTTTAATAATCAAATGTGGCTCGCCGGAACTGGGACCTGTGGTAAAAGTGGGATCGGTGCACTGTTCTTCTGACCTGCCTGAGGATGCGTTATCTCCATGATCAATATCTCCCAAATCAATAGCTTGCCAATTTAAAGGCGCAATCGGCAGTGGCAAATTTGCATTATGAGGAACAGGTCGTACGGCAGATTGCAAATTTGGATATTCTATATTGTACTTTTCCTTTTTGGAATAACCTTCAGTCTTTGTCAGGCAAAAATAACAATCGTCAGAATGATTGGTGGGTTCTCGCCATACCATTGGAACTGCAAAAGGCATACTTTTTCTCTTTCCCTTCATCCACTGCACCAATAATGCACTACAACTAACACAGCACGCATGGGGAGGCCACTGCTTATCTTGATCTCCAATTAACACAACAAATATTTAAAGTAGGCTTTTTTTACATTTTCGAAAAATGGCTGACATTCTCGTCTTCACATACACTTGCTTATCGATACACAGAGAACCACTCAATTCGAAACTCAACAGAAGAGTGATGTTTAACGTTTATTTTATGTCTAATGTTGTAAACAACCTAGTCTAGGTAATTTTTCCGTTGTAAAATGGACCTATTTTAGCCGCTCTACAATAAAATTGTTTACCTGCGAATATAAAAGGTTCTAATTAGGCTATTAAAAAATGGTACGTATTAGGGCTTTGGGAATATATTTTTTATTATTGGGAGGGTATTTTCATTGTGAAAATAATGAGCTGGCCTGTGTTAGAAAAATCTTGTCGGACAGTGTTTTTAGTTTATTTAAGTTATTATCAATTCGAATTAACTTAAATAAAATTAAATAACGTAAACTAACTAAACTTAAAAGCACAAATTAATAAACAATTTGTTAAAAGTGCTCGCCATTAGCATTTATGCACTCATTTAAAATTACAATCAGATGATCAAATGCGTTTCGCAGCATATCTGGAGAAATATTTTATATCACATTTCTTATGTTATTCATGAGTTGCTGCAATGTGTGTGGGATCGGAACACATCACATAACACCAAAGAAAAATCAGGGACAGACATATCAGGAGAATAAGGTGGCCAATCTATTGGGTCTGCTCTACCTATCCACCGGTTAGGAAATTTTCTGTTGACAGATTCTCGAGCAATCATCGAAAAACTGCGCTGGAGCAGCTTGATAAACAACATCTTCTATTCTGTCCTGATTACAAAAAGTGTTTTTCACATATCTGTGTAATACTCCTCTTCCATAAAGAAGGTTGGTCTATAAACTGGTGTCGAAGAAACGCCACATTAAATAGACACTTTTGATGAATCTCGTTTAAATTTTATAGAGCTTTTCTGTAAGAGCTGTTTCGGAAGAAGTTCAAAGACATCACACTGTTGTTGTCCGAATATGGAGAGACGTCCGCACTTAATGTCCCCCAATGCAAATCGCTATTTGTGTATATTGGCTCGAGGAAATCAAGAAATTAATGCTGCTGTGCTTCAAAGGCAGTTGTTTCAAGCCACTGCGACATCTGTGTCTTCACAAACTGTAAGAAATTTTCTTCGTCGAGGCAATCTTCGATGTAGACTTCCGTGGAGAGCACCATACCCCACAAGAGCGTGCAGAACGATACAGGTGGGCCCGAGATTTTGAAAATGGCATAATGCTAATTGTAGACGCAGTTGTAGAGAACTAGGTAACGTCGAACGGCTGGCACATGCACTCACGTCCAACAATGTGGAGGTTCGATCATGTTATGGGCTCGTTGTTGGATGCCATTGTTTCCTATTGAAGGCAAAAGATAGAGATGGTATTCTAATTCCTATTGTCGAGCTGCTTTATTAGGAAAAATGCCAGGAATTCATATATGATAATCCCCGACCATATCAAGCGCGCCTTGTCCGGGAGTATTTGTATGAAGTCCAAATTAATGTGATGTGAAGAATGGAAAAACCTGTACCAAAAATTACTGGATAATCTGTTTAAGATGATGCCAGGGAGGAAGAGTTGTCGTCTTGCCAGACGAGGTACTAAAAACCGCAATTTTCATCGTTATTTATAAATTAAATAAACGAAATATAAAACATCTATTTTTATTTGATAAAATTAGATTTTTCTTTTTTAATAAATCTTTAAATCTAAAGCTGATAAATCGAAAATATTCATTTTTAACACAAAAAATATTCTACTTAAGATATTTGACGATTACTTTTAATTCGGCAGCTCCAAGTATGTAAGATGAGGTGGTCCAAATTTTTTTTGTCTTATCTTTTAAAGTTGGACGATTAATTTGGCTCACATAGTCTACTGTGTTTTTTACACCTCTGCAAAAGTCATCCTCGTTTTATTGATATTTATTTTCTAGGAAAATAAATATCTAAAATATCGAATAAAATCTTGCTTATGCATAATGTTATGCCGTGTTCACAATTCAAACGTTCATTCTCCTAGAACCGCAGTACAAAATTTATGGGTTATAACGATGCAAGTGTAATTACAGCTTTAAATGCGAAGATTACATTTTTTATTTATAATTCAGTGTTTCATAAATCAGCTCGAAATGTATTCGGCTGCAACAGCAGAAATAATTTATTTTTGCGATTTCCCTGCACCGAGTGACATTATAACACCATAATTTAGCCTCAAAAGTGCAGTCTTAATTTACACAGGGACCCATTTGTAATAAAATTAGGGTGAAATGCAGGGTTGTAGTTGAAGATAATTTAGTGGGCTAAAAAAAACGTTTAGTGTAATAACAGTGACTATCAGAGTAGACTGCATGTGTTCCTGCGTGTATTTAAAGATACTTTTTTATTTATAGAATCGTATTTTTTTGAATGTCACGTGTTAATTAAATTGATAAACATTATAACTACTGAACTAAAGTACATGCATTTTGAAAAAACAAATTGAGGTTTCAATCGACCCTTTCCATTTAAGGTTTTAGGGGTACTGCCACCCCGCCTAGGGGTATATATATATATATATATATATATATATATATACAGGTTTGTAGCTATGAGGATACTTCAAAATGACATCGAAGAAAAATGTGTTGAAAAAAAAACATCCCAAAAAGTTCGACCCTAAGCTTAAAATTTTAAACTCCATCCTGTATATTTTTTTTACATAATTGTGTAGGATTGTAAATTCCCTATTCAGTACTTTTTTCCGATTGAAAGTCGGTTAAGAAACAGCTTAGAAAATTAACATTTTATCTTCCTATCAAGTTAGCCATGGGGTAAATTAAAAATCCGCTTAAAGGAAAAGAAAACAATATCAAGTTAGCCATGATTCGATAAAACGAAAACAAAATATTTTTGACACTTGTCAAGTCAAATTGAACTAAATGAGAGTGCAAGGTTCTTTATTATTCCTGTCAATTTCGTGTTAAAATGCCAAGTTTATTTACTGCAGAAGAATACGTTGATATGATTCTAATTTACGGTGAGTGCTTAAAAAATTAAAGAAGAGCCAGAGACGTATATAGCATTGGTTTTCCTAATCGTCCAACGCCGAATGAAAATACATTTGTGAACCTAGAACTCATCCTGAGGCAAGGACATTTCCCGATTGGGAATCGCGAAAATTCCAGAAGATCGGTACGTAATGAAGAAAATATTATAAATGTTTTAGCATATGTACATTTCAATCCTCATGTGTCAATTCGGAAACTCTCTGAAGAACTTAATATAACAAGAAGTTCTGTTGAGCGTATTTTACAAGACTTTAAGTATCATCCTTTAAAGTTCATCTGGTGCAAGAACTCTATCCAGGTGACACCGACAGACGCCTGCAATTTGTTGCAAGCATATTAGTTAAAATTGAAGACGATCCAGCCTTTTTAGCTAAAATATTGTGGGGTGATGAAGCCAAGTTTCACAATAATGGTCTCATTAACAGGCATAATTCCAATTATTGGTCTCCAGTTAATCCACATTGGTAATGGAGACTAGATTTCAACGCATTTGGAGTGTCAATGTTTGGTGTGGATTATTTAATGGAAGGATCATTAGACCCTATTTTTATGAAGAGACTTTAACGGGAGAAAGGTACCTGCACTTTCTACAACACGTTTTACCTCAACTTCTAGAAGAAATTCCGTTGGCTGAAAGACAACAAATGTGGTGGCAGCAAGATGGAGCACCTGCTCATAATGCTCACATAGTTACTAAATTTCTCCAGAACAGGTTTCATCGCAAATGCTTCTCCCGTAATAAGGTAGCCTGCACGTTTGCCTGATCTTTCCCCCTTAGATTTTTTCTTGTGGGGAACCTTAAAAGATATGGTATATTTAAGTAAATCCAATGACGTAGATGACCTGAAGAATAAAATTAGAAATACCTGTCGCAGAATAACGCCACAAATGATAATTGCTACATGTACGCGAAACCTTTTGACAAGATTTGAAGCTTGCGTTGCCGCTGAAGATTTACAATTTAAACATTTATTACCGTAGATAATCTGTAAAATAAAAAAAAATACATTGTAATTTTCTTGTTTTATTTTAAGCGGATTTTTTATTTACCCCATGGCTAACTTGATAGGAAGATAAAATGTTAATTTTCTAAGCTATTTTTTAAACGATTTTTAACCGGAAAAAAGTGCTGAATAGGGAACTTACAATCCTACAAAATTATGTAAAAAAATATTCAGGGTGTCGTTTAAAATTTTAAGTTTAGGGTCGAATTTTTTGGAACTATTTTTTTTCAAACATTTTTACTTCTATATGTATATATATATATATATACATATATATATATATGTATATATATATTCCATATATATATATATATATATATATATATATATATATATATATATATATATCTATATCTATATATATATATATATATATCTATATATATCTATATATATATATATATATATATATATATATATATATATATATATATATATATATATATATATATATATATATATATATATATATATATATATATATATATATATATATATATATATATATATATATATATATATATATATATATATATATATATATATATATATATATATATATATTTTACCAGCACAAAATTTAAATTAATCTTATAAGTAGTTTTTTAAGGTCAGTTTTTTAAACATTTTATTTTGTTTTGCAATTTTGTATATGTAACAATTATCACAAAAAGAACCACATGTCTGTGAGCGTGCAGACGGTCCTTCGGATCAACTTGGAGTCTAAAACCTCGTATTATGCATTGGCTTTACATGTCAGTGACAAGGCCAATGATTACCTATGGCGCTCTTGTGGGGTGGTCCGCCACTCTCACGACGATATACAGGAGGAGGCTTGACCAGTCTGTCTGGGCATAACGAAGCTCAATAGCCTTTAAAGTGTTTCGTGTAATTATTCCTGACAGGGGACAATGGAAGGATCTCTCTACATCCTTCCTTAAACCGGACGGACTGGTCTGGTTTACAGACTGCTCTCTAGGAGGAGGAATCTGGGGCGGAAATCTATTGGGAGCGACCTACGGCAAGAATTAGTCTTGCTCTTGGACGGTATGCGACTGTATATCAGGCTGAGATTACAGCAATCTTGGACTGCGTACAGGAAAACCTTTCCAGAGGATATCACGACAAGCATATCTATATATGCTGTAATTTGACTATTATATAGATAGCAGGAATTAAGGCTTTGTCTTCGAGCAGGGTCAATTCATTGCTTACACTTAAATGTAGAAGAGCTCTAAAGACGCTGTGTGGGTCCAAAAGATTTAGCCTCATTTGGGTGTATGGCCATCAGGGCATTGGGGTAATGAGGGGTGGATTAACTGGATCGAAAAGGCAGCAACCCATGCTTTCACTGGGCCGGAACCTGTTCTTGGAATTGCTTTTTCAGCTGTCAAGGCCAGAATTAAAAATCGCGCTGTCGAAGAATTCTGTGTTGGATAGCATGAGCTAGCAAGGCTCAGACAGTCTAAGGTCTTCAGGTCTAAGGTTGTGTTTTTAGCCGCTCTGAGACTAAAAGATTTCTAAAACTAAACAGAAGCCAACTTAAAACCATTACTGCAGGTTTGTGCTGAAGTGGATGAAACTACCGAGCATCTGGTCTTTCGATGTGACGTTTCAGTTAACGTCAGACTTTGCTTGGGTGACACCTAAGTGAAACCCGAGGTTGTGGGACGTGTTCGACCTGAAACGATCCTTTCCTTTATTTTATTTTTTCAAATACGATGCGACCTTTTTGAAATGGAAAAAAACTTGGTTAAAATTTAAACCAACATCCCTAAACCTAAGTTTAAAATTATAATAAATTATATCTTGAAGGCTTTTATTGTAACAAAAAAGTTTAAATTTTGAACAAAAAAAGATTAATATATGTAATCAAACGCACACAGAAGAGATATTGACAATGCCGTGCTAAAGCAAGCCGGTTGCCGAGTGACGTAGATCGCTCAGACCAAGTTGGGATAGGTCAAGATCGCTCGAGGCAACCTATAAAGTTAATAGCCTTGCTGATAATATGGGTTCCATTTTAAGATGGCGAAACGAAATAGCGGCCAAATAATTTTTTTATAAAATCATCGTAAAGAAATTTTATTGAATTGACTTTAAATTTTGCAGAAAAATTAAATGTGCAGAAAAATGGTACAATATTGGTAGGAATCCAATATCATGAAACAAAATGGCGGCCAATAAAAATAAAAGTATATGTAACATTTATATACCATGACTATGTAAGTAAACTGAGTCATACTTCACTATACTCCTAACAAATGGAAAAAAACGAGGGAAGTTCCGGGTAAAGGAAATTTGCCAATTTTTTTATTTATATAGTAAAAATATTGTATTCTGAAATTCGACTAGCAGGTAAGTAACAATTTAATATTAAATTCACTATATTTAAATAACATTTAAAACTGTAATTGCAAAATATTAAACTAGTCCGACGACAAAATCAACTCAATAATTTTTGTCTAAAGTTATTATATATAGTTTTGAAATTCCTTGGTAGATAAATATTCGTAGCGCGAAGCCAAACTACTTTTAAACAGCTCGGTAATAGGAGGCAGTGTCGATGGGGTTTAAAACTAGACGGCTCGCCTTTTATCTGCGATTTTCAAAGTGCCGACGGCCCAGTGCTGCAACTTATATTTTTATTCAGTTAACTTTAGTCTAAACAGATCACCTACATATTAATTATTCGAATTTTAAGGAATTTGTGCAAGTCTTTATAGGCGCACTATAGAATGTGTTCAGTTTATTTCAATCAACTTGGCAAATAGTAGTTACGTTACCTAGAAAACTGGGACTCTTTTAAATTTGCGCCGCCAAAGTTAAATTATACCATAAATTAAAAAATACCGAGTTAAATAACTTAAAAAATTTAAACGGTCGTAAATTTTAAAGGAATTTTTCTTCACCGTCTACATAATGAACTGGCAACAAATTTATCGTAAATTAGTATAATTTCAGTGTAAGTTATACTGTTTCATACCGTAGAACTTAAATGAACACAACATTATGATAATAAACGAGCTAAACGTATATCATTAATATCAAGACCAGAAACGAAATGTTTATTTTCACGTTGTAATTGCATTAAAGTGAAAACGAAACAGAACTCTGAACAAGAGTTTTTGTATCGATTATAATTCAGTTACAGGAATTGCCGTGCTAGATCTGGCCATTGTTATTAATAATTGTATTTTTTTTGTAGCGATAAAGAATGTTCTAGTTACAACTATACAGATTATTTAGCGCAAATGGTTTCTAAATGATCATTCATATTTTTTTTTGTGAAAAATAGGTAAATAAAAATTGATAGCCGGGAGCCGACAAACGTGTGGCAAGGGCTGATTGTTTTTGTGATTCGTATAAAGGTTGGCAAAGAATTTGTTAAGGTTTATCTCATATTTATTCAGTTGGTTAACATGAGTGATATATTTTTACTTAGTTACGTATTCGTTATCACTAACTGGAGCTAGCAAATATTGTAGGCTAAAAGCTCAGATTTATCACAAACAATCCTGCATACCGACGTATATAAATAACTTAAAAAACTTAAAAGGATTTTCAACTGATCAGAATATACGGGACGCCTTACTGCGGCATCCTTGCCTTTTTGGCTATCTTTATCCACCTTCAATGGTCCTAGCCCAATTTAATAAGACTACGGCATGTTTAAAAAATAATGCATTTGACATTTTTTTTAAATTCTTTATTCCGAAAATCATCATTATACCAGCAAACATAATCATTTTATCAGAACTTATATCAACAGAATATTCCTATTTTCATTTTAGTATGTGTTTGCACAAAGCTTAATTGCTGTCTAAAATATTTAACCGAGCTTTCAGATTTGCTGAGAGGCGCTTACAAAAATCTAGAAACTCGTTGTTAAATTTGTCATTCCGTTAAACATTTTAAACTTTAATTGAGCTTTCTGCAACCGGCCATAATAAATCTTTATAATTCGGCTGCTAATTAAAAGACTACCACTTCTTATAGTCAGTTATTCCGCAGACTAACATTTTCGTAATTATATTTTGCCCAGATTATTAATGTATAAATTAAATAGGTGACGATGCTCTTGACCTTGCTGACAGTAAGCATTATTTCTGTCATAAACGGCAATGCGAATCACGGCAGTTTCAGACTTGATTTAAGCCTCATATTTCTCCCTAAGTTATTCTGAAACTATCGCAACTACCTATCACAAGGGAATGCATTTTGCTTATTGAGGTAGTTATTAGATATTTGACATTAAACATTAAACATTAGATATTAGATATTAGATATTAGATATTTGACATTAAGCATTAAACATTAGATATTAGATATTAGATATTATATATTAGATATTAGATATTAGATATTAGATATTAGATATTAGATATTAGATATTAGATATTAGATATTAGATATTAGATATTAGATATTAGATATTAGATATTAGATATTAGATATTAGATATTAGATATTAGATATTAGATATTAGATATTAGATATTAGATATTAGATATTAGATATTAGATATTAGATATTAGATATTAGATATTAGATATTAGATATTAGATATTAGATATTAGATATTAGATATTAGATATTGGGCATTAGACATTAGGCATTACACATTAGACATTAGACATAGATGGGGAGCCCGACAAGGGCAGCACTTTTTTACTTTAGTGGATTCACGGGTTTAGCAGCGAAAAACAGGTTAATAATAATTCTTTTTATTAGAAAATCGAGTTTTCGGTCCGATTTTGAACCTTCTTCAAGGCAACAAACTGAAATTATAACAATGTAAGATAAATAATGCTATGATAGTTATTACAAATCTACTTACATTTTACATTATAATTATTGAATTATTAAATTGCTAAAATTTGAACATTTCTTGTAAAATAGTATAAAACAAGAATATACAATACTATAAATAAAATATACCTGAATAATTCCTTTGTTTTGTAAGCAATCCCAGCCTACTACCAAAAATTGAGTCTATCTCTATAAAAATGCAAATTACTGAGCGATTCGAATAGAAAAGTAAAAATAAAAACAACGAAAGCAGGACACCTAAAAAGACAGCCTCAGGGCTACACACGATTGTCGTATACAGGTTGTTACATTAAACTCTGAGAGTTTTGCAAATTTTAGTTCAACCAGAACTTTTTAAGTCATTTAAAGTAATTACTAAGTAACTGTATGCATCCGTAAACTATTTCATTGTTGTGTGGTAGAACTTGAAAGAAGAGTAATTCTGGGTAAACAAATTTACCTGTTTTTAATACTTAGAATAAAATAACTTGGTTCATGTCTTACTTTCTTTAAACGTTCTAACTATGTTCTCATTAAAAATGTATTTTGTATCTGTATTTTTTAGACAGGAACGGTGATATTGCAAATTCAATTGGTTTCACGACAAAAAAATTCTAAAAACTTTTTTTTATATAATTTTATGAGTTTAGATTATAACTATTTTCCTTGGATAATTGATATGTTTTGAGGCAATTCTAAAAAACTAGAATTTACCTTCTTCCTAAAATAAAAACACTCACAGTTCAAATAAAAGTTTCTTTTAAGATATGCTTAGAAGATTAAATTAAAGGTCTCCACAGAAATTCAGCTTGGTCAGGACTTTTTCGAGGTTTTGTCCTTATTGTGACTAATTTTATTGGGCTACAAAATTTACTGGGGTCACGTCATATTTTTTGTTCATATGTTATTAATTTCCTGAGAGCCTTATTACTTTACCGGTCAGCGTACCCGATTTTTTTCAATGCGACCTGTAGATTCCATTATTTTCAATAAAATTTTTATAACCCTTGGGCAGGAAAAACAATAATTCACTCCCCAAAGTTGTCTTTTTCGGTCCGAATTCTTTATAGGTGGCCGATTTATGGGAAAACTTTTTCAAACTTCAGTTCCTCGTGGGATTTCTTGCACACACATTTCTTCTGCCAATCAGAAAATATTTTATTGGCTTGACGCACTGCCATTAAAGTTCAGATATTAGAATATAATTTTAGAAGGAGCACAGAATGCTCATACAGAATGTCCGAAAATGACTACGAAAAACCTCAAAGGTGATACTACATTTAAAAATATATGAGTTAATATTAAGGTTATAAAGATGTTGGAAAAAAGTTGGTATTATGTGAAGCTCTCACGGCTTTGTTCAATTGAGAAATCATGATTCTTGGGATTAGACCGTTTCTTTACTATTTTTTTATTACTATCCGACGTTTAATCTTCGATTGCACGAGGCATCTTCAGGGATCTTTACTTCGCGAGATATAAACATTTTTATACTAGACTTGTGTTCGCTGAACCGTGACTCTGTGTTAAGATTGGTTTCCACGTGAGATGTAGATCGTAACCCGTATCTCTATTGAATTCTTTGTATGTTTAAAATTTTCAATGGACTCTTTAATTTTT
The DNA here is from genome assembly GCA_030620095.1 of Kuschelorhynchus macadamiae. NCBI lineage: Eukaryota > Metazoa > Arthropoda > Insecta > Coleoptera > Curculionidae > Kuschelorhynchus > Kuschelorhynchus macadamiae. Next base: position 250,325 of record JAUTXW010000125.1, on the reverse strand, counting down.
CGTTTATAAAATCTGTGCTAGATCCTTTGTTTCTTTTATATTTATAATATGGCCAGTGGTATCCTGGTGTACAGGGTGTCCGGATTTGGTTGCAAAAGCAGGGTATCTCGCTTATTTTTAAAGATAGAACCTTTCGGTTTTCACGAACCTGAGCTAATTTTTTGTGAAACTAATGAAGCCGTAAACAAAATTTTCATAGCCTTCTTCGTTTATGAGATACAGGGCGAAATAGAAAATTTTGCATTTTGGGACCCCCCTCGTATCTCTGTTACCCTTTAACTTAACGCAAAGGGAAAAATTGCTGCTTATGCAGTTTTTTACGCTGGATCCAGTGGCGTAGTCATATTTTTCATTTGAGTTGTTATTTTTTAGATATGACCCAAAGTTGTGTTTTTTTAAATGGGACACCCTGTATATGTGTCCAGAAATTGATTTGTCCTTTTAAAAGCTTCTCAAAAATATATAATAGTATGGGTCTATTTTAATAAACAACAACAAAAATCCTAATTTTTATAATTACCATTCCAAATTTTGCAGTAGGCCATGGAAAATAATGCTGCCTTTTATTTAAAGTCGTTAACAATATCTACATCCTAACAATAAATCAAAATAAATATATAATTAAATCTATTTATCAAAATATGTATTGATAATTTCGCACCAAAAAAGTACCACCTACCTAGATTTATGTAACACAAGGACAAAACAGTAATAAATTATTACGTAACAAGCCTTTCAGCAAAAATCAACTGTCGTATAAGAACTACAGTAATCAAGGAAATCAAAAGAACTGTTCAAACTGATTTCCATTTTGTTCTATACATGCTTCGCACAATTTTCGTATTCGTTTTAGGGAATTAAGCAAAATAACGCGATGATTTTGTAAATAGCGAAAATTTTCTCTTATTGCATTTCCTAAATCTTGGACATTATCATAGTGGTCTTTGTAAATTCTATTTCCAGATATCCCCATAGAAAGAAATTTAAAATCGACAAATCTGGGGATCTTATAGGTCCATTTGTTCCGATCCATTGATTAGTAAAATTATTCTCCAGAAATAATCTCGTCATTCCAGAATTGTGTGCAGGAGCACCGTCCTGTTGAAAATAAATTTAGTTAATTTGCGCTAGAGGAACATCGTCAAGTAATTCAGGTATAGCTGCCTCTAAAATTTCTATATAGCGATTGGCTGTTAGATTTCCCTCAAATATATAAAATTTTATATGTGTTCCTAATATGAAGCAGGGCACATTTAGACCAAACCTGCCCTGCTGTCTTCTGGGAAATATTTGGTGTTGATTTTCCTGGGACCAGAATCTACTATTGTGCCTATTGAGTATACCAGAATTACTGAAATGTGCTTCGTCTGACCATATAACCTTCCTTTCAAAATCTCTAACCATATCGCTCTTTCTCGAAACCAATTGCAGAAGACTACCCGACGCTCTGCATCCCCTGGCTGTAAGTGCTGCACGAGCCTAAACTTGTATGGGTGGTATTTGTGCTTTTTTAGAATTTCTTGAACTCTAGTTTTTGGAATCCCTATGCTCTTTTCACTGACCCTACAAGAGTCTGTAGTACAAACTCTTGTAGGGTAAGCTTCTGCATTAGCCAAAACCGTATTTCCTCAGCCTCCCGATTTTCTTTATTATATGTTTTCGTACGAGGTTTGATAAATGATCCGTGATTAAGTAAATTTTTTTTATCCGATAAAAAGTGGATATATTAGGTTGCCTCCTTTCTGGATATCTAAATAAAAATTAAGCAATAGTATTTCAACTTACCTAAAAATTAACTATTTACCTGTTAAAATACATCTCAGAAGCAGCTTCAACATTTTCATTACTTAATATAAAACAAGCTAACATATCGTACTTTTCATAATGTTCGAAAGTTTGGTTTTCTTCCATAAAAATACAAATATATTTTTACACAATAAATAAATACAAAAAACTAGCGCTATATTTTATATATTTATTGTTTGTTAAAATAGACCCATACTATTATATATTTTTGAGAAGCTTTTAAAAGGACAAATCAATTTCTGGACAAATATACAGGGTGTCCCATTAAAAAAAAACACAACTTTGGGTCATATCTAAAAAATAACAACTCAAATGAAAAATATGACTACGCCACTGGATCCAGCGTAAAAAACTGCATAGGCAGCAATTTTTCCCTTTGCGTTAAGTTAAAGGATAACCGAGATATGAGGGGGGTCCCAAAATGCAAAATTTTCTATTTCGCCCTGTATCTCATAAACGAAGAAGGCTATGAAAATTTTGTTTACGACTTCATCAGTTTCACAAAAAATTAGCTCAGGTTCGTGAAAACCGCAAGGTTCTATCTTTAAAAATAAGCGAGATACCCTGCTTTTGCAACCAAATCCGGACACCCTGTACAGCAGATTGAACAATTTGTTTCTTTTTAATACACCGTTCATGTTCCTTAAGTCTAGTGAATATTGAGCGTCCGGTTTCTCCCACATGTACTTCTTTATAGGAGCAAGCAAGCAAATTTTATAAAACTCCTTTTGTTTGAAAAGATACAACGGGGATAACAAGCATTTTCCAATATTGTCATAAAATTGTACATATGTTGGACAGTCAAAGTAATCATCCTATTTTGTTTATAGTGTCATGTATGTAGGGAATAACAACATTATCTAACGGTGGCTTCTTATAATTTTCCTTTTGCGGAGAGCTTCGGCTAGTTTCAATGTTTCCGATGCCAGTGAATCTTGATCAGAAATCGAAATAACTCTAAGCACTAGAGAGTTACTAACCGATTTGTTTTGTGCAGGATGGTGGTGGAAATTTGCATAAGTATCTATTCGTAAGTGTCGGTTGTCTATACGGATAATATCGTAATGTAACATTCTTCATTTGAACAAATACATTGCGTTTTGAGATTACCAGTGCGTCATCATAGGCAGCACATACATGCCTGATTGAGTTCATCATTGTCTATTCCAAGTATTAAACATCCGTAAGTAATGTCTTATACCGCAACAATAGCATTTGTTTGACTAGTGCGATTGTCAGTATTGATATTTGTCAGTGGATTTGAATTTGTATTTTTTGCTATCGAGTTTTCTGCACTATATTTATAATTAAACCAGTTTTTTTAAAGTTACTATTCTGAAATTTCGATACAATGGTAAGTATTCTTTTTATTATTATCGGTTTTTATTTAACCAATCAATTTCTAACCCGCAAGCAATTTCATATAATGACACCTTATCATATCCTGTATTTTCATTTGCTTTAATAAGATAATTTTGTAGAAAATGCTTGGCAAAATTCTGCATAGGCAAGCCCAGTAATTGGTACTTCACCTCTGTGAATATTTTGAGTTGGAGAGAAGCAATGGAGGACCTTTAGAACCTGTAACATCTGTTCAAGAAATAAATAACTTTTTTCAAGATACAAAAGACGAAGTATTTTTGTTAACAAATTATTGAATTTAAGAGGGTCGCAGAGACTTTTTATTCTATTCGAAAAAGGGAAAAAGACAATCCAGTTGTTTCTTCACCTCGAAAATCTAAAAGCAAACGTTACCTAAGAACCAAGACAACTGATTTACCCGAAAGCACCAAAATGGATTTTAGAAATACATTACTGGACATGTACAAAGAGAGTAAGTTTCCTTTAGGCAGTGAATAAATTTAAATGCCGTGTGCTGATAATGAATTTTTTATCAAATATGATTTTTATTTTACCGATATTCGTAACACATTCTTTTCTTTTTAGGAAAACATGTAACTATTGAGGGCTTCAATGAAGAACTAAAAATTAAAGAAATTGTACACATTGGTGATATCTCTCTGCGTATTTTGCTGAATGAATAGAGCTTTAAATTTAGAAAGGATGTTAACAGATTAATTAAAAAAAACATATTTCTTCTCTTAGAGCTTCTTTTTTACGTAAATATATGAATAATATTTCTAGTGTAGATCAGCGGCAATTGATTTTCCTAGATGAAACATGAATTTATGCCAAAGGAAATAAAACAATGTCACGATCAAAACATAAAAAGTGTACAAAAGCCGGAAGGGTATGATGGTAAGCGTATTATCATTATTCAAAAGGTTATGTCCAGAATGCCAGTTTTCTTATAGAGAAACAACTTCATCTGCCACTACAAAAGTAGACATAATAAATTGGTTAAAAAAGAACATCACATTTGACACGAATCTTTTGAATCCCGAGTTGTTACAATTAGCAAAAATGAATAGAAAAGAGAAGGTTTTTGCAACTGACGAATACTAAGACACCATGGTCATGAAGTTTATAGCCTTCCACTGTGACTTTAATGCCATTGAACTAATCAGGGTCCATGCTAAGTCGTATTACAATAAACATATTGGCAGAGATGGTTATAGCGATAAAAAAGTTCTTGGTATGTGGGATGAGGCATTGGGACAATGTTCTGCAGAGGTATGGGAAAACTGTGTGAGACACACTGAAAAACTAATTAAGAACTGGTATGAAAGAGAACAGTTTATAATTGACATTGAAGTTGAACCACTTATAATAAATACTAGTGAAGTTTCAGATTCAGAATCTGATGATGTTTATGATTCTGTATAATTTGTGTATGTTTTGTAGGTACCTTTTGTATTTTACTAATTTGATTTGACTTAATAGATTTTTGTTTGGTCGAATTTTTTCTTGTAGTGAACTTATTTTGAATTTATGTAAAAAATTCCAAGCGGCGAACCTCTAAGGCTGTATATCCAGCATATTTTCGAACTCACTCGTTCGCGCATATGAGCACCTTTTTTGACATTTTCACCCACAACATTTTGATTTGATTCATGTGGGTTTGATGACGTAGTTTATGTGACACATGGGTAATCTCAAAACGCGACAACTGTAAAAAGGGAATCGTTCCGTTAGATTCAATTTCCATTGTCCATGAGGTCAGACAAAAAAATTATCATCTACATATCTGAACTAATGTTTTGGTTTTAGTGGAGCTGATATTAGAGCAATATCCTCAAAGTCCCGCCTTAAGATATCCGCTACCACAGGTGATAGAGGAAATCACATTGCTGCCCCTGAGTCTATTCATAAAAAGATCCATAAAACGGCTGCGTTGCATGATGTCCTTAAACATTCTTCTACTGTTCTACTCTGCCTATGTCTAGTCTGTCCTGTCATATGGAATATATTTTTGGGGAGCCTCCCGTTCTTCCGAGGAAGTCTATAAAACACAAAAACGAATTCTGAGGTGCATTCTCCGACTACACCCTAGAGTATCGTGCAAACCCCACTTTAAGGAACTGGGTATATTGACAGCTCCTTCATTGTAGTTTGTTTCCCTGACCATGTTTGTTAAAAAACACCCCAATTACTTTTCCCTGAATAATGACCGATATGCAGACGGCATGGCAATAATAACCCGAAACCGAGATGGTCTTCACATTCCACTACACAGCTCCACCTTCTTTCAGAAAGGGCCCCATTAGGTGAGCAGAAAGGCCTATCAGCTATTGCCTTGAGAAATAAGAAGTATTGAGAAGACACTGAAGTTCAAAAAGGTAGTAACATAATATGCAGGAAGTCAATGCTGCTGCTCATTTAAATTTAATATATTTTCTTTAATCTGTTAATGTCATGAACATGTTGTCTACTATATACGTTTTAATTCCATTTTAATTAGTTGTACTTTTATAAGTTAGATTTAATTTAAAGTCTGTATATGCTTTAGCTTATGATTTATATAGTATCGCTAAAATGCGTTTTTCTTAGTTCTGACGTTGCTATTTCATGTGAGATTGTTGGCAAAAAGGAAATAATAAATAAATAAATATGCAGCGAACATAATCGTTTTGACAGTCGACAAGCTGTAATATGCACTCATCTTCCTTGATCGTGACCCTTAGGGATCTGTGGCTCAACATATTTTTCTCCGCATATTATTTTAGTTGCCATTTGAACATAATTCTATATAGCTTTCGAAATAATATGTACTAGAGTTTTGTATTATTGTATAAGTGCTAGTAGCATTACTCCTCATAAATCCTTATAAATTTCACCGCGCCGAAAGTTTTGATTTATAGGGCTTTTGTTTACTACTCTCGAAATGTAAAACAAAAGCACACAAACTAACTCAGTTTTCGAGCTCAAACTTCGCCCTTACATTTCGCACTTCGTTTCAAAGGATTAACCTTTCATTACTGCGGTGCCCTAAAATTAATGCCATTAAATGCATCTGCAAGTTACAGAGAGAATTGTATAAAATTTGTTTATATCGCGGTAGACCGTGACGAAAGGTGTATTTAAAGTTATCTGGAATAATTCTATAGCGGAAGGTTCTCCCGGATAAATCGTTTACACGAAAAATTAAGTATGTTCAGAAAAAATAGTGGTTGTGGGTTCTAGAGTTGAGCTAAAACGTGATTTTCCAATCACAGGTAGGTGATCGTGATTTTTTTATCACAGTAGTTTTAACCGCGGTATTTATTTGTTAATGTATCTAACGCTCGCTATATTTTCACTGGCCTATAAAATAGATTAGCTATTAAGTAGATCGCAAATGACGTTAACGTATTCTTTTACTTTAGGTTCATTTGAAATTTATTTCCAAATAGAGGAGTCTTAAAATGCACTGACATGCAAAAGAATTGACAAGCTAAATATTTAAGTATATTTTGAAGGGCTATATTTTCTGAACACCTTATCGCATTTTGTTGGGCTTGACATCAGCCGAAAGGAAATTTCATAGACAGCAATACTACATTTCTGTTTTTGTCAACTTATTTTATTGTTTTTATATATCTGCTGTAATATGAAACAATGTTTTTTGCAAATTTTTGAAACGCCCTGTAGAATAACGAAACTTCAGAAAAAAATATAATTTAGACGTGTCTTTTAGGATTATTTTGGCTTTTGATTTGTTGCTCTATCTCTATTTTTAAAGGAGATACAATGCTTAACGTAAAACATTGTATTTTTACCATGTTATCCATACAGACTCACAAGCCTTTAAAAAAAATCTAGTAGGCTTTTAAATTAAAATTGTCAGAAGACCATTTGTGTTTTGTTAGCTTGTCGTCAAATGTCAAACAGAGATCAGATACTGAGTTCAATAAAATCTAGGTCTCTTAAATTAAACAATGTTTTTTTACAAAAATGTAACGCTTTATTTACGAGTAAATAAACAAAGAATAATTACAAATCCCAGCTTAGGACTAAAAAATAAATACCTAATATCTGGTATTTCCACCTCTGCCTCTAATTAATTATTCTACACGCCTTGACATACTTTCTATTAATCGTGCAATAGCCTCTTGTGGAATATTGTTCCACTCTCCTACATTCGCAATGCCAGGTTCTTCTAAATTCTGTGGCACACGAGGTCATTTTCTTAAGCATTGCTCCAGTTGGTTCCATAATTGTTCTATTGGGTTTAAGTCGGGGTTTCTCGCAGGTTATGGTAAACGTTCTATACCATTATTATCCAAATACTCAGTTACAATACGTGTAAAGCAGGGTCGCGTATTGTCATGCATAAAAATAAAGTTTTGGCCTATTGTCTGCTCTAGTACATAAATATAACATAAATAATTTCTTGGCACTGTAAGGTGGGCTAAAAATCTCTCCCCGTACTACTACACGTACTTCTTGTAGGCGTCTGTTGGGCATTGCCGCGCTCTGAAATCAATTCCTAAATAATACTTAAAAGCTACATTCTCCGGAATTTCTTGTCTAGCCTGGTCTATTTAATAATTTGACTTCTATTTGACATTTCGAGATACGCTAACAAAACACAAATGGTCTTCTGACAATTTTAATTTCCAAGGCTACTAGATCTTTTTGAAGACTTGTGAGTCTGAATGGGTAATATGATAAAAATGCAATGTTTTACGTTAAACATTGTATCTCCTTTAAAAATAGGGCAATAAATCAAAAGCCAAAATAATCTTCAAAGATAGGTGTAAATTATAAACTACGATTTACTATTTTTTTTATACTTACGTTATTTCACAGGATATGGAAAAAAACATTGTCTCATATTATACTATATATATATATATATATATATATATATATATATATATATATATATATATATATAGATATATGATATATGGTTCTGGGTAATTAAACTGTTACTTATATAATATATATTTATTATTGGGGCTAAAGTTTAGACGTATTTAATATTTTAGGGTTTGTTAGCCAGTGTTTAAAACCTGGAATTGTATATTGCGGGTGAAGCAGAAGCTTTTACCTATGGTAGTCCATAGTATTTTGTTTGCATGTCTCCTGATTTCCTGATCTGGAGATGTCTTCGTGAAGTTACTTTTCAATTCCTTCTTCGATGTAGTGCCTCTTACATTATAGTTTGACATTCCAAATCACGGCCATTGATTGATGTTTAGATAAGTATCATAGTTTTAGAATCTTTTGTATTGCATAACTTATTGATCTGCATTGATATTGTCTATTTCTGATCAATTCTATACCTTATCGCCCTTTTATGTTGCTTTTGGGCCTTAAAGTATGCTTTCATTTTTTATAATATATTTCTTTTTATACTGCTGGTGTGCATAAGTCATGATTATTGGCCTGTCATTACAAATATATTGCCTTTATTGGTCATGATAACTACATTAAAAATCATAGTGGTCCTTATGACACAATAATCTATCGGCTTTTGTCTACATTCTGCAGTACATATGTGATATTGTTTTTATCATACTGTGTAGCAGCAACGTGTGATCACACCTTGAAGTTATATTAAGCTTAAGAAGTAGTTGTGGCATACCTTTAACCACTGTCTATCGAGGTATATTATTGACAGGTAATACTGCATATGTAAGCAATGTTATATTGAATTTGTTATTGTGTATTTGCTGATTGCTTAAGCAGTGATATTTTGATTTATTTGCCTGCTGAATTTGCGAACTTTGTATAAAAATGAAGATAAATATTTGGTGTAATCAATGGTCGAGCGGTCTGATGTAATGTTAGTGATTTGATTTAAGATTTGATATAACATAATTTTTTTTTATTTCTCATTGGTCTTACATTTTCCTCCTTTTACTCTCTTAGTATAAATTTAATTTAAATTTGATTCATGTCAATTAATTTACATAATCTTTAAAAATTTTCACTGATTGTTCAAATTGGATGCAACTACAAAGTTTCTGGTAAAAAAAAAGGAAATAAATATCTCGTTCATTAACAGTTATGATTTTGCAGTCTCTTTTCCTACTTTTATAACATATAAGCTGATTAAAGCATAATAAATATTAGCCATTAAAACACCTCCTTGCTTAGGTGACTGATTCTATTGAACATACGCATACATTGCATTTGTTCTGTGTTTTGTGGCTCGGTTAGTTATTTCCACTGAACTCCTTTTATATTTGATTGTTTACATCTAATAATAGTTAATATCTTTGATTGTTATTAATAATTTGAATTTTCTTATCACACCTTTACATTACTTATTCAGTATATGAGGTAGGAAAACTGATCTGATTGCTTATGAGCACATTATTTTGTCATATTCACTGAACTTCTCCTAAGGTTGATTGTTATATTTTATTATTAATTTTTTATTGTAAAATAAATGTTATATTTTGAATATAGTTAGTTTTATTTTTGGTTTTACTTAATTAACTTAATTGATTTTGGTGCAGTGGTATTGAGGAGTGGTACCCATATCAACTAGGGCAGTTCACAGTCGACTGGTACAGAGCTGTTGGTGCCCCTAAATATAAATCGAACCCAAATCTCCCTGAACTGGCGGTGATTTGCACACTAACTTTACTGCCTCTCTTCCAATCAACCACTTGTTAGAATTTAATTCTTTAAATTATCTTAAAACCTAAAAATACATACTCTCTGCTATCAAACAGATAAAGAGTGTGGCAAGGTTTCAGCTGTAAATATGCATTCAGTGCATGTAATCAGAAAATATAATAATAATGAACGTTTTGATGAATATTTTACTAAATATCGGTCATTAAACCGTAAGCCTATCGAAAGCGCTATAGATCTGTACCATGTTGAACGACTTGAAAGATTGTGAGCGATATACGTGGAAAGGGAAACCAAAGTTCTCGTTGCGATTGCTGATTAGATAAACAACTATTACTGCTCTGTCGCGGAGAGCCCGACAGAGGATCTACTTCCTACCAAAGATTTAAAAAATTAAGTTTAAATGACGTACAAAATACATTCTTCTTTTTTCCCACCGACTTAACAGAACTTAAAAAAAAAAGGAAATTAAAAACAAAACTGCCGCTGGTGAAGATGGATTATCTGCCAGGTTATTCCTGAACCTTGTGTTAGTTTTGGCTATTAACAGTTCATAGGAGAGTGCCGAATTTTTTTCTTGCCTACAAAACAGTGAAGGTTGTCCCGTTATGCTTTCAACACTCTCTAAAATCATCGAAAAACTAAAAAGGAATAATTTCATTTCTTCAAAGTAATAGCATACTGGACCGTAAACAATTTGGGTCCCAGTGCAAAAATAGTGCAAATGATGCTATGTTTGCATTCTTTGAGAGAGTGTATAGAAACACCAATGAAGGGGAGATGGCTGCAGCGGTATTTCGAGACTTATCAAAAGCTTATACCGCTGCGAAAGCTTCAATGTTATGGTTTTAGGGGTTGTGCTCTAGAATGGCTTAAATCCCACTTAAGGGCAAGTAGTGAAAAAGTATTTGTAGGTGCCATATCATCGCAAAGCCCTATAAATGAATGGGATGTATTACAGGGTTCGGTATTTGGACCAGTGCTCTTTCTCCTGTACCTAAATAATCTAACATCAATTGATATTAAAGGTGAATTTACATTGCCGATACCTTGAGTGATATTATTAACGCAGATTTAATTAAGGCAACAACATGGTTTGATTCAAATCTATTGTTACTAAATCTTAGTAAGACTCACGTAATTAGTTTTAAGTCTAGTGTGAACGGTTTGCCTATCGTTGGAAAAATCTCGTAATAGATAGTAAACTGCGTTTTGAAAATTATGTCATGCAGTTGAGTAAAAAAATAGCTTCTGGCTATTATGCGGTTAAAATTATAGTGAACGGACTTGGTTCTAACATAGGGAGAACAGTCTATCACGCCCTGACAGAATCTTATCTAACATATGGCATTGCATTTTGGGGCGTGTCAAATCAGAACCTACTAAATCCTATATTTGTCCTGCAAAAACGAGCGGTAAGATATTTTTGTAAAGTTAAACCTAAAAATTCTTGCGGACCACTACTTGGGCAAAGAAATTCTAACATTGACTTCATTGTTTATACTTGAAACTGTTTGTCTAATCTTTAAATATCGTCATATGTTTGTGATCACTGATTACCAACACCATACCCTCTAACATCATTTACATAATCATCAATTTACCACTGCCGATACCCTCAAGCACTCTTACAACAAAGTCAGTTATTTTTGACAGCATAAAGATTTTTAATCACCTACCCGTGCAATTGAAAGATCTCCAAACTCCAATAAAATTTAAAAAGGATGTCAAAGGATTATTGGTATTATTGGTACAAAGGCCTTGTTATAGTCTTGACGAATTCTTTTCTAGTTCATTTTGACATGTATCGATCCGTATTTTCTTTGTATGTACTGAGTTAGGGAAAAAATAAATTTGAAAAATTAAATTAATACGTATTATAAATTTTACTTATCCCGAGTCTAGGTTTGGAGAAAATACTAAGGTAGTGAACTTACATGAAATAGTACAATTCAACTGACTTATGACTGAGTTATGACTTTAATATTTCGTAGTACATTCCTAAGTTTTAAAACTATATTTTATTTAATTGCAATTTAGTATTACTAATTACTTTTAATGCTTCATACTAGAATTTCTTAAAACTTTTTGGCAGTTAAATTAAAAATTGATGTACGATATGAAATTTAAAAATGGAGTACTGATCTTTGAACAAATTGTTCATATATTTAACTATTTGAAATTAGATAATGGCTGGGAAATAAATAAACGGTGTGTCATATCGCCTTAAATTGTGAGGAAATATATTCTGTTAAACAAAAATTGGCTTCATAAGTTGAAAACTTAACAATGCATAAATATTTATTATCCAGTACCATTTAGTATTTTGTAGTGAAGAACGGTGAGATCATGCTAGAGTAAAACATTTTAATCATTTTCCAATATTATTTGTTATATCTTTTTGTCTTAAAATGAGAAGATTTTTTTAATGCTAAATTTATTTCGAATTGCATAACGGTTAAACGTGTTTTAATTTGTATTACAAGTTGAATATATTTTTAATCTAATCATTAATTTAATTTAATATTAAAGTTACCTTTCGGATCTAAATTCAAAAAATATTTTAAGCCAACTGAGAAAAATACTGAAATGTTTTAATGCCGGTTTCAGATTATATAAAGGTATAGATATATAATATAAAATAGAATACTGAGATAAATAATTAAGTATCGTTATTTGATAATATAGATATAACTGACCTTATGAACGTTGCATACAATTCTGGCTCTACATGCTAATAGCGAAACATTAGACAAGTTAATGACGAATATGTTGGTTTGATAATTGATGTTTATTATCATTCGGCAATTTTCTGCCCTTGTATTTTTTTTAACCGATTGGCGTCATTAGTTATTACCTGGTAAAAAGCTGCAAAAACAGTCGTTCGCAAAAAAGCTTAAGTATTTAGTTAATTCTTAAACTTGATTATTACTAGAAAATTTATTTGATTAAACAAACAGCCTGACAAATTTTAATTTTGCAATTTTAAAACCTGGGTGATGCCAAATGTTATTTTAAAAACTTTATAAAGGTATCCAGAAGAAAGGCGAATAGAAAACAATTAGATCTACCTCACAGGGTATTTAGCTTGTAAGCCGAATTTCTTCATACAGCAACATTTAAAAGAACTAAAATAAAAGCAATATGAGTTAGTGGGTCTACGATGAAGTGGGAAATGATCTATTGAGAGACAATTGTCTGTTGAGACAAGAATCGTTATTTTAAGTTCTTTTGACATTTCTATGTTCTCCATAAAATTCAATCTATTAAAGTTTTTGGAAGACATATTGTGTAACAATTTAGAATTTGAGCTAGGACTAAAGCTATAATTAGAAAAAATCAAATGTTTGCTAAAAGCAGAGGCAGTTTTTATATTCTCGGTGTTTACCAAATTTTTACTCTAAGTGAATGTGATCTTTTGTGAGTTTTTAATATTAGATAGATATGATTCGACAAAAATGTTTCATATTTTTTAATTCATGTTACTCTAGGGCTAAGGTCTTCAACCTTTTTTTAGTGCAAGGGCTAAAAATCGATTTCACATCGTCCGAAGGGTCACAATGGTCCACGCCACTTTACCATGGTGGTGGTATCAATAAAATAAAAAACATATAATTTCAAAGTGTAATAATCTTTATTTCGGTTTTTTTGCACTTGTATTAAATCTAATAAAATATTACGAAAATGAAAATTCACCGGCAAATATCCAGACGACAGTAGTAAAAGCTCTGGGAATCGATATTGTGCAGAAAATTGTGCATGAAAAAAAGCATAATTTACTACCGAAGAAGATTAAGAAATGTACACGAAAAAAGCCAAAGTCAGAAGACTTAAGTGACAATGTAAAAATGGATGTTCGTAATGCAATTTACGATTTATACACATCAAAAATTAATATAACCCTTCAATTTTAAAGAAGCTTTAAAAAATTGAGGCATCTTTGAAATTGGACTAAAAAATTGTTGTCAAAATTAATAAAAATTTTGGGTTTTCGATATTAAAAGGTCTGTAATCGAAGATTTTTATGCGAGTTGCCACATATAGCAAGTCAGCAAATGTTAATTCAAAATTTAGAAAAGAGGTATTTTTAGACGAGACTTGGATATTTTCTAATAGAAGTGGTTCGAAATCTTGGCAGGACGAGTCTGTAAAAAATGTCAAGTGAAAAAAGAGATGTGGGACGGGAAAACGGTTCATCATTTTGAATGCAGGTTCTTCAACAAGATTTTTCCCAGGTGCAAGTTTACTGCTTTCTTCAACATCCAAAAGTATGGACTACAATGATAATATGAACTGTGAACTGTTTGAAAAGTGGTTAAAAGAACAACAGATTATAAATTTAGATGCTCCACCTTTAATCATTCTGGACAATGCATCTTATCATTCAAGAATCTTAAATAAACAACCTACTTCATCCTGGAACAAAAGTGATATTTATGACTGGCTAATAAAACAAAAACAAAATCCTTTACCCAATATGCTGAAACTAGAACTTCTTTTAATGGCAAAATCTATTAAAAAACCAACAATATATGCCGTAGATGAAATATTACGAGAAAATGGACATGAGGTTTTACGACTGCGCCATACCATTACCAGTTTAACGCAATAAAAGTAATATGGGCTGGGGCAAAATCATATTACGAAAAACACGTGAACGATGGTCTTACATCAGATGAAGTGCAAATTGTTTGGCAAGATTCATTAAATTATATTACGCCAGAGTATTGGAAGAAATCTGTGGAACATACAAATTAATATGGGATTGGTGGAATCAAGAACGAGTTCTAAATGTCGAAATAGTACCAATGGTCATTGCGCCATTTGAGGACGACTCAGAAGATGGGGCCTTTTTAAGTGATGATAATATTTTTTAGTCTAAAATATTAAAAAGTTTCTGAAGGATTATATTAGTTTTGACGTTTATAAATCATAAATTGCATTATGAATATCCATTTTTGCATTGTAACTTAAGTCTTTTGCCTTTGGTTTTTTTCGTGTACATTTCTTAATCTTCTTCGGAAGTAAATTATGTTTTTTTTTCATGCACAAGTTTCTGTACATTTTTAATACCGATTCTCAGAGCTTTTGCCACTGGCTCCTGGATATTAGCCAGTGAATTTTAATTTAAACATCTTTTTATTAGATTTGTAGGCAATAAATAAATAATTATAGAATACTTGTTCCAATTTTAAAGCGTATTCAAAATAAGTAAATTTTTTCATTAATTATAAGACAAAATTTAATATATAAAAATCGATAAAATCGCTTTACCAGAAACTCGGGGCTAACGGAAAATACAGGCTATATATATATATATATATACATATATATATATATATATATATATATAATAATATAATAAAAAAAACTATTTTCTGTAGAGTTTATAACATATATATGTGTTTTCATTCCCTAATAATCCGGGTGTACATCCGTTCACTACTGTCGTTCTGAAAAGAACAGTTTTGCTGACGTTTCGCCAAAATCACATTTGGCATTTTCGAAGCTTTCTTTCTCGCGTCCGTCAGCAAAACTGTTCTTTTCATATATATATATATATATATCATACATATATATATATATATATATATATATATATATATATATATATATATATATATATATATATATATATATATATATATATATATATATATATATATATATATATATATATATATATATATATATATATATATATATATATATATATATATATATATATATATATATATATATGTGTGTTTTAACAAAAGTGTATAATATTTTTCCAAAATAAAATTTTTTTATCACAATACAAAAAAAAACAAGTTTTCTTTGCACAGGGGTGGCCCGCATTTAAATAAATGACACTGCATAAGTGGTTAGATTTTTAGGTCAAGCGAGGCTAATAATTTTTGGTGATTGATAAAAAAAATTCACTTTCATTAAGTGGCTGTATAAACAGAACATATCCTGATTGTTCCACTGATTCGAACTGCCTTCCGACTTTATTAAGGCGTTTGCCATTTTGTGTATTTTTGTTTTTGCCAACCAAAACATTTTAACCAAATACATATTTAGCGCATTTTCTTATTTAGTCCCTAGGCATTTAATATATAAAATAATATTAAGTGGCTATCTTAACAATATTGCGTAATATAATAAAAAAACTATTTTCTTTCTCCCTGTATATTTGTAAATAGCCCATCGAGATTTAATAGCTCGATAAAAGAATCACACAACATTTTGGCATTCACTGTGTTTTCTAATTTGATTCATAATGTTGGTGACCATTGAATCCTCACGATAAGACCGCATTCGACTATAGTTGAGTGGTATCGGTTAAATCTGTGCTTTCGTCGAGCGCAACAGAATAGTATACGAAGGAGTTTCCCACTGAAAAATGTTAAATTGTACACATTAATAAAACTCACCTTTTCGACAAAGCAGGTGTTTTTATAAATTACTTTCCTTTGGATAAAAATTAGACCAAAAAACATGAAAAATATTATCCTTTGATGTTCTTAATCTCGTTTTTGTTAAAACTACCACATTTTAAATGTGTCTGTGTATTGTTTCGAAATTCGAACTTTATTTTTTCTTCCAAAATAAGTTCTTTTAACTATTGGCAATAGAAATTCGAAACGATTACTTTAATTTATAAAAATATTCATTTTCGTAACGATTTACTTAATAGTTCAAAATAAATATCTTTTGGAAATTGGAATTATAAACATCGCAATATGATGTATTAATCTCTCTAGCTCAAGATCTGTTGAACTTAAGCTTCATATTTAGTACTTACTTTTCATTTGAATATTTGATATAAGCCTTCAAATACAACGAAAAAAATTTTTTGGACTTCAGAATTCACAAACTATGAATAATAAAGAAATAAGAATATCTAAGACCACATGGTTTAAATCCTCTGCAAATACGCCTGGAAGTGATTAAAATAAAAGAGAGCTTTATATTATCTGAAACATCCCCTTTGTAGCTTTCATAATTTCATTACGGTCTCCGTTTTTGCTTACTTCGGTCGTTTCATGTCTCACGGTATGCGATGTAAAAGGAAATGAACTAAATTAAAATTAAAACAAAATCCGTGGGTTATTTCCCTCCGTTCTTTGGCTTAGCAGAACCGTTTTCATAATGGGACTGGAGGCGAAAATTAATTTTAATTTCTTTATGTCCAGGATCTTCAGGTAACCTAGAAATTTGACACTTCATTTTGGCTAGGACTGTTTTCGTGCGACGGCGACGGTGTAAAATAATTATTTTCTTGCATTCTCGAGGTATTAGAATTTAAAACAAACTTGGCAGTTGAAGTATAGGAGCTTACTAAAAATTCACTAATAACACTGATAATGGTAATAACGACACAGCTGTATTCGATGAACATACTAAGGCATTTGTCTATTTCGATTTTAATTTATATTTATAATGAGTAAGGCTAATAATAACTTAGGACCCAATATATGTTCGGTAGTTTCTGAACTAAAAAATTAATAAAACATTTAAGTAGAGTTACATCATAAGAGATAATAAAAAATTAGTGCATAAGCTAATAAAACAATTAATAGCGGTGATTATATGCTAAGGTTTGCCCTATTCTTTGAATTATAAAACTAGAGAACTTGTCAGTAAACAATGATCTCAATACCCTAAGTTAAGGATCTTCAACACTTTTTAGTCCAAGGGCCAAAAATCGATTTCACATTGTCCGGAGAGCCACAATGGTTCACGTCACTTTACCACCATATCAATAAAATAAAAACATACTCTTTACTGGTTAAAAAGTTCAATCAATCAATCAATGCGATTTTTGACATTGTTTATTTTTGACAAGTGTGTATATATTTGAACAAATTAAAAAATATATACACAAAGTCTAGGCCTCAGTTGGAAATAAGTTTATAAATTAAGAATAGGTTACATGTTTCGCCCTAACGGGCATCATCAGACCTAAAATAAATATACATTACAACGGAAAAGACAATTAAATAATATATAACTTTACCGTAAACAAAACACATTTTACAAAGTACATAAAACAAACATAACCAAACAAAGAATCAATGAAAAACGAAACAAGGCCACGCTTGAATGACCAATCAGAGACGTCAATATAGATTTATTTGATGAGAGGCGATAGGTCTAAACGAAAAAAGAAGAAGAGATTGTTCAGGATGAGCTTGACTAACTGTCGTAAAGAACATGCTACATCAATGAAAAGAAGAAGAATTGGTGAAACTGGCAGAAAAGGCTTGAAGGTTATGCAAAATAAAAATATATAGTTATTATTTTGAAATATTGTTAAAAATCAAATGAGGCTCAAAATAATACATTTCATAACGCAGGTAAGGATGGGGCTCTTTTTAGTTCTTGTTATTTATATCTTTTCCAAAAGATCCAACTTCTTACCTTTATCGCATTCGTGAATTATATTTATATTTTCAGATATGGAAAAACGATGTTTTGAGGATAACAAATGATTCGCAAAGGCAGATTTTGTATTTGAGATATCTGTATTTTGATGTTTTGTAACCAAGCTGAGGTGTTCCTGGATCCTTGTCGAAATTTTTCTACCCGATTTTCCGACGTAAACAGCAGGACACTCTCCACAATGAAGAGAATAAACTCCAGATTTCTCAAGACTATCTTTTTTGTCTTTGATTCTATAGTATTGTTTGTTTTAAATGATATGGAGATATTAAATGACTTAAAAAATTTATCTAAATGTACAGATATATTTCCAAAGTATGTTAAAACCCTCAATTTGTTTGTATTAATTAGATTATTATGTATTATGTTATAAGATAATTTGTATTTGTTCATAAATTTATAAAAAAGTTTGCTGAATGTTTTCAGAACTAATTTTGTTATCATTTCTATTTAAAAGAAGGTCCAAAAAAGGAAGTTTGCCATCAGTTTCACTCTCCATAGTGAAGGATATTTGTTCATGCAAATTTTAACAATTCTTGTTCACTACCTTTCCAAACAATACAAATATCATCCACGTACCTTTTATAGCTTATCAGATGTTCTGAAAACGAGCTATACATTATTTCCTTTTCTAAGTTGTTCATAAAAACTTCACTCAAGAATGGTGAAAGACAAGAGCCCATTGCCAAGCCAGAGCGTTGTCGAAAATATCTATTATTAAATTTAAAAAAGTTTTGTTCTAGCACAGTTTTTAGCAATGAGATCAGATATTAAGACTGCAGGTAAGTTTTTGTTTCTTAATAATTTTTCAGTTAAATCAATGCATTCAATTGATGGTATGCTAGGGAAAAGGTTTTTAACATCTAAAGAGACAAGTCTAGCATTTGGTGGTAAGGATATGTTTTTTAAGTAGTTCGGCGAAATCTATAGAATTTTTGGTGGAATATTCACTCTCAAACTCAGTGACCTTTCTAAGAATAGTATTTAGCCAAGAAGAAAGTTGATAACAGGGCGATTTTATGAAAGAAACCACTGGTCTAATTGGAGTATCCTGAATCAATCAATTCTTTGCATGAAAAAATATCCTTCACTATGGAGAATGAAACTGATGGCAAACTTCCTTTTTTGGGCCTTCTTTTAATTAGAAATGATAACAAAATTAGTTTTGAGGTTTATAGAAAACCCTCCTGTACTGATAATATCATTCAGTTTACATCTAACTCACCATTTTCTCACAAATTTGCAGCTTTTAATTCGTTTTTGTACAGACCTTTTAAATTGCCTCTATCCCAAGCTGCTTTTACTAAATAATTACATATAATAAGAGAAATTGCCTTTAACAATGGTTTCCCAATGAAAACATTCAACAAACTTTTTTATAAATTTATAAACAAATACAAATTCTCTTATAACATAATACCTAATAATCTAATTAATACAAACAAATTCAGGGTTTTAACATATTTTTGAAATATATCCCTACATTTTGCTAAATTTTTTAAGTCATTTAATATCTCCATATCATTTAAAACAAAAAATACTTTAAAACAACACATAGTTAGAATCAAAGACAAAAAGGATAGTCTTGAGAAATCTGGAGTTTATTCCTTTCATTGTGGAGAGTGTCCTGCTGTTTACGTCGGACAATCGGGTAGAAAAATTTCGACAAGGATCCAGGAACACCCCAGCTTGGTTACAAAACATCAAAATACAGATATCTCAAATAAAAAACTGCCTTCGCGAATCATTTGTTATCCTCAAAACATCGTTTTTCCATATCTGTAAATGTAAATATAATTCACGAATGCGATAAAGGTAAAAAGTTGGATCTTTTGGAAAAGATGGAAATAACAAGAGCTAAAAAGTATCCCATCCTTACCTGCGTTAATGAAGTGTTTAATTTTGAGCCTCATTTGATTTTTAACAATATTTCAAAAGAATAACTATATATATTTTTATTTTGCATAACCTTCAAGCCTTTTCTGCCAATTTCACCAATTCTTCTTTTTTTCATTAATGTAGCATGTACTTTACGACAGTTAGTCAACCTCATCCTGAACAATCTCTTCTTCTTTTTTCGTTTTGACCTATCGCCTCTCATCAAATAAATCTATATTGACGTCTCTGATTGGTCATTCAAGCGTGGCCTTGTTTCGTATTTCATTGTTTCTTTGTTTGGTTATGTTTCTTTTATGTACTTTGTAAAATGTGTTTTGTTTATGGTAAAATTATATATTATTTAATTGTATTTTCCGTTGTAATGTATATTTATTTTAGGTCTGATGATGCCTGTTAGGGCGAAACATGTAACCTATTCTTAATTTATAAACTTATTTCCGACTGAGACCTAGACTTTGTGTATATATTTTTTAATTTGTTCATTACCAGGTCTCTTTGAGATAATATGGACACTTTCTTCACCAAATATATGGTTTTATTTTTGTAGTTGCAACTCGCAAACTGACTTCCAGATATGCGTCTCTAACTCTCGACCTTGTTTAGAACTTCGATGCACGTTCAATTCTTCTGGAGACAGTAACACCGGACAAACTAACTTTAGAAAAAAGTTGTTTTTGAGACGGGCACAATACTTCAGGCCTACAAACATTCCTTGATAAATTTTTCCATCAGTAAAAGGTTTTAATTTCAAAGTTATTTTTTTGGATATAATGTAGGAACCTTCACGCTTGCTTCAATTTCAATGTTCTGCTTTTGAAAACTATCTTGCTGACTATCTATCATTGAAGCTGACTTTCTAGAGCTCTCACTTTATCTTGCCGTAATTGTCTTTTGAATGTCTCAAATTTTGTGGCATGCTTTGTATCGTAATGTCTTTTTAAGTTGTATTCTCTCAAGGCTGAAATGGATTCTTGACACACCAACCAGACGGGTTTTTGTGGAACACTAACGAACAAGTAGAACTCAGTCCACTTATCTGAAATATGCGATTTTCTTCACCAATTTTTCGTTTATTACTCGAAAGAGAATCCATTTTTAATGTCAAGGTAAAACAAACGAGTTTAATTCTTCGATAAAAATGTCCAAGACAAAACTAAATTTGCGCGACTGCACGCTACAATACACTATCCGCCTTACACGCGTCAAAACACACTATACTCAACTCACTATAATCACTTACCGCACAGGTAGCAACTTCACTGCTAGTTGGCACACTTTCGCTTGTATCGCTTCATTTGCTTTTGGAATTAGAACTGGCCGCTGCCGTGTGATGCCGGCTTCATATAGGCCGAGCGCGTCAACTTTGATTCCCTCGAAATTTCGAGCAGGTACGAGACTTGACTAGTAAGTTCCTCTAGTAGTGATAATTTTTAGAATAATTAAAAAGATTCAATAGACATGCAACGCCATCTAGTGGCCTTGTGGGTAGTCGTGATCACGAGTTCACAGAGTGGATCTTTTCTAACTAGGTGGCCCTAGCGTCCTCGGAGTGTCATTCGCGGGCGCGGCGCGACACAATATTTTCTTTAGTATTTATTTGCTCTAAATAATATCTCAATAAGTTATATTTTACATAAAAAGACAAAGAAATATATAAAATTAAGCAAAAAGTGAAAAATAGTCAAACAAATCATCAAGAAAAATACTCGTCTGGATCGCCCAAATGCGTCTTAAACAGCAGCGCCATCTATCCTGTGGAAAAGTGCCAATACACAACGTTTAGAAGGACCTCAAATCACCACACGGCATAAGGAAAACTATTCCAGTTTGTTCTAAAGTTCCAAAAAATCTTTCAATCAACTCTGGGAGATGGAGAAAAAATACTTGCACTCTAGACTCGTCAGCCTGCTTCAGATACAAAATACAAAAGTTCAAAAATTTCGCTTTTAAATTTTGGGGTTTATGCAGATAGAATTTAAGAGATCTTGAAGGTATTTAATTAAAATCTTGCATCATCCAAAATTAAAAAATTGATAGATTCAAAATTAAAAGATCTGCATTGATTAATCCTTAATTGAAAAAGAAGTTTCAAAATTAAAAAGGAAGTTGCAAAATTCAAAGCCTGAAACAAATAAAATTCACATATCAGCTGCATCTGCATGAAATGGCGTCCTGTGAAGAATCTTTTACTTGTTTTTCTGGCTTATAATTCAGCTAGTTGAATTTCCGACTGGATTCCTTCCATATACAGAAGATTAGAATTAAATCAATATTATTTGTGAACTAATCCGACAATGTCGCGTGCTAAGTTATATGGCACAAATTTGTGGGTTATTTCTTTCTTTCACTTACCAGAACCATTTTCATAATGGGGCTGGAGGCGAAAATTAATTTTAATCTCTTTATGTCCAAGATCTTCAGGTAACCCAGAAATTTGACAGTTCATTTTGGCTAGGTCTGTTTTCGTGCGATGGAGTAAAATAGTTATTTTCTTGAATTTTTGTGGCATTAAAAATTTAAAATCAACTTGATACAAATATAGGAGATTGCTTAAACTTACGGATATATTACATCTGGAAACAATTATCTGGGAATTAGACATTAAAATTACAAAGAAATATATCAGGGAGCTTCAGCCCTTTAGAGAAGATATAAAAAACCTTTTTAGACACGATATCCTCGATTAAAAAAACTATTTTTGGTAGTAAATTTTACTGTTTTATATCAATTTAATTTTTTTTAATGGGTCACTTTATATATTTTATTAAATTTTGTTTACATATTAAATTCTCTATCAGAAATGCATAACCTGCTTTATATCTATTTTTGTTTGCTTTCCCAATAATGACAACACCTGTTTCTGGTATATTTATTTATCCAACAGCCGCTAGATCAACTCTCATTATGCCTACAAAGTCAAAAATAATACACGCGTAAAATATTAGTCGTAATATACTCCTCATAATACACGCTTCATAATTAGCGCGTTTCTGTTTAGAAACGTTTAAACTTTATAAATGTATACAACATATTTGCTTAAATTAACATTGACATTGAACGAGAATGAAAAGCAGTTAGAGGATTGAGAAACATCAAAACCTTGTGAGCTTTCAGTGTTTGAATCAGGTTCTGATATTACATCAGCTGATTTTGAAACACTTGCAGGGTACTGAATTTTTTTGAAATCTTAATTGTCGATGTCGATGGAATCTTTTATATATTCCTCCGCCACCGTTGCGGACTTTCACCTTTCATGCCGTTTTAATGTTGTGATATTTACCCCTGCATTTGTCAATAACGCAGTATTGTATGATCTTCTTATACAATCACCAGTGGATACAGGGTATTGTAGTCCAAAGTACGAAGCGATTTTTGTTAGTATTTTTGACAAACTGTTTATTCCAACGCATTATCTCGTATACTTGGCATTTTTTGTAAAATAAATGTGGGAGGTATTCTCTGGTCTTAAATTCATGTTTTTTTCTGCATAATTCTACAGGATTCATTGGAAATCCTTCCTGCATTATTTTGAAACTACGACGAATTTTTCTGGTCTTTGTGACAGGTGTAATTACATACAGTTAGGAATCATTGTTTTGAAGATTTTCCAAACTGAAATTAGTCCGTTTATCGTATATGCAAGCTCACGCAATTCCCATAATTAAATATGTTTTCATAGTCCCGAAAAATTAGAAACATCAATGTTTTTGTAAAGCTGGAGAGTTGACTCAAGCATCGAATACTAGACTCAAAACGATGATGACATTTCTTGTGCAGTTCAAGAAAGTAAGCAAGTAAAACACTTTCGGATATACCTTTAACGTGCCTAATTTTCCTCCAGTCTGCAAACACCTTGAACCTCTTTTTCGTAAATGTTACGAGGTTTTTCCGGTAAAATTTGTAATGTAGCCGCCTCTGCCTCGTCAATATTTTTTTGCGGAATCTCTTCGTGATCTATTTTATCACGTAAACTGAATATTATATTCATTATTCCAAAAAAAATGGCAATAAACTGAAATCCACAATACTTCTTATAATAACCTACGGACAAAAATATTTTATATGTTATCGTCACCGGTTTTAGATAAGGATGAAAGTTTTCCAAATGCTCTAGCAAGTCAATCTGGTAAGTAGTTTTTAAGCTATGCCGGGAACTGACAGACAGATCGACAAACGAACCGCCGGAATTGATAACATTTTTTTTTCCATCTGGGGATGTTAAAACGTGAATCATAAAACCTGAAAGGGTGATTTTTTTCCCGATTACAAAGTTTTTTTGCAGCCATTTTGTTCCGCCATCTTGAATTAGTGCCATAATTTTACTAGCGGATCCTTATACCACAATTACTTAGAGCACAAATTAATCCCTTTTCAGGCTAAACTTTTAAGTATTTTATTAAACCGCCATTTTGTTCCGCCATCTTGGATTCACACCAAAATATTACCAGTCATTTTCAATATAATAAATTTTATGCAAAATTTCATAACTTGGATAAGTAGTTTTTTAATAATATTTTTTTTAACATTTCACTGGTCCCCCAAGTTGTTTCGCCATATTGGATTTTTACAAAAATGTTACCAGGTCATTCCCCACATGACCTTTATTTTTTGACCAAAATTTGTATTCAAATAGGGAAGTATTCTTTTACCTATGTCGTGAACAGACATACCGATATACAGACAGACAAACACACAGACAGACAGGCAGACGGACCGACAGAAATGAGAAAACATGTTCTTCGGCATCTAAAAACCCTAAAACGTAAGAATCTGAAAAATCTCGGAGGGTGATTTTTTCACGATTACAATAGTTCTCTTGTACGATGGACGTAAAAAACGGTGAAGCACATTAATATCATGGTTTTCCATTTTTGTGATATTTTATCAGTATCAGTTTGTAAGCAACACACTTTTTAGAGTAGCCAAGCCTCCGCCGGCCCGCGAGAGGATGTTTTTGTGTCTCGCTCGGCGCTCGACTATGAATATGAGTGTTAAAAAGTTGATAAGCTCGGTATCTTCATCTTCTGTAGAGATCTTCCCCCTACCGGAACCTGGTTTTCGCTCTCGGACTGTTTTGCCAGTCCTAGCTATTGCCCGAGAGACAACTGAGTCCGAGACTGGTAAGTGTTACCTACCCCCCTTGTTGTGTAAATAACTTAAAAAGGTTTAAGAGTCAGTCCAGGTCTAGTTGCCATGGTACTTAAAATTCTTAGTGCGCCAGTTTTATCACTGTCATTTTGTAATTGTGACATTTAGAAAAAATATTTCTTCAATTATTGAAAATGTAATCTCAAACCTATAACGGTCAAGTTAGATGTGATCTAAATATAAACCTTTTTAGTGATTAGGGGTGTAAATATTTTGGATTGACCTGCGCCACTGAAATTAGTAATTTTTGGTTTACTCCCTCTAATATCTGTTTCTCCTTATTCTCTTCTCTTTTTTACATGCTGATTCTTCATGCGAACGGTCCATAAATAATGATTATTCTTTGTTTTAACACTAAGCTTGAAATGTAAAATTATTGTTATTCATTTTTTTCTTTGGCTGAACAGTACCATGTATGGATAGCATTCATATTATTACATATAACCTAGGTGATGCTTAGATTGTTTAGTTAAAAATGTATTTTTTTACAAGAGTTAACAAACATTTTATTATTATTATTAATAATGTAATATTATAAATATTTTAATAATTTGTTTAAACTCTAAAAGCAAATTACTAGTAAATCATGAATAGCTCATTATGGAATCAAATCACTATTAAAATACAGTTCTATAGTTCATACTAATTAAAAAATTTTGCACGTCATAAATGACGCAATTAAGTGGTTGTAGTAATATCACTGCACTGGAACCGCGGCAAAAAGAAAGACAGACATTTCTTGACATTTTGACATTTCGTTACAATTTTTAGATGTTTTACTTTGTGCTTTGAGTTTTTTTAGCTTTTTTCAGCTTTGTACTTTTATCTTACCATCAAAAATTGTTCTTTTTAAAACATAGTGTAATATTTGCCTGGCTCTTATTTAAATTGTTGCCAAGAGCTAGCAGCATCTTTGATATGCTATTTTGAACAAAAACAAGACAATAATGCTTCACTGCTACTTTTAACGGCTGTTAGAGAATTAAGTTGAACATATTATTAATAAAAATATTTATAAAAAAATTAAACCGACTATCTGTCTAAAGAGAGATACGGCTTTCGAGGCTTGGCTCACTCCTGGTTTAGATCCTATCTTGAGGGTCGTTCACAATATGTGGTGTACTCAGGTCATCTGCATTAAAAACTAACTGCGGAGTTCCACAGGGCTCAGTTTTAGGATCTATCTTGTTCCTGCTTTATATAAATGACCTTCTTAGACTAAACATCTCGGGAGATTTCATCCTTTTCGCTGATGACACGTCGATATTGTGGCAAGACAGAGATTATGCAGCTAAAGCACACCACAGCAAATGACCTAAAAATCATTAAAGAGTGGTTCGACTCTAAGCGCCTTTGTTTGAATCAACCCACACTGTTGGATTCAGGTCTGATGTAGCGGGATTAGTTTTGGATGGGAATCTCCTGCCAGAGATATCTGTGACTAGGTTTCTTGGGATTCTGATTGATGGTAAATTACATTTTGAGGAGCACATATTAACTTTGGGCAAGAAAGTCAACTATTCTGGGGTGTGATCAATTAGGGCCTCTTGAATGTGTTGTCTACTTGTTTTAGTTTCGTAATTCTTGCTACGACCTTGCTACTATATGTTTTCTGTTCCTTATTTCAAATATTTATGTTAGTAGGAGTGTTACCTATTAGATCATATAATGTATATGCTGTGTCAACAAACATTATATTTTTTTGGACTAATAAAGTACTTTTGAAATTGAAAATATGATAATCTGACAATTATTACTTGAAACGTAATCAGCCGTGTGATGACGTGCAACGGTTTTTATTTTCTGTGAACTATACCTTGCTAATTTTCAATTTTTTGAATAAAAAATTATTGAAAGGAAGAATAAATATAAAACTCTGCAATAAGATAAAAATCGAAGAAGTTTTTTTTTCGTATTAAATTGATACGTCCGATGTCTTTTTGTCGATCTCAAAAAAGCGCATTGTCTTCCAGCAATTCTGTTTAATAATAATTTAATTAATTCCTTTCTCTTCTGAACTAAAGACGTAAAACAAGCGAAAAACAGGATTACAATGAAATTATCAAACCTGAAAAGGCAACGCTCTCCTTATTTTCACTTTATATTTTGGTCTAATTATTTTCAGGGGAGATTGTTTAGAATGGTAAGAGAACGAAATTTTAATGATCTGTTTTGAGATTTCTAGATAATGGTTCATTTTATGTTGTTTAAGGAGTTTTTGTGAACTGCCGAAATTATTTATAAAAGGCATTTTAGTAAGATTCAAACAAAAATTCAAACGAGTTGAAACCTCGTAATGGTGTAACGTGAAATAATGCTATAGGGAGCTAACTCAATGAAGTGAATTCAATAGCTAAGCGGTATGCGCAATAGGTAAATTCTGGCAATGGATAAACCACATTTCTTTATTACAAAACGCATTTTAGTTAGTTAATGTTATTGACTAGCTATGTCGTGGATAATAGGCATCATACCCGTGAGTAAAGATTTCGGTACACATGGGCTAAAACCAAACTTCAAACACTTCCATCGTTTATTAATAACAGCGGTTAAAACAATTCATCGGGAATGCCATGAAAATCAAAAGGGCATAATCGGCACGTCGCGTCAGACGACGTCTTAAATAAATTGTTTTGCCTAAAGGACCCCGCACATTTCTTATGGAAAATGTCTTCCAGTCAATTTTTCTGAAAATGTGACTAGACTAGCAAGACATACGAAAATGTTAAAAGATGCCACTACTCTTCAAGCACCTGAGGCTCCCAATAAGTTCATAGTAATCCCATATGATCCCAGATATACGAGAGGTCTAGAAAAATTATTTAAAAACGTAGGGTTTAGAGTAGCCTACAAAACGGAGAATAGTTTGAAAAATCTCCTTGGAAACTATATACTAAAATATGTTGGGCAAACTAAACCCTCCATAAACATTCGTTTTAAAGAACACATGGTACATTTAAGATACGGAAGAACAGAAAAGTCAAGCGTTGCCCAACATACTTTAGAAAACAATCACCAAATAGGAATAAATAATCTTAAGTTAATTAAAAATATATCTAATAATAGATTATTGGATGCATTTGAGATTATAGAAATAGTTAAATGTGGTAAGAGAGCACTAAATAAAGACAGAGGGCCTATTCCATATAGTCCCCTCTATTGTTTACTTAAAAACGGTGCAGTCGGGCGCAACCAAGTGTGACCACATTTACATATAAATAGTCTCGGTTAGGATAAGTTGCTTTAGTTTATATCATCTGCTGATGATGCTAACTAGGTTAGCGAAACGCGCGTCCAGAACGTAACAAGTTGTGGTGTAGTGTGGTTAGAATTCTTGTATTTTGGTCAATTCTTAGTGTTTTTAATAAGAGTACTACATGTGTATCTTCAACTGTTTTTGATTTTTTGATGTTTGACAATTGACATTTTTGCTTTTTGAGCCGTCATAACACCTGAACACATTTCTATCTTAGTTTTTGATAAACTATCTTACGATGCCAGTCAAACAAAAAAAAACGGAAATTATTCTGCTACCTATTTAATTGAATATATTCATATGGAATGTAGGCAATGCAGGTGATCACCTTACTTCAAAATCACGGTAATTTTAACGTATTAGTAGATATTATATTAATTTGTCGTAATGAGATATTCGTTAAATGAAAAACTACAGATTGTAACGCTGTGTTATAAGTGTCAAGAAAACGCCAGTGAAGCAAGAACATATAATGCCAATTTTCATAGAAATATATCCGTAAAAATAATGATAAGGATTAAAAACCTATTTGAGGAAACTAAATCGTTACATAACAAAAAAATAATAGTTAATATTATCAGTAAAGTAACAAAACACAGTAACTAATAATTTCAATGCTCATTATTCTCTAAGCAACATTGGTATCATCTTTGCAGCCTTTGCAAGCTTGCAGTTATAGTTTAATTTTCTTGATTAAGATAAGCAATTTCGTTCACAATTCTTTTCATAATTTCATCAATATTTTTGTTTCTATTTTGGTATACTACGATCTTGAGATGCTCCCAAAGAAAGGTATCCAAAAGTGAAAGATCAGAGCTGTTGGCTGGCCAAGCGATGGTTCCATTCTTTCCAATCCATTCATTATGGCGTCGGTTCAAAAAGTCTTTAACATCACGCGCAAATATTCCTGAGGAGGTAAATGTAGCCTCGTCTGTCCAAACAATTTTTTTAAACAAATCAGGGTCGTTTTGTTGCCGTATTATAATTTGAGACACAAATTGAAAGCGACTTTCTTTCTGTCCAGCTGTTAAATGCTGAAGTTGAAGTATGTAAAAAGGCCTGAGCTTATAAATTTGTAAAGTTCTGTGAACGGTTCCCTGGCTAACCCTTCGACGTAGACGTAAACGGCCATACCGAATGTCCCAAACTACATCCGAAATTGGCTTGGTGGAATTTCTTATAAAATAATTTAAAATAGGTTTTTAATCCTTATAATTGTTTTCACCGATATATTTCCATGATACTATATGTTTTTCGTTCCTGGCATTTTCTTGTTTATTTCTTTGCTATTGAATAACTCATGATTATAATTTCTTCAAAATAGGTTTTTAATCCATTATAATTGTATATTCAATTATATATTTCCATGAATTGACGATATATGTTTTTCTGGCTTCACTGGCATTTTCTTGACACTTATAATACGGTGTTACAATCTGTAATTTTTCATTTATTGAATATCTTATTACGGTTTCTCAAATTTGTTTTTTTGTTAATATAATATCTACTAATACATCGATTGGCCATTTACAGTGATTTTTTTCCTCGAATGGAAGACCTTGTATAGATCAGAATTTTTAAAGCATTTCATATGAATATATTCACCAAAATAGGTTAATATAAATATAAAACATATGTTTCCATTTTTTTGCATGTTTTCAATATGATTGTTGTCAAAGCAGAAAGCTTATCAAATAACTAAGAAGTAAAATTTTTAGGAATGTGAAAGCTTGCCATAGTTGTCAATTGATTAGCTAAAAACGACAGGCATACAATTTTCAGGACTATTCCCTGAAATTTTCGTGCAAACCATCCAGGAATTTATAATGATCCAAGTAGTGTTTACCAAACCCATTCAAACTGGCAAAGCTTTAAATTATGATTTTCATTAAACGTTAATTAAATCGCTATATAATCAGACTAATACCGGCAAAGAATTCTTTAACGCAAGTTATTTGATTTTGTAGTGGCATCTTTATGTGGTACCAAAAATTCACAAACCAAACATACCATTAGGACCAATAGTAAGTAGCGTAAATTCACCGACACATCCTTTAGCTAGGTTTCTTTTAAATAGATTAAAACCGCTAGTTAGTAACACTGATTCATATATAAAAAATTCACAACACTTCCTAGAGAAATTATCTAATATACAAATAAATATAAATAATACACTGGTACGTTTTGATATCATTAGTCTTTTTACAAATGTACCTGTAGATGAAACTTTAAACATACTAAGAAATAAACTTGAGAATGATAACAGTCTTAGTGAACGTACATCATTAAACATTAATACTTTTCTAGAATTACTAACTTTTTGTGTAAAAACCACTTATTTTCAGTATAAAAACGAATATTACCAACAAAATTTTGGCATGGCTATGGGGCCTCCTTTTATTTCATTTACTAAGTAATATTTTTATGGAAAACTTTGAGTTAAATTATATTCAAAATTATGATCATAAGCCACTTATTTGGTGGAGATACATTGATGACATCTTTTGTATCATATTAACACCAAAGAACCAACAATTAAAGTTGCTATTGAAAAAGAAACAAACCAACAACATCCATTTTTAGAACATACTTATTAAAAAAGAATACTCAGTTTTGAATCGAAAGTATACAGAAAACCTACACACACAAACAGATACTTAAATTTTTATTCAAATCATCCAATCATAGTTAAAAAGGGGGTTGTAAAAAGTTTATATAATAGAGTAAAAATAATTTGCAAAGATCAAAATTTTGTTCAAGAAAAAATTTAAAAGATGATTGATTTAAAAGACGAATGATTTCGTTGAAAAATGTTTTTATGAATTTGGGAATCCAAAAGTCAAACAAATCCAAAATAAATCAATTATAAACCTCTTTTTACCATACATACCTAGCCTATCAAATAAAATAAAACCAATAGGTAAATGTGTTAACATAGAACTATTTTTAAGACACAAAATTCATTCAGAAACAAACAAAAACAAAACCTAACAATGAACAAAAAAATACAAAAAATGTTATCTATATAATTCCGTAAGTGCAATAAATTTTACATAGTTAAAACCTCTAGGTCATTAGCCAAAAGAATTAAAAAACACCAAACATAGAATTTCAAAAATCAAACATTTGCCAACATGCACTAGATAACAATCATAAAATTAATTGGAATGCTTCTAGTATTTTAGCAAAAGATCTATGTTCCAACAAACGTAAAACAAAAGAAAGTGCCTTAATATTGTTAAATAAAGATACTTGTGTAGCATCTTGCTCCGTTAATTTTAATAACACATGGTTAAATTTGCTAAATACTGAAGTAAAAAAAGGACATCTTAAAATACAATAAATTAAAATGAACGTACTCTAGGTATACATATTTTCCCACCTTATTCTGACAATTAAAAATAACACCTTTAAATTGACATTTTGTCAGAAATTAGCCATACTGAAAATATTTCTGATACTAAATATAAATATTCTGCTTTTAGTTTTTTATTTGTAGATTTGCTAAGACGGGGGGAGACTTTCCCCCAAAAAACAAACATTTCTCAGTGTCGTTTCTCGGGTACCTTCATAGTGGACCCAGGACTTAAGACTGCCTATTGATCTTATCAGGTAATTATTTTCTTTTGAATTCAAATTTTCTTTAAGGCGAAATACCCAGAAAATAGTTTTAAATTATTTGATTTTGATTAATAAATTTTTGAATTTAATTCCTCCATATCTGAAATGTTCCTTATTTGTGTATTGCGATAAAGCAGAATATAAGATTAATACCCATCAGCTGTTTGTGCGTGTCCAGAAAGGAAACGGAATTACGGCAATTTGTCATTTCGAAGCAGTGACAGACTAGCATTTGCCGGAATAAATGCTTTATTCAATACAAAACAGAGGCGCTTCTTTCAGTTTTCGCGTTCCGTAGACAGTTATAAATTCCTACTATTATCGAGCCTTGTTCCTCCGAGTGGAATTCCTATTTGTATGTTTAATGCAATTCCGCCTACAATATTTTATTTTATGAAAATATTGCAAATATATAACATTTTTGGGAGTATATTAGAGAGTCCTTTATGATATCAGATTTTTGACAAATGATTTCGAGGCATTTTATTTATTGATTTTGTAGAATGTAAAAGTACATTTTGTATACACAAGATGTACTTTATTTAAATTTAATATACATAACAATCAAGAATAACAGTCATCATTTATTAATGGAATTTTTAAAACTATACAAATATGTTTTACTTAAATCAAACTGAGAAATTACTGTCCTAAACAAATCCAATATGCGTAATATAATAATAACATAACATTTTGTTGGAGTCTATAATAATTAAAATGTAGGTCAGTATGGTTAATTTTTAAAGGCGGGATTTTTTTTTACATTTTCTGTCCACAAATTTCGGACAAGTTCGTTAACAGGTGCTATAGGAGCGCGGGATGTCGTTTAAAAAAAAGGTCAAAAATGGGGTTACATTGATGGCATTTTATGGCACCGAAAAGCGAGCAATTTTACTAAGCTGAAACGGTGAAACGGAGGTTCAGTGGAAAATACAAAGAAAATTCAAAATCAAAATATGGTGCTTATATATCAAATGAAGTGGCTAAAATTCAGAAAAACAAAAAATGTTCTTATTTTTTTCAAAATAGTAATTTTAAGCGGGAATGGAAAAACCATGTCGCCAGAATTACGCATCTGCTGAGGTTTCTGCTTATACACGTCATTTAGAAATAATTTTTTTTTTCATTGTTTTCCCTAGTGTTTTACGTTTGACACTGTAATGTCTGAACTGTCGATTCTATGCGAATCAAGTACAACCATTGAAGAAGCGACCACGTTTCTTCTAGAGACTTCAGGGGATAATATATATATATATATATATATATATATATATATATATATATATATATATATATATGAATTAAGAAGTAGAATAATCCGCGAATTTAACACTATTGGGAATACTCCATGGATATTTGAAAGAGTACGGGCATCAATGGCTGAAGGCAGCCATTTTCAGTAAATATTGTAGGATAATTTTCAACATTTTTTAATGCTACCTATTTTACTGTTTCCGTTTCCGTCTTAGATTTTCTGGACTATTGTATTCATGCTACAAAAATGAATCCAAATTTTTATTAACACGTATTTCACCAACATTTTTGTACTCTTTATGTTGTTATGTTGACCACAGTATTTTTTTTTTTAAATAGGTAGTGTCTATTTTATTGTTGTGGGCAAACTTTTCTCACATATGTCTAACTTTTATTTATAAAAGCCCCGACGAGGGTGTCTGATCTGAAATCTGAAATACCTTTCCTCCTCGGCAATATTTCAATTTGCTTTACAACAATACCCTACATTTCAAGTTAAACCCAATAATTATCATTGGTTGGACTGCCGCTTTATTTGTTTCAGTGATCGGGTGATTCGGTTTTATTACTGATACCCCCCAAGGAAACTACCTGATGAGCCTTGCTGGGCCAGATACCACTGTAGCAGAATGGCTCCTTCATTCTGAAGCAAAAATAGCATTGTGTTTTTGGTTGTTTCCTGACATATTGGTGAAGGAGTAATTCCTCATTTTTCGTATGAATGTTTATGACCAAAAAGCGCACAGAAATTAATCATTAAATAACAGATTTTCCGAAATTCAACCCTTTCTCACAAAAAAAAAACCGGATAATTAAACTGATTTTTTCCTGTAATTAAAAAAACCTTTTTTCTTAAAACTTACTCAGTAGAATCATGAGATTAATGGAGAAAAAAGTATCTCTAAATCAATATTTCAAAATATGAACCTTAACCGACTCTAAAGCAATTAAGATAGCTTTCTCGCTTTTTATGACACATTTATCACTCTAGATCAAAGGGAGGCAGAATGGGTAGAAAACTTTCTATTTATCTTTTTACCGATGAACCAAGAATCAATCTCAGCATCAAAGTCAAAGCTCTTTAAAGTTATAAATGGAAAACAAATCAATGATATAAAATGTCAGTTTTAGTACATTTATTATTATTTTTAAACTATTCGAATATCCTAAAGTTGACACTTCTTAGCAGCACATAATTCTTGTTGAATCACTTTGCCACGGCATTAGACAAGTGTAATAAATGTACAGACTGTATGTAATATATAATTTGACTATTTTTTTACTAATTTTCATTAAGACGGAAGCTGTAACATAGGTAACTCATATGCCTTACCGTGCGCCAGTCTTCTATAATAATAATAATTTTATTTCACCAATAAAACAGATGTACATAATATGCAATCAGCAATTGGAGAAAACGTCACAAAGAGTAAATCTAGTACACCTACTTATAAAAGTACATCGTCATAAAAGTTACAGGTAAGTACATAAATAATAACTAAAAAAGGAACAATACAAATACTATATTAGACGCGTGCATTTTTAAAAACAACAAAAAAAAAACTAAACTAAAAACTAATTTAAGAACTCTTGCACAGTATAAAAATTACCCTCCACTAGATATTTACGTTTGAAAGATTAAGATTATCAATATCTTTAGTATCATTATTTAATTTATTAAAAAACCTACATGCGTTATATATCAAATTTTTTTGGAAAAATGTGGAATTATGTAAATTAGGTAGAAGTAATGTTTTATTTCTACTACTGTAACCATGTGAAGCGCGATTGCTTTGAAGTTTTTTAATATTCTGATATGCAAAAACGGAAACCTTAAATATGTAAATTCCAGCCAAGGTCAATACTTTTAATTGTTTGAAATAGTCTCGACACGAATCTGTACATGAAAGACCACACAAAATTCGTATAGCATATTTTTGAAGCAAAAAGACTCTTGTCACGTCCGAGCTTGAGTCCCAATTCATGATGGACAGGTGAGAGTGGATATTAGAATAATATACCGACATCATAGCATTTTGACTGCAGTAATTTGAGAATGATTTCAAACCATAACAATTTTGTCTTAACCGTATGCATAGACTTTCTATATGATTTCCCCATCTTAGGTTGTCATCAATTTCCAAGCCCAACATTACTGAGGACTTGGAAGGTGTAATAAGACCAAGGTCAGATCCATGAAGTAAAAAATTGTCATTTTTTTGTTTTTTATTTGAAAATACGACGAAACTTGTTTTACTTTGATTTATAACCAAACCATTTTTTTTCGACCACAACATAATACCATCATAAACCAAATCTGCTGTTCTTTTGAGAGATAGTGCACTCTTTTCCACGATCACAATGTATGTATCATCTGCATATGATATGACAGAAATACCAGTGGACATATTCATTAAGTAGGAAGTGAGATCATTAGAATAAATAAGATATAGTAGTGGACCAGGGACTGAACCCTGGGGAACATCCTGATTTACTGGCAATGAGTCGCTTCCCATCCCATTCACCACAACACATTGTTGAGGTCCACCCAAATAAGACTCCATGAGCTTCCATGCCTGTCCTCTAATGCCATATCGATGCAACATTATTAATAATAGTTCATGGCTAACCATATCAAATGCTCGGGAGAAATCCACAAATAAACCCAATGCATGAAGATGTTTATCAATTGCATCGACAACTGTTGATTGGAAATCACAAAGGGCACTTTCTGTACTGCGTGATTCCGTAAAACCATGTTGAGAAACGCTAATAATGTTATTTTTATTAAAAAAATGAAATAATTGATGTTTCAAATTCAACTGAAAAACTTTAGAAATGCTTGTTGATAGACTTATGCCTCTATAATTTGAATAATCATTAGAATCCTCCTTTTTATAAAGTGGAATGACAGTTGCAAAGTTCAATTGCTCAGGAAATATTGCATACTGCGCTGAGAGATTTATCCAGTACGTTAAAACATCACACAAAGCAAAACCACACTTTTTTTGATGCTTTTTGTTTAGGCCATTCATTATTTAAAAGCATTTGTTCAATAAATGTATTACTCAAAGTTCCTGTAGTCCCCACTGGGACAGACGGGGATATAAGAAATTACTATCGGAGGATGGTTTATCTTTTTCTATGACATTTTTCTCCACCGTGCACACATTACTTACCACATCAATCACATTATTAATCAGTTCTTTTACCTCAGTATCTACTTTACTACATTCGCCGGAGTTACAAAGATTTATCCTATTTATACTATTATTTAAATTACTATAATGTTAGCTAATAGTCGATTAATAACAATTTTTTAGGAGCATTTCTACTAAAAATGTCATCGTTATGTCTCTGCCTACTTACTACACATTTTTAATACTGTTTTTATTTCTAATTAAAACACTGAAGTTGTACCATATTTTTATTTCGTCCAGTGTAAACTATTTTCTCAGTATACTCAGAACTGTCCATGAAGTAGATTAAC
Organism: Kuschelorhynchus macadamiae; assembly: GCA_030620095.1. NCBI lineage: Eukaryota > Metazoa > Arthropoda > Insecta > Coleoptera > Curculionidae > Kuschelorhynchus > Kuschelorhynchus macadamiae. The sequence goes on along the minus strand of JAUTXW010000125.1, from coordinate 213,447 downwards.
GCTTCTAAAGTAAATAACGGGCAATTAGCTAATTGAGGAATTAATTATGGTAACAAACAAGTCTGCATCAAAACACTCACAGTAAAAGATACTATAACATTTATTTTATTTTATGGTCTTTTGATTACAGCTTATAATTTTGAATACTAAAATATATAATAAAGTCCATATGGAGAAATTCTTTTATTGTTCCACTTTCCAAAAAACTTAATAAACAAGATACCTAATTATAAAAGTATATGTAACCGTCACGTATACCTATGTTCTTTTATAGTCTTGTTTGTCATGGAAATGTAAGGGTTTTTTGGGCGAGGAGCAACATGGGTTTAGTAAAGGAATATCAATCGTGACAAAACCTGGCTTCGTACGGAACTGCTTTGTTGGATTCTTAAAGAATGGAGATCAGGTAGATTCCATCTATACCGACTTCTTAAAGGCCTTCGACAGTGTTGACTCTAGTCTGTTATTATCACAAGATTTTTCTATTATAACTAAAATAAATATTTTGAGTGCAGGAATCACCAAGTGTTGTTTAAGACTAAAAGAGCATTACTGCACTCAATGGATCTTTGCGTTTGTGTTTACTTCAGCTGTGTATTATTCACTAAGCTCATTCTTTAAACAATGGCCATTGACGTGTAGTAAAACATTATGTAAAATGTAAAAACAAAACTATTTTTCACAAATACTTCCATTATATTTGTTAACAACACCTGCCTAACATTTTGCGTACCGTACGGACGTTACATCTCGAATGAATAAACTTAAGACTAGAAGAATATTTATATAGCTGTGCAATACAACTATTACTAACTAAACTAATTTTAAAAATATAAAAGTCTGAGAATTTTGAAATACTACTAACCTACCCTAATCTAAAATTATTAAAATATATTGAACAGAGGTGACTTATTGAGCTCTATTTGATCGTTTAACAAACAGTTTTTTTTATTATTATTTTGTCCGTTGTTTATTGCAATATGTTTGAGTATGTTTAACTCGGTCTGAAAATTAGTTTTACTTGGAAATAGGGAGATTAGTCTGTCAATCATATTCTGAAAAGTGGCTAGTTTATGATGAATTGGATGACATGAGGAATTGTGTATGGTAGTATCCGTATGTGATAGTAGGTTTATGATACACAAAAAAATCATGTTTATTATTTAATCTTTTGATGGTCAAATCTAAGAAATTTGTACTGTTGTTCGATTCTAGTTCAATGTTAAATTTTATATTAGGATAAGGGTTATTAATATATTTGAGAAAAATATTTGATTGTTGTTCAATTCCTGTAAAACAACCTAAAACATCATCAACATATCTATGCCAGTATATAAAAAGTTAAAAAAAAGGATGTTTGTTGATTTTATTTTCTAGAGTGTCCAAAAATATTTCAGCAAGTAAGGGGCTTAATGGATTTCTCATAATTAAACCTTCTGTGCTAGTAGTAAAGTTTATTATTATATTAGAAGTGTTCTAAACATTCGGTAAGTAAGTGTAATATTTCTTGTTTTTAACACAACTGATGTTTTGTTTAAAAGATGTTCTACTAATTTCATAGCATCTTTAGCAGGAATACTAGGAAACAGATTTTAGTGATGTCGAACGATATTAGTTTGGCGTTATTTGGTAAATGAATATTTTTAATTTTCTTAACTAAACCTAACGAATTTTTAATTTAATATTTTGCTGAAAACTCTGTATATGATTAAATCATGTATATAAGTTTTTTAGATTTTTATAGGATGGCACTGAAAAGAAAGACACTACTATGAAGAAATCATGATTCTTGGAATGACAACGTGTCAAATTTTTTTTGTATCTTTAAAAATTTTATTAGATTCTCTAATTTTACGTTTATATAATCCTGGAACCGATGCTAGAACCTTGGTTTCTTTTACATTTATAATATTGCCAGTGGTATGTTGTACTTTTCTGTTTGAAAAGGTAAAATATCTTTCGGAGATCGCAAGAATTGTCCAATCTTCTTATGTGTATTGAAGATTGTACGTACGTGTACGTTGGATCGCCGAAGTAATTGTACTATTCTGTTGTTTGGCCTCCTGGAACAGGAAAATCTCCTCCCATTTCGGGACCACCTTAATCAACATCATAATTTCAAGTTCACAGTGGAAAATGAATCTAGTGTAACGATTCTCTTTCTAGATGTACGCGTTCAAAGGAAAAAAAATCTGTGTATAGAAAACCGACGCATACAAATAGATTGTTACATTCCTACCACCATCCAGCACTAAAGAAATCCGTTATTAACTACCTAATATTTAGAGCCATTTCGATTATTCGACGAGTTATCGTATTATGCGTTCAATTAAAAGATATAGTAATCCAAGTCCACCAAAGGAGAATGTACAATCAGTGGCTCAACTAGGGAGGAACTAAGGGGAGCTTAGCCCTCCCGACTCCAAAATTAGCCCCTCCGCCAGGCGAGGGCCAACCAAAATACTTAAACTCCATTTTGTTTGTAAAAATGGGTAAAAAGGTATTCTTGCGTAGCATAGTTTATTTTTCTCTTGCATCTTCCGTTTTTTAGTTAAGAAATAAACATAGGTTTTTTCTAATTTAGCATCTTGTATACTTTTGACCAATTTAATTGGACACTATCTGGGCTTACGAAAACGTAAGGGCGCCCTTATTTTGAAGTTATGGATCATAAAAGTTTGAGAAATAGTGAAAAGTGTAAACGATATTTTTTAAGGGGTTTAGAAGAGAAAAAAAAATCATATTTTATTTACGCAAAACCGATTATAGTCAAACTGAAAACAGAAATAGGTGGGGAAAATGTTCTAACACTGAAAAATCATGGAAGTCATTGATGTAGCTACTTAATCTTTCTGGACTATACATATTTAAAATAAAATTGAGGTGATATTCCAAAAAGCGGCGAAACTTATATTATTTAATTTTTTGTATCAAAACTATGTTCGTCTCCCAAGTAGCACAAATTAGCTGATGAGCTTTTTTGCCTAACAGTTATCCATAAAAAACACATAAAAACCAAAGATTTGTCAAATTATGGCAAATGATTCTTGGTTTGTTTTCTAGCCATGAAAGCTCGCTTCAAATTAGATTTTTTGGCTCCAAAAGTAGCAGTTTGTAATGTAGATAGGCTATAGCATAATTACTTGGCCAAAAAATATCTTTTATAGGATAATTAAAACTTTTTTTTTGTAATATTGGATGGCCAAAAAGTTTTTTTTTTGTTGCCACAATATATATATATTCTAGGCCAAAAAGTTAAATTATAGTAAGCATAGCTGTTTAAAATGCTACAATATGGCATTTTTAATCAATAGAAATCTAGGTAAGAATATAATCAATAAGTAGGCATTTTTCCCAAATGCCAACAAAACATATTTTAGCAAGTATGTAAGTTTAATTATAGTAATAATAGGTACATAAGATTGCCAGATTATAACATTTTAAGACAACAAAAATTGAGAGGAAAAAATATGGCTTTTATTATCATATTTTTGTTTCAAAATTAAACTAAAATTGGGTAGTTTTATTTCGCTTATTTTTGCTTTAATATTGCCAAAAAATGCCGCATTTTCAAATTTACTTTTATAACCTATAAAACTATATTTAACCAAACCGAAGATTTATTTAGAAAAACGAAATATAAATCTTTTACAATACAACATGTCTAATAAAGAGATTAAATATTTCACCACATATTATAGAAAAACGCCGACTTGGGGGTAATCGTCGTTTAATTTTGTTACGCTGGCTCCTGTATCTTAAATTAGCTGTTTTTTACTTAAGGCAAACCAAGTAGGCATTTTTATTGGCAAAATTTTAGTAAATGTTGCATGTAGCAATGAAAATTACAAGATGGCCAATTTCAAGGAATATTTGCTTAAAAAATAACCCAATGCTCTTTATGATCCGCCATGATTGAAATTAAAATTAAACTAATTTCCTAGCAGCCATTACTTGACCACTTTAACAAACATATTCTTTCTACCTACAAAAACGTATTTTCATGCATGTTTTTCTTTACGTTATGGACTCTTAATGAATTTTCTTAGTAAATTATATCTCCGCGTGTTTTAAAAAAGTTCCTACGCAAGTGTTTTTTGTCCCCACCAACCGTCATATGAATATTTTACACAATAAGTCATAGTCATAGTCCGGATTTTAAGGCAATATGCTTTTTGTAAATATTACAGGCAAACATTAGATGGCTTTTAATATTGACGAATTAGACAAAAACATTGCCGAAAAGGCACTGTTTTTAATGCTTATTTTGCTTTTTTATTATTGCACACTTTTATGCTTATTTTATGGTTTGTGCTTTTTTAAAGCTTTTTTTTTTTCTAGATTGTCTTGTAGAAAGTAAGTATGCAAATATAGGAATAAAATAATATTATTGCACACGCACACTTTTATCAACGCGAATTAAAATAAACAAACTTTTATTTCTGTCTCATTTTTGAGAAAATTAATTTAATTTAAAAAATGCAGTTTCTTCTTTTTTTTTTTAAATCGATAAAAAATACAATATAATTCAACACATTAAGACACAGTTACATCAAGAATGTCCCCAAAAAATTTGTCCAAAAATAGCTGATCGTTAGAATCAACTTCAGGACAGAGCGATAAAGGAAATTTAATCTTGATTTATGCAGAGCTTGCATCAAAAAATAAATTACAAAATGATGAACTTTTTGGAAAAATATTGTAAGATTGGAAGTTATGTCACTATATACAATTGGTTTACATATTTGGTGGATGAAACCACGGATGCTTGTGGAAGATATGTTGCGAATTTAATTATCGGGGTCCTTGATAAAGAAATATCACCCACAGGATATTTAATATGTTCCAAGGAACTAGAAGCCACAAACAGCAACACAGTGGCAAGATTTGTAAATGAGGCACTAACAAGCTTTTACTTGCCAGAAGCAGTTCCCTGTAGCAAAGTGTTACTCATGCTTTCTGATGCGGCAGCGTATATGGTTAAAACGGCTACAAATCTAAAAGTGTTTTATCCAAATTTATGCCATTGTACCTGCTTAGCTCACGGCTTAAATAGAGTTGCTGAAACTATAAGGCAACAATTTCCTCTTCTCAACTTTCTTCTTATAAAAAATGGAAAAAAGGTTTTTGTCAAAGCGCCTTTGCGGGTACAACTTTTTAAAGAAAGACTTCCCAATATTCCATTACCACCTGAACCAGTTTTAACAAGATGGGGTACTTGGTTAGATGCCGCATTATATTATGCAGATAATTTTGAAAATTTTAAAAAAGTTATATTTGAGCTACCGGATACAGCCAGCAAAGCAATTAAAGATTGTCAAACGGTCCTAAATGAAAATGAATTAATAAAAAATTTATCCTATTTAAAAACTAATTTTAGTTTTGTCAGTTCCACCATAAAGTCCCTCGAGAAACAAGGAATGACATTAAATACTTCCATTAAAATAATTAATAATTTTGAAACAGCCATTGACAATGTTCCTGGAGCAACTGGCCAAATAGTACAAAAAAAGTTGAAAGACACACTGTCTAAAAATGAAGGTTTTCAGAAATTCAGACTTACAGATGAACCCAGATGTGGTTGCAAAATTTAAATATGCACCCATAACGAGTGTTGACGTAGAAAGAAGTTTTTCCAACTATAAAAACATTTTAAGTGATAGAAGACAGAACTTTACTATGGAACATTTAAATCAGCATTTAATTATTGCTTGTTTCTACAAAAACTAATTTTTTTATTTAGTTTTGTTGTTTATTAGAGACTCTGTTTATTTTAATGTTTATCCATTATATTTTATATTACGTTTTTTTTAGATAAACAATAAATTTGTATTTCATTTTTTTGCCTTTTTTACGCATATTTCATGCTTTTTTTGTAAAAAATTACATGCTTTTTAAGCGCTTATTTTAACTTTTTTTTATGCTTCTTAATCCGGATTCTAGTCATAGTGTACGTATTTCTACGAAACCATGATTTGTTATGTTTGCTTTTCCTCTTGGCTCATTCTAACACCGATTGGCTCTGTTAATACTATCTCTACATAATTTGAAACAATTGATGATTTATCATATAAATGAAGACAAGGCAAAAAATAAGAAAATATCAAGATCAAGTTTCTCTAACATCGAAAACATCGGAACTGACCGAAGCTCTCAAAGGAAATGGTTATTGCTCCGAAGATATTACGCGTTCAGTTAAAATATATAGTAAGCCAACTCCGCCAAAGGAGAATGATGAGGGGGCGCCGTTAGTTAGTGTTGTTCTTCTCTACATAAATTGCACTATAGACAAAATAGGACGATTAGTTCGCCTGTTCAACATACGTACAAACTTCAATTCACATAAGAAGATTGGACTCGCGAAGGCGAAACGTCGCACAGTGCGTTGAGCATATGGTCGGTTGGGACAAAAATCGTTGAACCTTAGCAGATAAACTTATATGGTATAATATATATTAACAAAATAAAATGTAATCAGATTTAGTTATAAAAATTGCTTCTGGTTATATTCAGAGTTTAAAAAAGCTTTTAATAGTGGCGCATATTGATATATTTGAATTATAATTAAAAACTGTTTTATTTGACTCGTAATGAGATGAAACTAGTTTAAAACTAAATGAATAACAAAATTTTAAACACAGACAATATTGAAACATGTTTTGGAAATACATTATTTAAAATTAACTAACTGGCATTATCAGTATCGCTGTCAGAATTATCAGAACTTTCTGTTAAAATATCAGCGTTATGAGGAATTACATTTGCATCTGAATTAACTAAACAACGATCAACATTTCTATTAACAAATCTAGACTTTTTAGTTGTTGTGTTCCTAAGGCTAACAAGTGAAGGATCCGATGTTAATATTAACATATTTAGGAGATCTGTATTTGTGTTTAGTCGTGAAGATTTGCAAGTGTGATTTAACCTCTGTTTTCTAACCTCCTTATGCCTAAAACATCTTCTGATAATTTTCCTATAGGAATATCAAAAGACTTAATTATATCTTGGTATTAATAATTTATGTAAGCTACTGGGCATATAATACCAGTTATATAAACACAAATACAGATCTCTAGTTTCATTAAGTAAATCACCAAATTTGTTAACATTAATTTCGCTACCACTAGCTAATACGGAGAGGACAGTATAAAGTTTGTCAATTGAAATGACATTAATTCCTGTAATTTCTGAACTAATGTTGGAATTACTAAAGAACCTTCTTGCAGTATTTCCATCGTTACTTGATCCATATCCTGGTTTCGGCTTATCAACTATAAGGCCAAGTTTTGACTTAAATTGACTAGTATTTTTTTTAGTATTTTCGAGTAAATATTCAAAACTTCTAATTTAAAAGTGCAAAGTAGATAAGCCGAAACCATATTGGTCCTTATTGGGAACTTTCTCCATTACTTTATTGGTGTTCATTTCTCTAGGGGTGGCACCGCAGATATAACATTTCATGGTAGCATTGCAACCAGATAAAATATTACACACACTACCATCTAACATTGTAAATATCATGTTATATTTCGCTTCTATTTCAAATGAATTAATTGTACACTGATATGGAGAAAGTTCTTCAATAAATGAATTAAGTTTTGTTTCTTCATGTTTAATTAACTCTGAATTTTCTTTGGAAAATATAAATTTTATTGGACGACAGTAAAATGTTGAAGAGGGACGTATATTTATCCACATACTGCTTCCATCATCATTATTAATTAAATATAAAGGAACAAATGTTATCAAAAACATAAATTCATCAGTACCGCCATCCTTTGAAAATTTCTGAACTGCCGTCAAACCCCCATTTACACCTTAACATTGTATTTAGATTTTTTGATATTTCAAAACATTGTAAAATACTATTTGCAGTTTTATCCAAAATTTCCTGTAAATTTACTTCAGCTGATAACTTAGTTATGATTATTTTATTAAAACTATTTTTTAGTTTTTTTTAGTATAAACACGCTTGGGAGACATTCACTATGAATAGCGTTAATAGTAGATTTTAAAACTTCGTATTTTCTTTCAGATAAATCTAAATCCAAATATAACGCTAAACTTTTAACAGGACTTAGATAATTACTTTCCATTAAGTTTTTAGAATTATTTTTTCGTTTTGAAACTGACAACTGAACCGCAAATGACAGCTCGATAGTCGAATTTGAAGCTACAAGTTGTTCAACTCTTCTTTTTTTGGTTTTGGCCTATCTGGAATAAAATTTCCTGCTCAAGCGAATGTTTGTGCCTATTTTTAAATATTGTCTTTTTTCTACCACATTCCCTCCATTTTGTTCTGATTTTGAGCCAAACATATTCAGCAGATCACTATTAGTTTTATCTGGAACATCTTCCAAGCCTTAAAAACAGTATTATTGCATTAAAAACACACTCAAACTTCTTGTTTTCGTCGGCAGAAAGCCATTGTTCAAAAAGGTCAGAATTTTTGATTGGATCCATAGGGCAGACTTAAAAATAAAAAAAAGTCGCAGTCAGTCGCAGCTAAATTACTTATCATATACAAATCGTGTCTTAATACCTCAGATTGATGTTTAAAATAAATCATTAAAATGTGTTTTCGTGTGTATTGGTTAAATCTTTTTCTTTCTATAATGTCTTTAAAATTATTTTAAAATTAAAGTAAAAGACAATATACAAGGACAGTTTTCATTAATAATAAGGAATACAACTAAACTAAAATAATAGTTTAAACTACTTACCTTAAAGAATCGTTTGCACAAAATATGTTGACCAAAATTCAAAGTAAAAACATGTGACAAGATTAGGTATTTATTTTATTTTATTTTTATTTAGTTTTTTGGCCTTAGGATATTTCCCATTCAGCCACGAAAATCAAGTTAATGTTATGAAATATATATAATAACTGACAAAAATGTTGATTTGTAAGAAAACTATATTCGAATTCACCTGACAGAAAACTGACACCATTTGACATATCTTGAACAAGTGATAAATCAAGGCCAACTAAGTGATCTAATCCTTATAAGAGCAAAACCATAAAAGGCCGACTTGATTTTTCGATTTTTGTCCATTGATCAACGCACTGTGCGTCGGATAGTAATTCCAATTTGAAACGATCTAATCCCAAAAACCATGATTTCTTATAACCAAAACCGTGAAACCTTCAGTTCTATGTTACACAACTATGAAGTTTAATTAAATAATACAATTATGGTGGTTGTGGGTTCATATTTGTAGAGTTTTCTCAAGTTATTTCAAAAAGGTCAAATGCAATATAATTATGCAAAAGACCGCCCTTGCATCTGCGTAGGGAACATATCAGTTTCAAAACTCAGTATCTAAGCTGATATGTGTGACAAGATTTTTTATTGTTAGAATACAGAATTGATTCTTAAAATCTTATATCTTTTACCCTGAAAAAACAGAAATCCGTTGAGTATCAACGAGAGCCCTGGCTTCTGTAAATAATAGATAAAATAATATGTCCCGTGTAGTTTCGTGTAAAAGACGATATTCAGCAATAATTGATTTTAATATTATTCATAGGATTGCTTCTGGAAGCAGAACAGAGATATTTATTTGACGCCTCGAGAGTGGGAACAATAAAGATAATGGTTTCTAGAGAGGTACTCGTTTTAGTGGCAATTAACTTCTAATATGGCAATGCAAGAAATTTATTGTTCAGTAATATATTGTTCCTTGTCATTCGGTAATTGCTTTGTTAGATATAAAGCTTTGCTTGTGATTCGCTCTACTACTAAGTATTGTGAAGAAATCGCCCTCCTAGATTTTTACAGATCTTTGCATTTTAGATTGTCTTGATACCGGAAAAAGAATTGATCTAGTCTTAAAGATTTTCACAAATATAAGTTGTGGATAAATATATACGGTCCAGTAGATACGTAAATAAAAGAGATGCATTTTCATAAATTTCTATTTGCGCATGCTTAAATCGCGAACTGACAACATTACGTTAAATTCTTCTGCGTATGAGCTAATATTACCATAGAGAGACGGGAGTACCTATACTTTCACACCATGTATTGAGTTTAAAACTTTTTATTTAAGTTTTAAGGAGTACTGAACATTTTCTCCAAGCGGGTTCTTTATTTTTTTCCTAACTTTACTATTTTTACAAATACAGGTGTTGCTTTTAATACCAAATTAATTTAACTTATATATACAGGGTGTCCAGGATAAGAATGAACTCTACAGAAATCTCGTAAAAGCAGAGTTGCAGATATGTTTAAATTAGAAAAAAGTTGGGCTCCACTGAACTCTGCAAGAAGACGTTTTCAGATTTGGAACATTCCGAGCACTTCCGAAGAAATTGAGAAAAAACCGAAAACTCCCGATTTCGTTTTTGTTTTTTTCTGGTTCTATTTTCAAAAATATTGTAAAACAAATTTTACATTTTCATTGCCACTTTGTCTCCTCTACAACATGGTATCATTAGATTTCGAATCCGACATTTCGTTTTTTCACAACCACCATCAACTTTATTTTTTAAATAGTCAAAAAAAATAGTTGTGTGCTTCATAAGCTTTATTTTTAATTCTAAATTCAATGACATATCACACTTTGCATTTATTCGACGTTTCGGACTCAAAAATCCATCATCAGTGATATTCGAAGATGATTCCGCAAAAACGAAACGCCGGAACAAAAATCTGATTAGTTTATCTTGTCGAGAAGAATTTATTTTGATCTAGCTTTTACCGTAACTTAAAAAAAATGAATAATTATTTTATTTGTGTTGGTATCTATCAGGTGTGATAATAGTATTTAAAGCGATAATATGAATAAAGTTGTTTTTTTTTATTAAAGCAATTTACATCAACAACAATTATTATTAATAATGTTAATACAATAATAAAGTTCTAAAAACTTAACCTACAAAATAATAACAAATTTATGAACTTATCTAATTTAGATGTGAAGCATTGTATTAGTATTAACTTACATAAAAACTTATTATTAACTAAATGCAAATAACCTTTTTTCTTATTTTCAAAAATGCCGCCCACATTTTCTAAACATAAATAGGAACAATAAACAATTTCGTTCATTACATTTTCTAGCATTTCCGGTGTTATTTTTCGTATGGATTCTCGTACTGCGGCGTTTAATTCATCTTGAAATGTTTGCCACTAAACGTCATTTTCCAGATACCCCCAAAGGAAAAAGTCCAGGGGTGTAAGGTCTGGTGACCGAGGTGGCCAGCTAATTGGACCATGAGTAGCAATTAAATTATTTCCGAATCGATTTCTTAAATAATCCATGTTGAGTCTTGAATTGTAAGGGGGAACCCCATCTTGTTGGAACCACATGTTACATGTTATGGGTTAGGTTTAAAGGCAAGTCATCCAGTGCCTCTTCAATTTCGTTTTTTAGGAACTGACCATACCTTTCAGAATTGAGGGTTCCTTCAAAAAATAATGGTCCAATGATGCGGTTTCCCAAAATATCACACCAAACATTTATTCCAAACCGATTCTGGTGTTTGGATGTGCGGAATCAGTTTTCATTTTTTGTTGACCAATAATGTCTATTTCTTCTATTAAATAAACCATTGTTAGATAAATAAGTTTCATCGGTCCAAAGAATCTGGTGGGGAAATTGGGAATTTTCATCGCATTTTCGTGTGAACCACTCACAGAAATTAATTCTACGTTCTTCATCTCCAGGATGCAAAGCATGGCAGATACGGTATTTATAAGGATGGTATTTCTCTTTACGCAGGATTCTATGTGCAATGATTTTTGGCATTTCTTGCTCTTTTTCGGTGGTACGGAGTCCTATATTATCATCTTCTTCTACAGAAAGCAAAACTCGCATTACTTGTTCAGGGTTTTGCGATTTTTTACGATGACGCACTGGCTTTTCAAAACCGCCATGTTCTTTTAGGTTTGTCACTAACCTTTTGAAAATGGATCGGCCTGGTTGACGCCGTTCGGGGTATTTTTGAAGATAACGCATTTCTGCTTGCGTGCAATTTTGATGACTTTCAATGTAACATGTAATCATATCAAATTTAACTTCATTGGAATAATGTGCTATTTTTACAATACAATATTTTCAAAAAATAAGTACTCAAATACTAACAAGAACGCAAAAGTGACAGATATCCAAGGTATTCATAGTAACCAAGCCAAACAATTACAAAATGTTGTTGAATTTCAAAGCCGTCTATGAATAATTGGAAATTATTTTGTACATACTGGAGCAAACCAAATATTTATTGTTATTAATTGAACCCAGATAGATAAACATAAATTTCTGGTTTGCATAGCAACTTTTTCTTCTCGACAATTTTATTCATATTATCGCTTTAAATACTATTATCACACCTGATACCAACACAAATAAAATAATTATTCATTTTTTTAAAGTCTACGGTAAGAGCTATATCAAAATAAATTTTGCGTTACCATAGCAACTTTTTCTTCTCGACAATATAAACTAATCAGATTTTTGTTTCGGCGTTTCGTTTTTCCAGAATCATGGTGGTTTTTTGAGTTCGAAACGTCGAATAAATGCAAAGTGCGATATGTCATTGAATTTAGAATTAAAAATAGAGCTTATTAAGCACACAACAATTTTTTTCGACTATTTAACAAAATAAAGTTGATGGTGGTTGTGAAGAAACGAAACGTCGGATTAGAAATTCAATGATGCCATCTTGTAGAAGAGAAAAAGTGACAATAAAAATGTAAAATTTGTTTTCCAATACTTTTGAAAATAGAACCAGAAAAAAATAAAAACGAAATCGCAAGTTTTCGGTTTTTTCTTAATTTCTTCGGAAGTACTCGGAATGTTCCAAATCTGAAAACGTCATCCTGCAGAGTTTAGTAGAGCGCAACTTTTTTCTAATTTAAACATCTCTGCATCTCTGCTAGTTTACGAGATTCCTGTAGAGTTCATTCTTATCCGGGACACCCTGTATATACACACCGTGTCTTGAAAAGTTCTTAACAAATGGAAACTTTTTTTATTTTTCATTTTATGAAAAATGTTACTCTTCATATAAGGTTCTGCTTCCTCTGAAAATATTATCGGAATTACAAAATTTAATATATTGTACAGGGTTGCCAAAAACTTAATACTTAAACTTAAGTATTTTTCTATTATTTTCATCATGGTAGTTAAATTAACGAAACAGGAAAAAATTTAAATTGTGTTAATTGTTGGAGGTAATTATAAAATATGTGGTAAAGCGGCTGAAATTTTTAATAATATACATCTAGGTCCTAACACTGGAACCTGTGGTGGAAGATAGATCAAAATACAAGAGTTCTAGCTACACTACACCACAACTTGTTACATTCTGGACGCGTGTTTCGCTAACCAAGTTAGCATCATCAGCAGATGATATAAACTATTTATATCACCTGCTGATGATGCTAAATTGGTTAGCGAAACGCTCGTCCAGAACGTAACAAGTTGTGGTGTAGTGTGATTAGAACTCTTGTATTTTGAAATATACATCTAGATCAACAAATAAGCTATGTTACTGTTGCAAATGTCAAGACCAAGCTAAAATTTACTGGGTCTGTTGATAATACGTTTAAACGAAAACACCAAGCCTGGTCTACTGCCGAAGAAAGTCATTTGCAAGCGGTCGTTGAGAATCCTAAATTCTCGGTGAGGAAAATATCAAAATCGCTTCCGGGTAACGTAACCAACTCAACAGTCAGTACGATTTTATGAGCAAATAAATTCTATCCTTACAAATCTAGATATATTTACACACTTTTACCTAGAGATTTTGAAGTTCTTTTCGTGTGCAGTGCATGGTTCCAAGGGGAAGATGTAGGTGATTCTTTCTTCGCCAGAAAAATATTATTTACCGATGAGGCAACATTTACGTCAAACGGAGTCGAATGCTCACAGAACTGCGACTGGTAGTATGACGAAAATCCTAATTTTCTCATAAAGTGTCGGAACTCATACTCGCAGCATACTCATTTAAAACAAATGTTTGGTGCGATATTTTGGATAACCAAATAGTAGGGCCCTAATTCTTTCGTTAAAATTTGATAAGCCAAACTTAATTGCATTTTTTAAATATTTAAATTTTCTGAATTTGTTGAATAATTGGCATTAAATACCAGGCGTTCACTTTGGTACTAACACGACGGAGCACCATGTCATAGTACACAGATTGTTTCCAATTTTTTACAAAGGATTTTTTCAAATCGCTGGATTGGAAGGTATTCCGTAATTCCATGACCAGGTCCTGACTTAACCCAGTTGGACTTTTTCCTCTGGGGACTGTTAAAAGAAAAGGTTTATCTTCACAGGCTACTCCAAGACGTCCATCACCTCGAAACAGTCATCAGGCAGTATGTACAAGAAATTACGCCAGCTATGGTAAAAGCGGAAATATCAGTGTTTAGTAGAAGAACCATAATTTGTATGAAAAAGGATGGCGCTCACATAGAGGCGTAATTTGTTAAAACTTTTTGTATACCCTGTACATTGCATTCAGATTTGAATTTATTCATGAAATTTAGTATTTTATCACACAAACAAACAAACAATCTCGGGCCTATTTCTACATCATCAGGAAACCGACGCAAAGTCAATTTCGATGGGTGTATGGATATTGCCAATATAGAGCATTATAAGACCAGAATAATCCGAGAAACCATAGAAATAAAAAAACAAGGCAATTTAAATAAAAGGGACGAATCATTAAAACTACCAACAGTATGGAAGACAATAATCGACAAATCTAAAACTACAAAAATTCAAGCGGAATTAGCGCAACAACAACAGCAACATCCGCAAAACATAAATAATGGCCAACGACCGCTCAGATATAACCTTTGGCCACGGGTGGGTTTATAAAAGGTAGGTCTCAGTCGCTAACACTTCAGTCTCTATTCGGACGTGAGAGTGAAAGCTTCGAAAATGACAAATGTGATTTTGACGAAATGTCAGCAAAACAGTTCTTTTCAGAACGACGGTAGTGAATGGATGTACCGGGTGGTCGAAATTGGTCTGTTTTAACAGAGAAAACCTATTTCCTGACTAGATAGAGCAAAACTGACTTAGGTGTCATGGGCTCGATTTCTGAGAAATGTTTAATGGCAAAAACCGCCTGCCGATATTTTCACTGCCAACTGAGATATAGGGCGTTTTTCAATTTTCGGCCATTTTGAAAATTGTCCATAACTTTTTTATTTTGCGGAATATTAACATTCTGCAAAGACATTCTAAAGGCACTTTTTTATGTGCAATCCAGTGGCGTACTCAGATTTTTTCTATAGTTGTCCGTTTTATCATAAATAGGCAAAACTTTTTTTTTTCAAATGGAAATCATAGTTGGCTATAAATTATAAAAAATGCTCGCGTTTAGCCCTTTTCAGTGATATAAAGTTGTAGGTACTTATTTTCAAAAATAACGAAAATATTAGGTGTTTTTGGTTTACATCGAAGTAGGCCTTGGAATAATGACGCGCGTTCAATATTTTGAATATATTGCTGTCAGATTACTGTAGTCTGGTGTAATTATTGCGTTTTGGTGTTATCTTTATAAAGTTGTGTTAAGTTGCTGACAAAATATGTTTGAGAATTATGAAAAGTATGATATGTTAAAATGTTACATATTATCTAACGAAGTTCCTGAAGCAGCTAGTGAATTATATTTTAATACATTTCCCGAGCGACGTCAACCGGATAACCGAATTTATCAAACATTAAAAAGTAATTTAGTAAATTACGGAAGTTTTAAAAGTTAAGAACAAGACATTATGAACTAAAGGAAGAAAAGGAAATCCAGCAGCTAAATATAATTGGTGAGGTATTAGATCATCCTGGCACCTCCTCTCGAACATTGGCTAATATAACGAATGTTCCAAAGACCACCGTTTTAAAAATACTCAAAAAACATAAATTCAAACCGTACAGAACGAGAAGAGTTCATCAACTCCGTGAAGGGGACGCCGCTAGAAGATTGAGATTTTGTCAGTGGTATGAGCAAAAATTCATGGAGAATGAGAATTTTCCATTAAATATTATTTGGAGTGATGAATCCAGAGTAGATACTTCTGGTATATTTAATAGATATAATTCATATCACTGGTCCACTGAAAATCCACACGTAGTTGTGCAACAAGACCGGCAAGGTCGGTGTGGATTCAATATATGGGTGGGGATATTCCGAGGAAGATTTGTGGGACCTTATTTTTACGATGGAAATTTAACTGCAGATGATTATGTAAATATTTTGCGCACATATATTGTCCCTTTGTTGGAAGACATACCTTTAGCTGATGCCAGAAATATCTACTATCAACAAGATGGTTGTCCCCCGCACAATGCAAGGATCACAACTGATCTTTTAAACTTCGAATTTCGAGAAAATTGGATTGGTACGTGGGGCCCCATACCTTGGCCTGCTAGGTCCTGTGACTTAACTCCCTTAGATTTTTTTTTGTGGGGAAGATTGAAGGACTTGATATTTAAAGGAAGAACCTTTCACACAAAAGAAGAATTGCAAGAGGCCACTAAGCAAGCTTTTGCATCTATTAGCCCAGTTGAACTAATAAATAGTTGCAACTCGGTACGCAAAAGATGCTTAGTTTGTATTCAACAGGGAGGGGCTCAATTTGAACAACTTCTCTAAATATATTTATCAGAAACCTATCTAACTAAATACCTAGATTTTCATAATTATTTTTTATTTTCACTTGTAGCTGTAAATAGTAGTTTAGTTTGTTAATTTTGTTCAACTTTGCTATGTAAACAAAAAAAAATAAAAAAAATTAATAATAAATAATTAAAATAACGTTAGCTAGTGTTATTTAAAGTTGTGTTTAAGTTGCTAACAAACTATAAATCTTAACAATACATAATTGAGATATTGTCATCACAAATCAAAGCCTACTTCGATGTAAACCAAAAACACCTAATATTTTCGTTATTTTTGAAAATAAGTACCTACAACTTTATATCACTGAAAAGGGCTAAACGCGAGCATTTTTTATAATTTATAGCCAACTATGATTTCCATTTGAAAAAAAAAAGTTTTGCCTATTTATGATAAAACGGACAACTATAGAAAAAATCTGAGTATGCCACTGGATTGCACATAAAAAAGTGACTTTAGAATGTCTTTGCAGAATGTTAATATTCCGCAAAATAAAAAAGTTATGGACAATTTTCAAAATGACCGAAAATTGAAAAACGCCCTATATCTCAGTTGGCAGTGAAAATATCGGCAGGCGGTTTTTGCCATTAAACATTTCTCAGAAATCGAGCCCATGACACCTAAGTCAGTTTTGCTCTATCTAGTCAGGAAATAGGTTTTCTCTGTTAAAACAGACCAATTTCGACCACCCTGTACACCCGGAATGAAAACACATCGTATTTTTCCATCCGTGCAGGACTAAGAATCAAAAATGATTAATATGATTTTAAAGTAAAGACATTTTTATTATGAACAATAAACATTAAATTTATAAAATTACAGTTCCAATGCAGCTATATTTTCGGGTCTATTGCAGTAAATTTTGTTTTTAATATAACCCTATAGAAATACATCAAGCGGCGTCAGGTCTGAACTGATTGCTGACCATCTTATATGTCTATTTCGTTCAATTCACGGATCATAGATCCGGTTCAAAAACTGAGTAGCATTTAAAACATTGTGCGCTGGAGCGCTATCCTGTTGCCAAATGAATGTAAATCTCTGATATAAAGGAATGTTATCTAACTGCTGCTCTGTATCATTTTCCAGATATTGGAGATATCTGACACAAATAAGACTTGCACGGAAAAAGATTTAAACTTGGAATGTTGACTACTTGTATTTCGTGAGGATTGTTTGCCACCCAGAAAATTCGACGATTAAACATACCATTAGTAGTAAATGTAGCTTCATGGGTAAAAAGTATATCGTGTAAAATGAGCGGATTTAACGAACATCTTAAAATTTCTTGACAAAAATATAATATTTGTCGTTTATGTTCTTCATTTAGACCATGAACGGGTATAAACTTATATGGGCGATAATTATAACGATAAAGAGTTTGTTGAATTTTGCCAAATGATTTTTGAAAACAAATCGCTGTACCAGTAATTGATCGTTCAGGGGTTTTCTGCAATAAAATTAACCAGATATAGTCCTATGTATAGACAACCATAATTTACCCGTAAAAATAGCAACACGTTTAAGTCAAAGTTTTCGTTTGGAGATTTTGCAGTTCTTATTCTTCTATTTAAACTTTTGGTATCTTCAAATTTGTTTACTATGTAACTCATGTTGGGACGGTTCTACCAGGAAACTGCCTATGATACTCATTTTGAGCGTGTGTACGGTTTCTATTATTAAAATAATATAAGCATATTATAATTAATTTGTCTTCAATAAAATAGCCCATTTCCCTGTTTTCACCAGAAATTAGTCCAGATTCAATTTTTTAAATGGAACACTCTGTATATTTTTACATTTTGGGATTCCTGAGACAATTCTGAATCAGAACGTGACAATTTAATTTTTTTTACGCCTACTTGATTTTTTTATAGCCATTTTTAAAACTGCATCTAGGTGGCCATGACCAGACGCAAATTAATCTAGGAACCTGAAATGATGACGGAATAATACAATCGCTAAGTTCTAGTGATTAATCTGCAAGTCCCATTAATTCTATAGGTTGCTTCTAGCGATCTTGACCTATTCCAATTCGTTGTGCAGCATCTGAGGCGTAATACTACTAAATACACTTACAATCCTTTCTTCTAAGATTTCAAGACTAGCTGGGGCTGCTACATAGACTCTTTCTTTAACATATCCCCAAATAAAGAAATCGAGAACAGTGAGATCCGGTGAACGGGCGGGCCACCGTATTGGGCCATTGGTTGCAATAATTTTATTATTAAAATGTTCAATTAAATAATTAAGAACTTCTCTCGTATTGTGAGGCGGTGCTCCATCTTGCTGGAATTCGGCGTAAAACGTAACGTAAGATGTTGCTCAATTTCATTTTGGAGAAAGCCTAAGTACCTAACACCTGTTAATTGGCCTTGAAATAAAATTGGCCCAATTATTCTGTTACCAACGACACCAACCCAGACATTGACACCAAACCTTACTTGAAAATTTTCTACTCTCATTTCATGTTGGTTTTGTTGCGCACAGTAACGAGTGTTTTGCTT
This sequence comes from Kuschelorhynchus macadamiae, assembly GCA_030620095.1. Classification (NCBI taxonomy): domain Eukaryota; kingdom Metazoa; phylum Arthropoda; class Insecta; order Coleoptera; family Curculionidae; genus Kuschelorhynchus; species Kuschelorhynchus macadamiae. Next base: position 194,295 of record JAUTXW010000125.1, on the reverse strand, counting down.
GTTAAACATACTATTATTAGTAAATCTGGATTCGTCAGAAAATAAGACAAAGTTGATAAAATTTGGATCAATTCTACAATTTTGGAGCAACTAATCACAAAACAATACCCGTCTAGCGCCATCGTCAGGATACAAATGTTGGTGTAACTGGTACTTAAAAGCTCGATAAAGCGAGTCTCTTTAGTATTTTTCTAGCTGATTAATGACTTAAATCCCGTTGGCGATTAATTTTTCTTAAAGAAACAGTTTTATCAACTTCAACCATAGCAAGAACGTTAATCTCCATTTCTTCATTTAAAATAAATCTGCCTTCCGCCACTAGATATCCAGCATGGCTATCCATGGCAAACTTGACAAAAGTAAATAATTGATTATCGAGTATTTTTCCTAGTAATATTTAATTTTTGAGCTTATTCTTAATCCAATCGCAAAAAAATCCTCTTTTCAAAAAGCGCTTGTCTAAAAAGACTCGCCATTTGAAAAAAAAATAGTTAGACACAAAAATTTGACTTTTATGATTACTAAAACTTAGCGATTGTATTATTCTGCTCATCATTTCAGGTCCTTAGATTAATTTGTGTCCGGTCGTGGCTATCTAGATGCAATTTTAACAATGGCTATAAAAAATCGAGTATGCGTAAAAAGTTTTTAAAATGTCGCATTCTAATTCAAAATTGTTTCAGGAATTCAAAAACTTAAAAATATACAGAGTGTTCCATTTAAAAAATCGAAACGAGTCATTTCCGGTGAAACCCGAAGCGACCGGAAAGTGAAAATATGCGTAAACTCTCCTCTTTATGTACTATTTACTTATACGAAATTTCGTCTTGATCTGTCACATACTGTAAAAGTTATGGCCTGTTTAATAGATTCGTTGACAGCCGGTAGACATATCAGACATTTTTGGAAAGGCAATCATAAGGAGAATCCAAAAAAATCAAACATATACAGGGCATTTCATTTAAAAAAACCATAATTTGGTACGCTACTTGTTTCTGAGTCACCCTGTATATTCAAAGTTATTTTTTCTAGGAAGTTCCCGGAAATCCATTCAACTTTTGTATTTATTATTTTTTTCTATTTACAAAAATAAACCCTGAAAATGGATGGCGAAATATAAATGATGACCCTGTACACGGCGCACTGTGATCAAAAATTAGTGTCTAGCTTTCCAAAAATAAAAATAACTACTTAACCCAACTTTCTTTTCCTTGATACACTATACTAATAGATAATGTTTGAATATATATTTAACAATTTTAAAATATTATTGGCTTATTTTTACATTTTACCACGCCGCAAACATCGCGTCATCCTTGAGCTCTGTTTATCGCGTTGTGACTTGTCAAATTTTGATTAGTTTGCAAAGCGTTGGTGACAGTATAAGTAGTGTTTACGCGTGATTCTAAAATGGCTTATATTCCCAGAGGTATGTATTATCATCACACATTGTTAGAATTTCTTTTAATTTTTTTATACTTATAAAATTTAAAAAAAAAATAAGGTGTCAGATTTTTAAAAAATATAATAATTCTATGGTTATAGTGAGTTTACTTTTTTAGAACAAGTTAGAACATAAATATTTTAACATAATATGATTCTGCATTATGTTTTGATTTATACGTACAAATTACGTTATCCACAAACGCCGACAATAGGTAAATTTAACGATTTTTTTAGGTACCCGTGAGAGCTTTTCCAGAATGTGCCTATTTGATCTTTTGCAAAGTAAATCCCCATTTCGTCCCCTCGAGGTGAAATCAAAAAATTTTCTTTTTGAATATATATGTGATAAAATTGGGAGTGAAAATATGAAAATAGAAGATCAGAAAGAAGTTAAAAGAGTTGTACATGTATTTTGCGTCGCTCTTTGGAGAAAATGGAAAGAAAATCACGGCATTAAAAATAGATTTATGCAAAAAAATGAAGAGTGGCTTAATACAGTTGTGTTAACATCAGGTAATGTTGAAACTACACCTAATGGGTCAACAGAAGCAGGACGTGGCCGCCCAAAAGTTTTATTTGAGAACGCGAGCCAACAGACTAAACGCAGAAGAGTCTCAAAAATTCTTGCCTCAACAAGTAAGGAAGAACTCTGCCTGGCTACACAAATGAAACTCTTCTCATGTGGTAATAGGGATGCCGCTACTCTGGTTGGTAAGATTTCTTATTCTCCTAAAAGCGCAACACGAATAAAAAAGTTAGGATTAAAGAAAGACTCAAAAACATTAGTGTATTCTGCAGACGAAGCCTTAGCGTTATTTATAGGCCTAAAGTTGACTCGCTGTCAGTACATTAACTTAAGAGAATCTGCTAAACACAAAAATTTAAAACATTTGTATCCTCCTTATTATAAACTTCTGGAAGCTAAAAAAAAATGTTACCCTTCTTCTAAAATTATTGTTACCGAAACATCTGCTGAAGTTCCATTACAGTCTTTGTTAAATCACACTGTATCAAGAATTGCTGAAACACAAAATGAAGTACTTTCCTCCATTATTAATAGTGAATCCAGTATTAATTTACACATGCTTTATAAATGGGGGGCAGATGGAAGTGGAAGTCAAAGCAATTATAACCAACATTTTCAATCAAATGAAAATCGCGTTGATGACTCAAGTCTGTTAACAACATCCATAGTTCCTTTACAGTTATATCACCAACAACAAAATTCCAAATTGATTTTATGGCAAAATTCACGTACTTCTTCCACCCGTTTTTGTAGGCCAATACGGATTCAGTTTGTAAAAGAAACTAATGATGTTATAAAATCGGAATTTTGCTATATACAAAATCAAATTGAAAATCTTAATCCTACCAGACTATTCATTGAAAATACAGAATTTTTTGTTAATCATCAGCTTTTTAAAACAATGGTAGATGGAAAAGTGTGTAATGCCTTGACTTCCAATTCTTCTACCCAAAAATGCTACATTTGTAAAGCTGGTCCAACCGAATTTAATAAGTTAGATAAGGTAATATCTCGTCCATATGATCCTTTGTGTCTTGATTTTGGTATATCATCCTTACATGCTTATATTAGATGCTTTGAATGTTTTTTGCACATTTCTTATCGACAAGATTTTAGAAAGTGGCAGGTTCGTGGACATGAATATAAGAAATTATATTCCGCTAAAAAACAACAAATCATAACATCATTCCGAACTGACATGGATCTTTTAGTAGATTCCGTAAAACCTGGTTTTGGTACAACAAATAATGGCAACACTGCGCGAAAGTTTTTCTCTTATCCAGCATTATCGTCTCGTATTACGGGTATTGACCAACAATTAATTCATAGATTTGGTGTAATTTTAAAAGCCTTAAGCTCCAACTTTAAAATAAATTCGTCCACTTTTGGAGATTATGCTTATGAAACCGCAAAGTTGTACGTGCAGTTGTATGAGTGGTATCCAATGCCTGCCACTGTGCACAAAATACTTTTACACGGAAAAGATATTATCGATCATTTTTTAGTGCCAATTGGACAGTTAGGGGAAGATGCACAAGAATCAAGACACAAAGAAGTCAAATATTATAGAGAACATAATACACGAAAGATGTCTCGAAAGATAACCAATGAAGATTTATTTAATATTTTGCTTATTTCATCGGATCCATTAATTTCTAGTATGCGAATTTTAGCACCTAGGCAAAGCGGTTCAATCAACAAAGATGTAATTTTACTGTTAGAATCCCCAGAAATACCATCTGATGTAGATTCTGATTAAAACTTATTATTTCTAGATGTTTAGCTTTAGTATTTTATATATGTTTTTTTATAGTTGTAAGGGCCGATATTTATGTTCCCTTAAAATTAAGTTTCACTTGAACATAATGTCTGTCCTACTTTGACATACGTTTTTAAGTCTTAAGTAAGACTTACGCTATTCTATACCTTAAGGTGACACTGAAATATAGGCCCTAAAATATTAAGTATTAATAATGTAATTCCAATTCATATTAAAACCTATAAAATTATTGCAATTTTTTTAAAAATAATCATTTTGAAAATTTGATTTTTTTTCATCCGTTCAGATCACAAAAATTGGCCTTTCTATACAAAAAAACCTTGTATGAGTAGAGTACTCGAAAGTAAAATCCATACGATTATCAATGCAAAACACGAATTTTCGCAAAGTTAAAAAAAATTAGGGTTAATACTTTTTAATTTTTTTCAATTTTTGAACCCGCACTGTATACTTATAATATAATAGGTTTTTTTATCAAACAAGAATTTTTTAAAAAAATAATGACTTTTGGTCAAAAAATAAAAATTAAAAAAGTTTTTTTCTCTTGGGTAGGTACTCCATATTAGGAGACACACTGTATGTCTTATGTGGTAGTGTATAGTGTAATAAAACATCATAATAAAGTAATACAAGGCTTTAATTTCGGCAAAAGGACTATTAGAAAATAGAATCAAAGTCCTCCTATTTTTTGGAACCCTAGATGTTAATTTTTGACCACAGTGCGGCGCTTAGATTCTCTCCACGCTCAATTAAATCTAATGTATCCTGCACGAAGGGAATCAAGTTTGATAAAAAATTTCTCTTTTAGAATTACTTTTAGGTATACGTAAACACCTAAATACTACACAATACAGGCACAAACACTGTTTATGTAACTTTTGCTTTAAAAAATATTCATGTAAATAAAGAATTACACAGATTTGCATTAATCAAAACATGTTATTCTCTGAATAGTAAGGGTTTTAAAATACGCAAAACAACACCAAAATGGTAGTTTTTCTTTTTTGCACCCTTGCTAACCCGTCAACGCAAAGATGTTTTCCGAAACAGGCAGGAGAAAGTGGGTCTGTATAAGACGTATACACGATTCGAAAGATGGATCGAGTGCCTTTCTCTTGACTTTTAACCCTTTCGGTTTCTTGGTTCATAACTCAAGTGATTGCCTTGTTTCGGGTGTATAAGGATGGAGCTAGCAATTTGGTAAATTGCGCTTGTCATTTATTTAGACCCTGAAATATATGGGTGCATCTATACGTTTGAACGCTTGCAATTACTGGCAGGTTTTGATTTATCAGCCCTTAGATAAATGCAATGGAAATCGGGAAATGAGAGCATTTTTGATTAATTATTTTTTGTACTTAAAACAGTGTTTGGTGCATCCTATCATTTTTATAGGTCGACAAACACTAATTAAAAACTTAAGGTAGGCTTGGGTAACTGGGCCACACTTCATGCAAGGTCCCTGCATTCTTGCTTAGACATTATGATTTTAAAATTAAAATGTAATGCGTAAGTCTGATGCAATGGCTAAGGCAAATTCCTGTTTTTATTATTTTACTTACATTACTCTATGAAATGAGGTCGTCCTAAAAAAATCCTATATATATATATATAAAAATTGACCTTTTTTTTTTCAATATATATTTATCCTAATTTTTCCTATATATATATATATATATATATATATATATATATATATATATATTTTTTTTTTTTTTTTTTTCTGCTTTGTGTTCTTTGACCTTTTTTTTCAATATATATTTATCCTAATTTTTCTTGGTTTGAGGTCAATACATTAACAACAAAATTAGTACATATTTTTAAACATATATTTCGTTTCTAAGGTGACGTTTCGACCATAGTTTTGATCTTTTTCAAACCTAAAATTTGTTTAGCACTATTTTTTTAAGTTTATAAAGTATTAAAAATTTAGGACTTACCATAGAACGTAAAATAGTTGACTAAAAAGTATACATAATCCACATATCTGACATATACTACACATATTTAATTTACATTTTACAAATATTGTGTGAGTAAAGATATATACAATTTATTTAGGTTGTTTATGTCTTTTTTGTCATTTATGGCGTTTTTGTTTTTTTGAATTTCAGCCATCTCAAAAAATTCTCTTTTTTTCAACTGAGGTTCGGATTATATGCCTAGTACTATTTTTCCTATAAGGTTAAAAACAAGCTTTAGCACTTCTGCCCCTCATCTACAAACTGTCATTTATATCGCCAAGCCACCCAATCAATTGTTTTTATTTTTAATTTCATGGCCAACTTGACTGTTAGTAAAATATCGTTATAACTTTGTTATACTTTCACTTGTTCGTAGTTGAAAGTATGTTTTTTGGACATCTCATGGTGTGTTAATGCGGTGCTGTTCTTTTTATCATATTTGTGACTTTTCAGTCTATTTTCTAAGTATTGGCTTGTTTGTCCAATATAAACACCGTTACAATTATTGCAAGGGATCTGATAGACTATATTGCTTTTTTTATTAATTGGCGTTTTCGATTTTAAGTTGCTGAAGTTCTTTGATAATAAGTTATAGGCTTTGTGACTTGTCGTGATGTTATATTTTTTAAAAAGGTTTTGAAATTGCTGGGACAAACCATTTATGAAAGGCAGAGAAATGTATTTTGTTTTAGGTAGATTTGATGTAATAATGGCATTTTCAGAATTATAATATTTATGTATTCTGCTTTTGAATAATTTATTTACTAATTTTTTAGGGTATTGATTTAGAGTTAATGCTGCTTTAGCCTTTTTAATTGCTCGTTCTCTGAATTCAGAGTCGGACAGCTTAATTGCCCGATCTGCCAGACCAATAATTACAGATTTTTTTTGAGACATTGGGTGACAGGAGCTGAAATTTAGGTATCGAGAGGACCAAGTTTGTTTTGTGTACCATTCCGTTTTAATTTTATTTCCTATATGATGTAATGTTAAGTCTAAAAAATTGATTTTGTTGTTCTCTTCGCTTTCAATTGTAAATTGTAGTCTTTTATGGTATTGATTAAATTGCTTTAAAATAATTTCTGTTTGGCCAGATGGGATTGCAGTAATACAATCATCGACATAACGATAAAAAAATGGTATATTAAATTCCACATTACTTAGAACAGTCTCCTCTAAATCTTCCATAACTATTTGGGCAACGACGCTTGATATAGATGCTCCCATAGCACAACCTTCTATTTGTTTATATAACTGATTTTCGTATATGAAATATGTAGAATTTAGTGTTAATTCTACTGCTTTAAGAAATTCATCTTGGGGAATATCTGTGTATTTTTTTATTTCAGACCATTTCTTTTTAATTATTCTGGTAGCCAATGAGATTGGAACGCTGGTATACAGGGAAACAACATCAAGCGATATCAGTTGGTAATTTTCCGGAATTTCTAACTGTTTTAATTTTTCTTTAAATTGATAGGAGTCTTTGATATAGTAATTAATTTTATGTACAATATTTTTTAAACATACTTTCAACTACGAACAAGTGAAAGTATTAAAATCCGAACCTCAGTTGAAAAAAAGAGAATTTTTTGAGATGGCTGAAATTCAAAAAAACAAAAACGCCATAAATGACAAAAAAGACATAAACAACCTAAATAAATTGTATATATCTTTACTATAACAGTGTTCGCTCAGTCGCTTGTAAAATGTAAATTAAATATGTGTAGTATATGTCAGATATGTGGATTATGTATACTTTTTAGTCAACTATTTTACGTTCTATGGTAAGTCCTAAATTTTTAATACTTTATAAACTTAAAAAAATAGTGCTAAACAAATTTTAGGTTTGAAAAAGACCAAAACTATGGTCGAAACGTCACCTTAGAAACAAATATATGTTTAAAAATATGTACTAATTTTGTTGTTAATGTATTGACCTCAAACCAAGAAAAATTAGGATAAATATATATATATATATATATATATATATATATATATATATATATATATATATATATATATATATGTATTGGTGTCCCAAACTGATTTAGCCAAGCTCTAGTTCCCAAACCATATGAGATATTTAGCTGGAATAAAAACTAGAATTTGTAGCTATGAGGATACTTCAAAATGACAACGAAGAAAAATGTGTTGAAAAAAAAATCCCAAAAAGTTCGACCTAACCTTAAAATTTTAAATGCCATCCTGTATATTTTTTTATATAATTGTGCAGGATTGTAAATTCCCTATTCAGTACTTTTTTACGATTGAAAGTCGGTTAAGAAACAGCTTAGAAAATTAACATTTTATCTTCTTATCAAGTTAGCCATGGGGTAAATTAAAAATCCACTTAAAAGAAAAGAAAACTATATCAAGTTAGCCATGATTCGATAAAACAAAAACAAAACATTTTTGACACTTGTCAAATTGAACTAAATGAGAGTGCAAGTGAGGTTCTTTATTATTCCTGTCAATTTCGTGTTAAAATGCCAAGTTTGTTTACTGCAGAAGAATACGTTGATATGATTCTAATTTACGGCGAGTGCTTAAAAAATAAAAGAAGAGCCAGAGGCGTATATCGCATTCGTTTTCCTAATCGTCCAACGCCAAATGAAAATACATTTGTGAACCTAGAACGCATCCTGAGGCAAGGACATTTCCCGACTGGGAATCGCAATAATTCCAGAAGATCGGTACCTAATGAAGAAAATATTATAAATGTTTTAGCATATGTACATTTCAATCCTCATCTGTCAATTCGGAAACTCTCTGAACAACTTAATATAACAAGAAGTTCTGTTGAGGGTATTTTACAAGACTTTAAGTATCATCCTTAAAAAGTTTATCTGGTGACGTCTGCAATTTATTGCAAGCATATTAGTTAAAACTGAAAACGATCCAGCCTTTTTAGCTAAAATATTGTGGGGTTATGAAGCCAAGTTCCACAATAATGGTCTCATTAACAGGCGCAATTCCAATTATTGGTCTCCAGTTAATCCACATTAGGTAATGCAGACTAGATTTCAACGCATTTGGAGTGTCAATGCTTGGTGTGGATTATTTAATGGAAGGATCAATGGACCCTATTTTTATGAATGATGACTTTAACGGGAGAAAGATACCTGCACTTTCTACAACACGTTTTACCTCAACTTCTAGAAGAAATTCCGTTGGCTGAAAGACAACAAATGTGGTGGCAGCAAGATGGAGCACCTCATAATACTCACATAGTTACTGAATTTCTCCAGAACAGGTTTGAGGCGAATTTCATTGCAAATGCTTCTCCCGTAATAAGGTCGCCTGCACGTTCGCCTGATCTTTCCCCCTTTGATTTTTTCTTCTGGGGATCTTAAAATATATGGTCTATTTAAGTAAATCCAATGACGTAGAGAACCTGAAGAATAAAATTAGAAATGCCTGTCGCAGAATAACGCCACAAATGATAATTGCTACATGTACGCGAAACCTTTTGACAAGATTTGAAGCTTGCGTTGCCGCTGAAGGTTTACAATTTGAACATTTATTACCGTAGATAATCTGTAAAATAAAAAAAATACATAGTAATTTTCTTGTTTTGTTTTAAGCGGATTTTTAATTTACCCCATAGCTAACTTGATCGGCAGATAAAATGTTAATTTTCTAAGCTATTTCTTAACCGATTTTTAATCGGAAAAAAGCGCTGAATAGGGAATTTACAATCCTACAACGGTTTGGGAACTAGAGCCTGGCTAAATCAGTTTGGGACACCCTGTGTATATATATATATATACACATATATATATATATATATATATATATATATATACATATATATATATATATATATATATATATATATATATATATATATATATATATATATATATATATATATATATATATTTTCTTGTTTTGTTTTAAGCGGATTTTTAATTTACCCCATAGCTAACTTGATCGGAAGATTAAATGTTAATTTTCTAAGCTATTTTTTAACCGATTTTTAATCGGAAAAAAGCGCTGAATAGGGAATTTACAATCCTACAACGGTTTGGGAACTAGAGCCTGGCTAAATCAGTTTGTGACACCCTGTGTATATATATATATATATATATATAAATATATATATAATATATATATATATATATATATATATATATATATATATATATATATATATATATATATATATATATATATATATATATATATATATATATATATATATATATATATATATATATATATATATATATATATATATATATATATATATATATATATATATATATATATATATATATATATATATATATATATATATATATATATATAAATATATATATATATATATATATATATATATATATATATATATATATATATTTTTTTTTTCTTACTTTATTCTAAAGATATTTTTACCACCACCACTGTCAAAGGTGAATATTAAATCCCAAAAATTTTACAAAAGACATGTGTCTCCTGAATGGTACTATTTTCATTGTCTTCTGTCTCATCACCTCATTTCACTGTCAACAACAAGACGTTTGGTGTTATTTTGTATAATAAGAATCAATTGTCTTATATATGTATTTTAAATAATTTATGTTAATTGCTAGGATCCAGAAAGTTTTTAAAAATGTACCAATTTTAACTGTACTCATTTTACCAGTAAATTTAGCTCATAGATTTTATAATTTGTTTTTTTTACTTTCCATCAACTCTATATTGTAGTCTTGAAGAAGGAACTAAAAATTTGATTTCCGAAAGCTTGGCATAGTAGAAACCAGCCCTTATACAGACGGTTTAGTCAATATTTGTACTCTGCTATATATATATATATATATATATATATATATATATATATATATATATATATATATATATATATATATATATATATATATATATATATAAAAATCCTGCGTCCACCTATGTTTAAGCTTATAATAAAAATAGGTTCTGTACGCAACAACGATGACGTAGGTAAAAATAAATTGCCCACACCCGAGCATTATTACATTTTTTTATTTGCATAAAATATCGAAAAATATATTTAAGAGAATAATGATTTTGTACCATCAGCAAGTTAAATTGAATTCATTCTGTCAGTAAAAACTAAACGAAATTTCAGGGAAAGTGAGAGGTAGATTTCTTTGACTGTAAATATGTTAATTTAATAACGAAAGTGTTCGGTTCTCCGTTGGAACTTGTATAATTGGCGCTTGTCTTCTTAAGCTAACCAAATTGAGTTGGGGCTGCTGATTTTTTATTACTTTTCTGACAGGCTGGAAAATAATTTGACGGGATGAATTAAATGTAATGTTTCCTTTTCGAGTGGTAGGTCAATAACTCATTCGCAACTATCTTTTGTTTATATTTGTTATAAAATCGAAACTAATGAAACGATCTTTTAGAGAATAAAACTACGCACAATATGATATTGTTACACGACTTAATCGGATCATTAGAGCAGAAGGAAAAACCGAAATACCAAAAATCTTTTTTCTAAAATTCATATCTCCGTTAATTCTCAAGTTGCAGCGAAGGTGCTATGCGAAATAAAAGTTATTGATATGTACTTTATGCATACCAAAACTAGGCTCTGTGGGATTATTTGTCTTTGTACAGGGTGTTATTTTTTCGTTGATATTATAGGGTATAGGCTGAACGGTAACCCAACTTGGAAAATAAATGGCCGTTCTAGCTTTACAAATAAAAAGGGAGTTGTTAAACTACTATCTCTGAATTTTGACTAAAAAATGGTAAAAGATCTCCAAATAAGAGATTGATCTAGTTTAAATAAGCAATTTTAGTTATTTCAGATCCCCAGTTTACCTGATCCAAATAAACAAAGTGACCTAAATTTAAAAAACATTTTTCTATCAAATATACTGTATATTTGAATCAAATAAACAGTTTATTTATTCTAGTAAAATAGTTTATTAGTTCTAGATAAACAGTTCACCTAGATCTAATAAACAGTATTGTAAAAAACAGTTTATTAGATCTAAATAAACTGATCCGAGAAAACGGAGTGTATTTAAACCAAATAAACAGTTTATCTGTCACAAAGTTAAATACACTTTTTATTTAGAACAAATACAATTTCACCTAGATTTAATGTATTTCTTTCTGAGTGCACCTAAATCAATGGCGAGAAACGTTAATTGGTCTGTATTGTCGGACTAAATACATATATATTACGTTCTGCAGTTGCTTAGATAATTAAAATCAAAGATTTTAATTATTATTATCTTTTTTTCCGATAGGATGAAAGTATTTGTACAACTACTATGTGTCTATAAAAACTTAAGGTAAATGACATAATTTCTTATGCTTGTTTAAATAATATGGATTATATTTTATGTATTGAAACATTCCGTAGATAGACTAGTCTACATGTTGAGGTATGTAATTTTATTAAATATTTGCTTCAATTAATTTAAAGTTAAACATTTTTATTCAGTTGCGAAAATGCCAAAAAAGATTTTTGTTTGTCAATCTAAACGCAACAAATAATCTGAACACATTTATGTATTTGCATTGACCTATCGAAAAATATGATTTTTTTTTCGATTAATATTTCGTTTTTTCATTGTTTTGTTTTAAAGTAAATTTCGCTTTGTCCATAAAATTGTAACAATTTTCCGGCGACAATAAAGCATACTTTTGTTTGTTTGCTTGCAGCATCATATTCTTGCAGCTAATTTATTGTCGCATGTTTTTCGTTTGTTCGTTTTGTTGTCAGTAACTCATGTTACTGTGGAGTACCAACCGAATTTGAATTTACTAGCCCTGATGATGGCACAAATTAGTGCCAAAACGTTGGTTTTGTAATAAAAGTTTATAAAATTTGTCCAAGAAAACTGTTATTGTTTCATTTGATGAATACAAATTAGTGGACGATAAAACCAACCACGAAAGCCTTATTTTTCCGGTTTTTCGGTTTTTTCCCCTGTTCTAATGACCCGATCCAGTCATGTAATCGTATCATATTGCTTGTAGTTTTATTAATATAGATAATGGACTATTTTGCATTAAATTGTTTATAACAAATGATAGATAATGGACTATCTTAAATGTGATGGCGCACTCGGTTTAGATTACTATTTTTGTCAAGAAAAAAATCTCTATATATTGACCTAATAGGACATTTGGGCTTTGATAATTAGACTATTTCTTATAGCAAAATCAAAAATAAAACAGATAATTTACTTGTTTTATTTACCAAACATTTTCGTCTTAAATGAGTTCTACAAAGACAAACCCAATTAGTCAATTTCCAATTGGTATCAGAAATATTAACAGCAAAATGATATTGTTCTTTTGAACAATTTACTCCTAATATTGTATTTTGCTGTAATTGTTGTTTAGGTAAACGTATGCATAACCTAGAGCTATTGAATAGTAATAATAATAATTTAACGGTTATTGGATTTGCTACTTAAACAGTTTGTTACACATTACAAAATATAACAAACTCTATTATTGGCAAACTGGAATTAGTGATACTGAAGTGTACGATAATATAGAATTTATAATTGATGTTGCATTATTTGCGATTTAATAATACTTGTTAAACTTTGTAAACAATACATACATAAATTACAACATGAGAAAATATTTTACAAATAAGAAATATATTTATTATAAAGGACTGTTAGTTCTGTAGGACTTTTATGCTACCTTGAGTCGGATTGGTCTTTTCCTGGTTCTAGATCCTAGATGAACTAGTGCACGGTTATCTTCTGGCCTGACTTGATCTTTTTTTGTCCAAAAAAGTACAAGATAATAAGATCTGTATATGTACAGGGTGTCACATTTTGGGTACTTTCCTCCGTTTTTTTTTATAAATAGAAGAAGTTGAAGTTTTCGCGACAGTGTGCTACTTTTTCGTAAAACTAAAGATGCCGTTAACAAAATTTTCATAGCCCTTTTTGTTTTTAAGATACGGGGCTAAATTGAAAATGTTGCATTTTCAGGAACCCCTCGTATCCCAACTATCAGATAACTTATCGAAAATGTCAAAACTGCTTCTTGTATAACTTTTCCCACAGAACTCAATTCCGGAATTCGTATACAGGGTCAGGTCAAAAAGTTATCGCACCTTTATTTTTTTTAATGGAACACCCTATAAAATTTGTCTTTTTTTACCTTTTCAAAAATATATAGCAAATAAACGACAATTTTCTGAAATTAAATGCATAATTTCAGGGGCGTGCAGTGAAAGTTTAAGAAAGGGAAGCAGTTTTTAGAAACTTACCTATTTGTAATGTAATTCGATTCTTCGATCATTTTTTGCAAATTCGTCAATGACGTCATCATAAAAACGTGGATGCTCCGACATATTTTGGAGAAGTTTATTTTCAATGGACAACAGCGATGTATGCGAAAGTCTCTCCTGCCTCGTTAAATTCCTCACGAAATTTTTTATACGTTTAAGTGTTGAAAAATTGCGTTCTACTGATGAACTTCTGGCAGGTATTGTCAATACTAATTCACACAATTTCGACACTTCGGTGTGGGCATCTTCCAGCTCCTTGTCTTTTAAAATTTGCATTAGTTCCTTAGCGATATTTTTTGCGTTAATGTCATCAGTTTCGTAAATCGCTTTTAGTTCAGATCGCAGTAACACTCGGTCGAAGAAATGGCCATAATGAAGAACAAGAGATTTAAACGCATCTTCTGGAAAAGTGTTTCCTTTAAATGCATCAAAATTGCAGAGCTCGAGGAATTTAAAATCATTTTAACCGTTAAATTTATAGTTTATTTGTTGCTGAATTTGTCTGTATGATGTTTGAACATCTCTGACCTTGCCTATTCGAAGACGCTTGGCTTGTGGCTCTACATGTAACGTCATAGTTTTCTCCCAAAATAGGTCAAAGTCATCTCTTTTTTGGCTTAACATGGACTTAAAATCATCCACTTTTTTTAGACAAAAAGCAATATCATTTGTTTTAGTTTGTAATATATTAAAAACATTGTCCGAGATTGGAAATATTTCTGAAAATATGTTCAACAAATAATTAAAATTAAAATCTCGTTTTAAACAGTCCAAAAACCCTCTCGAACTATTTATTGTTTCTGAGTCCGACGTTTCATTATTTTCTATTATATTCTCAAATAGTTCAATCGGTGATTCACGATTTCAGATACTGTTAACACAAGTCTTCCATTATAGTTCCACCTAGTAGAAGCTACTTTGGGCAATCGTTTGTGGACAAGGGAGTCCAAAGCCTGTGTACGTTTTATTGACTTGGAAAAAAAAGCAGCCATGCCACTTAAAGTAACGAAAAATACTTTACATTCTTTAATGTGGTTGATGGACTGTGATAAAACTAAATTTAATTTATGAGCCAAATAATGGGCAAACACAGGACTTGGGAAAGTTTCTCGAACTTTAGCTTGCAGACCCCCTAATTGTCCTGTCATCACTGCAGCTTCATCATAACTTTGAGCAACTAATTTTTTCTCTGCATTAATTTCTTTAGTAACGTTATAAACTACGGTATATAATCAGCTGTACGATTTTCGGACACATTCTTAAAACCTAAAAATCGCTCTTGAATACTTCCGTCTGTTTTAACGTAGCGTATTACTATAGATAATTGGCTAAAATTAGTGATATCAGTTGTTTCGTCTAGAACAATAACAATGAACCGCGCCTCGCCAATCGCCTGCTTAATTCTTTTTAGAATAATGGTTGCAAAAGCGGAAATTAAATCATTTTGGATTCCATTCGACGTTGGCAATCATCATATTTAGCCACTAAACTAAGTAAATCTTGAAAATTTCCTCTATTTGAAGAAACCCTTGTTTCGTCATGACCTCTAATTCCCAATTCGTTCTCTCCGAGAAAACAAACAACATCGATAAGTCTTCTTAATATTTGCCTATTTTTATCGACTAGTTCATTGTGTTGGCGGTGACTAATTTCCAACTGTTTATTAAGGGTTTTTCAATTCTGGTTTCGCCGAAGGCTTTTTCTTTTATGACAGCCTGCAAATGTGCTTTGGACATAATATGTCTTTTTACAGCTTTATGGAAATTGTTTAAATCGGAAAAACCAGTTTTATTCCAGAGACCTTTTTCATTTTCAAAAAGTAAACATGACCAACAAAATAATTTACTTATATCTTCACACCCTGTTAGCCATTTAAATTGTTCGTATTGTTTTTCCGTATAAAAATGTCTAATACAGTTTTTCATTTTTGTGGTTAAATTATTCATAGGCGGTTTTGCCCTTTCTTTGGAAATTATTTGAAGCTTATCAGCGAAGTTTCCTGTTGAAAATCCCTTTATTATTAAGACATACATCACACATTCACACACACTCTTCTTACTAAATTCTCCAAGATTTTCAACATTATTACCGACAGCCGAAGTTGATGGTATTTGCATATTCACGTCCGTATTATTGTCTTCCATATCGCGCCATGCACGACGCGACACGTACGTATCACACAACACACGCATAGCCGTTCAAATAAAGAATCTACTCCAACGATAGCTTCCGGCCCCACTTAAAGCACGCGACTGAAATGCAAAAATTGCAAACAGCCGGTGGAAAGTTCAATAACCTGTGGCTCAATTCACAGGAAATCAAGCATACAGGACTTGGCTGCATAGAAGCTTGCGACCCGCATGGGTTCTATTTGACATTCTATTGTGGCTGGGTCGGAGTCGAGGACGCATTTATTATGAGCTTGATAATTAAAATAATATTTTAGCATTTTTAATATAAACTAAATTAATGGTTTCCTATTTCAAAAATTACGTTTTAGAAGATGTTTTGTAATTTTTTTTGGGGAAGCACTGCTTCCCTTGCTTTCATGGACTGCACGCTCCTGCATAATTTAATAGTAAGCTATGGCTATTGTTTATGACAACAAACAAAAATAAACGTCAAATATTTGTCGGTATTTGGATCGTCAATTATCATTATACGGTATTTGGATCGTCAAATACCATTATACATTTTTGCTTGTTAAATATCCAGAAAGAAGGCAACCGTTTTTTGAGATATTTGCTCGTTTAAAAGCAAATTTAGCTCGGATCATTTGTTCACCCTCGTCCTAAAAGATACAACAAAGAGAACAGGGAAAGAAAAGAAATAGATGTTTTGGGATATATATAAGCAACACCTTTGTCCTCATGTAGAAAAATTGAGAAGGAAATTGGTGTGCCAAAAACTGACGGTCAGAGGTTCTTGAAGAAATATAAGTATCATCCATACAAATTTAATATAGTGCAACATTTGCATTCTGGTGATGCCGAGCGCCGGCACTGTCTTGCCAGTGGCCTTTGCAACAAATCGATGCTAACGATTTATTTGGCAGACTTGTTATCTGGTCAGAAGAGCGCCTTTTTTCAAGTGCGGGAATTTTTATACGTCACAATACCAGGAACTGGCATAGTGAAAATCAGCATTTAATGTTTGAAAGAGCACAACAAGGACGCTTTGGAGATGGAGTGTCGTGTTTTATTTTGGGCAGACATATAGTAGATACCTAGAAAGGAAGTTATTCCAGAGCTGCTCGAAAATATCCCATTAGCCCAATAAAATGCTGTTTACCTACAACAAAGATGGATAGGTACCAAGGGACCTGTTAGATGGCTTCTACGATCTCCAGATCTCTCAATAAAACACGATATGAGCGCATAACAGAACTTCGAGAGGCAATTCATTTAGCCTTTCGAAATCTGCGAGTGAGACTGGTACTTTTTAACGCTATTCAAAGCATTACAAAAATGTGCCAATTTTGCATTACAGAGAATGGTCGTCAATTTAAACATCACCTTTAAAAATTTGTTTTTTCTTTTTTTAATAATGGTATTTTTTTGTGTTTGTTATATTGTTACTTTATGCTACAAAACTGATGTTACAACTTTACTGTTATTAAATTAATTTATACCTATATGCAAGGTATCCAATTCTTCGTTAGCAATATGTAACTTTCAATTGTTTATTATTGTTATTCATGACCTACTATTAAATTATGCATTTAATTTCAGAAAATTGTCATTTATTTGTGTGTTTCCGAGAAAAAGTTCATACTATTATATATTTTTGAAAAGATAAATAAGACAAATTTTATAGTCTATAAATATACAGGGTGTTCCATTTAAAAAAATAAAGCAGCGTCCGATAACTTTTTGATCTAACCCAGTATATTAATTCTGAAGGCGGAATTACATTTTTCGGTAAAAGTTATATAAGAAACAATTTTCACATTTTCGATAAGTTATCTGATAGTTGAGATACGAGGGGTGCCTGAAAATGCAACATTTTTAATTTAGTCCTGTATCTTAAAAACTAAAAGGGCTAGGGTAATTTTGTAAACGGCATCTTCGGTTTACGGTTACGAAAAAGTAGCACACTGACGCTAAAACTTCAGGTTTCTATCTATAAAAATTACGGAGATACCTCACAAATGTAACCAAAATGGAACACCGAAATTCGAACTTCTATTAAAACAAATCTTACTTATCTCTAGAATTCAAAATATTTAGGAAAATTGTTGTCTGCAAAACATTCGCTTAAAAAATAAAAAGAAATCACCATTTTAAAGGAACAATTCGAGGCGCCATCTATGAGTCGATAGAACGCTCGCTAATCCTGGCCGGATAATCTATGACGAATACTAAACTTTTGATATTTCTGATTGGTTGAATGAAAAAACGTTACAAACTACATACATTAATATCTTTTTTCCCGGACAGTTTATTAATTAGATGAACGTATTTATTCATCATAAATATGATTCAGTTCAAGATGTTTCTGATTGTACAAATAAAATTAATTTTTATAACAATAATTCATTTAAAAATAACGTAAATTTTTCATTTGCTCTTGCTGACTTCTCGAAAATCAATAAAATATTAAATCATATCAAAACAAATGCTTATGGACACGATGAAGTTACTCCTTTAATGATAAAATACTGCAGTCCGTTTATTGACAAGTACATAGTTCACATCATTAACTGCTGTATTGAATCGCATTACTTTCCCAGTCAATGGAAATTGTCAGTTGGACGACCTTTGGTAAAAAAATCTAATCCCACGAGTTTCAATGATCTTAGGATTATAAGTATCTTACCCGCTTTGTCAAAAATTCTTTTTTACATAATCAGATGTTTATATTTTGTACCGCCAATGGAATTCTTCCGGATGTTCAGTGTGGTTTTCGTAAGGACTTCAGTACAGCTGTTGCGTTAACAAATGTTATTGATGATGTTTTGCGTGCATCTGATAAAAACTTAGTACTGCTCTGGTTTTGTTAGACTTTTCTAAGGCATTTTATGCAATTAATCACCAGCTCGTTGTATCTAAATTAAAATATTATGGCTTTGATGAGTCATCGTGCGTCTTGATTTCCTCTTTTTTATCAGATCGCCTTCAAAAGATCTTTTCCAACGGCACATTTTCTAATCAGGTGCAAATATTTTCCGGGGTGCCTCAGGGCTCGATTCTGGGACCCTTACTTTTTTTGGTCTATACTTCCGATATTCTTCTATCTGTAAAGAACTGTAAAGTTCAAGCATATGCAGATGACACACAAATTTATTGTTGTTTTAATTCGGATGATCATGTTGATACTGAAGAACTCATTAATCAAGACTTAAGTGTGTTAAACCAACTCGGCCAAGATCATAACCTTAAATTAAACTCTGCTAAGTCTCATCTGCTACTCTTTGGCAATAAAAATAAAATTAGCACATTAAAAAATAATTTAAATATTAGTATTGATGGTAACAGAATATCGGTAGTTGACTCTGCGAAAAATCTTGGTATTATTTTGGATACCGACTTGAGATTTGAAGAATATTTAAAGAAAATATTTCAAAAATCTTATTCGGCTTTGAAAGTTTTATACAATAATAGACATGTCTTGAATTTCAGAATGAGAAAAACTCTGTGCGAAACCTTGGTCCTATCTAATTTTAATTATTGTGACTTTGTGTATGGTTGGTGTCTTACTAGTGAGAGTCTTTTACGTGTACAGAGGGTGCAGAATGCGTGTGTTCGTTTTATATATGGTCTTAGAAAATATGATCATATTTCCCACAAATATCGTGATTTGAATTGGTTAAGGATGGATTTTAGAAGAAAATTACATTTCTGTACATTTTTGATCAAAATTATTAATGGTACAAATTCACCCACTTCAATAAAGGAACGTCTTATTTTCCGTAGGGATGTGCATTCCCTTAATATTCGTGATCAGGGGGGATTAACAATGCCACATCATCAGAGTGCCATGTTCCGGAGATCTTTTAGTTTTAATGCTGTACAATGTTACAATGCTCTTCCTCAGACTTTTTTAGCGCTTAACTTTAATACATTTAAATATAAATATAAAAAATTTCTTTTAAGTGAACAAAATTTATTATTAAATTAATATTGGTTATACAGTGATATTTTACATTTCACTATAGAACTTTCTATGTCTATATAGCTTCTGGATCCTTACACTCTTTTTTTTTTTAATTATTGTTGTCTTTTTTCTATCTTACTTCACCTACACTAATAGAAATCAATTTTTTTTATATACATCTATGGCAAATTATTATTTAATCAATTTTGGTTGGAGTCTGGTTCAGTAGAGTAGCTAAAGAAGCTAGACTGCGCCAGGCTTTGACTACTAACTGTTATGTTTTTTAGCTATTTTTTTTTTACTTAACTTTGTAATAATATGTATATGATATACTTAATATAAAGGCCTTATTTATTTTATTTATTTATTTATACAATGTTGTGTAAAATTATTAAATCCATGCAGTTGATTTAAAACGGAATTAAAAAACGTTGACATTGTCTGGTTAAAGCCTAAATCTGACTACATTAAATATCCCCCAAAAGCTCGTTTTAATTTTCATCTAATCGCACCAGCTATAAAGAGACAGTCAATTTGCCATATATTAAAACTCATATTCTATATAGCTTGGGAACACATCCCTGCGCCTCGCAGATTAAAGTGTATTTATTTATTTATGTATATATTCATTTGCGCGGTAAAAATTCAACCTTGAGGGGTCAAAATGGACGGCATAAAACAAAATAAAAGTGGAAAGATGCGATAACGGAATGGTCTTATTACTCCTCGGAGAATTACTATATCATATTTAAGGGAACCTTAATTCGCTATAATACGCTTGCTAAGCTAAAAATAAGCCGTTTTATGAATTTTTTAAGGAAATTGTTTTGGTTAACGTCAGGGTGAAATGAATTTTCCACTTGGGTTTTCTTTAGTTGCCCTTTCAAGATTATTTTACAGGACATAAAACAAAACAATAGTCGGGTATTAGAAGTTCTAACAAAAGTCAACTCATACAGGGTGGTGCAACCAAGATGGGGTGGACGATTGTGGGCAAACGGAGAGGAATTTAAAAAAAAATTTTTGGGATATGATTGATAGTCAAGAACGTTGTGTTTTAAAATTATACCCATTATACAGGGTGGTCTGAAAAGTTCGTGTTGAACCAAACTTTTGTTTTTTAAATGGGACACCCGGTATATTATTATTTTAGTTGATTCTCCTATTCGTAACGATCATTTGATATGAGGTTTGTTGGGTCTAAAATTTATACCAAGGGAATGGTACGAGGTTAAAGTGGAAAAAAGGGTTATACTCCGGCCATTTTTTGAAAACAATTGAGGCAGGTATGGAAAAACCAAATATTCTATAAAATGTATTGTATCTAGGATTACAATAATCGCTTGTAAGTCGTTCAAAATTATTCACTGTTATACAGGGTGGTCAATTTTTGCAAATTTACCTTAGATTGAATTTTATTAAATGGAACACCCCATATATTTTACTGTCATATTAAAGATAACATCGCCGGCTTTCAGAAAATACCCTATTTGATATCTTTCTAACCAACAGTTTTTTTAGTAAATTAACCATGAAACCAAAATTTACTCATTCTAACAGAAACGGTATTATTTACGTTGCTTAAATTGACTACCTATAATATAAGGAGGCCATGATATAATCATAAATGAAAAGAAAGATTGACTTTCTTGTCAAAAACGCAAAGTGTCAGAGAATTGGCATCAATTACCATTGTTTTTTGACGATAAGCCGAGAAATTGTTAAGTGACAATGAGCTTGAGTACTCCAGAGTTGATAAACATGACTTTTATGTTGGGCGAGTGTCAAAAAAACCCTTTACTAGCAAGCAGAGTTTATGCGGTACGATATCCCGATGCCGAAAAAAAACCAAGACCTGAAGCTTTTGCAAGTTTATTAAAGAGGTTTCAAGAAACAGGCAATGTTGCTTTTAAGAAACGTAAAGTAATTAATAAACCAGTTACCAATGAAGATAATGCTTTGACAGTGTTATTAACAGTGCAAGAAAATCCACACACAAGTACCAGGGAAATTAAGAGAGCTACTGATATTGAACGCACTAGTATTAAACGGATTCTGAAACAACATAAATATCATGCCTACCACATTGAATTACACCAAGAACTGTATGATCGCGATTACGTCCAACGACAAGAATTCTCAATTTGGTTTTTATATACAATTTGGGATAGTCCAGGTTTTGTAGATAGGGTACTGTTTTCAGATGAAGCAACTTTTAAAAGCAACGGCTTGGTTAACAAACATAATATGCACTATTATTCAACCGAAAATCCACATTGGATTCGTCAGGTGGACGATCAAAATAAATGGTCAATTAATGTTTGGGGAGGTATAATTGGCTCTCATGTTATAGGACCATATTTCTTTGAAGAGCATTTAACGGGAGAAGTCTATTTAAATTTTTTGAGAAATGAGTTGCCCGTATTGCTCGAAGACTTACCTTTAATGTTAAAAAATTCCTTATGGTTCCAACATGATGGAGCACCCCCGCATTACCATAGGCATGTAAGACATTTTCTCAATAATTGGAAAGGAGAGCATTGGATTGGGCGAGGTGGTTCAGTTAAGTGGCCTGCGAGGTCACCCAGTTTAACGCCACTAGATTTCTTTTTATGGAGACATGTTAAAGAAAAAGTTTATAAAGAGGTTCCAACCACAGTGGAAGATATGAAGTTGAGAATAATAAGCAGTTTTCGCAACATTTCAGACCTGACTTTGAGAAAAGTGAAACTTTCATTTATGGATAGACTCGAAATGTGCCTTCAGCAAAACGGTGGTTTAGTTGAACATCTTTTATAAGTTTTAATTACATTGTTTTTGTTGATTTATATTAAATTTTTTTTTTGTAAAAAAAGATCTGTTATTAATACTGTCAAAGCATTATCTTCATTGGTAACTGGTTTATTAATTACTTTACGTTTTTTTGAAAGCAACATTTCCTGTTTCTTGAAATCTCTATGATAAACTTGCAAAAGCTTCTATCTTGTTTTTATTTCGGCATCGCATCATCAAAGAACAATATTTATTTATTTACTGATGACAATATTCTGACACTTTGCTGTTTTGACAGGACTGTCAATCTTTTGTTCAATTTATGATGATATCATGGCCTCCTAATATTAAATTGTCAATTTTAACAACGTGAATTCAGAGTAATTCGTGTTAAAATGAAGAAATTTTGATTTCACAGCTAATTTACTGAAAAACTGTTGGTCAGAAAGGTATCAAATATGGTATTTTCTGAAAGCTAGTAATGTTATCTTTAACATGAAAGTAAAATATACAGGGTGTTCCATTAAAAAAAAATTCAATCAAAGGTAAATTTGCAAAACTTGACCACCCTGTATAACAGTGAATAATTTTGAAGGACTTACAAGCGATTATTGTAGTTCTAGATACAATACATTTTATAGAATATTTGGTTTTTCCATACCTGCTTCAATTGTTTTCAAAAAATGGCCGGAGTATAACCCTTTTTTCCACTTTAACCTTCTCCCATTCCCTTGGTATAAATTTTAGACCCAACTAACCTTATATCAAAATGATCGCAACGAATAAGAGAATCAACTAAAATAATAATATACCGGGTATCCCATTTATAAAAACACAAGTTTGGTTCACCACGAACTTTACACCCTGTATAATGGGTATAATTTTAAAACACAGCGTCCTTGACTATCAATCATCCCAATTTTTTTTTTCAAATTCCTCTCCGTTTGCCTACAATCGTTCACCCCATCTTGGTTGCACCACCCAGTATGTCCTTGATTCCTTGATTCCAAAAAAATAATTCTGGTGGAACATATTGTTTAATACTGAGACAAAAACACTTACGGAGGTAAGATTTTTTTTCTAGTGCCAATTTGGTTTAACAAGATGAAATCAATATGAGCGATTCATGAACGTTCGACTAATGATAAACTTTTAATTATCTCCATTTTTAGTCTATCGACGGTATATTATAGTACTTGAATGGAACTCCCTTCGCGGGATTAAATGAGCCACTTGCATTAATTTTTGCACTTTGTGGAGCAATATTACTAAATAAATACACCGTGTAGGTATAAATTTAAAACACCTCATAATGTGACAATTTATTACCTTTAAGAAATACAAATTTGATTAGCGTGCTTTGAAATAATGAAGTCACGTGTTTCAACATAAATAAAAAATTGGAAAAAATCGTTTATATTTATAAGACTTTGTGTTTTATTTAATAGAAGAATAAATAAACAAATAGTCAGTGTCATTAATTTCGCTATTATAAATCGAAATGGAAACTTGATTTCATTTAAAGAAAGGAAGCTCAAGAGGCGCTAAAAAATATTTTGTCGTCGAAATCAAGGAAAATATTTGAAGCGCAATATCAGACATTTCTAAGATAGTGCTGGGAGCGAAACATGGAACTTTACCACCTGGACTTTATCACCTGCGACGCTTTGAGCACATTATTCTATGCTGAAAACAATGCTCAATGTTAAAAATAATACTGACATAACATAACAAAATTTTTTTGACTAAATTGGATCATTGTGTCTGCTGTGATGCAGAACATGTTCCAAACAAGGATCAATTTCTTGTTATGACGTTGGAGTACGTGGAATGAAAACATACTATCACTTAATGCTCCCAACGAAAGCCAGGAGTCACAATGTAATTCAATGCCGGTCGTGGTATTAGCCAGCGGAGTAGTTGTTTTTGTGATTCCATTCTGTGCCTTTGATCTACACGGGGCTCGCTAGTCTATGGCGGCCTGATGAGCTCTAATAAGAGCGAAATTGCGATCGTCGTTTGACTTAACTGGATCATTGTGTCTGCTGTGATGCAGAACATGTTCCAAACAAGGATCATTTTCTTGTTATGACGTTAACTACACGGGGCTCGCTAGTCTATGGCGGCCTGATGAGCTCTAGTAAGAGCGAAATCGCGATCGTCGTTTGACTAAACTGGATCTGTCTGCTGTGATGCAGAACATGTTCCAAACAAGGATCATTTTCTTGTTATGACGTTGGTGTACGTGGAATGAAAACATACTATCATTTAATACTTCCAACGAAAGCCGAGAGTCACAATGTAATTCAATGCCGGTCGTGGTATTAGCCAGCGGAGTAGTTGTTTTTGTGATTTCATTTTGTGCCTTTGCCCTACACGGGGCTCGCTACTCTATGGCGGCCTGATGAATCGCGAGTGTCGTTTGACTAAACTGGATCATTGTGTCTGCTGTGATGCAGAACATGTTCCAAACAAGGATCATTTTCTTGTTATGACGTTGGAGTACGTGGAATGAAAACATACTATCATTTAATGCTTCCAACGAAAGCCGAGAGTCACAATGTAATTCAATGCTGGTTGTGGTATTAGCCAGCGGAGTAATTGTTTTTGTGATTCCACTTTGTGCCTTTGCCCTACACGTGATGCAGAACATGTTCCAAACAAGGATCATTTTTTTGTTATGACGTTGGTGTACGTGGAATGAAAAGATACTATCATTTAATGCTTTCAACGAAATCCGGAAGTCACAATGTAATTCAATGCCGGTCGTGGTATTAGCCAGCGGAGTAGTTGTTTTTGAGATTTCATTTTGTGCCTTTGCCCTACACGGGGCTCGCTACTCTATGGCGGCCTGATGAACTCTAATAAGAGCGAAATCGCGAGTGTCGTTTGACTAAACTGGATCATTGTGTCTGCTGTGATGCAGAACATGTTCCAAACAAGGATCATTTTCTTGTTATGACGTTGGAGTACGTGGAATGAAAACATACTATCACTTAATGCTTCCAACGAAAGCCGAGAGTCACAATGTAATTCAATGCCGGTCGTGGTATTAGCCAGCGGAGTAATTGTTTTTGTGATTCCACTTTGTGCCTTTGCCCTACACGTGATGCAGAACATGTTCCAAACAAGGATCTTTTTTTGTTATGACGTTGGTGTACGTGGAATGAAAAGATACTATCATTTAATGCTTTCAACGAAATCCGGAAGTCACAATGTAATTCAATGCCGGTCGTGGTATTAGCCAGCGGAGTAGTTGTTTTTGTGATTCCATTTTGTGCCTTTGCCCTACACGGAGCTCGCTAGTCTATGGCGGCCTGATGAGCTCTAATAAGAGCGAAATCGCGATCGTCGTTTGACTAAACTGGATCATTGTGTCTGCTGTGATGCAGAACATGTTCCAAACAAGGATCATTTTCTTGTTATGACATTGGTGTACGTGGAATGAAAACATACTATCATTTAATGCTCCCAACAAAAGCCATGAGTCACAATGTAATTCAATGTCGGTCGTGGTATTAGTCAGCGGAGTAGTTGTTTTTGTGATTCCATTTTGTGCCTTTGCCCTACACGAGGCTCGCTAGTCTATGGCGGCTTGATGAGCTCTAATAAGATCGAAATCGCGATCGTCGTTTGACTAAACTGGATCATTGTGTCTGCTGTGTAACATTTTGGTATGAATGCAAGATGGAGCAACAAAATGGCGGTTTATTAAATTATTTAAACATTCAGCCTGAAAAAACTACTTAATTAACTGATTTCAAATTGTGTGCCATAACTAATTGTAGTATAGAGATGAACTAGTAAAACTGTGGTAGTAATTCAAGATGGTGGAACAAAATGGCGGCCAAATAAAATCTCAAAAAATCACGCTGGCAGGTTTTACATATCTTCACGTTTTAGTGTCCCTAGATGACAAAAAATATGTTTTAACAATTCCGTCGGTACACCTGTCGTCGGTTTGTCTGTCTGTCTGTCGGTTCACAGCATAGCTTAAAAACTACTCATCAGATTGACTTTTGACAAAAATTAAGACTCATATCGGGATGGCCTGGTAATATTTTGGCAAAAAACCAATACGCCGGAACAAGATGGCGGCCTAGTGAAACGTTAAAAAATATTGGAATTCGTATAGCACCCTTTAAATCGTTCAATGTAGAGGATTATAGAGGGCAGGCAAATAAAACCACTATGGTAATTTATATCCCAACGTTTCGTGGTCAATCACCACTTTCTCAAGGGCCTATAATAAAGAAAAAAAAGAAGACACATTACATTTGGTCGCACTATGATAAATCTATCTAATTGGAATGTCAGAAATTGTACTTAACCCTATTTAAAAAATGACGAGCAACAATAAATTGAACACATTAAGACAAGAATAAACAACATTGTTTAACTTACCAATACCTCACGCGGTCTGGATGCCTTTATAAATCATTTTAGTGTATGTAAATTACAAAGCTTCATGAGATAACTGCAAAATCTTAGCAAATACACCCTTTTTATCTTTTAAGTTATTTTTATAAACAATGTTTTATTTCCGACTGATATAGGAAACGATATGAAGTTAGATATTAAAGAATTAGGGGTTTATCGCAAATAGTAGAACTACATCAAGACTGCGCAGTATGGCGTATACAAAGTCAAGTTATTTTTTATTGGATGGTAAATTTTGTTCCTAACTTGAGGGAAGTGTCATGGGCAATCCATCAAGCCAGTCTGCCTTTTAGTCTGGGTTTCATAAGGCTACATGTGGATGACACTTTGGCCACAGTACCACGTGACACGTTGCATGATATTTTGTACTTTTTCAACAGTTATCATAAGAGACTTCAGTTTACCATGGAGACTGAATCTGATGGTAAGATTGAGTTTCTGGATACGGTGGTCTACAGACAACCGAATGGACAGATTTTGACTAATTGGTACATGAAACCAACTAGTTCTGGTAGACTATTAAATTTCAATTCCAACCACCCAATTTTGCAAAAAATAATGACAGTCAAAAATGTATTATATAGGTCGAGCAACCTGTCGCATGAATCGTTTTACAATGACAATTTAATTAAAATTAAAAATATTCTTCTTAATAATAATTATCCGCTTAATTTCATAAACCAAATAATTACTAGATACAAAGGTAATACGAGTTTGAAGGAAAATGAGGACAGTAATAAACTGTATTATAAGTTTCCTTTTATACCTGGATTGTCCACTAAGATTCAAAAATGTTTTAAGGATACCAACAATCAATTCAATGCCGGTCGTGGTATTAGCCAGCGGAGTAGTTGTTTTTGTGATTTCATTTTGTGCCTTTGCCCTACACGGGGCTCGCTACTCTATGGCGGCCTGATGAACTCTAATAAGAGCGAAATCGCGATCATTGTTGTTGCAGAACATGTTCCAAACAAGGATCATTTTCTTGTTATGACGTTGGATTGTGTACTATCATTTAATGCTTCCAACGAAAGCCGAGAGTCTGTAATTCAATGCCGGTGATGCAGAACATTGTTTTTGTGATTCCATTTTGTGCCTTTGCCTAAGAACCATTTTCTTGTTATGACGTTGGTGTACGTGGAATAAAAACATACTATCATTTAATGCTCCCAACGAAAGCCAGGAGTCACAATGTAATTCAATGCCGGTCGTGGTATTAGCCAGCGGAGTAGTTGTTTTTGTGACTCCATTTTGTGCCTTTGCCCTACACGGGGCTCGCTAGTCTATGGCGGCCTGATGAGCTCTAATAATCGTTTTATACCTGGATTGTCCACTAAGATTCAAAAATGTTTTAAGGATACCAACAATCAATTCAATGCCGGTCGTGGTATTAGCCAACGGAGTAGTTGTTTTTGTGATTTCATTTTGTGCCTTTGCGCTACACGGGGCTCGCTACTCTATGGCGGCCTGATGAACTCTAATAAGAGCGAAATCGCGATTGTCGTTTGACTAAACTGGATCATTGTGTCTGCTGTGATGCAGAACATGTTCCAAACAAGGATCATTTTCTTGTTATGACGTTGGAGTACGTGGAATGAAAACATACTATCATTTAATGCTCCCAACGAAAGCCAGGAGTCACAATGTAATTCAATGCCGGTCGTGGTATTAGCCAGCGGAGTAGTTGTTTTTGTGACTCCATTTTGTGCCTTTGCCCTACACGGGGCTCGCTAGTCTATGGCGGCACTAAGATTCAAAAATGTTTTAAGGATACCAACAATCAATATAATTTTGCTTTTTACAATGTTAAAACTGTTGACAATTTGTTTACAGGATTGAAAGATAGACTGCCTGCTGAATATGAGTCAAACTTAATTTATGGAATTCCATGTTCCCAGTGTCGGAATACGTTTTACGTCGGTCAGACGAGGCAGTATTTAAAAGATCGCCTAACACAACATACAAACGACTGTCGCAATCATAATAAAATAGACACAACTACTCTCAGTCTTCATCATCGCAACACGGGTCATGAATTTGATTTTTCAAACACAATAATTTTTGATAAAGAACAAAATTATATAAAGCGTATTATCGGAGAAATAATATATATTAACCTGAATAATTCGATTAATTTTAGAACAGATACAAACAATTTAAGTTGCTGTTACTCATCAATACTAAATAAGTATAAAGATCATTTCCAGAGTGGTATAAACCAATAAAATAAAAAATATTACCCTCGTCTGTCCTATTTTTTCACTATTTTTCTGGGTATTTGTTATATTTTAAATTTGTGACCTACTAGGTTAGATGTTTCGTAATGTTTTTTAAGTATGATTTATGTATTAGTTGACTTTGTGTACGCCATACTGCGCGGTCTTGATGTAGTTCTACTTTTTGCGATAAACTCCTTATTCTTTAATATCTAACTTCATATCGTTTCCTATATCAGTCGGAAATAAAACATTGTTTATAAGAATAACTTAAAACGTAAAAAGGGTGTATTTCAGTGGCGGCTCGTCAGATGAGGCAACTGAGGCGCCGCCTCACTCGCTTTCCTATAAATATACATTTTTATTTTCAAAATTAATTCTTTTGATACCAAGTTGATACATTATAAAAAAGGGTTTATATTCTCTGAAAATTGTCTCAAACACTATGAAAATTTCATCAAATATGCTTTAATCATAAATAAACACTTTACTTTACTAACCAACAGTACAATGTCCAATAACTGCAATATCATTTATTTTTTATTCGACTTTACCTATACGCGGCGATGCGAATGCGCCTCGGACACTTGAATGGTATTTGGATTTTTAATAAGTCTGAGAAAGAGGGAAAAGGGTCGTGTTGCATTTGTAGATTCATTCCATCTCTTTTTATTGCGTTTGAGGCGATGAAAACTTCGCTTAATGATTGAGACGTTGCAATTTAATGTTAGCACAGATTGAATATAAATGGAAATAATTTTTATTTATCGGTAAACGACAATCGCGCATCCGGCTGCCAAATACAAGCCGTTTTTGTTTTTGTTGATATTTGCCTGGGCGTGTGGGGTATTCGTATTTGACTGTTACCGGTAACGGTTTGAGATTGAGCGGGAAGTGGGTGGATATTGAGATTATACGGCAATAATTTGGTGTTTGTTTTATAGTATTATTTCGTGAATGTCGCGCGTTTAGTCTGTGTCGAGTGTTACTCTATCTAAAGTATTTTTGACGTTGCGTTTCTTTTTGTTTGATTTTGTTACGAAAATATTCAAGCCTAGAAGTTCTCAAGAAATTCGCATGGCCCACTTATTATATCCATGAATTCAAAAATATTAATAACAACCATAGAAAAAGAATCCAAGTCTCGGTCTCAGTAAATTATGATTATTAACATGACACGTGCTTAGCCCTTTCGAGCATCATCAGGCCTACAAGCAACAGAGAGAACCTTAGTAAATAACACTCACAAGACTTCCAGCAGAAGAAGCTGACGCAATAAGGTATGAAACAGCGAAGATCATCAAAAATTTTAACCCGCCTAAGTCGAATCAGCTGCAATTTTAATAAAATGTTTTGATCAAACATAACAATAAAGAACGACAATAAAAACATTAAACAACAATACAGACATTTTGGTCCTTCCAGCGGACAAGGGTAATGCCACTGTCGTCATGGACAAAACAGATTACGTGAAGAAAATACAACTACTTTTAAACGACAACATCTACAGAGTGATCCAAGCAGACCCGACCAACAAAACTGAAAGACGGATAACCAACCTTTTAAATGCATCAAACCTACCAACAGAGGAGAAGATGTTAAGACCAAGCAGCTCAAGGATCTCGCGGTTCTATGGACTACCTAAAATACATAAGGTTAATGTACCATTTCGACCTATCGTCAGTGCAATAGGATCTCCTACTTACAAAATTGGTAAATATCTTTCAAATATTCTTAATACTTTGACAGGAAAAACACATTCATATATTAGAAACTCTACGCATTTTGTAGTAAAACTTAAATCAATCCAATTAGATCCCAAAGATATCTTAGTCAGTTTCGATGTAGAATAGCTGTATACGAATGTTCCTATAAATGATTCAATTTCCATAATATCAGACTTATTTCACCATAATAGCATTGACAACTCACTTTTAGATCTAATTGAAGCATGTCTTACATCAACGTATTTTGTTTTTCAAGGAACTTTCTATGAGCAAACCTCAGGAGCAGCCATGGGATCTCCACTGTCATCGGTGGTAGCCAATCTCTTCCTGGAAGCTTTTGAGGAGCAAGCCTTAGAGTCGTCTCCACTAAAACCAAAATTATGGTTCAGATATGTAGACGATATTTTTGTAATATGGCCACATGGTCCAGAAAACCTCCCTGGGTTTCTTGATCATCTAAATCAACAACATGCTAACATAAAATTTACAATGGAAATTGAATCAGAAGGCACGATTCTCTTTCTAGATGTTCTTATACAAAGGAAAGAGGAGGGTTCCTTAGGACACTCTGTATATAGAAAACCAACGCATACGAACCGGTACTTAAATGCAAATTCCCATCATTATCCAGCACAAAAGCAATCAGTCATTAATTCATTGGTTTACAGAGCCCTCGCGATTACACTGATGATTTTAGACGATCAATTAGAAAATATAATAATCCTACTCTACGAAATGATACTAATAAGGAATTACCGATAGGAAATGTAGTTCTTCCATTTATACACGGAACCACAGACAAGATTGCAAGGTTACTTCGCCGGTCCAACATACGTGCAATCTTCAACACACACAAGAAAATTGGACAATATTTGAGATCGCCAAAGGACATTATTCCTTTTCAAACGGAAGGAGTATATGCAATTCCTTGTTCCTGTGGTGATGTTTATATTGGAGAAACTGGACGATCCATATCGACTAGACTTAAGGAACATGAACGATGTATCAGAAATAAACAAATTGTACAATCTGCTGTATCTGAACACCAACATTCTACTGGGCATGTCATAAACGTAAAAGAAACCAAAGTTCTTGCATCGGTTTCGGGACTCTATAAACGCAAAATTAGAGAATCTATTGAAATTTATAAGCATCCTAACAATTTTAATAGAGATACGGGCTTCAGTGTACATCATACGTGGAAACTGATCGTTACACCGAGTCACGCTTCGGTAAACACAGCTCATTCAGTGTTCCGATCTCGTGAAGTGAAGATCCCTGAAGATGCCTCGTGCAATCGAAGGCGAAACGTCGGAAAGTGATTCCATTTTGACACGGTCTAATCCCAAGAACCATGATTTCTTAACACTCACAAATCCAAAAACAATAACTTACAAATAGAACTACTTATACATATTTGATCGACACTAAAATAAGGTTAATGGCAACAGACAACAGTTGGAAGAGTTTTTACAATTCGTTAATACGTTACATCCTAAAAATTGAGTTTACGTTGGAAATGGAAAATGAAGGAAAACTACCGTTTCTCGACCTTTTGTTATCGAGGAATTTATTCAAAATGGCGTCTCCCTCAGCTGTTTTGATATAATGTACTTTTATCTATCACTTTTTTAAATAATTAGGGGAAACCAAGTTTTATTCATATTGCTTGATTCTGGGGAGCATATTTTAAAGATTGATTCAGAGTGTTTATCAATTTCCCAGTGGGTTAAAAAATCCAAATTTTAAAAAATTATTTTAACTTACATTTTACTTTGTAACTTCATAACTACTCACCCGAAAAATTAATTTTTTTCTGATATTTATAAAGAAATAACTCGGCATTTACGTTTTAAATCTATTTCTCACAACATTTTCTTTATGTTTCTAGCACAAATCGTTACATTATCGAATTTAAGTCGTTGTTCAATAAAAGCGCAACCTCAATAAAAGCTTCTTACATCTGACATGTTTACGGGGTTAAAGGGATTTTAAAATTTTGCTCAGAAATCTTGTTTAGATTATCAAATTTTTCATACTACAAGCCACTTGACTTTACGTGCGAAAATGGAATGGTGTTTGGAATACGATACAACATGCCTATACACTTTGTAGTTTTAAAAAAATATAATTTAAATGATGTGATGGTTTTTTTATTTAGTATGTAAAGGTGTCTATAGGTGCAAAATATCTAGAACTCGTTTATAATTAAGACAGTGGCGTAGCCCCTATAATAGGGGCGGTAGAATGAAAAAAATACCAAAAAGAGGGGGGACTATACCGAAAAAGTGCACCACCTAAGAGGGGTAGTAAGGCAGAGTACTCCCTCCCCCGTAGCTACGCCACTGATTTCGTACCCTTGCTTCTGATCTCCAGTATTACTAAAAAACTTGGCATCAATAAGTTTTAATGTTTAAATGATTTCAGGGTCTGTCTGTCGGTCTATCTGTTCGAGGCATAAAAAACTACTTGGTAATATTTCGGTAAAAATTCAATACGGCAAAACAAAATGGCGGCCTAGTGAAATGTTAAAAAAATTATTATTAAAAAACTACTTATTAATTTATCACAAATTTTGCCTTATTTTGTATACAAAATGAAGATAGTTATATTACAAAATAATATAGAAATGTATGGTTTGAGATTTAAAGGTATGTCTTAGAAGTAGTTTTTATGCTTATTTTCGGCTTTATATACGGTATCTTAAGTGTTGCTTACTTTAGTATGTGTGATTTTATGTTACATATTAATATACTGGGTTGTAAAGCAAAGAGATTTGGTCCGGAGTAGTGGCATTTTCTATACTATCGGATGATTCAACAGCATTTTTAATTTTAATTTTTTGCATTAGGTACGGGGTATATCTGAAACTATTGCGGTCTGTTATGCTTATGCTATCATCACCATCATTATTAGTGACCATTAAGAGTTTCAAATGTTTTACATAGGGTGTATGATATCAGTTGATATGAATTTTATTTATACTAGGAGAATCAGAAACTAAACACACAAACAACAGAGCTTATGTTTTACATATGGATAGTACCTATAGACAGGCTTTTAATTCTTTAAGACATTCTGAACTAAGAGATGCAAAATGTTTTCTTAGTAGGTAAATTCTAGACGGTTAAAAATATAGATTTCGCCATTAAAACCATTATCCTATCATATTTTTACTTTCCCATATAACCGCTCATATAAAAATTCACAATTTGCATTATCTGATAACAACCAAATTAAAGTTGAGACAACCTTTCAAAGTTACACCTTTCAATCTGTATTCACCCTTTATTGTGGAATCGCATAGAAACGTTGGCTTTTTAGCGAACAGAATCAAATAAGAATATTAAGACTGATAGACTTTCGAAAAAGTATGACAATCTCTCAAAAAATGCGAGTCAGCCACAAGTCCCATCAGTAGGCGTCGATAAAGTAGTGCACAATATATCGTGCTACAACCTCTGAGAAATTGAGAAATCCGTACTAAATAAGGGTTTTAATTTTGCGATATCTTCTAAGGAAATTCCCAAAGAACAAATAATAGCTGGAGTGGAAGCTGTCCTTGACTCCTCTGAAGAAACGAAAGCAGAGTAGATTCGACAGGAAGTGACAAGAATTTTATGATCAAGCAAAACACCGGAACAAAACCTAAATGCAGCTGAACAAAGGGCCCTAATAAAGCTTCGAAAGAACAAAGGCATCACAATCCTTCCAGCAGATAAAGGAAACACAACCGTAGTTATCAGTGGTGGCTCGTGGTGTCTAAAACTGGTGAGGCGAGAAAAGTTTTGTTATTTATAATAGGTAGATGGCGCCGCAGGCGAAAAATTTTTGGGCTGCCACGCCCAAATTGACTCATTTTTATGATTTGTTATTATCTTTTACATACCAATACCAAGATATATGCCCAATTTTTCATTAAGTAATTTTTAAAATAAAAAATATTACATAGATATAAAAATATCTTTAAATAATAATTTTCATGTAGTTCATTTTATTCAGATATAATTTATATACTCTTCTCAAAGATATATAATATACACATTTTTCATCATTGGATTTTTTTATAAAAAATATTTAAAATACTTAATCAAAATAGTCAGAATCGAGTTTAAAGTGTAATAAACCTGTAATAATCTAATATGGTGTGGACAGTAATTTTTTATAAAAAACCAGAACTGTTTAGGCAAATAGGTATGTGGACGGTGCAGTTAAGCCACTTTTTGTAAATTAAATTAATGTGGCTGTCTTTTAAAGAAGCAAATTTCTCAATGATTTTGTAATAAAAGTCACCATTACATTCAGAGTAATAACTCTTTTTCTATTGCCATGATCGACAGGGCTGAGAGCCTATCTTGAGATATACTATTTCGTAAGTAGGTCTTTATTCGCTTTAAGCACGAAAAATCTCTTTCGGCCTGTACACTTGTTAAGGGGATTGTCAAAATTAATGTGGCAAGTCGATATAACTAATACTGAAATTAATTCTAAACTATTAATTTGTTTAAGGAGTTCTTGAATATTGACTTTATAAAATTGTTCATCTCGGTAAATTATGCTTAGCTCATTTTTGAGGCGGTCTTTATCAAACATTTTTGGATACGTTTTTTCTAACGAATTTAATAGACTAATAGGGAATTCTGTGGCAAAGTCTTTGTATTTTGATGTATTAAGAAGTTTCACAAATTCCAATTTGTGTAAATCTTCAAACCTGATGTTAATTTGAAAAATTATACAGTCTAAAATTTCATAAAACAGATTTTTATATTTTTCCATTAAATCTGATTCGCTCATGCTACGGGTTTGTCTATTACATGGCAATCCGGTAAGTGATTTTGCTTTTTCAAAAATGGATTTAAGGAAATTTTCAGCGCGCAGCTCATTTAATCGTTTGACGGCAATGTTCAATTGTGACATGCAGAAATCAATTTCTAGGTTACTTAACTGAAAAACTTGAAACAGGATATCAGTAACAAAAAAAAATTCTTTAAATGCAAAAGTTAAAAAAGCAAACTCAAAATCGGAAAGGTCTTTTAGATACCCCTTGTCCATGTGTATAGTATCTGAGTCTAATTCTGGATTTTCAATCATGTCCTGAAAAACTAAGGTTAGTCCTTCCCAATTATTTGCAACAAAAATTAGAATTTTCGATCGAGAATACCACCTTGTATCACTTGCTTGTGGAACTCGTTTTTTTATTATTTTGTCCAATATAGATGTGCGTTTGTACGATTTATGGAAAAAAGCAGGCAAACTTTTCAAAGTTGCGAAAAAGATTCTGCTTTCCTTAATATAATTTGAACCCTGTTGTAAAATTAAATTGAGACGATGAGCAGCACAATGAGTGTACATTGCTTGTGGGGCATCTGATCTTATTCATGTTTGTAGACCCGCTCAATTCTCCGGCCATAACCGCAGCTTCATCATAACATTGTGCTACTAATTTCCGTTTAAAATTTAAAGGTTCCAAGATTTTTACAATTAAGTTATAGAGTGCATTAGCTCTAGAATCCTCATTTATATCAAAAAAGCCTAAAAAACGTTCTTTTATTTCGGCTAATTTATTTACATACCTAACAGTTACACAACATTGGGCTTTTGCAACTATATCCGTCGTATCATCTACAATTAATGAGAAAAATGTAGCCTCCGATATTCCTTGTTTAATAAAGTCTCTCATATGTTCGTCAATACAAAATATTAATTCATTTTGAATAGTTTTCGATTGTCCCGTAAATACACTTTTCTCTTCTAAATGCTTTACAAGTTCGGTGTTACGTTTAATTAACCAATTAAAAACTTCCTTAAAATTCCCTCTGTTAAAAGAAGATTCGGATTCGTCATGCCCCCTAAAAGCCAGTTCTTATATCTATAAGGTATGTCAAAAGCAAGCGGTTTTTCCTAACATCTTCATTGTACAATAATTTAGATAAACGAGCATTTTCGATTAGTGCATCTTTAATTGTAATCATATTTTGAGACAAACGTACAAAACCTAAGGTATTTTGAATATGGTCTTTAGACCCTTCATGCATTTTAACCGCTCTAGAAAAATTTTTAAAATCAACGTATCTATCAGAAGTCCATACTGTTTTTGTTTTTCCCAGTATTAAGCAAGGCCAACAATATAAACGCTGCTTAAAAACACTTCCACACATCCAAGTGTGTGTTTGATACCATGACGTTTGAAATGATCGTTTATATTGTCGACCGTTTTTTTTATCACTACTAAAGGTACTTATCTTCGGCATGGGTCTATCTTCGCGAAGAATTTCTTTTTTCTCATCCTCGGGACGCCTATAAAATGCCGTTGTCAATAGCGAAATAACGATATCGTGGACTGGATTCATAGTTCACAAGTTTCGTTTATTTTAAATTTTAATCACTAATTCATATAAACTACTCTATCAGTCTATCTACTCAAAAATTAAACTAACGCAACGTCAAAAATACTTTAGATAGAGTAACACTCGACACAGACTAAACGCGCGACATTCACGAAATAATACTATAAAACAAACGCCAAATTATTGCCGACTATTAATCTCAATATCTACCCACTTCCCGCTCAATCTCAAACCGTTACCGGTAACAGTCAAATACGAATACCCCACACGCCCACGCAAATATCAACGAAAACAAAAACGGCTTGCATTTGGCAGCCGGATGCGCGATTGTCATTTACCGATAAATAATAATTATTTTCATTTATATTCAATCTGTGCTAACATTAAATGGCAACGTCTCAATCATTAACCGAAGTTTTCATCGCCTCAAATGCAATAAAAAGAGATGGAATGAATCTACATATGCAACACGACCCTTTTCCCTTTTTCTCAGACTTATTAAAAATCCAAGTACCATTCAAGTGTCCGAGGCGCAATTCGCATCGCCGCGTATAGGTAAAGTCGAATAAAAAAGAAATGATATTGCAGTTATTGGACATTGTACTGTTGGTTAGTTAAGTGTTTATTTATGATTTACGCATATTTGATGAAATTTTCATAGTGTTTGAGACAATTTTCAGAGAATAATGTATCAACTTGGAAAGAATTAATTTTGAAAATAAAAATGTATATTTATAGGAAAGCGAGTGAGGCGGGGCCTCAGTTGCCTCATCTGACGAGCCGCTGCTGGTAGTTATGAATACCCAGGATTACATACAAACAATGCAGAATATCCTAAAAGGCAATTGTTATAAGCCTGTTCCAAGAGAGCCGACTACATACCTAGAGAAAACAACTAAAAATGAAATAAAAAGTTCACCAATAAACCCTGAAGTAAAACAAAAAAATCATACCACGGGGAAAGTCGAGCAGATGTCCTAAACTCTATGGTTTACCAAAAATATACAAACCAGGGGCGCCCTCAGACCTATCGTTAGTGCTGTTAATTCGTTGCTACAAAAACTGGAAAAATATCTTGCTGACATTATGCAACCAGCTGTCGAAAACGCTGATTCATTTGTCAAAAACTCAGAGCATTTTACTCGAATTATAAAAAATATCGTTCTTAAAAAAGACGATATCACAGCAAGCCTAGAAGTAAAATCTTTGTATCCTAGCATTCCCATCGACGAAGCATTGGACAGGATTACCATGAACGAGGATTTCCAGGCACGTATAATACAACTCTAGGAGCATGGCCTTAAAAATAATTACTTTTAATTTAACGGGCAAATGTCTAAGAACACAGAAACCCAGAATTTTTACACATTTTTTATATTTTTTAAAGGATTATCGTAAATTGAACTAACTAACGTTGGAAGAGTCAATTTTTTTAATAAAATATCTTCAGGCAAATATATAAGTCTCACTAATCTTTATTGACATTAATTTATTAATGTCAATAATTATTAATTTTTTTCGAAAACTTACAGAAAACATAAACAACTCATATATTCTATTCTATTTTACTGGACGGCTTCCAGTCACATTTTAAAAATGATAAGCGATTGCCAAGTTTATTCGATGTACCGCTCACTACATTCCAACGTTGCCAGGCCGTTACTGATTTTCTTATATATATATTTTTAGTTTTTTTTTTTAACAAAACTTATAAATTAATAAAAATGCGGATTAGGTTAGGTTAGGATTATATGCAGGGTGTCCCGAATTGCAGTGTTCAAACTTTAACAGCGCATTCTGCATTCAAAATAAGCCCTAATTTTCTATATAAACATATATCGGCAAATGCTTCGTTTTCGAAATACAGGGTGTTAAAGTTTTAAGAAAAAAATTGTTTTTTAGTCAACTTTTTTATTACTTGAGATATTGTTATTAAATTTGGTAAACAGCCTTGGAGTAACAAAAGGCATTTTTTTTAATTTTTCATCAGTGGCGTCCGTACGGGATTTTTTATTGAATATTCTTGAAGAAAAAATGGTACTCTACTGCTTTTTCTGAAAACAAAAATCATTCCTAAAATTCCCACTCAGTTTGGAGCAAATTTGATCCCTTGTCTTTTTTTTGTGCGGTGTAGGGATTTCGAGTAAAAAACTAAAAACCATTTTTATGTATGGCATAGTTAAAATTTCCATTATTGTTAATTTCAGTAGCAAAACCTTTAAGGTGGGATTGTAACAGCAAGTTTTTAAAATTATTTGGTTTCCGATATTTATTTCATGCATTCCGAGTGAGTTCATAATTTCTGAACAACGTATGTAGGGTTTGTAAAATAAAAGCTTGTCTGACAACTAAGGAGAGATGACGTCATCGACCCGTTGTAATGGAGATTTGCATTATGTTTGGGTTATCAGGGTGACATCGCAGAAATTAGCAGGCAACCTATTAAAATCTAATGTTCTTGGTACTTACCATCATTCCTTCATTGTCGACTTTGGTATGCCATGATTGCATTTTTGTGATAATTGAACAATTGCTAGGTTCGTCTTTAAAGTACGACAGATGAGTTTATAATTCTAAAATCGTCGATTCATTTTGTAAAACGGTAATTAGAATTAATTCAATTTTGAAGATGATACTTCATTTTACAGAAACTACTCTTTATTAACTAAGTTCGTAATTAATTTTACAAAAACTAGAATTCATAACTTTTATTAACTTAGATCGTGAAAAAAATTTATAGAGCACTTTAAATATCATTAAGGATTAATGTGAGCCTTAAAATTCACAATAATTGCTCAAAATGAGCTCCTCTAACTTCGACACATTTTCGGCATCTGCTCTTAACTGTGTCAGTGGCATGGCGTATAAAATTCGTATTGGCTCGCAAAGTTTGACAGGCTTGCTCTATCCTTAGAATCAGTTCTTTCCTTGTATGAACTGGTCTGGAATAAACTGAATTTTTCAAATAGCCCCACACAAAGAAGTCGACAGGTGTGAGGTCAGAGGAACGTGGTGGCCAGGCTGTAGCTCCTAATCGTCTAATCCACCGATCTGGATAATTATTGTTTAACCACTCGCGATTTACAAGTGCAAAATGCGCGGGAGCCTCGTCCATTTGAATCCCGAATTCGTTTCTAAGATGTAGAGGAATATTTTCTAGATATTGAAATAACTCATTTTGCAGAAAATCATTAAATAACTATCCATCTAGGCGTGGTGGTAGAATATGGGGCCCGCAAAAAATTTCATTTATTACACCACACCAAACATTAACAGAAAATTCTTGCTGAACTGCTCTAGTTCGTACAACACGTGGATTGTCATGGCTCCAGATTCGTAAATTATGGAAATTTACTGAGTCGCTTCGGGTAAATGTGGCTTCATCAGTCCATAAAAGTTCTCGTCTTCCTCTATTTGGCGCAAAAACCAATTGCAAAAACTGACACGTTTTTCGGCATCGCCAGGTTGTAAGTTTTGAACTGGCTGCATCTGAAATGGCTTCCTGTGATCTTTCCTCAAAACGCGATGAACCTTATTTTTAGAAACAAAAACTGCGTTGCCATGTAAATTATGAGCTGCTCTTCGTAGGCTTAATGTCCTATCGTTGTCAAATTTATTTAAAATTACGTTTCGATATTGTTCATTTCTCCTACCTTCGTTTCTCGGATTCTTTTTGAGTCCAAAATTCCTAAACATTAAATGCGTTTTAATGAAAACTTGTTTGCAAGGTAATCTTCTATTTGGAAAACCTTCGTTGGTATTCCCGTACTGCTGCATTTGCATTTCCATTACAGAAACCATAAAGCTAGCAA
The DNA here is from genome assembly GCA_030620095.1 of Kuschelorhynchus macadamiae. NCBI lineage: Eukaryota > Metazoa > Arthropoda > Insecta > Coleoptera > Curculionidae > Kuschelorhynchus > Kuschelorhynchus macadamiae. Next base: position 152,903 of record JAUTXW010000125.1, on the reverse strand, counting down.
TTGTTTAATTGTCACAAAAATGCAATCATGGCATACCAAGATGTTAAAGGTTTTGCCACTGAAATAATTAACAATAATGGACAGTTTAACTACGCCATACATAAAAATAGTTTTTAGTTTTTAACTCGAAATCCTTGCATCGCACCAAAAAAAGACAAGGGATCAAATTTGCTCCAAACTGAGTGGGGATTTTAAGAATGCTTTTTGTTTTCAGAAAAAGCAGTAGCGTACCATTTTTTCTTCAAGAATATTCAATAAAAAATCCTGTACGGACGCCACTCATAAAGAATTAAAAAATATTTCAAATCAAAAAATGCCTTTTGTTACTCAAATGCTGTTTATCAAATTTAATAACAATATCTCAAGTACTAAAAAAGTTATGACTAAATAACAATTTTTTTATCAAAACTTTAACACCCTGTATTTCGAAAACGAAGCATTTGCTGATATATGTTTATGTAGAAAATTAGGGCTTATTTTGAATGCAGAATGCGCTGTTAAAGTTTGGACACTGCAATTCGGGACACCCTGTATAAATAGCTGTCAAGAAACAGTGTTGTAGCGCGTTAACAAAATTTCGAGTCTATATCTCCTGGAATCCTGGAATATTTGACAGAATCCGTCAGTCCATGAGGACATGGAGACTGCATTTTAGCAAGAGTAGGACATTTTCAACACCTTATATAATTTTGTTTCGTTTATATTCAATTTTAAATTTTTTTTTGATTGCTCATTATCCTGTCGGTTTATTTAAAATAAAGATATGTCAATACTTGAAATAATCAAATAAAAACAGTTTTTTTACGTTTTGCTTTATTTCGCCTACATTTAATTTGCATCAATGGAAATTTTTGCAAAGAAGTAGAAAACTCTGACATATACGAGAATAATGCAAACGACTTAATACCTGAAGAAATACCGAGAAGGTTAAATTTTATATCAGTATTCATACAGGGTGCTCCAAAAAAAAGTTCCGAAAGACAAACTTGTAGATGAGGCAAAAAAATGTAATCCTGTATACTGCGAATGATAATTTTGATATTTTATTGTAGAAATTTTCACAAATAATACATGTAATAAATTTGAACTAATTATCTAAGAACGTACTGGAGAAAAACGCCAAAAACGAGAAAAAAATTCAAACTTTGACACCCTGTATAACGAAAATGGTGCGTTTCTGACCATGTATATATGTCATTTTTTCCTATTTTGCGTGTGTGTGTGTGTGTGTGTGTGTGTGTATGTGTGTGTGCTGAACAAAATTTGCACCACGATAACATTAGAACGTGCCAAACCGATTCGTTTCAAATTTGCACTGAAAATAATCTAGGTTAGTATAATCTGGCCGAAATTAGATTTAGGATGACATGGGGGAAGATCTTCGATATTTTTAAGACGTGGATAAATGTAAAAAATCATATATTGAGAACGCACAAACCGGTAACAATCAATCAAAACAGCAGGAGGTAGGGAAACTTAGTGATATTGAAATATTGTAGAAGTCATTAACGTAGAAACTTATTTTTTGTTTGATTATATATTTAAAAAAAATCGTAAAATTTCGAAAAACGGTAAAACACGTCGAATTTACTTTTTTTGTAGTATACAAAATACTGTTTGTCCAGAATACAGAGGTAGCTTAGGCTAGCTACTTAAAAACGGAAAAATAAAAAAATGGGGAAACAGCACCTCCACACTTCTTTAATAAAAATATGTTTTTTTTTGCATTATACAGGGTAGCATATATAATTAAACAGCCCTCTGAAAAAAAAAATAATAAGTAAAATAATGATAACTATGCTTTACTTAATGCGCTTGTTTACCGCCGTCCAAGCCTACTAAGATTTTAAATCACAAAAAACACTACTGAACGAAATTTTAGTAGATTGCTGTTTTCGCTAATTACAAGAATTTTGAATCAAACTAAAAAACATGCTTTTGTCATCCTAGAAATACATTTTGAACCACTGTGCGTCGTCGCCTCGATGTGAATGTTTTCGCGAATTGCCGCGAATTTCGTTGCCTCAGCAAACCCGGAAATCGCGTTGGTCTGAGGGATCCTTCATAGTAAATTATGACAGTTTTCACTGGCAAAAAGTTATCAAGTTTAAAATCGCTGCAAATAAAATATTTCAAACAGTAAGAATTATGATATGATGGAGTGTTTTATACCACACGATGGGGACTTTCATTAGGCTTCTCAATTAAATAAAAACTTATTGCTCTTTTATTGTGTAATCATGAAACTGAAAGTAAACTATACTTCATTATAGATATCAAGAGAGAAGACAACCAAATAAAAAAAAACATTTGTACCTATGAAATATCAGCTTATAAATTGCGTAATATTTCTAAAAACAAAATATAAAACTATTTATAAAGAATATCATGAAGTCGACGAAATCAATATATTGGCATGAGAAGAAGTCGCGGCAAAATTTTTTCGGAAAGTCTTGTGTAAACAATATTAAAAAATCGGTAAATTTCTTTTATACGGAACTTCCCTCGTTTTAAATCTTTTCTTTTTTTAGGGATACTGAAGAGTGACTTAATTCAGTTCGATACATTTAGTAACACACACACACACACACACACACACACACACACACACACACACACACATATATATATATATATATATATATATATATATATATATATATATATATATATATATATATATATATATATATATATATATATATATACTATATTTCTTGAACCAATAAAATATATTCTTAAAGTAGAGTTTCTTGGGTATTTGGTTCTTTAATGGAAGGTATTTAAGACATCATATACGTGTATAGATTCTATATGACCAAACGTTTCGACTAGAATCCAGTCTTCATCAGTGCTACAACAATTTATTAGTTAAGTTTTTTTTTTGAAAAGTTTAAGAACCTAATACCCAAGAAACTCTACTATATATATATATATATATATATATATATATATATATATATATATAAATATATATATATATATATATATATATATATATATATATATATATATATATATAGTCGTTGGGGCAATTCGCGCAAAATATTTTCAAGATGGCCCCACTTCATGTATAATATCCTGTACCTAAGTTGAACTGTTTTTGAGATATTTTGAATTTTACGTAAAAAATGACGTTTGCAGGTCTAAACGTAACTATAAATATCTGCTTATCGAAGTCTCTATTATTTATTTCCAGGTGGCTTCCTTGTCCAAAAGGATCTACTTTAGTGGCCTGTCCTGATATTTTTATAACAAATAAATATAGGGTGATCAAAAACTGACATTATAAATATACTTTAAAAAATCGTTAAAAGTTACTTTTTTCAAACGGAAACCCCCAATTTTTGTAATTTTATCTTATTTAACACTTAAAATGGGGATGACTTTGTATAAAGTTATCTATTCCAAAAATTTGTAGTTTTTGAGTTATTGACGATTTAACATTTTTTAATCTAATAATGCCAGATGGCTTCTAAGTTTTCTTGTTAGTTGGGCATGCTAGGGAGGCCTGGCGAGAACAAAACCAATTGGTTACTACAGAAACGTAATATTTATTGTCGTTTGATAATTACCTACTAAAATATTATTTATTAATTATAGTAATTATAATAATTATTAAACTAGTAATTAGGCCGGGGCGATCAAATTACACACACGAGGATTATTTGAATTTGTTTATTATCTATGGGGAAACTAACAGAGTTTTAACAAGAACATGCCAGATATTTGCTGATAGATATCCAGATAAACAAAAACCGTCACCGAACAATGACATCCCTAAGAAACGTGGCAAGACCAATCAGGAATCTCGAGGAACTCAGTGCATAGAATTCTGTTAAAACATAACTTCCAACCTTATTTAATATCATTGGTTCAACATCTAAAAGAAACTGATTTGCCAAAAAGAGTACAGTTTTGCGAGTTTATTTTAACAATGGTACAAGATAACCCTAGATTTTTGAACAATATAATTTGGACCGATGAAGCAAAAGTTACTAAAAATGGCCTTTTCAATAGACACAATTCCCATTTTTGGAGTGATTCGAATCCTTATGCAGTAAGATCGCGGAACTTTTAAGAATCTTGGCAATTTAATGTATTTTGTGCAGTAAGGAACTATGGAATAATAATACTGAATTTTTACGAAGAAAATTTGAATGGTAAGTTATACATTGCCTAAACACAATGAATTTTTTAATGAAAAATAATTCATTTAGGTAATATTAGAATAATTCTTTTAATCAATTTAGCGTCAATCCAAAATTAGATAAATCATTTAGTAAATATTATTACATAAATAAATTAAACTAAATTATTTATACAGGTCACACTACACTACTTCATACAAATACTGGTCCACATACCGTAACACATCATATCTAAAAAAATATATTGTCCCAAGTTTTATAGGAAAGTTATCTTTAGTTAGTTATTTATACGGGGTACTTTAGAAAGTCATAAAATACTAAACCTTCTTTTTTTATTGAGCACTCTTCAGATTAAATTAACTGAATTTTGAGTATTTTGTTTCTCCTTAAATCAACAAATCGATGAATACTATCAAAGCACTTCTTTCCGTAAAATTATGTCTATAAACTTTTGTAGGAGAAAGATATCTGAATATTCTTGAAGAGTTGGACAACAAATATTTAAATAATTTACCTTTGGCAGAACATAGTCAAATTTTCTACCAACACGATAGCGCCCCCCCACATAGAACCGTTGCAGTTACTAACTTTTTACAAGGACCTTTTACTAAGTGGATTGCCAACAATGGACGTTCCCCTCCTCGATCTGACAGTCTTAGACTATTTTATAGAGGGAACGATATAAGGAATCGTTTATTTTAATCCAGTAACAACGAAAAAGGACTGTATGGCAAGGGTAAGGGACGCTTTTGAAAGTTTACCTCCAGCTTCAACTAGAGCCGCCACCCACAGGCAAGGTGGACATTTTCAACATTTATTGAAAAAATAAGTTGTGCTCTTGTGTAGACTAGACTATTATGAGAATAGGCTTTCTTTAATTAATTTTTGTCTTCACGGTTTCAACATTTTTATAGTTTTCCAACATTTGTTTGCTGTTCGGTGACGGTTTCTGTTTATCTGAATATCTATCAGCAAATATCTGGCATGTTCTTGTTAAAACTCTGTTAGATTCGCCATAAATAATAAACAAATTCAAATAATCCTCGTGTGAGTAAATTAATCGCCCCGGCATGATTATTAGTCTAATAATTATTATAATTACTATAATAAATAAATAATATTTTAGTAGGTAATTGTCAAACGACAATAAATATTACGTTTCTATAGTAACCAATTGGTTTTATTCTCGCCAGGCCTCCCTATCATGGCCAACTAACAAGAAAACTTAAAAGCCATCTGGCATTATTAGAATAAAAAGTGTTAAATCGTCAATAACTCAAAAACTACAAATTTTTGGAATAGACAACTTTATACAAAGTCACTCTTATTTTAAGTGTTAAATAAGATAAAATTATAAAAATTGGGGGTTTCCATTTGAAAAAAGTATCTTTTAACGATTTTTTAAAGTATATTTATGTCAGTTTTTGATAACCCTATACTTATTTATTATAAAAATATCAGCACAGGCCACTAAAGTGGACCCTTTTGGACAAGAAAGCCACCCCCAAATAAATAATAGAGACTTGGATAAGCAGATATTTATAGTTGTCTAGACATGCAGACGTCATTTTTTACTTAAAATTCAAAATATCTCAAAAACAGTTTTTTAATTATATATGAAATATACCTAGAATTTTTCGAGCAATCCAAAGTGCCGCCTTGAAAATATTTTGCGCGAAGTGCCCCCATCGACTTTAGTTAGCTGCCAAAATTTCAAATTTTTCCAAAGCCTACTTTCTGAGAAATCGATCGCCGCAGTTCGTCGTGGGACACCCTGTATATTATGTCGATCCATGTCTGTACTTTATTTTTAAACGTATTCATTACCAAAATGGGGAACAATTTTAGGGTAACTATTTCGTGAATAACATGTAACCGTGACTTTGACTATTACGTAGATAGTACGGAATTGTGTAGTTCCATTTAAGTAGCCGAATTGTAATAATTCACCCTATTCGTCACTTCCTTATTTCTGTCTTTATTTAATCCGTTTTAAAAATAATGTATGGTTCCTTACAATACAAACAAAACAGTTATGGCGACTACAAATACTCAAATTGGGAATATGGTGTAGAGCGTATAGAATACGTTATTGGTATTTGAGGTAGGATACATGCGTTTCACTTAGTTTTCTAGCTATGCTATGGACCTAAAACTAAAACGCAGGCAATTTCTCTGTTGAATATGCTGAGGCTGAAAAATTACGCGTCTTTAAAATTCGTTAATTTTCAATACGTTTTGGTCAAATATATTGGTCAATTCAAATATCAAAAATGAAATTTTGGACTTTGGTTTAAATAGTAATAATCGTAGAATTTTTTAAAATGTTTAATTTGTATATATTTTCATTTTATACTCACAAAAACAAACATCGTAAAATTTAATTATAAACGTAAACAATGGCATTCTATTAGACTTTTACTTTTAGGTTGGCTGCATTTCTTTACTGAGAAAATTACTTAACATCAAGTGTCTACGACTGCTCCCATACGCTTTTATAGTTTTGGATTCTTTAAATACGCAACTGGCACTTATATTCAATTACACTGAAGTCTTGAACACTAAGGTGGTACGAATAAAGCTATCTACAAAGCTTCCATTAAACCTATACTGTATATTATTACCAAGCGGTTACGATTTGCGAACATTCCACCGGTTCTTTAAAATTTAATGCGTTGTGTCGTAGCATACGGAGAGTTGCGCTACTTGAGTTATTACTATAATTCTGCCATCTAGTGGTGGCTGAGTGTCACTGAGCCACATTTGCAAGCTACTTTTTTTCTCATGTTATGTGAAGCCATTGTGAACCATATTAACTTGTTACTCGTAGACGATAACACAACACATACACATACACAACTAATTAATAACTGTAGACCGAATTACAATGGCTTTAAAGGACAGTGGCGGCAATAGAAGCCCACCCGCCAAATTGATGCAATATTTCTAAAGATTTAAATGGGCGCATACATATTATCGTTAGTTTTCCGCAAAATATGACTAAATTAATTTACTTTTATATTGACAACCTCTGTCAGCGTCAGTCGTAAATGTAGGGTTATGTTAATGTTTTACTTTAATAATCTAAAAAATCTTTTTAATAATTAAAATTTAAAAAAGATTTTGGTTTGTCAATCTAAACGCAGCAAATAATCTGAACACATTTAAAAATTTAATAATCTGTTCAAACTATCTAGTACAAACTTACTTTTTCATTTAGATTTTTAACAAATAACATTCAAACAAACAAACAAAAGTATGCTTTATTGCCGCAGAAAAATTTTACAATTTTATGGACAAAGCAAAATATACCTAAAATAAGACATATCGAAACATTAGTCTAAAAGAATTTCGATAGGTCAATGCTTCTTAAAAATGTAAATTATCAATTTACCAAATCGTAAAACACACGTTAGAATATAACATAACATTGCCGCAAAACAGTTAATGAATCCTAATAACCTTATAAAAGTAAACAAACACACATGTACGAGGTGAATAATTTCGATGACATTGAAATCAAAATTGCAACTCTGCGACCTTAAACTCTATGTTATTATAGTTATACAAATAATTGTGATGTTAAACAGAAGGTATAATGAACTAGTGTAGAATGTAGTATACAAAAAAGAATTAAATTTTGTTTTTAATCCAATACCTAACAAAAATAATTAAGTTTTAAGTGAATGTTCGACAGTTCTATTCTCTATATGATGATTTTCAAAATTCTATGCTACGAGTTAGGACATGACTCACAAAAGATTTAAGTAAACAAGCGAATTTAGTGACAATTTAAAGAGACTTACTCGCTGTAAAAATCATTAACGCTGTAAAATGGTCTCTCAATGAGGTATGCTTTGGTGTTTTTTTGAAATTGTGCAAGCATAGGGATAGATTTTAAATGTACTGGCAGATTGTTGTAAAGTTTTATGGCGTTGTAAATAATTGATTTTTTTATTAATTCTGAGCAAGGAATGGGAAGATATATATCATGCCTAGAGTTTCTGGTAGAGTATACATGTTGTGGCCTTTCTGGGAGGGTGTTTATATGTTTTCTCAGCAAACATATCGTTTCCAAAATAAATAATGCAGGAAGTATTAATATTTCATGTTTTTTGAAATAGTATTGGCAGTGAGCTCTATTATTTAGACCAAACAAATAACGAATGGCTCTCTTTTGAAGCATAAAAATACTACGAAATTGCTCGGTGGTACAGCAGCCCCAAAAGGGAAGGCCATAGCGGAGGTGAGATTCAAATAAAGAGAAATAAGTAAGTCTGGCAGAAGGAACGTCTAGTTCTTTTGAAACTGATCGAATGGCGAAGCAGGCGGTAGAAAGTTTTTTAGTTAAGGTGTCAATATGATTAGACCATTTTAGGTTGTTATTTATATTTAAACCCAGGAATTTAACCGACTCTACGTATTCAATATTGCTGTTATGTCCCTGAAGTGGTTGTAAAGTTCCCTTATAAGATAACGCCACCGTTTTATCGACATTAAAACAAAGCATATTGGAATCGGACCAAGCCTTAATTATAACCAAGTCTTTGGAGATACTAGAGTGTAAAGACGTTGTATCAAAATCACTCCAAGTTATGCTTGTGTCGTCAGCAAAAAGGGAAATTCTTCCATTAATTTTAAGGTTCATGATATCATTAATGTATAACAAAAAAAGAATAGGTCCCAAGACTGGTTCTTGAGGGACTCCACTTGTAATCAACTTACAATCAGAATCGGAACCATTAGCCCTTACAAGTTGTTGCCTTTTCTCAAGATAAGATTTGAACCAATTTAAAAAAGTACCACGAATTCCATAAAAATTTAGTTTGTTTATCAGAATTTCATGACTAACACAATCAAAGGCTTTCGCATAGTCACAAAAAACTGAGGCAGTTGGGTGGTTGTTATTGAGAGATAAGTAGACGCCTCTAAGCAACGTGAACATGGCGTCGCTGGTGCACTTGTTGGGTAGAAATCCGAACTGCTCCGGGGATATTATCTGATGTTTCAGGAGAAATGGCATAAGACGATTCTTCAGTAGCCTTTCGATGATTTTTGATAGCACTGGTAGTAGTGCAATTGGGCGATAATTGCAAGAGTTAGTTTTTTCGCCGCCTTTATGAAGTGGAATATGTAGAGCTGTTTTAAGGCAATCAGGGAATACACCTTTTATAAAGGACTCATTTATTAATGTTGTAAGGGCCTCTATGACTGAGAGTGGCAAGTTCAGGAATATTCTAATTGAAAGGCCATCAGTGCTACACGAAGAATTACTTTTGATATTATTTATTACCTTCAATAGTTCAGTGTTGCTAACGGGACTTAAGAAAAAGCTATCAGCTAAATTTTTTGAAGGAGGAAGAAACGAAAGAGGGTCCAAACTTGGCGAGATACTAGAGGTAACATTTTTGCTTACATTAATAAAATAATCATTTAGATCATTAGCCCCTGGCAAGATCTGAGTCACAGGGTTTGTTTGTGCAAGCGATTAATGAAAGTTGTCTGCCAAGTGAATTTAGTAATGTAATACCTACTGGAGAAGGCCTACAAAATAAAGTTTCTTTTATGCTAATCTTAGAGAACTTCTTGTTTGAATCAATATTCATTTTAATAATCACAAAAACTAATAAAATGAGACACTAGAACAACAAACCTTATAAGAAATACAAGTGGACGAAAAGTAAACTAAGTTATTTTAGCAGCAATAGGGCCGAACCAATCAAAAATTCGTTACTCTATTGTTGCCACTGTTTTTATAAAATCACCGACCGTACCAGCGCCCTCTATCTCCGAAATCTCAAGTACAAGAGGTAATAGTTTACTTTCAGTAAATAATTACTGAAATTCTTACTTCTAAGTTGCAACAAAAGAATAACGACTGGTAATAGCCACTTTAAAGTAGCAGTAGACGATAACTTTTTCTACTCTGCAACGTCTCGTTTTGCTTTATAGTAATACGTTATAGGAGTACATTTGAACGTAATGGAGTAGTCTCTGGGAAGTTCAAGAAGGTACTGATACTTATAAGTTGTAATTTAGTAAACAGATTAGAAACAGTAACTTTGAATAATTACTATTATGTCACAGAAAAGAAATGACGACCTTGGAGGCAAGTCCTTAAGTAGTTGCTTGGCAGTAGTTATTATATAATTACTTTACATGAAAAATTCCTATAAAGTATTATTCGCAGTAACAAATACATGTGTAATACTTAAAAACGTGTAACCCAAAGTGTTTGTTGATAGCCGTCTACCCCCTCCACTGAAGGCGAGAAATTTACAAGTTCAGAAACCACAACTGGTAAAAACTTCTCAACTGAACTTTTTAAAAACGTGTTGCCGAAAACACCGAATAAAGATATTCCAAAACACAGATTGCAAGGTGAAGAATTGGGTAAGAATCGTAAGCAGTCTTCAGCAGGCAAAGGAAATCCCCTTAGAAAAAACGTACCATATTCAACTAGATCAAACAAGTAAATAACTAGTTTTTAAAATATTCCATTTTTTGGCTTATTTCTTATATGTTTTTTTTATTCGTAACACGGTAATGTTTTAAATATGTAAATTGTATTATACCTGATTGATTTTATTATAGTAGGCATATTTTTGTATTTGAAGTTTACTAGTGTAATACTAATAGATAAGTAGGAAACCCATTATGGAACAGTTTGTAAAGAATTTTGTTACACAGGAGGCTGAAACTATATTTACACAGGAAAGCGCTGATTATTTTAAAAATATCAAGAACCCAAAGAATTACTTCTCTATATTTCATTCTAATATAAGAAGCATTAATAAAAATTTTAACAAAATGTTAATAGATCTAAATGATTTTTTTCACAAGGGACAATATTTCGATTTATAGTTTTTACAGAATCGTGGCATGTAACAGATATCAGATTTTTTGAAATAGAAGGCTACATTACATTATATAATGAGGGTAATTTCAATCAAAATGATGGCGTTGTGGTGTATATAAGGGATTAATACCGGGATGTTCTCGAATATGATATCGAAAATTTAAGGGAAATAAAAATTCTTAATGCAAAAGTATATATATATCTGGGCAAGATATATTAGTAAGTGCTCTTTATAGACCACCTAGTATACATCCTTATATCTTTACAAAGAACTTAGCTACATTTATTAGTAGGAAAGGGATGGGCTATGTTAAACACTTTATTGTAGGGGACACAAATATTGATTTGAAATCAGACGCAGGACTAACACATCAATATCTAAACTGTCTAAGTGAGTGTGGTTACATATCGCTAATCAATTTATACACTAGGGTTCAGAATGAGTCTGGAAGTTGCATAGACTATATTTTCCTTAAAGATCATAAAAATGAGGAACTTGTTGAAAGCAAGTCGTTTGTATATGGAGTTGAAATAACAGACCACTTCCCTATAATCGCTTCTGTTGAGATTAATGATATGATCACTGAGAAGCCTGGAAAAAAAGAAAAAACAATTTTAAATTTTAAAAAGCTTGAATCTATAATAAGTAACGAAACTTGGGTAGATATCTATAATAATAATAACATAGACATTACTTTTCAGCATCTTGTAGACAAAATAAAACAGCAACTAAGCAGGCGTCTACAAGAAAGTATTTTAATCATAAAACAAAAAAGACGCATCCCTGGATCACTATTGCTCTAATTAAATCAGTAGAAACACAACAAAAATTATATAAAAGTGTTCAACTTAACCCACAAAACGAACAAATTTTAAGAAGCTATAAAACCTACAAAAACAAACTAAAAAAACTAATTGATATTAGGAAAACAGATTTTTATAAACATAAATTAAATCAACGCAAGACAGACCCGAAGGCACTCTGGAACACAATAAATGAATACACAAACAATAAAAACAGCCAAGAAAGCATTAAACAAACTGTAGTAGAGAATAAAGGAGAAATTAGAAATGGCTGATTGTTTTAACGATTATTTTATAGGGGTCGGGAAAAATCTTGCAAACAACATAGTTATGCCAATTTCATCGGTGGTTCAACGAAGTATTAACGAACATTCTATTTTTCTGGAACCCACCGATACGGTTGAGGTCAACAATGAAATAAATGGACTTAAGTTAAATAAGGCTCCAGGTTTCGATAATATTTCAGTTAGGGTACTTCAAACAATTTCTGAGTTTATTTTGAAACCACTGGTATATCTTATTAATAAAATTTTGCAAAAGGGGTACTTTCCTAATTGCTTAAAAATAGGTGTAGTAAAGCCACTTTTTAAAAAAGGAAATAAAACCCAAATGTCAAACTACAGGCCCATTACTTTAATCTCTAACATCGCAAAGATCGTCGAAAAGATTATTAAAAAAAGACTGGTTAAATTTCTGAAAAAATATAATCCTATATCTGAAAGGCAGTTCGGATTTAGAGAGAAATTCTCCACCGATGATGCAATTGTTTTTTTAACAAATAATATAGTTAAAAAAATAGATGATAATAAATCAGTTATATGCATATTCCTCGATTTAGCTAAAGCATTTGATACGGTCAATCATAACATCCTGATTGATCACTTAAGAGACTTGGGCATAAGAGGAAATGCATTAAAATTATTTACAACATACCTTAAACATAGGAGACAAGCGGTTTTGGTGGGAGAGTCATACAGTGACTTTCGGAAAATAAAATTTGGAGTACCTCAGGGCAGCGTCCTGGGACCAGTTTCGTTTTCTATTTATATTAACGGTTTGCTAAACTTAGACAGCACAGGCACTATATCTTCTTTTGCCGATGATACAGTGATTCTCTATGAAGGGGATTCCTGGGATATGGTCAAACATAAAGCTGAAACTGACATGTCGCGCATTAAAAACTGGTTTGATGAAATGTCACTTACAATAAATTTCAATAAAACAAAGTGTGTGGCTGTCAGCTGCAATCAGAGCAAAGTTCCCCTTTATCATACCCTTAACTTAGATAACGGATTGTCTATCATGGAAACCGACTGTGTATCATACTTGGGGGTGAATATTGACAGACACCTAAAATGGGACACTCATGTGAAGTATGTTATCAAAAAGTTACGTTTTGTCTTGTTCAAGTTTAGACAACTAGCAAAAATATTCGATACTCCTCAACTCAAAGCCATATACTTTGCTTTAGTAGAATCTCACATACAATATGGAATTGTGGGTTGGGGTGCAACATTCGACAATCACATCAAACCACTCGAAGTAATTCAAAAAATGTAAAAATTATTTATAAATAAATTTAAAATAATTCTGATCCGGCAACATAAACAAAAACATATTCTTACAGCAATAACACACACTCACGACACTAGACATAAAAAACAAATGAGTACTAAAACTACAAAAACATCTAAGACTCTAGCACAAAGGTCGGATTGGTTTTTGTCAGCATACATATATCGTCAAATACCTAAAAACCTCAAAGATTTGAACTCTTTAAATCGTTTTAAGTGTGAGGTAAAAAATTGGCTATGTAGCAAACCAAGACGTGTATTTCATGATATGATAGATTTAAGGTAAATCAGCGCGATCCGAGCGAGCCATGTTTTATTTTCTTTGTTTTTTTTGCTCAGAATATAATGCACAATTGATTGTGATAAGCAATGTATGTACAATATTATTTTAATTTTTAAGTCATGTTTACTAGAAAGATTAATGGTCGCAAAATTGTTAATCATGGATAGTCGTCGCTGGCAAGCTTTTGACGTATTTGGAACATGCCTCAAACTAGCCCACGGGCTTCTGGGGCTTCCTAGTATATTTCCAAAGTTTAAAAGTCGGAGATAACATGATTTATAAATCATGTTGCTATTTTTACTAAATGTTATGTAATTGTTATTATTGTTTATGTTATTTTTATGTCATTTTTTATATTTTTGTGGAATGTTATTGTTTATATTTTTGTGCAATATATTATTATTATTATATATAGTAGGATTATTAGTAATAAATTGTACAGTTGTAGCTACTTTAGTGCTAGCTGGGCGCTGTCAATTCAAATGTTCCAACCTGTCACTTAAGGAAAGCTTAAGCCTCAAAAATCTTCGGTTTATCTTAGATAACGTTAAACCAGGCTTAAAGTCAATTTAACTAACCGCGCAACGGAAATCTTTTACTTAAGATTCACCTTAAAGTTAAGCGTCACTTATATTAATTAAGGAGAACCTGTGCAATCCACCCTGAATCAATAAATAATCTAAGATACCTATCAAATTTCGTTTCGATCGGCTCAAAAATAACAAAATGGAAGCCGGAAAGCAAATTCGATTACACTCGGTATATCGAAAAAAGACAAAAACTGATAGTTATCCTATCTGACTCAAACCATTTCTTTCAACATACAGTTGTTGCCTTTAATGCATTTATTAATAGACACACGGCATAAATTTGCTCTTCTACAAGAAGTTAGATATAGGTTGAAGATTCTTTACGTACCCGGTATATTACGATAAAACAAGCAAGAAAGATCATTACAATCAAGCAGAGATATATAGCATTACACTTTTAAAATTACTTCCCGAAATAAAATGTTACACTAAAAGTTTTAACAATAGTATTCTGAACCATCTATGCCTTAGGACTAATTTTGTTTTGTTGCTTGTATATAGGATTACTCCTCCTATATATCTCTGCAATTAATATTCTGCCCGGGTAAACAAATCCTCAGAAAAAGCCGTGCAAAGCAAAATTAAAAACAATTCATTATGAAGAATTATAAAAAAAACGGGTCCAATTTTGACGAAAACCAGCTTCACGGCCCGTTAGAGCTTATTCTCTGCAATTTAATGGGCCTCTAGGGACAAGACAAAGACGATTACGAGAGGCATTAAGCGACGTAATTACAACGTATTGAATAGTGAGCTAAACATCCCTTGCCACTCTTTGTTCTCGAGTGCAGAACAATGTATGTGTAACGAATATTGCTGTTCGAGTCAGCACTTTCCTGTGGCTTTCGGATCAGTTTCCTGTTTTTCAAATTAACACAGACATTCTTTTGCAGCACTGAAATGAGAACTAGCCTACATCAAGGATATTAAAGTGCGCTATAAAATTAGCATGTCATTTTAAACTCTCGACTAGAGTTTATTATGTATGTTTATAATCCTCGCCAGGATTCGAAAAATCTGTTGGTCGGAGTAGTCGTATCATACTGCACTTTCACTTTTTGATCGCTATATCTCATAAACGCTTTCAGATCAACTTTCAGAATTTGGAATACTTTCGGGATTCGCGAACGATACCAAATGGATCTTTGTGTCATTTTTACGTCCCTCATAAAAGTATTGTAATCGCGAAAGTCACCCTCCGAGATTTTTTCAGGTCTTTACGTTTCAGGGTCCCTAGATGACGAAAAACATATTTTCTCGATTCCGTCGGTCTTTCTGTTTGTCTGTCTGTTTTGTTTGCACAAAAATGAGAAATAAATTGGAAAAATTTTAATATGACTCTATTATTGCTAAACAACATGGCGGCTTAATAAAATATTTAAATATTCAGCCTGGAAAAACTACATAATAAACTGATTTCAAATTTGTGCCATAACTAATTGTAGTATAGAGATGAACTAGTAAAGGTGTGGTACTAATTCAAGATGGCGAAACAAAATGTCGGCCAAATAAATTTGTTGTAATTTGAAAAAATCACCAAACAAACAAACACACAAAAGTATGCTTTATAGTCGCAGGAACATTGTTACAATTTTATGGACTAAGCGAAATTTACCTTAAAACAAAAAAAATGAAAAAACTAAATATTGATCAAAAAAAAAAAAAGATTTTTCGATACTTTATCGTTATACAAGCAAAATAAGTGAAGTTAAACAAAAAGTGTAATGAACTAATATAGTAATCAAAGTATATTAAAAAAAAAGGAAAATGTATAATTTCTTATCGATGTAGCCGTTACTTGATGGAAATTCATTATACACTAGTACAGAAAATAAATATGTTTAGTTTGTTAATTTCCACTTATTTATTTCTGCTTGACAGCTGTTTAGACACACTGTGTCTTTGTTAAAAGCTAACTTAAAACTAACACTAAAATCTGTACCAAATATAAAAACAAATATATAAAAATCTTAATGGTATCAATAAAACAAAAACCCACCTCGTCTATTCTTTAGGTATAAAGATTTAACAAAGGGGAACCATTTAAGTCCAACTGGTCATTCAATAAAATATTTCGGGTTTTCCTCTTGTTAATTTCTAAACTTTCCAAATGGTTCAATTTGTAGCTTTTATTAGCCGTATGCAAAATTTTATATTCGTTTTTAAATGTGTGATTTGCTTCTATCAAATGTTTAGCGTAATTGGAGTCTGTTTTTTCTTTATTATATGAGGATTTGTGTTCTTTTATAGGTTTATTAAAAGATCTACCCGTTTGGCCATTGTAAACTTTATCACAGGAACCACATTCTAATTCGTATACCCCTGATTTTTTAGATTTATCAGACTTGAATTTATTATTTTTAATATATTTCCCTAATGCATTATTTGTACAAAAGGCAACTTTATATTCTGCTCTCATGAGATGTTTACAGATTTTAGAGCTAATTTTACCCGTATATGTAATTATATTAAATTTGGCTATATCTTTTAAATTATTATTTGGATAGATTAAATTGATTGCTTTTTTATATTGTTTTTTATTTACTATTTTGACCATTATATTAGGACTATAGCCATTGTTAATGGCAATCTGCTTTATAATATTCATTTCTTTATGATAGTTATCTCATGACATAGGTATACTAATTAAACGATGTACAAAGCTTTTGGAAGCTGCCATTTTATGTGCAAAAGTATATTTTGATGTTTTATGTATTGTTATATCTGTGTAAGATGGTTTAAGATAAATTTGAAAATCGTGTTTATTGTTCATAATTGTTAAATCCAAAAAATGTATTGTCTTATTTTTTTCCACTTCTAACCAATGGCTGCGTGTATGTAAGTAAAGAGGGTTTAGTAATGCATAATCCTTTGAGTCCTATACAGCAGAAATATTTTTAGATAATATTGAACAATTAATGTATAATCACCCGTTAAGAAACAAGTTCATTTATTGGTATAGATATGTAGACGACATACTAGCGTGTCTCACGGGAACAGAGAGACAACTAAGGTTATTTTTAGATTTTATTAATAATTTGCATAAAAATATTAAATTTACGTTAGAAGTGGAACAAAATAAGATAATAAATTTTTTGAATTTAACAATTATGAACAATAATAATAAACACGATTTTCAAATTTATCATAAACCATCTTACACGGATATAACAATACATAAAACATCAAATCATCCTTTTGCACATAAAATGGCAGCTTTCAACAGCTTTGTACATCGTTTAGTTAGTATACCTATGTCATCATACAGGCAAAATTAGCTCTAAAATCAGTAAACTTCTCATGAGAGCAGATTATAAAGTTGCCTTTTGTACAAATAATACATTAGGGAAATATATTGAAAATAATAAATCCAAGTCTGATAAATCTAAAAAATCAGGGGCTTACGAATTAGAATGTGGTTCCTGTGATAAAGTTTACATTGGCCAAACGGGTAGATCTTTTAATAAACGTATAAAAGAACACAAATCCTCATATAATAAAGAAAAAACAGACTCCAATTACGCTAAACATTTGATAGAAGCAAATCATACATTTAAAAACGAATATACAATTTTGCATACGGCCAATAAAAGTTACAAATTGAACCATTTGGAAAGTTTAGAAATTAACAAGAGGAAAACCCGAAATATTTTATTGAATGACCAGTTGGACTTAAATGGTTCCCCTGTGTTAAATCTTTATACCTAAAGAATAGCCGAGGTGGGTAAACACCGATATTGTTTTATTGATACCATTAAGATTTTTATATATTTGTTTTTATGTTTGGTACAGATTTTAGTGTTAGTTTTGAGTTAACTTTTAACAAAGACACAGTGTGTAGAAAAAGCTGTCAAGCAGAAATAAATAAGTGGAAATTAACAAACTAAACGTGTTTATTTTGTATATTAGTGTAAAATGTATGACTTTCATCTAACATGTAACCAAAATAATTAATGTTAACGGACTATCAGACAGTTCATTCCTTATAAAACATTTTCAAATGCCTTGTAGCAACATGATTTAAATAAACAAGCAAATAAAAAACATAAAAGACTTATTCATTATAAAAATAAATAACTCAGTAAAAAGGTCTTTCAATGAGGTACGCTTTGGTTTTTTTTCGGAAAAGTGCAAACATTTGGGGGGATTGTTTTTAAATGTTCTGGAAGATGATTGTAAAGTTTTAAGTCATTGTAAATAATTGATTTTTTTATTAATTCTGTGGAAGGAATGGGAAGGTTTATGTCATGCCTAGAGTTTCTGGTAGGATATAAGTGTTTGTGGCCTTTCCTGGAATGTGTTTATATGTCTTCTCATCAACAGAAGGTTTCTAAAATAAATAATGCAGGAAGCGTTAATATTTCATGTTTTTTGAAATAGTATTGGCAGTGCGCTCTATTATTTACACCAAACAAATAGCGGATTGCTCTCTTTTGAAGTGTTACAGCAGCTACAGAATGGAAGGCCATAGCGGAGATGGGATTCAAATAGAGAAAAATAAGTAAGTCTGGCAGAAGACACGTTCAGTTCTTTTGAAACTAATCGAATGGCAAAGCAAGCTGTTTACTTAAGGTATCAATATGCTTAGACCGTTTTAGGTTGTTATTTACATTCAAACCCAGGAATTTAACCGACTCAACGTATTTAATATTGCTGTTAAGTAGCTGAAGTGGTTGTAAAGTCCCCTTGTAAGATAAGGTGGTTGGAAATAGAATGTAAAGACGTTGTATCAAGATCACTCCATGTTATGCTTGTGTCGTCAGCAAAGAGAGATTTTTCCATTAATTTTTAGGTTGGTGATATCAATAATGTATAACAAAAAAAGAATAGGTCTTAAGACCGAACCTTGAGGGACTCCACTTCACTAATCAATTTACAATCAGAATTAGAACCATTTACCTTTACAAATTGTTGCCTATTCCCGAGATAAGATTTAAACCAATTTAAAGAAATACCACGGATTCCATAAAAATGCAGCTTGCTTACCAAAATTTCATGACTAACACAGTCAAAGGCTTTTGCATAGTCACAAAAAACTGAGGGGGTGGGGTGGTTGATATTGAGGGACAACTAAGCCTCGATAAGCAACGACAACATGGCGTCACTGGTGCACTTGTTGGGTACAAATCCAAACTGAACCGGAGATATTATCTGATGTTAAAGCAGAAATGGCATAAGACGATTCTTCAGTAACCTTTCAATGATTTGATTGATAGCACTGGTAGTAGAGTAGTTGAGCGATATTTGCAAGAGTTACTTTTTTCGCCCCCTTTATGAAGAGGAATAATTATGGCTGTTCTAGACATTCAGGGAATATACCTTGTATAAGGGATTCATTTATTAGTGTTGTAAGGGCCTCTATGATTGTGAGCGGCAGGTTCAGGAATATTTTAATTGATAGTCCATCAGTGCTACACGTAGATTTGCTTGTGATATTATTCACTTCTTTTAATAGTTCCGTACTGCTAAGGGGGCTTAAGAATAGGTTATTAGCAACATTTTTCGATGGAGGGAGAAACGAAAGAGGGTCCAAACTTGGCGAGATACCAGAGGTAACATTTTCCCTTACATTAAACAAATAATCATTTAGGTCATTTGGCCTTGGCAAGATCTGAGTCACAGGGTTTGATTTGTTTCTTTTCAACGTTTTTAGATTTTGTTAGACGTTTTTGATAGTATATTTTTTTTGCTGACTTGATTAGTTTAGTATAGATCCTCATATAATTAGAAATATAGTCGAGAATAAAAATGGAGTCGGTCAATTTTTTTATATATAAGATATAACGCATATTTTTAGCAGAAATGCCTAGTCCTTTCGTGGTCCACGGTTTATGACGCTTAGGTTTGATAGTCTTAAGCGGGAAGGCCCTATTAAAAGCACTTAAAATTTTATTTAAGAAAGCTCTAAAATTTGAGTTAACATTTTCTAATTCAAAATTCCAGTTGGTGTTTAAGCAAATATTATGAAATTCTTATGGAGAAAATATTGCTTCGTGATTCGAAAGACCTGTGTTACAAACCTGAGATTGAACCTCTGATGGAGAAAAATCAGAAGTTACGTAATCAATGATAGAAGAAGAGCATTTTAAAATTCTAGTTGGAGATGATACGTGCATTGCAAGACCAAAACCCAAACCAAAAC